>BTPG01000001.1:158714315-158789315 GCA_036245525.1 Semisulcospira habei | reverse complement strand
CCACCAGTGTGTGCAACAAGTGTGACTGAAATAGTCCAAGGGTTAGTGCCAGAATAGCTTGGTGCCTCTAGGCGCCAAGCTATTGTGGCACCACCCTTGAACTAAAGCCATTGGTCTATGTCCTCATCTGTAAGTACTGTAATGTAGCTTGCATAGAATTATGGCAGTGAACAAATTTGAAGCTTTTAGCCTCAGTATGATGCGGGTCAAAAAGTGTGGAAAAATATGAAAGATAGAAAAAGACCCAGACGAAGAAACTAACACTTAACTTATTCTACCCCAGACACACCACAGCAAAATAAAGATCTACCATGATAGTTCAAGGGTGATGCCAGAATAGCTTGGCGCCTATGGGCGCCAAGCTATTCTGGCATCACCCTTGAACTATCATGGTGGATCTATGTCCTGCACTGCAACGCAGTCTTCTGAAGACGACTTCAACATTTGGGCTTTGACTTATTCTACCCCAGACACACCACAGCAAAATAAAGATCCACCACGATAGTTCAAGGGTGATGCCAGAATAGCTTGGCGCCTATGGGCGTCAAGCTATTCTGGCATCACCCTTGAACTATCATGGTGGATCTGTGTCCTGCACTGCAACGCAGTCTTCTGAAGACGACTTCAACATTTGGGCTTAACTTATTCTACCCCAGACACACCACAGCAAAATAAAGATCCACCATGATAGTTCAAGGGTGATGCCAGAATAGCTTGGCGCCTATGGGCGCCAAGCTATTCTATCATCACCCTTGAACTATCATGGTGGATCTGTGTCATGCACTGCAACGCAGTCTTCTGAAGACGACTTCAACATTTGGGGATTCCGGTCTTGGGGCAGAATGAGTTAAAATGACAGAACAGAACACTGACATTAATTAATTAACTGACAACATAAGAAATCACTTGAAACTTCAGCCTTTATTATTGTCTTTCGTCCCCAACCAACCATTCTTCCGTTTGCAGAGTTTTAAATGGTATGCAGTATATTACAAAATGATCTAGCCCCCCCCCCCCGCCCCCCCCCCCCCCATAATAACACTCTTGTAATCAATCTTTACGTTGTCAATGGTTTTCTTATCTTATCTTATTATTGTCTTTTGTCCCCAGCCGGCTGTTTCGTTTTGCAAATCCAAAGGTTATACGTATACAAAATGATCCAGGCGTCCATCAGATAAAAAAAAAAGCAGGCTATACATGCTGAAACCACCCCAATAATAACACTCTTGTAATAAATCTGTATGAAACCGAAAATGCCGCGAGTGGCGGGGAACCTCAATTCATTTCTTTTGTAACTTTTTCAGTCTGTTGCGGACGTAATCCTTAATGTTTGTCCAGCGCCTATGTCTAAGTGCGGGCTCTTCTGCCATTGCGTGCTGTATCTCGGCCATTCCAGGAAGTTTGTTCATGACGAGGTGTGTCTTGAAACGAGTTTGAACAGCTTTCTCTTCAGCTTCCCCCCATGGTTTCCTTGTAAATCTAGCTTTCTTTCGAACAGGAGCTGACGCAGTACTGTCATCATCAAAACTATCTAGATTGTCATCAGGCTCTGGACATCTTTTCTCCGTCATGCTCATTGATTCCTGTGTTGTTGACTTGCTACTTGCTTCATTCACAGGTGCTGTTCCCCCCGAGACCTCTCTGCCAGTTTCTGATGTGAATTCATTGTCAAAGTCAATCTCTTCATCATCGCCCAGCTCAGCTCTAATGCAACTCTCAAAATCTGTCATCCCATTGTTAACTGACAGAAGAATCTTTGCCACTTTTGCCTTTTGAAGGACGTCTTGAGGTTGGTGGGAACTGCAATGACAATGGTCGCCTACTGTTGGAGCTCTGTGCAGAGCAGCAACTTGTCATCACCAACACTACTTTCCAGCAAAAGGACAGTCGAAAGAGCACCTGGATGCATCCTCGCTTCAAGCACTGGCACCTTATCGACTATGTCCTAGTGCGTCAGAGGGACCGCAGTGATGTCCTCCTCACCAGAGTGATGCCCAGCGCAGAGTGCCACACTGACCACCACCTTGTTCGCTGCAAACTCAGGCTCCGCCTCAAGCTGAAACCCAAGAAAGGCCCCCCCCCCCCCCCCCCCCACCAAGAAAAAGCTTGATGTTGCCAGCCTTCAGCGTGACGACAAGAAAGCTGCCCTTCAGGCCGATTTACAGCGCATGCTCATAGACACAGTTGATCCAGCAGACTCTTCCCCTGAAACATTCTGGGAACAACTGAAAACTGCTATTGTAAAATCCTCTGTGGAAGTCTTGGGCTTTGCTAGAAAGAGGAACAAATACTGGTTTGACGAAAACGACGCAGAGATCCAGGAACTTCTAGCAAAAAAAAGAGCCGCCCACCAGGCCCACCTAGCCCAGCCTTCCTGCCCTGTGAAGAAGTCTGCCTTCCGCCTCATCTGCAGCAGTCTCCAGCTCAAGCTTAGAGAGCTCCAGAACGAGTGGTGGTCCAGACTCGCACAGAGGACCCAGCTCTGCGCTGACAACGGTGACTACAGGGGCTTCTACGAAGCACTGAAAGCAGTGTATGGCCCAAGGCACCTGGTACAAAGTCCTCTGCGAAGCGCTGATGGACAGGCACTCCTCACAGATAATACCTCCATCTTGAACCGCTGGTCGGAATACTTTCAGGACCTCTTCGGCGCTGAGCACACTGTTCAAGAAACAGTCATCCTCCAAATCCCACACCTTCCACTAAAGGTTGAATTGGACGAACCGCCCACCGCCGATGAGACCCTCACAGCCATCCACCAGCTCAAGAGTGGCAAAGCAGCAGGCATTGACGGAATCCCGCCAGAGATCTGAAAACATGGAGGCCCAGCACTGCACAACAAGCTCCACGACCTCTTTCTCTGCTGCTGGGAAAAAGGAACACTACCAAAGGATCTCCGTGATGCAGTCATCATCACCCTGTACAAGAACAAAGGAGAGAAGTCTGCCTGCTCTAATTATCGTGGAATTACCCTGCTGTCCATTGCCGGGAAAATTCTCGCAAGGTTGCTCCTGAATCGGCTGGTACCTGCCATCGCTGAAGACCACCTCCCAGAGGGCCAGTGTGGCTTCAGAGCCAACAGGAGTACCACCGACATGGTCTTTGTGCTAAGACAGCTTCAGGAGAAGTGCCGCGAGCAGAACAAAGGGCTGTACGTAACGTTTGTCGACCTAACAAAAGCGTTTGACACCGTGAGCAGGCAAGGTATGTGGCAGATCCTGGAGCGACTAGGCTGTCCCCCAAAGTTCCTCAACATGATCGTCCAGCTCCACGAGGACCAGCAAGGCCAGGTCAGACTAAACAGTGACCTCTCAGAACCATTCCCCATTCGCAACGGCGTGAAGCAAGGCTGCGTGCTGGCACCGACCCTCTTCACCATCTTCTTCAGCATGATGTTGAAGCAGGCCACAGTGGACCTCGACGATGACGACGCAGTGTACATCAGGTATCGTCTCGATGGCAGCCTGTTCAACCTCAGACGACTGCAGGCCCACACGAAAACCCTAGACCAACTGATTCGTGATCTGCTCTTTGCTGATGACGCTGCCCTCGTTGCACACACAGAGAGAGCCTTGCAGCGCATTACGTCCTGCTTCGCAGATGCCGCCCAGCTCTTTGGACTTGAGGTCAGTCTGAAAAAGACAGAGGTCCTTCATTAGCTGGCACCCAAGGAAGAGCATTGCCCTCCCCACATCACCATCGGCGAGTCCGAACTGAAGTCTGTACACCAGTTTACGTACCTTGGCTGCATCATCACGTCAGACGCCAAGCTGGACAAGGATCTGGACAACAGGCTGGCAAAAGCGAACAGTGCTTTCGGGCGACTATTCAAGCGGGTGTGGCACAATCAACAGCTGAAAAAAGGCACCAAGATCAGCGTGTACAGAGCTGTCGTCCTCACCACCCTGCTGTACGGTTCCGAGTCCTGGGCCCTCTACCGCAGCCAACTACGACTCCTCGAACGCTTTCACCAGGGCTGCCTGCGTACCATCCTCAGCATTCACTGGAGTGACTATGTCACGAACTTCGAGGTCCTTGAACAGGCAGAAACTGTGAGCATCGAGGCTTTGCTGCTGCGGACACAGCTTCGCTGGGCGGGGCACGTCTCCAGGATGGAGGATCATCGCCTACCCAAGATCACTCTGTTCGGCGAGCTCGCCACTGGACACCGAGACAGAGGGGCACCAAAGAAGAGATACAAAGATGGTCTAAAGAAGTCACTTAGTGCCTGCCAAATCGACCACCGCCAGTGGTCTTCACTTGCTGCGGACCGTGACACCTGGCGCTCCACCATTCACAAGGCAGCCATCTCCTTTGAGGACTCTCGCAGAGCTAACCTTAAGGACAAGCGGCTCAGAAGAAAAAACAGAGTTGTCATAACTCAGAACCCTGACCAGACCTTCCCCTGCAGCCACTGCGGTCGAACCTGCCTGTCCCGGATTGGCTTATTGTCCCACGAAAATGCCTGCAGACGACGTGGGCAAGCACTATAGAATCTTCGTTCGCGAAGTCAAGCCAAGAGACTCTGAGGTTGGCGGTAGATATGGCGATGTATCCGAATATCATGGCCAAGGAAATCTGCCAGCTGATCCTGGTCTAACTCCGAGATGGCCATTGACTGAGCCAAAGTTGCAACCTGCTTCCGTAACTGAGTAAATGTGAACATGGCTGGGTATGACACTCGTGCTTCTAGGGCATGGGCCTTCAGAACATCATGGCCTCTGTAAGGCCTCTGACCAGAAGGTGTGGCAAAGATGTACTGGGAATCAGCGAGAGCTGGCACCGATTGCCTCATTTGAAGGATTCTGTCCACAGTTGTCATCATCTTCTTCGTCAGCAAAACGGGAACACTCCTATTAAACTGGCCTCTGATTTCCACTCGCTGAAAATGATTCACCATTTTCTTCTCAACCTCTGTGAAACCTTTCAAGATATCTTGATTGGTGATCGATCCAATCTTAGCATTCTGGAAGTCTGACACCTTCATTCTCTGAACTTCTCCCCCTCGTTTTCGGTTGAAAAGTGATACAGCACAAAGAGTTGCTTTAACCACTGTCGGATAATCTTCCGAAACCATCCTTGTCTCAAGAAGCTGTTGGACCTTCCTCACATTGTCACATGATGGGATCAGCTTGGGTTTGTTCATGGTCATTTTCCCGACCGACTGGGCTGCTGTAGCGGACACACAATCATACCAGTCCCCGTTGAAGACAGAGTCAAACCGCTGCGCCTCAGAGAGCTCCTGTCGCCACCTGTCGTCTGAACCCTGCCCAAGCTGTTTGGATGCCTGTGACTGTTTGATCTGTGAACACTTTTTCAAAGCATGGCCTATGCGCATTGCGAGATTGCCTTTTTTGAACTGATGTGTGTCCTCATCAAACTCTGCTAGCTCTTTTACAGCCATGACAACATGATCAAAGCTAGCTGAATTGATCACAGCATTTAAACTTGCGATTTTCATTTCTGACCTCACTCTGATAATCTTTAATAGTCTCCCTAACTCCCGCATCCTGGAGCTGATTTGTCCAGCCGTGTGTTCTTCAATGTCCCTGCGGTCAAATAATCTCTTTCCATACTCAAGAAGCAAGGGGTCAGTTCTGATGAGACGGCTTATCTCATCATCTCTCTGGCTGGCCAAGACCTTGTGATAGAAGGAAAATTCAACGTCTAAGGGTATTGGAAGCATTAGCCGACCACGGCGCGCCGCGTCCCCTCTCTGAGTGATCTGAAACCCTCCTGGTTTCTGACAGCAACGTTTTGAGTGTACAGAGATCAGCTTCTTTTGATAGAGCCCTTTGCAATGGCTACAGGCGAGAAGGTCGTCTACCTTACTAGTTTTGGTGTGATACTTAGGAATCAAACATCCGGATTTGTTTTCAAGAACAGCAACGTTATGCATGTAATCACCCTCATCTTGTAGTCTGATCCATGCTCGACGTCTCTGCTTTGTCCCTTTTTTCATCAACAAAATTTTAGCAACGTCTGCCTCATCTGCATGGACATCTTGTAAGTGCGTGCTCATTTTCAAGACAAGCTTGCCACACAATTTGCATGCATGTTTCTTGTCCCATTTGTACTTTCCTTTCCCTCTCTGCGACACGTGCACACCTGTTTCTTCTGTAAGTGCTCTTTCCCCACTCTTTCCAGCATCATGTTCCTTCTGCCTATCCACATTCTCATTGCCACCCCCTAACGCACACTGCACCTTGCTGGTACTAGCGTCACCGACACCTGGCCACCCCGAACCTGCCACTTTGATAAAATCTAACATAGTCGATACAATACTGTCTATGTCAGAGATCCCAGCAATTGATGCCGACACACCGTCTGAATCCGGTGAGCTCGAGCCAGGAACAAACTCCTCGTCATCACTGCCCTCGTATTGCGATGCGCTGGCACTACTCTCAGTCTCAGGTCCATCCCAGGATCCATTTGCCAACTGGAGAAAGAAAGAAAGAAAGACTGAAACCAAAGTTGCATTAGGACAGAAACAGCCCAATTTTGGTTTAAGGGGCCTTGCACAAGAATAAAAAGAGTAATCCCGTGTATGACCGATTTACATATGTGTGACCTCGGTGACGAGGGCTGGCTTCTGCAGCAGCAAAATCCACGTTTTCTGAAAATGCAAGCAGTTTTCACACATTTGTCAACCCTGCGTGACCCTTTGAGAGAGGTCACTCAAATTGGCATGTTTAAAAAGGTCTTGCCACAAAGTATCCTTGGGCCAAGTTTGAAGAATGTGGCTTGAATAGTCTCCGAGAAAATGCCACCGTTAACTCATTCTACCCCAAACACACCACAGCAGGATAAGGATCGACCATGATAGTTCAAAGGTGATGCCAGAATAGTTTGGCGCCTATGGGCGCAAAGCTATTCTGGCATCACCCTTGAACTATCATGGTCGATCTGTGTCCTGCGCTGCAATGCGGTCTTGAGAGGACAGGGGCAAAATTTAAGGATTTTGGTGTTGGGGTAGAATGAGTTAAAGTTTACCATGGACGACGGACGGACGACCAGTGGCCCAGAACATAAACTCACTTTTGCTTCGCACGCCAGCCAATAAAATGAAGATGATCATAGAATCACTTTATTTACCAGTTTGTAATTGGGAGCATTCCGCTGCCGTCCATGCACCCTCCTACCAGACGCACCCTCTGTGGCAGAGGCTGGGGGGCTATGATGCAGCAGCAGACTAATTTGGCCATGGGCCTTGGTCATGTGCCAGGAAGGGGCGTGCTTGTCCACTTCCATAGATCCCGATGGGTTTGGACATCCTGCTGCCATCCGGCGCTGGGTGTGTGCAGAAAGTCCTGAGCCGGTGTGACCAAAACGGTGTTGCTGCAAACATGTCCAATACAACCATGTAAACCAATTGACATTTTCAATCAGATTGATTGTAGATTGCTTAACGTCCCGACAGCAACAAGGCTTTCTCAGGACGTGCCTGCACTGCTTGTGAAAAAAACACCTAAACAGAACATTGAATGTATGTTGCCAGCCAGTCAAATACGTTAAATAAACCTAACACGTGGGGCCTAAATAAAGCTAAGACCATTTAGCAACACACATCCAATATCAAGAGCTACAGGCAGTGCAGACAGTAGGGAGAGTTTTAAAAAAGCAAATACGGGTGAATGGACAAAGGGTAGACAAAAACACATGCCCCAGAATAGAGAGAAAAACCCACCCTGTGGGGCTGACCAGGGTGACCCTGGGAACTAAAAACTGGTAATACAGTAAAAAGCGACACTTCAGTTGCACAATCCAAAAGACCTGTTTGTGGACGTTTGTTCTTTGAATCGCGAGGCAGTTTTGCGAACGAGGATTGAAATCTGGTGCCATTTTTTTTTTTAAAAGTCAACTCATACTGTGCATGCATGTGTCAAGTTACTTTTCGATCACTGACAATCACACATGTCAGAAAAAAAAGAAACAAAATCGCGTGGCAGATTGACCTTGTAATGGTGTTATTGAACGAATTTCTTTCATTGAAGAAGAAAGCTTTTGTTAAAATCGTGGGGTTCTATTATCATTTACTACAAGACTCAACGGTCAGAGAGGAAGACACGGACCGAGCCACGGCTGAAGCAGACGCCTTATTTTTCTGGGCCAAACGGGTATCGGGGATTGGAGGCATCTCTCAGTTAAATAACTGCACTGAACAAGTACATTTGGGCGTGCTCTTAACTAAGAAATATTGCATAAAGTACCTCTGCAAACGTGAAGAATGGCCAGCGGTGGGGACGAAAGACGTTTTAGGAAGGGCAAGGGAAACAACTCCGTTCATCGGTGTTGGGCTAACCAATCAGCGATCATCAAGTTGATCTGAAAACACTCGCTTCCGTGTCAACACACAGGCCCAGGGCATCGCCAAAACACAACATGAAGTAAATCTGGGGAAATGGGGATATCCTATTTTGATAATTTTTTCTGACTTTTGAATGAAAGATAATGCAGAAACAACCCTCAGAAAAAATGGGTGCCTGACTTGGTCACCCAGAATTTTACACACACCCATTTTGCATAAGGATGGTAAAGAAAGTCACCCATTTCAGTGGTTTCGTGTACGCACACACACACACACACACACACACACACACACACACACACACACACACACACACACACACCACCACCACCACCACCACCACCACCACCACCACCACCACACACACTAAACACACACACGCACGCACGTCGACGCACTCACGTGTACAGTAGTACCTATATAGTTAAAGTCAGCCTGACTTGCACACATCCAGACTAAAATTCCATCCTGAAATTCTAGTTTTGCCAATATTCCGGCATTTGTCTTAATTCTAGAAGCCAAAGTAAAACTCATATTAGGTAAAATGTAAAATAACGAACAAGCTAAAAATGCGTCATCACAAAAATTAAATGACGTTTTTTCAAAACCAATGTGCCCTTTGTAAAGCTCACTGACGCACTGGCAGATCTACGCGACTTTTTCAATAGGAGATATTTCGACATTAGAATCAGATCAAAGACAACAGGCAGACCTTTGGCAGCGAGTTGAGCTCTAGTATAGAAAGGACTTACCTAGTGCACAAAGGCCATTTGGCCGACGCAAGCCACCGTTAGCCCGCGCACGGCCGCGCGTGTGCCATCGGCGGCAGACATCGGCCTGATGACCTTTAGCGTATCAGGTTGTTTGTGGGTTATGGTTCATTCCATTTTGTTATGAACATGACGTTTACCTTCAAGTATGAACAATATATTATGATCTCTATAATTTATGTGAGACAACTGCTGAATTTATTTACAATTATTTTCCTACAGGTGTAGACTTTGACATAAAGTCTGTGGAACTGACTAACGGTGACGTGGTCAAACAGCAGGCAATAGATGGATGGAAGGATGAATGGATGGATGGATGGATCAACCTGGGCCGCCAAGTTGCATGAGTGAGCTTAGTCCTGCGCAAGGCACCTAGCAAGGTGTTTCGCAATAGCGGCGTACCTTGCTTTGTGGCTGGCGTACGTAGGACTATGCGCACTCATGCAACTGTCCCTTGAAGTTTTGCTGGTTATTTTATTGATGTATGAGCTGGTCTGTGGTGTAACGCCTGCTTTAGACTGACCGACCGACATACTGGTCGCTTGACTGTTTAAGTGATTGGCTGGCTGGGCTGGCTACGCTGGCTCGGCGGGCTGGCGGGCTGGCTGGCTGGCTGGGCTGGTGGGCTGGCTGGCTGGGCGGGCGAGCTGGCTGGGCTGGCTAGCTGGCGGGCGGGCGGGCGGGCTGGCGGTCGGTCGGTCGGTTGGTTGGTTGATTGATTGATTGGGTCGATGGTCGAGTGGGTGGGTTGATTGGTTGATTGATCTATCGATTGAACGATTGATCGATTGATCCACTGATCCGTCAATTGGTCGATCAGTTAGTTGGTCGGTTGGTTTGTTAGTTGATTGATTGGTTGACTGGATTCTCCATACATTTCCAGTCAGTCAATGAGTCGGTCAGTCGGTCAGGTTATGACAGGTCGGGTCAAGTCATGTCAGCTCAACTTGTGAGTTCATTCATTCATTCATTCATTCATTCATTCATTCATTCATTCATTCATTCATTCATTCATTCAGTCAATTAATTCATTCGAGACGTGCCGTCTCCGGATACGCGGCTTAAGTCTCGCATGCGTTAATCGATCAATCAATTGTTATTTCAGATCTGCGATATTTCCGTGGATGGGAGGTTTCGCACCATATCCAGCGCTTACTACCGTGGCACCAAATGCATTATCATTGTCTATGATTTCACCCGGCAAGAGACCGCCGACCAGGTAGCATACTGGGTGGACCAGTGCTTAAAGCATGCAGCCGATGACGCCATAATTGCGGTAGCTGGTAACAAGAGTGACACCAGTGGCTCGAGCTTCGTTGACAAATTTAGAAATCCCAAAGTGAAATTGGCAGAGGTAAACAAAGATGAACTCAAGAACAAAGTGCAAGGGTTCTACGAAGTCAGCTCCAAAACGGGACAGGGAGTTGAGGAGATGTTTGGGACACTCACAGACATTTTGGCGACCAAGGAACAAGAAAAATAACTCAGACCTGCCACACTGGGGGACTGCCCATGTGCCAAGGCGGACGATGAGGCGGATCAAGCAGAAAAGAGAAAATGAAAACGATGGCGGAGTGAAACTCGGCCAAAAAGGACAAGGAAGAAATGCCCGCTGTTATCTCACTGACTGAGCCGCCTCATGGCAAACCGAAACCTCCAAGGGATGTTGTTCAGTGTTTGAACTGCAAGAGGCATAGATCCTCATGAGCCCCCGCCTATGGCGGGGGCTCATGAGAATCTATTCCTCTTGGTAGCCTCATTATTGGAGGTCTCACTAGCTATTGTGATCCCTGTAGGCACTGTAAAGTTGAATAAATCATGTTCGCCCAAAGCAGGGCCGATGTGCACGAAGATTTTCTCGTTTATCTGGGCGGTGTCGATGTGCAGGAGATTTTTGTTGTCATCTCTGATCAGGGTTGGCCCGATGTGCAGGAAATTCTTTTTGTCTTCCATCTCTCAGGGGTGGGCCGATGAGCATATTTGTTTTTCAAACTCTGAGGGCTGGGACGATATGCAAGAGATTTTTTTTTTTGGCCATCTCTCAGAGCTGGGCCGATGTACAGATTCTTTGTCATCTCTCAGGGCTGGGACGATGTGCAGGAGATGTTTATTGTCATCTCTGATCAGGGCTGGGCCGATGTGCAGGGATTTCTTTTTGGGTCAACTATCAGTCGTGGGCCGATGTGCATGAGATCTTGTGGTTAACTATCAGAGCTGGGTCGATAAACAAGAGATTTTTTTGTCATCTCTCAGAGCTGGGGTGATGTGCTGATTGTTTGGTCATCTCTCAGGGGCTGGGCCCATGTGCAGGACATGCACCTTTCTTATCTCTCAGGGTTAAGCCAATGTGTAGAAAATATTTCTCATTTCTGAGACCTGGTCAGATGTGTAGGAGACTTTTCTCATCTCTCGAGTCTGGGCCGATATGCAGGAAATGTTTCCAAGCCAGCAAGTGGAAATTATCCAACTTGTCCCTTTGCATTGTTTATCGGAGCTTTTTTTATCATTTGTGTTATGAGTATCACACACTATTCGTTAACATCTATACTGACGAGCCGCAAAAGAAATGCGACATTTGTGGAATCATCGGAAACACTAAAGTGTTTCCACAAATGTCGCATTTCTTTTGCTCGTCAGTATATATTAGCACTGACGAGAGCAACAATAACAACAACAACAAAAATGTTTCAAAAGTTAAACATTCCGTTGAAGTTTGGAGTTTGTCTGAGAGTTCCTTTCATAGTTGTTTTCAAATAGACTTGATTGCAAGTCACGCAGGGGAGAAAACGGGGTGGGGTGGGGGTGGGGGGGGGGGGGGACTTGCTGCCAGGTAGGGCACGAAGTCCTCATTCTGTCAACCACAACTCGCGAAAAATTAAGATTGGAGCCATCTCGGTTTCGTGACACACTTTTCACACATCGCAAGTAGATCTTTCCTGAGGCTCGAAGTGAAAGAAAGCAGTTTAAAGGTGACCGCCATGTGTCATGCAAATAAGAATAACTATTAAACCCCTCCGCTGCCAGTGATCACGAATTTAGCGGCCAGTCGGAAAACAACTACACATTGACCGACATTCGATTAAAAGAACACAGATGTAAATGGAACCAGGAAGAGGACCATCAAGAAACACAAGAGACATGTCACTTACAGCGTGAGTAACGTTCGCCATGCCTCGGCAATTATGGGGTTAAACAGCAGTTTTTCTTCTTCCAGTTAACTTGTGAAGGGAGTGAAGGCATTAGAAAAGTGATACAAGCTGAGTTTCCTTTGGAACGAACAACTACCGACAACGAACGAGAGCGAAATCACGGCTGATAACTAGCTTTCTGTTATAAGCATAGACAACACCCCAAACATCTCCAAGAGACATAGATCCTCATACGCCCTCCGGGCGTATGAGGATCTATGCCTCTTGGAGATGTTCGGAGTGTTGTCTATCCTTTAGTACACACTGGTTACCCGCGTGATTTCGCTCGCGTTCGTTGTTGCGAGTCGTTGGTTGGAAACAAAGCCATGCTTTTTGTTGCCAACATACAATGAAAACCAAAAGCAATGTTTTTTCTTTTCCTTTCTTTCTGCGGTTACTGTCATTTAAACCTCTTAGTTACAATGGCATAGTGGGGCGGCCCGTGGCGCAGTGGTAAAGCGTCTGCCACCAATGCTAAAGATGCAAGGTTAGGTACCCAAGCCGGACGTTTCTCCTCTTGTAACTGTCATCGTTAATTTGGCCGACCCATCGCGGATTCTTTATCCGGGTTCTCCGGCTCTCTCTCTCTCTCTCTCTCCCCCCCCCCCCCGCCCCCATCCACTTTGGCACCAGTTTCATACCACTTTATAAATTTAAAATACAAACGATCAAAATTTCCGATTCTTCAATATCTGATTGATGAATTACATAATTCCCTAATTCTGTGAATCGGCTCGAGCGCCGCCAACTGAACCCTTTACACACGCTCACGTGAAACACACTCACTCATTCTGAAGACAAACACAGTACAAGACAAACACATGACATTCACGTGGTGCGAATGGTCAGGTCAGCTATTGAGGTTTCGGAAATTTCAGTCGCTTGTATTTGAAATTTTAAAAGTGACCTGAAACTTGTACCAAACAAGAGGGGGAGGAAGAGCCGGAGTACCCGGTGAAAGAACCCCGACGGTCCGCCCGAATTACCCCATTACACCCTGAGGCTGATTTTTAAAAATTCTAATTGTCTTATGAAGGCCACATTACAGATCAGGAGATAGATCAACCAATTAAGTTCAAGGGTGGCGCCAGAATTGCTTGGAACCTAAGGCGCCACGTTATTCTGACACTACCCTTGAACTATCATAGTCAAATTAATTCTAATATCACCAATGTGTGAAAAGACGTTAAATAAAATCCTGAATCCTGAGTCAAATTTATTTCATGCAGCAGTATATCAGGATGAAAAGGGTTAACGGTGACACGTACTAGGGAGAAAAGTCCGACGCCGGAACCGGAACCCGGTATGGAACCTTGCATCTTTAGCATTGGTGGCAGACGCTTTACCACTGCACCACGGATTTGACCGGTTACCTCCTGGACATCTTTTTGAGTGTTGTCCATGTTATTAGTAGACGCCGATTATCCACTGTGACTCGTTCCAGTTCTTTGTTGGGAGTCATTCGGCGTGATCATAACTTCACTAAAGACTACGATGCTTTGAATACAAGAAATCATATGTAGATCCAAATTGCACGTATTTCGACGAAAACAGTGGCTTAAAAGCCACTGTTTTCGTCGAAATACGCGCAACTTTGATCTACTTCTGATTTCGCCTTTTCAAAGCATCGTTCGTTCGGCGTCGTTCGGCGTGATCGTAAAGCTACGGTTCCAATAGCACGAATCCGATACGAATACGATCCGAACCCTCTGCGGTGACGCAATTTCCCTGTAAAAAAAATCCATAAATTTCGTTTGAATTCGTTTATCGCATCGGGCATATGGAAACGCACAAACATGAAAAGGACTTGCATGAACTTTTCTGTTTCGGACCCGTTTCGGATTCGGCTAGAATTCGTATCGGATTCGTGTTTTAACTTAAAGCTACGTTTAAACCCGAATTCGATAAGGATACCAGCCAAATCCGAAACGGGTTCGAAACAGAAACGTTCGTGCAAGTCCTTTTCATGTGTGTGTGTGTTTCCGGATGTCCGATGCAGAAACGAATTCGCACCCGACTTCGAACGACAAATGACGCAATTTCTGAAAGAAAATTGTCTCACCTTAGCGGGTTCGGATCGTATTCGTATCGGATTCGTGCTTATGTAACCGAGCTTAATCTTACTAAAGAACAGGATGCTTTTGAATTTGACCAAATCAAAAGTAGGTCAAAATTGCACGTATTTCGACGAAAACAGTGGTTTAAAAGCGTCAACTTAACGTCGTTAAAGGCCACGATGCTTTGAATAGAAGAAATCAGAAGAAGATCAAACTTCTACGTGTTTCGAAGAAAACAGTGGATTAAAAGCATGGATAAATATGCGATATCGCATGTTTTTCTCCGGGCTTTTAAGCCACTGTTTCCGTCGAAATAACGTTCAAACACACTTCTCAATTACGAACAGCGTCTATTTACAACGATTTCAGAGCACAATATTTGTCACCATCGGCCGAGCAGAAAAAGTGAAATAAGGACGCCACTCCCTTGTCACGAACTGAGCAAGTAAGGGACCGAAGGGATATCACACGCACGTGTCCTTGCCCCGGGGCATGCGAAGATGGCTCCAATTTGGACAGCAGATTTCTTCACCCCTGCTAGAGCGGGCAATGTCCCAGTGAGGCTTCATGTCGATGCAATTACTTATGCCTTTTGTACACGAAAACGGCTGGTCTGCAAGACACAATAGACGATTTACTGTAAATTAGAGGTATAGTCTCTTTGAGCAAAGCTTGCCTCGTGTTTTTTTTTCCGAAGAACTTTTGGACAAGACATTTCAGAACATCACTGACAACAAAAAGGGATAAGTAACATGGTCCTAATTTAATATTTAAAATATTTTTTTTTTAAAGCCCGAACGAACAAGCGACAACGCATATGCTTGTCTGGGCTTTCAGTCCATTGTTTTAGTCCACTATTATACCTGTTACCTACTTCTTACTTCTGAGCAGCGGGTTTGACAATGAATAACAAATATTTCGTGTTCTGTTGGTAGTGTCACATTTTTCACTTAACCCTTTTCATCCTGACACACTATTGCTTGAAATAAATTTGACTAGGATAGTTCAAGGGTGGTGCCAGAATAGCTTGGCGCCTTAGGCGCCAAGCTATTCTGGCACCACCCTTGAATTAAAATGGTTGATCTATCTGCTAATCTGTAATGTAGCCTTCATAGGGGAAAAATCCGCAGCCTTAGGGTGTAACGTGGTAAATGGGAACAAGGGCAGTGGAGGTTGTCCGTTACAGACTCAATAACAGTACCTGAAGACAAATCGACTCGAATGAGTTAACTCCTTCCCGCCTAGAAAAACTGAACACCAACCACCTGCAAGAGATACAGATCCTCATGAGCCACTTTTGATCCTCTCATGCGTAAAGGGAGGCTGCGTGGCTCGTTGGTAGAGCGTTCGGCTCTCGTTCGAGAAAGTCGTGAGTTCGAAGCCAGCCAGGGTAAAAATTTGTACATACTTCTTTTCGGTGCCCCGTCTTTGAAATCACCTTCGTGGTGGACAAAAAACGTTAAGCCCTAAACGTTTAATGTTTTTTATACGTAAAATGTTAGTACTAGGATACTGACGTAAAACATCAATTTCGTCGTTTTGTACACGACGTCGTGGGACTATAACGATGTCATGACGTGTAGCTTAAAGTGATGCCATTTCGTTGCTCAAGCTATTCTTCTTCTTTAGAATGCCGCTGCCGCGAAGCGACGTGCGGACGTGTGTGTGTGTGTGTGTGTGTGTGTGTGTGTGTGTGTGTGTGTGTGTGTGTGTGTGTGTGTGTGTGTGTGTTTGTGGATCAGAGGGTAGGGTGGAGAGAGATGGATCAGAAACATAAAAGTAGGAACAAATTCGGGTTAGGTCTTCCCATCTTGTTATTCTTAGCGTTGCTCCGAAATATGTCTTGTTTAAAAGTTAATTAACACCCTTGAACCATCATGGTCAATGCATATGTGTATGTCACCCAGAAGCAGTTTGCTGGACATGCAGTAAAGTCCAGACCAGAATTCCCCAACTTTGCAAAACGTCTTTGTGCCCACGACGGCCGCAGTGGGTCCGCCCACAGCCGTGCCCAAGGACCTTTACCTTCACCACACCATACTTACCTTCATTGCACTCCACAGTTCCACACAATGTGGAGACACACAGAAAAACCAGCATATTGTATTCCTCAGCTTCTTCATGAGTCTACGCCAAGAGTGCACCCCTGGAGCAAAACGTCTTCGTGGCCACGTCGGCCGCAGTGGGCCCGCGCACAGCCGTGCGCGGGCCCACTGCGACCGTCGTGTGCCCGAGGACTTTTGCTTGCTTGGCAGAGTGCTTAGTGAACTACGCTACGTGTTTTCTATTCAACAACGTCTTAACGTTTGATAGTGAGGCACCATAGATGGAGGAAATCTACGAGCTATGCGCCCACTGAACAGAAGCTCCGTGTGCATGTGTGTGTGTGTGTGTGTGTGTGTGTGTGTGTGTGTGTGTGTGTGTGTGTGTGTGTGTGTGTGTGTGTGTGTGTAGACGAAAGAGCTAAAACGGGTGACTGTCTTTACCATCCTTATGGAAACTGGGTATGTGTATAATTCTGGGTTTCCAAGTCAGACACCCATTTTTTTCTGAGGGTTGTTTCTGCATTGTCTTGCGGTAAAGATTCATAAAAAGTAAAAAAAATCCGTTTTTCTCATTTTGGCGTTAACACATGCACTTTTGTGTTTAACAGACACGCCGGTAGTGTGTTTGAAAACTTGTCCCTCCCAACAATGTGTGTGTGTGTTGTGCACACAGAACCCTGAAAATGAGCGTGTATGTATTACATCACCCTTCTCAGCTAGCTATAAATAACTTCATAGCTGATATGGGTCAGGGGGGATATTTTGTTGTTTCAGGGAGTAAATTGTTTATGTTTCTACAGAATTAGGTTTGTTATTTGAGGGTGTGGTTGTTTTGTTAAAAAAAGTGTTGAGTTGTAATGTACTTCCGGGGTGATGTGGAGAAAGGTCATGTCTAGTGGGCAGATTTGAGATTCATGTATACGTTCACCAGGGACTTAGCCTATACGTTTTCCACGTTTGTTTCCATGTCAGATGAAGAACATTTGATCTGAAACGTCATTCTTTGTTTCTATTTTAAAGGGTTTTCCGCCACTATCTTCTGTTTTAGTTTGACTTAGCCTATAATTATATTCGTGCGCCGGTTGCTAAGAAGTGAAGTGATTGTATGAGTGCGCATTTTGTAAGAGAGGACGTTTAGACTTTGGGTGAGGCTGCTGTTGTCTTTTGTCCTGCCCGACCTTTTGGTTGAACCTGTTGCTTTATTTTGTAGGTTTGTCGATGTTATCAATGCCGCATCTCCTTTTGGATTGTATGCACAAATTGATTGAATGGAAATGACGTCACAGAGTCAGCGTCGTTTCATGAGTCGTCTGCTACGGTCAGTCGTTTAGTGCAGTTAAAAGAGTGCAGGCTTGGATGGGCCATTTTCTGATGTAATAGTAAAGTATTATTTGTGTGAATGCTGTCAGTTTGAAGGAAGGTTGATTGATTGTACATTGCTTAACTTCCCGACAGCAACAAGACTTTCTCAGGACGTGCCTGCACTGCTAGTGACAAAAACTCAACAGAATATTGAATGTATGTCGCCAGCCGGTCCAATACGTTAAATAAAACCTACGACATGGGGCCTAAATAAAGCTAAGACCATTTAGCAACACACATCGAATATCAAGAGCCACAGGCAGCGCAGACAGTAGGGAGAGTTTAAAAAAGGAAAATGCAGGTGAATGGACCAAGGGTAGACAGAAACACATGCCCCCGGAATATAGAGAAAAACCCACCCTGTGGGGCTGACCAGGGTGCCCCTGGGAACTAAAAAGTCCCCCAGGGCAGACCCGGTTGGGGGTGTTTGAAGGAAGGACTGGAAAGTCGAGTGTTGAGGGCAGACCGGTTGGGGGTGTTTCAGGGAAGGACTGGAAAGTCGAGTGTTGAGCGAAGCCGGAGAGAAGGCGAGGATGGGAAAAATATCCAGCACTATACGTTGGAATAGATGCATATATCAGTTACGACATGCTTGTAAATTAAAACACTTTTAACCCCACCCGGGTCTGCCCTGGGGGACTTGGGTGGGGTTAACTACTTTTTATTTCCCAGGGGCACCCTGGTCAGCCCCACAGGGTGGGTTTTTCTCTCTATTCTGGGGCATGTGTCTCTGTCGGCCCTTTGTCCATTCACCTGTATTTGCCTTTTTAAAACTCTCCCTACTGTCTGCACTGCCTGTAGCTCTTGATATTGGATGTGTGTTGCTAAATGGTCTTAGCTTTATGTAGGCCCCATGTGTTAGGTTTATTTAATGTATTTGACCGGCTGGCGACATACATTCAATGTTCTGTTTAGTTGTTGTTTTTTCACAAGCAGTGCAGGCACGTCCTGAGAAAGCCTTGTTGCTGTCGGGACGTTAAGTAATGTACAATAAAACACTTTTAACATTAAGAAAAGTTGAGTTAAAAGAGGTTTTAAAACAGTTTTCATAAAAACTTTTGCCCGACACGCTTCTAAAAACAACATTTTCTTAGTTTTAAACCTTGTACCGCGCCATAAACGCCGCGATTGCTTTTCAGTCTTAGCTGTCCTATAGTGTGGAATGTGGGACTTTGCCAACTGGATCCATCTGGTGCACTCCAAATGAGTATTTGTGAGTGGTTTGACGTGCAACTCAGTGTGCGCCTCTGAAATGACCTACTGATTCCACTGATAATGAAAATCTTTCATTCATAAGAGCGCATTGAGCAGCTCTATAAACCAAAAGTGATGACCCCCTCTCCCCCCCCCCCCCGCCCCCCCCCCCCACACACACACACACTTCTCCCCCCCAACTCCCTTACAACCCCACTCAAACAATCATAATAGTAAAATCAACCAAAGGTATCTTTAGTGAGGTATTTTCACTGTAATCCCAGTTTTGTGTGAGAGGCACCCACTTTTGGGGTAAAAACCCATTTTTTTACCATCCAGTGGCTCTGTTTCTAGAAAATGTCTATTTTATTTTAAGTTGTAGAGCTTAGTTATAAGGTGAGTTCTAAACATTGGCATCAACTCCAGAGCCCTAGAATAAATAGAAATATGGGAACCCATTTTCACATAAAATGGTAGGTAACCCAGTCTGAGGGTTTTGTGTTCATGTGTGCGTGTGTGTGTGTATGTGTATGTGTCTGTGTGTGTGTGTGTGTGTGCGTGTGTGTATGTGTGTGTGTGTGTGTGTGTGTGTGTGTGTGTGTGTGTGTGTGTGTGTGTGTGTGTGTGTGTGTGTGTGTGTGCAGACACGAGTATCACCGGTGTCTGGGTACGCACAGGCCTGAAACTTTAAGGAAATGCTTTGATCGATGAAACGTTAGAAAATGCTTTGATCGAGATGTATTTCGGAGAGCTTCCGAGCATATTTTAAATGGTAGACTAGTTAAAGAAAAAAATTGCCATTTATATAAAGTCGGTTGACCCGCATTTGAGTCAGAAATTTTAGTCAGAAATTTTCGTTTTATTCACACGGAATTTTGCATACAGCTACTGAGCTTGGAGACAGACATTGGGTGAGTTCACCAGCCAGCTCTATACCAATAAATAAATCAGTCATTTGCTCTAAATGAGTTATTTGTATGTGCGTTTACATCTGACTACGTTCCCGGATTTACCATACCAATGTTGTCGCGTCTCCATAACTGTAGTGTCATATCCCCTTTAGCTGTAGTGGGTTATAAGAGTATGTGCCTTTTGCAAAATGGACGAGCCTTGCTCATGAAATTAACCATTGCACCCGGTCCAGAGATCGTATATTTTTCGTTCCTGAAATCTTTGTCAGTTCAACACCACAGAGCCCCGGCCGCCTAAAAGAGCGTGGACACAAAGTGTGGTCGGCAAGAGGCATAGATCCTCATGAGCCCCCGCGCCTGCGGGGGCGCATGAGGATCTATGCCTCATGCAGTTGAGTGATATTTGCTATGCTCCTAATAGGACGGAATGAATGGATTGGGCTGGCTGGTGGTAAACTCAACCTACATAATGGGAAACGCCGATCTAGACCGGACTATTTTTAAGTCGTCATGGACGCGTGTAAACAACGTGGGTTTTACCAAGTGGTTGCAGCACTGACATAAAAACGATTACCCAGTGCACCAAAGGCCATCCGGGCAGTGCGCGGGCCAACGGCGACCGACCGTTCGGCCCGATGGCATTTTGCGCATTGGGTACCTTGTCAGCACTGTGTCGACCCCCCCCCCCCCGCCCCCCATTCACCCCCCCCCCCACCCCCTGGATTGGCCGAGCCTGGAAAACAGTGAAGACGATCCAGGGGCTGAACTACAACAAGACATAGCTCTTCATGAGGCCCCCCCTCAAATGCGGGAGGCTCATTAAGTTCTATGCCTCATGCTGACACCGGCACTTTGAATCCATGTTTTCGGTACGGCTGGGGTTCTTTGGTGTTGAATAATCTTTGAGAAAATATTGAGAAACACAGACTGCGTCAACCGGCATTGAATAGGTTTGTACCACGTCAACGCACTTTGTCTAACGTCAATGTAAAATGCTCGAAGTCGCCTTAGCCTGTGTAAATACATTCAGTCTATGTAGTGTTAGATTCGGGTACGTGATTGTGTGAAATACTTTTAGTGCCGGAGTATTTTCAAGATGAGACATGAAAAGGCTACAGCAAAAAAATAATCTCTCTCTGTCTCTCTGTAAGTTTAACTATGTACCTACATCATTTATGCTTGGCAAATAAAGCGTTGCTATCGTTATCGTTTTCTCTCTCTCTCTCTCTCTCTCTCTCTCTCTCTCTCTCTCTCTCTCTCTCTCTCTCTCTCTCTCTCTCTCTCTCTCTCTCTCTCTCTCTCTCTCTCTCTCTCTCTCTCTCTCTGTGTGAATAAAAACGTTTCATCATCATCATCATCATCATCATCATCATCATCATCATCAATCATCATCATCATCATCATCATCATCATCATCATCATATCATCATCACCATCATCATCATCTCCCTGTCTGTCTGTCTCTCTCACGGGGTGTATTTGTGTGTCTTAATATTTATTTAGATGTGTTTTTTGTCTATTAAAAACATGGTAGATTTTGAGATGGGGCTGGTCGGAGCACGTTCCGTAAAATGCACGCGATGTGCTGAGCAGGCGGACCCCGAATTCTGACAAAGAAGTAACACAATAGAAAATATGTCATGTCTAGCTACGCTAACCGCTCTGCTGAACGTACATTTGGCGGGCAGCGCCGTGTGTGTGTGTGTGTGTGTGTGTGTGTGTGTGTGTGTGTGTGTGTGTGTGTGTGTGTGTGTGTGTGATGGTGTGTGTGTGATTGTGTGTGTGTTTGTTTGTGTGTGTGTGTGTGTGTGCGTGCGCGCGCGCGCGCGCGCGCGTGTGTGTGTGTGTGTGTGTGTGTGTGTGTGTGTGTGTGTGTGTGTGTGTGTGTGTGTGTGTGTAGAAGAGTCACGTTCCTCTCTGAAGTGTGGTCAGGCTTCGTCCCAGATTATACACAATTAGCCCCTGGTACAGTACTGAGAGAGATTCAATGATTCAATGAAGCTTTATTTATCAACGGTGGAGGCATTGACATCGTCACAGACATAGCCATTTTTCAAACCTGCCGTTGCTACAAAACTACGAGACAAAATACAAAAAAAAACTAAGTATATAGTTAAATGTAAATGAAACTGACAAAAACATTGCTAGTTTAGGGAAAGAAAGTCCCATGACAATCTCACACACCTAAACTGACACACACACACACACACACACACACACACACACACACACACACACACACACACACACACACACACACACACACACCATCACACACAGAGTTTGTAATTGGGAGCATACATAATCAGGGTTACAGGGCAGTATATATTTCACAACGAAATGATTACGACTGCTTCGAGAAGTGCTTGAAGAGACTGATTTTGAAACGGGCTAGAGAGGAAGCGGATTTTACATAATCAGGAAGCGTGTTCCAAGTCTGCGTTCCCGCGAATGACAAACTAGATTTGTATATATCAATTCTTGTTTTGGGGACTAAGAAAAGTTGCCTAATATTACCAAGCCTAGATTCCGACTTAGAGAAAAGAGTTGTGATATATTCTGGTATTTTCTGTTTCCACACTTTGAACATAAAAATAGCCTTATTGTATTTGAAGTGGTCTTGCAGCGGCAGAAATCCTATTTTGGCGAGTTTTTCTTCTGTTGTGAGTCGTGGGTCAGGAAGGATTAACTTTGCTGCCCTTCTGTGTAACGAGTTGAGTCTCTTCAAGTGGACTTCACTGCATCCATCCCACACCGTTGACGCGTAATCAATATGAGAACGTATGTGAGCATTATAGAATAGTTTGCGCGTGTCCGAGTCGGTGTAATATTTCAGTTTGGACAACATGAAAAGATTTTTGGCTACCGTTCTGCATAGAGTGTCCGTATGAGCCTTCCACTTAAGCTGACTGTCAATTGCAATCCCTAGTAGGCGGTGTTCATTAACGTGTTCTATTTGCCTGCCCTTTAATAAAAGGTTAAGTAACAGGGGTGCCAACTGGTGTTTTTGACGAGTGGCGATTATCATAGATTTGGTTTTAATTGGATGAACAATCATAGAATTCCTGTGACACCATTCAGACACTTCATCAAGACTATGCTGCAAGTTGGAAGAAATTACTTGTATATCTTTGTTAGTCATATGAATGGAAGTGTCATCAGCAAAAAGATCACATTGTACGTTCTTGCAAGTTATATGAAGTGGCAGGTCATTGATGAATAGACAAAATAATAAGGGACCAAGCACGGATCCTTGGGGAACTCCATACTTTATATCTTTTAGAGAAGAGTAAGATCCATTCACTAGAACTTTTTGTTTACGATCAGTTAGGTATGATTTAAAAAATGCAACTACTTCTGTACTATTCAAGTATTTCTGAATCTTTGTCATTAGAGTGGTGTGATCGATTAGGTCAAAGGCCTTTTTAAAGTCTAAGTAAACGACACCTGTTATCTGGGATTTGTTCATACCATGGAGCCATGCGTCAACGAGGCGCGTGAGTGCAGTGTGGCACGAGTGTTGTGGGCGAAATCCGGATTGAAAGGGGTGCAGGAGCTTGCGGTTTTCTAAGTAGGCAAGCAGGCGTTTGTGGACATGCCTTTCAAGCGGCTTTGATAGAACTGATAATAATGAAATCGGTCGATAGTTGTTAGGGTCAGAACGATCTTTAGTTTTTGGAAGTGGAATGACTTTAGCGTATTTTAGTTTGTTAGGGAAAGTATGTTGTTTGATACAAAGGTTGTAAATGTACGTAATAGACTCTACTATGTACGGCAGGGATAACTTAAGTATTTGGGGGCTGATGTCATCAGGCCCCGAAGACTTTTTATTTGGTAGTTTACTAATGAGCAAACCCACCTCATGAACTGATAGCAAGGGAATGCTGAAGGGGTCTGTGTCCTCTGTTCTGTGTTTACAGAATTCAGAAAGCAAATTAGAACATTCATACTTACTGCTATTAATTGAGGCATTTAGAGTTTCAGCGACTGAAAGAAAATGATTATTAAAAGTTTCTGCAGTAAGACTGCTGGGAATGGTTGTTGAAGTGCCAGGGCAGCCTTTAGTTAGAGTGTTTAATAGGCGCCAGATAGTGGAAGTATCCTTACTGTCTTTCACTGTGTCACGGATTAACCTTTTCCTTGCCTCTCTGATCATGTACTTAACACGGTTACGTTGTTGCTTGAATTCAGGAAATAGTTTTCGACTACGCAGATCATCTCTGAGCGCCATCGCTTGCATTATTTCTGGGGTTAACCATGGAGGAAGAGTGTTTGATTTAACCCTTCTCTCACGAAGGGGTGCGTGTTTGTTTAATACAGTTAGAAAAAGAGTGTACCAAATAGAAAGGGCAGTGTCCGGGTCATTGGAGAGAAGTACATCGTTGAACGGAGTATTATTTAAATCAAATAGGAATTTATTATGGTTAAAGTTCTTGAATGATCGATATGTTATGGTTGTATGGCCGTTCTTCTTTGCTTTCGGAATCTTTTTTGACCATGAACAAACAACTGGATAGTGATCACTAACACTTAGATTTGAAACCTCAACATTATAGACGGCTTTGGGTTTATTAGTGTATATGTGGTCTATAAGTGAGGACGTATTTTGAGTAATTCTGGTGGGCGATTTTACTAACTGGACTAGACCAAACAATGAAGATATTGTATCCCACGCAGTGTGATTCTTCAGGAAGTCTATATTAAAATCTCCCATGAGAAGAAGGTCAGCCTTTCTTTTGCACGCTCTATCAAGGATCTGACTAAAATGGTCATACCATTCAAAAGTGGCGGCAGGGTTTCTGTAAAGGAATCCAACTAGTAGCGGTGTCGATTTAGGGCATTTCACTTCCAACCACAAACACTCTACGTCTGCTGTTTCCAAGTCCAAGCGTCTATGGACTAAATGCTGAATGGAGTTGTGAATGTAGACAGCGATGCCTGTTTGACCTGGGGACGAGGGGTCTCTCCTAGTCAAGGAAAAATTAGGAATACTAATGGCTTCATCGCTCACACACGAGCTCAGGCGCGTCTCACTAAGCCCAAATAAATGAAACGGTGTGGGATTGCTAATGTAGACAGATATATCGGTTAGTTTATTGTACAAATGAAAAACATTGAGATGCCCTATTCGCATAACTTTCAAATTTATGTCTATTACGGAGTAAGGCAAATTTGTACAGAACAAACAACAACAACTACAAAGTAAAATGTCAAAAGAAGGAAGTATACGTTGAGATTATTAAATGAAACAGCACAAATGCCTATGTATATATAAAGCTGGTAAATGGATAAGACACAATGAAATGATTTAGCAGACTCGTCGGCAGGGAAATAATCCAACTGCTCGAACATCAAAGTCCCGATAGCAAGTTCAGTTAGGCGTATCAGCCGCACACGAGCACAATACTGGCCGGGGTTTGGTAATCCGCTTTCAACTCGATACTGCTCAGCGAAGTAAAGCGGAGACACAGTTATCACTGGTAAATTGAAGCTTGATTGAATCGTCTTGATTCAATCGAGTTTCCTTCACGCTGATAGTCTGCTGGTATTCGAACAAGCACTGACTGACCTCGTATAAAACACACAGAGTACTCCGACACAGTAGTAAACTAACGGATCAATGATATTCTAGTCTCGGAGAGACTTTATCCACGACGAACGAACGAACGACACAGAAAATGATGATCGTAACTGTTCTTGGTCATCGCAAAATACATAACACTACAGTGGCACATTGATCACCAAAAGTTTTGCTTACTGCGCACTGTCCACAAGCTAACAAGAGTTCTTGAACAGTCAGAAATACAAATACATAAAATAAAAGTCCACAGGCACAGTCCCGAACGAATGCCTACAAGTAAAGTAATAGCGGTGTCGAATACACACGTTTATCAAGGAATAGAATCAGAAATGAACTGTCAATCGCTAGAATTAATGGAACGACGAAACACCACCGATCGTTGTTGTTTTTTGTTTTGTTGTTGCTGTAAACATGTTGTTTTTTAAACAATGAACTAAAAACCTGTTTGTTGACTGATATACCCCTGGATAAATGGCTGAAGCAGCTGCGCCAGTACGCGCATTACCTGCGAGTCGTTGTCTCCGGGGATAGCTGCAGGGGTCTCCCACCCCCTGGCCGGGGTACTTGCGGTTTTAGGAGTGGCCAGAGCCTGGAGAGCGCTGTTGATTCTCGAGTTGTCCTGAGGCGGGGGCGGCATGCGGGGAAACTCTTCCTCCGTCACTGTAAATGGCTTGGCGTGACCTGGCTGAGGACAGTACGCAGAGGGATGGCCAGGTTGCACACGGTTGGACATGGAGTGGCTGCGGCTGGCATAGTTTGCAGGCAAGTGGCTGGCCTGGGAACTAGGGGATAGAGGGTGGCTGGTAGAGGGGCAATTTGTCTGGGAGTGATGTTGGGAGAGGCTGGGTTGGGAGTAGTGGACGTGCGTAAACTTTGGCCCTCTGCCACTGCCCGACTGGTTGTGATTGTGTTGATAAGACCAGTCATCCTGCTGTTGATGCTGCTGGTTGCGGCGATCTACGATGGGTCCGTCACCTGGTGCACGGCGCGGCACTCCAGCAAACCTGATGTTGAGTGCCAGTGTTCTGGTACCGGCAGGAGTCAGGTGGATCCGGTCTTTCTGGAACAAGGCCTTGCGCGGTGCCAGATTGTAAGTAATGAAGGCCGGCATATGGTCGATGTAAAAGACCTTCTCTTGCTCGCACGTTGCCCGCAAGTTGTCGTTGGAGGGGAACACGGCCTTCGACAGGTAGTGGTGGGCCCCTCCAGGAATGATGGAGGACGTAAACAGGGCGGCATTAGGAAAGGCTGCACGGAGTCTGCGGATAAGCTGCACCCATGACTGCTTGCTGACCACGCCCACTTTACAGCTGTTTATCCCCGCGTGTAAGGTCACACGGCGGATATTTGGCGACGGCGGTAGACTCCTTAGCCACTCAGCGACGTCACTCACTGTCAATCCTGAAACCGACAGGTTCTGGACCACGGCACCATTGACCGACATCCTCCGCTCGTCCACGTTCTTGAGGATGGAGTCGCCGATGAGGAGTGTGTTGACGTCTGGCCGGACCTGAAGACACTGGAGCTGGTGTAGGGGTGTGGGGCTGTGATTGCTGTCACTATCACCTCTGCCGTTACTACTGCTGCTGCCAGTACTTGTTTTGTCGATGGTGTTAGATGGTGTCTCTCTCTCTCTCTCTCTCTCTCTCTCTCTCTCTCTCGAGAGAGAGAGAGAGAGAGAGAGAGAGAGAGGGGTGGGGGCGGTGAGGGGGGGAGGGGGGGGGGGGGGAGCGGGGGTGGTAGGTGGGGGGGGGGAGGTAAGTCATTCAAGATGTGCCGCATCCGGATACGCGGCATAACCCGCGTATCCGGATGCGGCACGTCACGTCTAGAATGTGTAACGGCTCTGCGTGATGTGGCTCCACTTCATGTTCTCTCTCACATTTCCATCTGATCGATGTTGTTATACATATAGAAAGGCAAATTCAAGTTCTTAATACACAGTTTTATTGTATTCAACTACTTGACCTTTATACATGTATGCGTACAGCTGATTTGAAAAGGACTACTATCCTCACCCAAGCTTCAGTTTTCACTCTCAGTTTCGTCTTTGACAGCCTGAAGAATCTAAATTTCTGGTCTTTGCGCCACTCATCTCCCCTCCCATACACATCCGACCCCCCAGCCCTTCCGCCCGCACCTAACCCCTCCAAGCATCACACTGTTAGCAGCATCTCGATTTCTTAGGTTCCATGCTGTCATCTGCGAGACGAGCATACGCTGCGTGGCCTCCTTCATGTAAAGCTTTATGTAAATCCACCGCTCCCTCTACCGCGTACATGATGGCTTGTTCCAGTTCCTCCCCGGTCTTCGCACTCACATGGTAACACTCGCTAAAATACGTTTCTTTATCAAACAACATATCTCTCATTCTTCCACCTGAGCAAACTTGGTTCTCCTCTAGTTCGAGATCGGTTTTATTCGCCAGCACGACTAATTTCGCTTCCTCACCGGCGTACTCAGTCGCTTGTGTCAGCCATTCTGATACGTGATCGGCTGTTTCTTGACGCATGACGTCGTATACCACGAAAACTCCCTGGGCTCCGCGGAAATAGTTCGGGCCGATGCTCTTGAACCTTTCTTGCCCGGCTGTGTCCCACAGCTATAACAAATACAAATATTACTTTTTTATATTTTTTTTTTATATATTTATATTTTTACCTTATGGCTTCAAACCGTATGGTGCAAAATTACAGGCCAGTACATAGTTAAGCCTAATTGAGGTTGGTTTAAGTTGCGTATTTTCTTTCAAGGCGTACTATATATACACAATATAATATACAAATACGACGACAAACACTACACAGATCAAAACAAGCGAGAAGCTTATAATAATATAATTGCGTTATTCGTTTACCAGTGCGGCGATAATGTACCAGTGGCGAGTAAAGAACAGTCATAAACATAATTGACCCATGTATCCCCGACACCCTACAGCAGGAGATGGATTGACAGGGTAATTCAAGGGTAGTGCCAGATTAGCTTGGCGCCTTAAGGCGCCAAGCTAATCTGGCACAACCCTTGAATTATCATGGTAGTCCATCTCCTTCAAGGGGTATGTCGTCGTAAGTTATACCTTAAAAAAACTTAGGGAATTTGGCCATGGGGTTAAATAGGTTAAGATTATCATTGTGTATAGGCCGTTTGACATATGAGCGCCAACTTTTTTTTTCCAGACATCTCCTCAAATAAACTCTTTTCTATACCGCTCTAAGAACAAATATCATTTAGTGCCAATTGACCTAATATGAGCTATGCCATTTTACTTAACTCCTATGAGTTGTTAATTTTGCTGTACAGTCGTAAAAAATTTGGTGAAAAGACAAAAGCCTTTTTCCGAGTTCAATACCCTCATAGAGCCCCGGCAAGATTTCAATATCGAGGTCAAGCATGCAGACTTGTTTTAAATAGTTTAAACAGTTTATTGCTTTGCAAAATGCATGAAAGAATATATAACATTTCCAGCGGATCAAAACAAGCCACAGGCTCACATGCAGACTTCGTGTATGGCTGCGCTGTTTCAGGTTTTACAACTTGGTCAACTTACTCATTCACGTGAAAATGGATCTTTCTCTCACTGGGCTGAATATATCTGGGGCACAATTGGGGATGTAAAATCGGCCATTTGATAAAGAAAACAAAAATCCGAACTTTTACTGTACAGCAAAGCTATCACATTTTTCGAGTTTCTTGAAAGTAAATCGTATTAGGTCAACTGGCACTGAATGATATTTGTTCTAATATTGGTATAGAAAAGTGGTTCTTTGCGAAGATATCTGAGTAAAAACGTTGTGCGCTTCGATATCGAACGACCTATATAACCGTCATCATCACACTCGGCATAGTCGTTTTGTGTTGCATTACTATGATGCAGTGTCAGTACAAAAACAACAGCAGTAATGCATCCACAAGCAACACAACAAACGTACAACACAAAGTTATCACCGCCACGGACACCATCATCACATATGTTGCTGTTTCCACCATTCATGGCCTGTTTAACAAAGCAGAATACAATTTTTTATTTTTCTTATAACCGTTACCACATGAACAAGACAAGTACTTAAATTTAATTTTTATTTTCTTTTTTAAGCAAAAAGTTACCAAAATGACTTCTATCTTTGTTACTTTCTTAACCATTTACCTGTACTTTCACTTTGTCTCCGTTAGGTAGAGTAACAATTTTTTCAATAAAATCAACGCCAATGGACGTCTCCGGTGAACACGCCATCTTTAAATCTCTGGATGATGGCACTTTTGCCTGTATGATAAAAGCATGAAGTAAAACAATTAGCCCTGAGGTCGAAATACCGGCATTTTGGAGATGCCATGTTAAGGTTAGTTTTTAGTTTAGAAACAGACCTATCATGATTGTTCAATGGTGGTAACAGAATAGCTTGGCGCCTGTAGGCGCCAAGCTATTTTGTCACCACCCTTGAAGTATATAATCAACCTGTAGCTCGTTGCAGTGTGTCAGGGTCATATAAATAAATATGAAAAAGCGCAACAACAACAACCAAAAAAAAAAAAAAAAAAAAAAAAGAACCAAATGAGTCGAAACGAAACGAAACAAAGTCAACAAGATGAGGATTTCATCCCAAAGTCTACCCTATTGTTTGGATCTCAGATGCGTTTATCTTTTAGGAACATTCAGAGTTGTTTACATTTTTAGGCTAATAATGCTGATCCATTTTCCTCCTCTCTAAGCCAACCTCTGATCAACACACACGTCGGCGCACACTAATAAAGACGGGCATACAGGTCACAATTCACCTAATCGTACTCGACAGCCGAGACAAACTGTAGGCTTATGTAAATACCGTATATGAAAAATCATGCGATTACTTATGAGAAGATTAAAAAAAAAAAAGATTCAGTTGTTTCAAGACTAACCTATATAATTCGTGAAATTAATCCCCAAAACGTGAATTTTTTTCCCCCAAAAAGTAAAATAATTATCACTCAGACGGTTCTAGAGGTACAATGCTGGTTAACGAACTCATTCAATAGCTCCCTGATATCTAGCTATGTGCAAAATATCTAATAAAAGTAAGAAAAATTACGGACTCCAGTGTGGATCAACCGGTATTTGTGAAACGGCCATTTTCTCGCTAATGAGCATCTTAAAGGATATCATTTAAAAATACTCCCCGAGATTATTCTTTTAGGGACAATATCATACAATTACAGGCTTTCGGTCCTCAAACGCGGGTTTTAGTCGCTGTCACATACACGATCGCGCGCGCGCGCACACACACACACACACACACACACACACGCACAAAAAACCCCAATAAAACAAAGCTTTGCAAGGCGCAGCACACATTTCACTAATGTCATGAAAGATAACACTAAATCAGAAAAAAATAATTCACAATATATGCTTCTATTTTCATCAGTGGATTTCACCAGGCTGCTTCAATGGCAAATTCACGTATTATGACGATTATGATTATGATTATGATTATGATTATGATTTTATGATTTTGTTTATAGTTATGTTTATTTTATGACTGTGACTATGACTATGAATAGGATTAGGATTTTGGTTACGGTTATGGTTATGGTTATAAAGTGGACTATGAGTATGAGTATGACTATGAGTATGATTTTGGTTTTAGTTAAGGTTATGGTTATGACTATGACTATGACTCTGATTATGACTATGACTGTGATTTTCATTATGATTTTTGTTATGGTTATGGTTATGACTATGACTATAATTATGACTATGACCATGATTATGATTTTGGTTATAATTATAGTTATGGTTATGACTATGACTACGATTATGAGTATGATTATGATTATGATTATGATTATATTTTGGTTATGGTTGCGACTATGATTACGAGTGTATCTATTATTATGATTTTGGTTATGGTTATGGTTATGGCTATTACTGTGATTATGATTATAAATATGATTATGGCTATGATTATGATTATGACTATGTCTATGATTGTGATTATGATTATGATTATAACTATAATTATGATTATGATTATGACTATGATTATGACTGTTTATGAGTATAAATAGAACTTTAACTCTGACTATTATTATGACTATGGTTATGACAATGATTATGATTATGATTATGACTATGACTATGATTATGATTATGATTATGATTATGACTATGGTTATGATTATGAGTATGAGTATGAGTATGATTATGATGATGATGACTATGACTATGATTATGATTATGACTATGACTATGACTATTATTATGACTATGGTTATGACAATGATTATGATTATGATTATGACTATGACTATGGTTATGATTATGAGTATGAGTATGATTATGATGATGACTATGACTATGATTATGATTATGACTCTGACTCTCACTATGACTATGACTATGAATATATAACTAAAACTAAAACTATAACTATGACTATGACTATGACTATGACTATGACTATGATTATGATTATCATACCTGTCCCACTGTCGCCAACAAGCACAAATTTCACAGAGTAGTCATATCCAGTTTCCGAGCTGCTTCGTCTGATCTTGGCCACCTGACCTGACTGCTCGTCTTGTTTTTTCCCCATGGTGGAGGAAAACACGCGGTTTCACGTCCTTTAAGTTTCTTTCGCGTGTGTTCTGCAGGCTGGGATTGCTGCTGAAAAGAGCTGAAAAAAAAATTGAGAGAAAGAAATATCTGTCAGCTGCCGATAGGTATTCCACCATCAGAACTCCCGCCTGTGTGTAACTGAAACATTTTCCCCAGTGCACAAAGACCGTCGGGCCGTCGTTGGCACACGCACGGCCTTGCGCGGGCCAACGTCGGCCCGATAGCCTTTTGTGCATTGGGTCGCTACTAAACATGGGATCAGCGCGTTTTGCGATATACAGTAAATTGCTGATATAACAAATCACCAGAGAACCCAATGTTTTCGAGACGTGCCGCCTCCGGATACGCGGCTTTATGCCGCGTATCCGGAGGCGGCACGTCTCGGATGACCCAATGTTTTTTGTTATATCCAAAGTTTGTTATAAGCAAAATAATTGACATAGAAAGAGTGGTGTCGGGACCTTTGAAAAATGTTGCTATATCCGACGCTGAAACATATCTTGTTCAACAGTTAGAGAAAAAAAAAACACAAAAAAACCACGAGACAAGCTTTGCGCAAACGCACTCTCTTCGTCTGTAGCTTACCCAATGAGGCACCGCGAATCCGATCCGCTGAAGGGCTGGCCTGCGTGCTAAACTAAATCATATTCACTGGTATAAATGATATACCTGTCCAGTGAGAAAAAGGCCGTACGGCCGATGTAGGTCCCCGCTGGAGTCGCGCAGTTGTTGCGTGTTTAAACACGAAGATCACCTGCTTTCTTGCTGAGGTTCAGTCACTGTGACTGTTTCGCCCTCGACGACAACTGTGAAACTTTAGCATATGGATGGAACGCTGCGACCAGCGAGAGTCACGAAAGCTGACAATGTGTGAGAGCTGGTCTTAGATTTTGACCCTACGGCCGTTAGGCCGTAGGATCCAAAACCACAGACCAACGCATAGGCAGCAGACGTATGAAAACCGCGAGGAACAAGTTTGACTTTGGAAGTGAAGAAGGCTGCAGCATACAGGCCAGACTCGATTCCACCGGTCCGTTTAGCGCAGTGTACTGAGTGCGTATTAATTTTGAAAAAGACTGGCACCACGGCAAACACGGTGATCTTCGTACGATTTTGAAATAAAAAAAAAAAAAAAAAAATCTAGCGTCTACTGTGGTTTACAAGATGAGTGAGCATTATGCGTGATATTAGAGTGGTGTGGTAAAATATTGACAAATGAAATGCCATGTATCATGTGTTCGTGAATCGTGTGTTCGTGAGAGCACACTATGTCATAGTACATAGCTAAGAGTCTGTTGAGCGTCTTGCTCCAGTGATCAAGGTGTGAGGTTCCATTCCTGGTTCCGGAGTCGGATTTTTCCCCACTATTAAGTGTCATCATCCGGGTTGGACCGTCGGCCGGGGGTTCTTTCTCTGGGGACTCCGGCTCTGTCTCCCCCTCAAGTACCAGTTTCAATCCTCTTGAGGTTTCATGTGATTGTGCGTACTAGGTTCAGTTCGCGCCAATATAATGACTGCTATTATTATTATTATTATTATTATTATTATTATTATTATTATTATTATTATTATTATTATTATTACGACACTAAAGATAGGGTTAGTCTAATTCTGTCACCCTGTCCACACAGTTATCATAAGCCTAGGTTTAAACCTCGCCAAATTTGGCGAATTTAAACGCTGTAGCTTACGGTTCCCCACTTTTCACTTTCAATACAGTTTTAGTCTAGCTCTGCCTTCAACTACTTCAAAGTGCCATGCATCTATAGCTGCCGGCGGCCCGCATCGTTATACGATACACCTGCAGCTATTGTTGCTAGGTTCCTTGAACGAGTTAACCCACTCGGCACTGACACATTGCAACAAGGTATGATTCAACCATCATAGTTCAAGGTGGTGCAAGAATACCTTGGCGCCAAGAAGCGCCAAGCTATTCTGGCACCACCCTTGAAATAACATGGTGGATTTGTTTGTTTATACACTGTAATCTTAAGCGATAAACTCCCAAATGTCAGGGCTTTCCCCTCCAGAGTCTTGCTCCTGTTGAGCTTTGATTGCTAAAATTTGTGAATATAACGGGTTCTCAATGTTGTCTTGCCTCAACTAAAACTTTTTCTACCCTTCTTTTTACAATCCACGTGATTAAGCACTCATAACAGCGTTGTTTCATACTGCCTCTGGTGTTGGTGGAACTCTCTTACCTGCCTTTTTTTCGCTGCCCTCCACCCGGGTCCACACTGGGTTAACTAAATTTGTAGTTTTCAGGGTCACCCTGGCCAGCCCCACAGGGTGGATTTTTCTCGTTTTCTGGGGTATAAGTTTTGGTCTACACTTGGCCCGTATTATTTCCTTCTTTAAACTCTCCCTGCTGTCTGCGATGTCTGTAGTCCTTGATATTGGATGTGTGTTGCTAAACGGTCTGCTGCACCTAAGAGATGACGTGTTCTTTGTTTGCGGTTAATGCATTTTATAAATATCATTTCCTTGTACGTATTTTGTAATTTTAATGATTTTTTTTTTAAAATTGTGCACTAGCTTACTATAAATTAGCATGAGGGTGCAGTGTCCCTAGCATGTCTTGGTATTATTTAGCATATTACAACCGGCTGGCGACCCACATTCAATCCTCGCGTTTTATTCATTTAATTTTATTTTTCAATTTTTTAAATATTTTTTAAAAAATTTTTTTTTATACAAGCAATGCAGGCGCGTCCTGAGAAAGTATTGTTGCTAAGAGGACGTTAAGCCAATGTACAACCAACTAACCAACCAACCGTTTCTTTTGCATTAAATGCATTCCGCTGCATTAATGTACCATTACGCATTAATTTGAAGACACATTTCAGTACCATTGGTGTTTGTTATGCCTTGTCGACACATCTAATGCACTTTAACAGCAGCTTGGACATGCAGCAAAAGCACACGCGTAATCGCACTTATTTATTTTGCGCAGCCGTTAGCGTGTCGATCTATTTTTTTGCAGTTTCTCGTAATGAAAGCGTTGCATTTAGAGAACGGAGTGGAGTCATTATCAGGTTACTTGATATAAAAACGATGTGTGCTGAACTGGACTGTCCTGTGTCAGTCTAAATGAACCATAACTAGACCTGTGTGTAGGGTTTCATAACCATCTGTTGCAGAAGTGTATCTTTGAACAGTCACGGCTGTAGTGAGCCTTTAAAGAAAACACATATAAAAAAAAAATAAAAGTTCATTTATTGCGATGTTTTCCATTTGTGTAAGAATAAAACATTGGAATATGCCTTGGCTTCAGTTTCCGTGCAACCGCAGACACACTTAGACACAGCAAATTCAAGACATCTATTATTTGGCTGACATCTAATAACAATTAGAATTATTGCAATACAATATAATCAGAACATTTATAAAGGAGACACTGTGGACTGTTAACCCGCCTTTATTGTCTGAAGCAAGTCGCTTTAAAGTAACATGGTCGACTTACCCGTTGTTTGTTGTGCTAACACTATCGAACTAAACCCTTTGAGCAACATAACGGCAGGGTCACAAGAGTACGCCTGTTCCACTGTAATCAATAATAAGACTTCATTGTCAGTTGAATCATTGTGCTGAGAAACAGGTTGGGCGTAAAAGCCTCTTGCACTGCTATTACTGGGAAAGCATTTATATTGTCCACTATTGCGCTGAGAAAGAGGCTTTGTGTTTATACGCAGTGTTTTGACAACGTCACCACCAGAGCGAGAGCCGCTATTTTTGATAGATGGATAATCTTCTCCCATTGAGGAATAAGGCTAAAACACACAGATAAAGCTGGACAACTGGCATGGATCCTCATGAGCCCCAGTTGCAAATAATGTGGCGGGCTAGTTGACGGCGACTGATCAGTACCTTAGACATGTAAATCTACGAAGTTTGCAGCGAAAACTGTTTAATCGGGCTCATGACAACCTGCGCCTGTTGCACAATGTTGTGTAAGTTAACAAAAATCGATTCTATTCGCAGGTGGAAATTGGTGTAAAAAAAATATTCCCTGCGTTCTTAGGGATCTTAACAAAGGGATACAACCCATTCACATTTTGCAGAATGTTGCTAGTACGCACGAGTTGTCTCTGCTGTTGCAGGAAGCCGTATTATAGGGAGGAAATAGCTGATCGTTACTTGGTAGCTTTAGTGGTAGTATGATACAATCAAACCAGACGCACACATAAGGGTTCTTGTAAAGAAACTTCACTCAGCTGCAACTCGTCAACGTAGCAGAAGGTTGTAGAACACTCTGGAGTAACAGTTCCAACAATATTTTATTGCAGCAATGCGATCTCCGTACAATGCATCCACAAATGCGCCAACACTGATAAACTGTCTCCTCTACAATGCATCAACACTTTTGACACACTGCGTCTCTTATACAATGTACACACATACTTCCTAACAGGGTCTTTTATACTATTACAGATTTCCAGAACAATCCAGCAAATTCGCACAACACAACCAATCAGAAAAGAAAACGTAACCAAAATTCATTAATATTCATTAAAAAAAGAACTCTCTAGATTCGACTAGAAATTTACACTACCATCTAAACGCCTTAGATACAATGTTACGAAATGTAGCCGACAACATTGACGTCATATCTGAGGTCACTAGAAAGATCGCGACCCTGCTCAAACCTTCCAGTCTAATGTATGTCAAACTTTAAAACATTGTAGCGAAAATACGCGTCACAACAAAAATCAATCCCAATTCTCCGTGCAAAAGAACACCAATCCTACTAAAAAGGTACTTAATTCTTATCGAAAAATATCTAAAATAAATTTCGGAGCTTTCCTAAGATTAACACACACTTGCTCTCAAAGAATAACACAACTACAAACGTAACACAGATTTATTATTATTATTATTATTATTATTATTTTATTTTTTATTTATTTATTTATTTATTTGCCACGGGTTTCGTGTCTCTTGGTTTGCTTCTAGCGAGTCAGGGCATGAAACCCTTGACCCCAAAGATCAATTCCTTCCCCTACAGGCATAGGGCAATAATTGTTTTTATTTTTAAAAATAATCGATAAAAAACCCCACTTTGTTCAGGAGCACAGGAAACGTACTATATAGCAGAAAGTTGTCATACCTCATAAACTGACGTCACACTCGCGATCAGCAATACTGTGTGTGACGTCAGCTTAGGAGGTAGGAAACCCACTGTTCGTGCAGCCACTGGTACAGCCTCGATGGCTGCATAAAGGAGGAGGAGGTAGAAGGGGGGGGGGGGATTTACTCCAGACGTGCCGCATCTGGATACGCGGCATAGAGCCGCTTATCCGGATGCGGCACGTCTCTAATGAGTAAAGGGTCTGTGTGATGTGGTTCCATTTCACGTCCTCTCTCACATAATCACTCCATCTTCCTATCCCCTCAACCTGTCTTCATCCTTTTGTCAACACTCTTACAGCTACAGGCTGTTTGACATCAGATCGCGCAATGTTTTTTTATCCAAAAGTGTTTGCAAAGAAACACGTTTCTGTACCACTTTAGGAACAAATATAATTAAGATCTAATAATATGGGCTTTTTATACTCAACTCCTAAGATTTGTTGATTTTGCTAAACAGTCGCAAAAATGTGGTGAAAAGACAAGAACGAGTCATTGTCAATACCCTAATTGAACCCCGGCGGGAAACGGCCAGATTTCAATATTGACGTCAAACTTGCAGACTGCATGCATGCCTGCGCTATTTCAGGTTTGGAAATTTGGTCAACTTACTCATTCACGTGAAAAGTGGTCTTTGTTATACTGGGCTGAATATATATGGGGCACGTTAAGGAATGTATACTCAGTCAATTCATGAACAAAATCCCAATTTTTACGACTGTACGGCATAAATGACACATTGTTCTGACACATTGTTCGTAAAACGTGCGCTCCGATGTCAAACGACCCATAGCAACATATCAAATTGTAAGCTTTGCCCGTCCCCTCCCATCTCCTCACACAAACGATCCCCAAGCCTTTCCCCAGAACCCCCCCCCCCCCGCCCCCCCACCCCCCGCTCCCCACTTCTCGTACATCACACTACTAGCATGAACAAAATCCCAATTTTTACGACTGTACGGCATAAATGACACATTGTTCTGACACATTGTTCGTAAAACGTGCGCTCCGATGTCAAACGACCCATAGCAACATATCAAATTGTAAGCTTTGCCCGTCCCCTCCCATCTCCTCACACAAACGATCCCCAAGCCTTTCCCCAGCCCCCCCCCCACTCCCCCCCCCCCCCCGCTCCCCATTTCTCGTACATCACACTACTAGCAACATTGAGATCTCTTGGATTTGGGCATAGGCCTAGCTAGCCGATAATGTTCTGTATGGCCACCTTCATGTCCACCTAGCCGTATTTTGTCCACCGCTCTTTCTACCATGTCTATAATTGCCTCTTCCACGCCTGCCCCAGTCTTCGCACTCACTTCGTAACACTCGTCGTATGGCTCACTCAAGATATCTATTATTTTTTCAACCGTGCATTCTGATTGGCTGGCGTCGGGTTGGAGATCGCATTTATTCCCAAGCACCATGACAGGCGGGTCCTGACTGGTGTGCTCGCTCGCTTGTGCCAGCCATTGTGACACGTGATTGGCTGTTTCTTGACGTGTGACGTCGTATACCACGAAAACACCCATGGCTCCGCGGAAATAGGTAGGGACGATGCTCCTATACCTTTCCTGCCCGGCTGTGTCCCACAGCTGAAAGAAATGAAGATATTTAACATGGAATACAAATACGCAAATCTTGCTAAAAAAATATTGGACTCTCAGAAAACTGAAGATTTTGTCCGTGGGGACATCCCGGAACAAAACATTTATCACATTCGAGACGTGCCGCATTCGGATACGCGGCTTAAAGCCGCGTATCCGAATGCGGCACGTCTCGAATGAGTTAAAGAGTCCCATGTGCATAGTGTCACAAATGCTGCTTTCAAGATTTCAAGAATTCAAGATTTTATTTCAGTGATTCAGTTCGCCCCTATCGGGGTGTGGCGGAATGATGAAACAATTAACATGTAAAACATTACCTCGCCTGTGCACATGCACACTCTCAAATGAACGTTGTTTATGTTCATTAAAGTATAAAAATAACATAAACAATAGAATGCATAAATTGACATTATATTCACATTAAATCTGTAGCACATTTAACCCAAAAAAATGCACCTCAGTGGGGTAATCGGCTCTTATTTATATAATTTTACAACTCTTAGAAACTTCGCTAAATTCAAGACATTCTTTTCTGGACGTGGATGACAGTGCTGCTACCATAAACATACGTTTTTCTGGAAGTGGATGACAGTACTACTACTATAAACACGTTTTTCTGGAAGTGGATGACAGTACTACTACTATAAACACGTTTTTCTGGAAGTGGATGACAGTACTACTACTATAAACATAAGAGTTTTTTTGGACGTGGATGACAGTACACTACCATAAACAGTTTAGCAAATCATAATACAAATTCCGATTTATTGTTAGGACCACGACCACAAAAACAAGATAAGTATAGGTTACCGGTTTTTTCTACGTTTATTATTTATTTATTTATTTATTTTTATATTTTTTTTAAAATACGTTTTCCTTTTAACCAGAAAAGTTAGAAAACTGTTTGCATCTGTATATCCGAAATGTACGATTCTATCTCCAATCATGAACTCATTGGGGACGTGCCGTATACGGGTACGCGGCGAATCGCCGAGTATCGGTATTAGGCGCGTCTCCAATGAGTCAACCAGTTACCTGTACTTTCACTCTGTCTCCAGTGTTAGGCAGAGTCACAATTTTCACAGCGAAGTCAACGCCAATGGTGGGCAGGACGTCCCCGGTGAACAGGTCATCTTTAAACCTCTGCACGATGGCGCTTTTGCCTGTATGATAAAAGCGTGAAGTAAAACTTGAGCCCTGAGGCGGAAATTTCGACATTTGTTAGCTGTCATCTGAGGATTACATTATAAGTTTATAGGCAGATCTATCAAGATGGTTCAAGGGTGGTGACAGAATAGCAGGCGCCAAGCTATTCTGGCATGACCCTTGAACTATCATGGTCGATTTAGCTTGTTATATTGTGTGTATGTGTTACATACATATATCTCTCTCCCTACCAAAATAAATAAATGAATAAATAAAAGAATAAATGAATGAATGAATGAATGAATGAATGAATGAATGAATGAATGATAGAATACATCAATCAATCCATCCACCCATCCATTCTTTTATCCATCCATCCATCCATCCATCCATCCATCCATCCATCCATCCATCCATCCAACAATCAACCTATCAGTCAATCAATATTTAAAACGCTTTGAAAAGGAGCAACACACAACAGATCACTAAAATCATTAATAACATTTTTTTTTTTAATCAGAGAGAAGTTGGTAAAAATATGCACCAAGTTCACAAAATCAGATCTTCAACGTCGTCATCGACATGAAGGATACATATCGTCAGTTATATTTTTTATCATCGGCAACATCGTCTTCGTCGTCGTCATCATCATAGTCATCCTCATTATTATTTACATTATCATTATATTATTATTATTATTATTATTATTATTATTATTATTATTATTATTATTATTATTATTATTATTATTATTATTATTACATTATTATGAATGAATAATATCATCATCATAATCATAATCATCATCATCATACCTGTTCCACTGTCTCCAACTAGCACAAGTTTCACGAGGTAGTCATATTCAGTTTCGGAGCTGCTCCGTCTGATTTTTGCCACCTGACCTGAAGTCCCTTCTTCTGTTTTCACCATGGTGGAAGAAAACACGTGGTTTTACGTCCTATCGTTTCTTTCGCGTGTGCTCTACAGGCTGGAAAAGAAAAGAACAGAATTTAGAGAAGAAAAAAAAAAGCATCTGTGAGATTCGCATAGGTATGGTCAATAGAAACGTTAGGCAGTATTTTAAGTAATAATAAGTCACACCAGATTGTCTAACGTTCGCTGCCGAGAGATAGCCTTAGTCGCCTGCTCGGCGTCAACCCGTAAAGCTCAGATAAGACATGACAGGATTTGCATCGACCATGATAGTTCAAGGGTGGCGTCCGAATAGCTTGGCGCCTGAAGGCGCCAAGCTATTCTGACACCACCATTGAGCTATCATAGTCGATCTATCTCCAAATCAATGAGATAGACCTCAGAGAATATTTCCAGAATTGGATGTCGTGCTCAGGACTTAATCTGTTAAACCCTAATCACTAACTTATTTGTAGCGTTAGACTCAGGTCTGGATTCACGACACGGCAATGTCGCATGGCAGTGACGGATCATCTCAGTTTATATGGGAACGAGCTGAATTTGACGTCACTATTTCGCACAGTCGAATGTGCGGAGGGGTTAGAAAGTGCTTTCTGCCGTTATATAGTAAATATGGCTTTTGCCAGTATGTCCATTTTTGAGAAAAGCGAGATTTTCATCGTATTCCAATCCATATCTCGCTTTTCTCAAAATGGACTTATTGGCTCTTGATATATATGACGGCAGCTCTGTTCTCATCAGACATGAAGCATCTGACAACGTCCGGCAGCCAGTGACATTACCCTTCGCACCACACATCTAGTGCATGCACAGGGTATATTGCAAACTTGTGCATAATTGTTCACCTTATGTTACATTTACAAACAAAATATATTTGGGGAGTGGGTATTAATACCACAAAGAGATTCTTCAGGGCAGGGCAAAAACTTAGCGTGAAGGGAGAAACAATGAGTTTAGTTTGAAGCTCTGTAGCCGACGACCAGCAGCCCCAAAACAAGTTGTTCCCATTTTGCAATGAAGACGCAAATGCTGCTTGATCTACGTCACTTTTATGTGAAGTGAACGTCGTTTATGTGATACTTCAGTTTTACATCTTGGAGACGATCAGAGAATGTAGTTTTTCAGCTGATTTCCATACTTTAACAGTCGTTATCTCACAATTTCACTTAACCGTACCCGAGAGCCGGGAGGAGCAGCAGGCTAATAAAGTTACTGCTTATTAATCGGGTATTACTGCTATTATCCTATTCTTCATGAAAAAATTCAAAGAATTTTCACCATTTTAAAAATACATGCACAAAACATGCTTGACGAGCATTGCTAACGTACTATAGTAAAACGTGTTCACTTTTGTTTACGGAAATTGCATAACTGATCGATTTTTTTGTCGGGGCCCTGCCTCTATTGTTGTTAATTAACCCATTCAGCCCTAACGCACTACAGCAGGAGATGGGTCGACCATGATAATTCAAGGGTAGTACCAGATTAGTTTGGCGCCTTTCGGCGCCAAGCTAATCTGGCACTGCCCTTGAATTATCATGGTCGACCCATCTCCTGCAACTGGTGCATAGTCATTAGATGACGCCTCCAAAATTTGGGAAATACGACCGTCGAGCTGACAATGACAATGACAATGAATCTTTATTTTCCAAGGATACACAGATTTAGCTCTGAAGACCTTTCTTTAAAAAAGAATTAGGTCTGAAGACCTTTTGAGTTAAGCATGTAAAAACCAAGTTTTGTACAATGTTGCAAAACGTCCGCTACACTAATCTCCCTAGAACTTTGACAGTAGCACCAGGGCCTGAGCAAAGGCCGCCACCCACCTTGTCATTTCATGTCAGCTCGGCAGCGACAGAGCGTATAGTATAGTATACTACTTGGGTTTGGCATATAATCAGATTATAGCTTCTCCGAAGCTGGAATATGTCATTGCCTTATCGTGCATCCAGTCCTTAATCCTTTGGCTGTTGGTAGCGTGTTTAGTCGAGGTGATTCCTGCAGGAATCACCTCGACTAAATACGCTACCGACAGCCCGGGTTACTCCATAAATCCGCATGTGTGTACACAGCCTTTAGAATGTTAGAAGGACAACATTCCACTGTACATATGTTACCTTTGTAAGATACTGTCAGTTCTTGAAGCGATGCATTCCACTGTACACATTTTACTTTGTACGATACTGCCAATTTTCTAAACGATCAGTCTGTCACAGCTATTATGCATGTGTGAATATCAAACGCCGTACAAATCGATGTATTTTCTGGTACAAAATGAACAGCAGCCTCACAAAACGTCCAACCCAAATTACTTTAGCACCTGTTAGACCTTATAGGAAATCAATGGCCTAATTGTGAGCACTAACGCACGATCCAAAGCGAGGCTTTTTAGTGTGATACTTTTTTCTTAATTTTTCAAGCGTCTAGTCACTAGGTCCAAAGTCTCATACCGGTGCACAATACTCATAGTCAAGAAACTGTGCAGCCGCCTTCGTCGGCGCAAAACGCGTAAACCATCACGTGCGCACGTTAAAACAACACCATGCATCCCGATGCGCACAAGGTCATCGGGCTGACGTCGGCCGCCGTTGGCCCGCGCACGTCCGTGGGCTCAGGCCAACGGCGGCCGACTTCGGCCCGATGATTTTGTGCGTATCGGGATCCGTCTCCAATGCTCGAAAAGTTAAACGCTAAACGTTTATAGGGCTAAACGTCTTTCGTCCACCACGAAGGTGGTTTCAAAGACGGGGTACCGAAATAGGGTCTGAACAAATGTTTGACCCCAGCTGGGTTCGAACCCGGGACCTTTCGGACGAGAGTCGAACGCTCCCCCCCCCCCCCCCCCACTGAGTGGGTTGGTAAACAGATAAAGAGCATGTCACACTGGTTGCCTCCATCGCGGATTCGCTACCGCTACAGGCTGTAGCGAATCGAGGGAGACAACCAGTGTGATAACATGCATAAATTATATAGTATCCTGACAACAGTCTGTTGAAGTTGGTCGGTTGGTGCAATACAAGAGAACGCAACACACCTTTTGCAGACACTTCCTTGTCGCTTATGGGGCCGTGAGACAAAACATTTTAACTCATTCAGCCCCGGCACACCACAGCAAGACACGGATAGAGCACGATAGTTCAAGGGTGGTGCCGGCATAGCTTGGCGGTCATAGGCGCCAAGCTATTCTGGCACCACCTTTGAACTGTCATGCTCGGTCTGTCTCTAGAATTGAAATACAGTCCTTCAAAACTGCGGGATTTCGGTCCTGGGGTAGAATGTGTTAACTCACTCGCTTACTAGTACGGCAATAAAAACTATTGCCTGTAGAGAAATATGTACAGCCATCTCCGCTTATTAACAATTCAAGTCGGACGTAACACAAACCGGATAGAATAGCCAAGCAAAACAGTAGATGTCATATTTTTTGGCAGTCACTTCCTGCTCGCTTAAAAAAAAAAAGAAGCTATTAACCCCTTCACTGCCGAGAAAAAGTGAAGACGAAGCCAAGCCAATCGCAAGAGACCTGAGATCCTCATGGGCCCCCGCGACTGCGGGGGCTCATGAGGATCCATGCCTCTTGCTGAGACCAGTTTGTAACCACGTTTCTTGGACGGACGTATGGCTTTAGATCGTTGAATGAACAAACATTTAAAATAACAAACAAAACAAACAAACAAAAAGTGCACTGGCAGAGAATGTGTTAACGAGACAAAACATTATAATGCACGCTTACTAACAGAAATATTTCCTGTAGACGTAACCTGTATAGTATAGACTTTGCTTATAACAAGGTCGTACGTATGTAACACACAAGCCGGACGTAACAAAAACAATTGTTCAGAGGTACCGACTGCATCGTCTTCACGCGTAACTCGGTGACATATTTCAGTTTTTTTGGAACAAAATAATATCAGATCTTACTTACCGCGCTTAATGTTCTAACAAATCCGAAACTTACTGTACAGACCATGGGTCTGTTGCATGAGTGAGCTTAGTCCTGCGCCCGCCACTAAGCAAGGTGCTCCGCTATAGCGGAGCTCCTTGCTTAGTGGAGGGCGCACAACTATGCTATTTGTAAGTATTTTGTTAGCAATACAAAAGCGCGCTATGATACTATGGGATTTATAGCGGAACACCCTGCTTAGTGGCGGGAGCAGGACTAAGCTCACTCCTGCAACTGGTCCCTGTAGACTAACTTACCCGACTAAGCAGCGCAAATGTGATAATACTAATAATAAAGAGCATTTAAAATTTTAAAATAGCATTTTAAATAGCGCTGAATTCCCAGGAGCAGTGGGCTCTAAGCGCGTTAACAACAACAAAAAAAAAATGTATGCATGCAGAATCTCACTACCTTTAAAAATGTAACATACGCACACATATGCAACTGAAACACACATAACAAAACCATTCCCAAGTTAAACGCATTTTGATGATGCTGATGCGCCACCACGATGATCCATTGTACATCTAAACGATGGAGTGCCTTCTTGAATATAAAAAAGTATCATAGCGCGTTTTGTGTTGCTAACAAAATACTTACAAATCCGAAATAAAAACATGCATACTAGCTTCACCCGATTAGGCACCACAAACTTGATCCACTTAACAGCCGAATAACTGAATACGGCATATCCACTTGTGTGTGTGTACCCGGCCGCTGTACGTACGTACCGATACCCGATTAAGCACCGCAAATCTGATCGATTGAATGATTGAATGACATCTTGAATGAGCTTAGCGTGCTTTGCGATAATATCGAATCCGTAACGTGCTGTATCTAGACCTGTATACTAGCTTAGGGGCCTACCTGATTAGACACGGCAAATCCGATCTCGCATTGAACAGCTAGCCTGAATGACTGAATACATCATATCCACTTGTGTGTACCCCGGTTTTACATACGTAAAATGAACAACATACCATCGGCCGAGTTCTGACTGTGCTGAACCTCGCGCAGGTGTTGTTGCGAGTGGGCACGAAGATCTTCTGCGCACTTGGCGTGTACCCGGCACTCCACAAGTCCCTGGAGTGGCTGTCTCGCAGTCAGCGCGAACTGTGAGGATGTAATAACTGGATCGAACGCAGCGAATGAATATTTAATAAATTTGCCAAGTTTGGTCTGTGATTTTGGACCTACGGCATGAAGGCTGTAGGGTCCAAAATTACCGACCAGCACACACAAGCAGCAGACGAATGGAAATTGTCAGTGAGGACTGAACAAGTTTGCGTTTGGAAGAGGAAAGGTTTCCGTACACATGATCGACTCGATATTCGGCCGGTCGTTTCAGTGGTGTGTACTTGATTTCTACGCTTTGTGAAAATCACCACGGCTAAAACGGTAAAATTCGCTCGAGTTTGAAATGTCTCAAAAAAAAAGAGAAGAAGAGTATGATTGAGGTTTCCAACCAGTGCAATCAGCAAATGACAACACAACCAATACTGAAATACTAGCCTTCCACGCGCAAAATTAAAGAGCATTTTAAACGTTTGTTACCGATAAACTTCACAATCACCGCCATTGAAAAACTTTACTAACTGCTAGAGGCTTTACGAATGGTGGGTGCAACTGGTTCTCCATGTTGGCTTGACTAAGACTTTTCTACCCTTCCTTTTTACATTCCATGGGATTAGGCATACGTGATAGTGATTTTTGTACTGTCCCTGGTGAGATTTCATGGAAGGATAAGAACAGAAACGTTTTACGTTGTACATTAAAACTTTATAAGTTAAAATTAGTCGCTTCTCCTAACATTACTTTAAGATACTATAAGAACAGTTATATGGGAGATATAGTGAACTATTAACCTTTTATTGCCTAGAGCAGTTCTTAGAACTATCGTGGTCGGCAGCGTTTGTTGTAGTTCACTATCGAACTAAACCCTCTGAGCAACATAAATGGCAGTGGACTCGATGGGGCGCGTCTCAGTGGGCCGGCTTGCAGTAAAAGCCTGGTCCACTGCAATCAATATAATGCCTTTTTATTGTCATTTACTGAGCTGAGGAAGAGGTCTAAGCGTTTCTAAAAGCCTGTTCCACTGATGTCAGTAGTAAGGTCGTCATATTGTCGTATAATGCGCTGTGAAAGAGACCTAGGCTTTGTGTGTAACTGTGTTTTTTTGACAACAGCACCACGCGATTGAGCGCCGCCGGCAATCTTTCATTGAACGGCCTGATGACCTTCTCCCATCGAGGAAGAAAGATAAAATATGGACACAGATAAATGTGGGCAACTGGCAAATGCGGGGGCTCATGAGGATCTATACCAGTTGTAAATGAAGTGACTGTAGCAGAGGCTCATGCTAATCAGTACCACAGGGCGAGTACTATATACCTCATGAAACTGACTCTGTGCCGCCTGCAGCCACCACTGTTTGCTTTGGCTCATGGGACTCTATGCCTATTGCACAATGTTGTGTGAGTTTCTGCAAAATCTGTTTCCCGCAGATGGACAGTGGGCCACGAGATCGAATCACTCCCGTGCGCTCGCCCCAAGCAATCACCTCTGTGAAGTTAAGCCAAGGGAAAGAACCAATTTTATTTGACAGAATGCCGCGAGTATGCAGGAGTTGTCTCCTTTGTATGTTTTCGAATATAACGCACGCAGACTCTCCCCAGTCGCACGTACAGACTCACAGCACAACAGACGCATGCACCGCCACTGACTCAGACGGGCGTATTCACGCGGTACAACTCAAACACTATTTTTCTTTCTTCTAGACCCTTTTACTCAAAACAAAACAAATAACCTAAACTCAAAAGATTCTTTACACCATACACTTCTCGCTACACTGAAGCACATCAACACCGCATTCACATCTATCTATCTATCTATATCCCGTAGTCTTGCCGACCGTTGGGGCAGGCAGACAGACAGACAGACAGACAGGTAGGTAGACAGATAGATAGATAGATAGAAAGATATCTATCTATCTATCTATCTATCTATCTATCTATCTATCTATCTATCTATCTATCTATCTATCTATCTATCTATCTATCTATCTATCTATCTATCTATCTATCTATCTATCTATCTGTCTGTCTGTCTGTCTGTCTGTCTGTCTGTCTGTCTGTCTGTCTGTCTGTCTGTCTGTCTGTCTGTCTGTCTGTCTGTCTGTCTGTCTGTCTGTCTGTCTGTCTGTCTGTCTGTCTGTCTGTCTATCTATCTATCTATCTATCTATCTATCTATCTATCTATCTATCTATCTATCTATCTATCTATCTATCTATCTATCTATCTATCTATCTATCTATCTATCTATCTCCCGCAGTCTTGCCGACCCGTTGGGGCACCACTGATGACTTGGCAACCAGCTCCCTCCATTCCTCTCTGTTCTCTGCCATTCTTAGTGTATCGCCCAGCCTCAGTCCTGTCCACTCTGAGATATTGTCCTCCCATCTTTTCCTCTGTCTTCCTCTCCTTCGTCCTCTTTGCACAGTGCCTTGTAGGATTGCCTTGGCAAGCCCTGCTGAACGCGCGACATGCCCATACCACTTCAGTTTGCGTTTTTTTCACAATGGCTAATAGGTCTTCATAGGGTCCGATGGCTTGCCTGATTTTGCTTCCCACTTCCTCGTTCGTGATGTGATCTCTGTATGAAATGCCAAGCAACCTTCGAAAACATCTCATTTCAGTGGCTTGTATCCTCCTTTCAAGGTCTGCTCGTGTGAGGGTCCTTTCAGAACACTGAGATGACTAAGGAGCGCATCAGTCTGATCTTGGAGCAGAGCGTGATGTTTCTGTCCTTTCATATGGTCTTCAATATTGTCAGTGCTGTTGTCTGCGCAATCCTGGACAGTATTTCTGGTTTTGATCCCTCATCTGTCACAATGGCTCCTAAGTATTTGAATTTATTAACTGTTTCTAGTTTTTGGCTTCAAATCATGACGTCAGTGCCAAGTGTTGACTGACGTCTCGGTGTCACGTCGCTCCGTTCCACACAAAAACTCTGTACACAAAGTCCTGACATACATACATACATACATACATACATACATACAGGCAGACAGACAGACAGACATATACATACATACATGCATGCAGACATACATACAGACCTACATACATACATACATACATACATGCATACATACATACATACAAACATACATACAGGCAGACAGACAGACAGACATATACACAGACCTACATACATACATACATACATACTTACATACATACATACATACATACATACATACATACATACATGCATGCATGAATAAATAAATGAATGAATGAATGATAAATACATAAATAAATAAATAAATAAATAAATAAATAAATAAATAAATAAATAGATAAATAAATAAATAAATAAAACGAGTTCATGTATGCAGTGTACCCAGGCAACCGGCATTGCTTTGTCCTGTCCCTTTGTTAATCTTTCTTTTTTCCTTTTCTTTTTTTTTTTTGTCTGAAATTGAAGCAAAGGTATTTTAAAACTCACCCTTGACATTTCTGTGGCGGAGTTCTGAAGGACACAAGAGCGCCAAAAGTCATCTAATCAATAGCAGGATGCGCGTGACTGACAGACACATACAATGTCAATTTCAGTCTGCACGCACATCGCACGAGCTCAAGAGCAGCCTGTGCACGAACAGCGCTGGCTCCGTTTTATTCCATCTACATCAAGGCGTACATTAACTATTTCACTGCTTTATTCCATCTACATCAAGGCGTACATTAACTATTTCACTGCTTTATTCCATCTACATCAAGGCGTACATTAACCATTGCACTGCTAGAAGACGCAGATTCTTTTCTGGAAACATCGTAATTTCAAAGTTGAAAATCCCAGCCGTCACAAAAACATGGATACAACGTGGGATCAGCAAGAGGCATAGATCCTCATGAGCCCCCGCGAATGCGGGGGCTCATGAGGGTCTATAACTCTTGCAGTTGGGTGTTGTTCAGTTTTTTCTCAGCCGTGAATGGGTTAATAAGAGCTCAGTCTATATCGTTGCAGTCGTAAAAGCTCGTGAGAACCAGTGTTGCATCTTGTCAGCCGGGGTGACACTGTGCGCGCGTGTACTATGATATTAATGCAAGGGGGTCATTTGCGGTCATTAACTATTGAACTCACTGTATGATCACAAAAAACTAAGCAAGCAGCGGGATGCATCACAAAAAACTAAGCAAGCAGCGGGATGCATGACCAAACAGTTATTTGTTATTGCTAATGGGATCTAGTTATGCCTTAAAGCGACCAGCTCTCCAGGCAGTTGAGGGTTTCTAGGTCGCAAAATGAGACGATCCAGATTTGCGACAGAGAAACATAGATTTTCGTGAGACCAGCTATTGGCTGCAAGGTTAGACGCAGTACAAAACAAAACAAAACAAAAAATTAAGCGTGAAAATACTTCTCCAGACATAGAACAGCGTGTAACCCGTTCAGAACCAGCTGACGCTGACTGTGTTTCTGCGATCCTAGTTAATTCAACACACACGCACGCACACACACACACACACACACACACACACACACACACACACACACACACACACACAAACACACACACACACATACACACACAAACACGTACACACTCACACACACACACACACATACACACACACGCGCACGCACCCACACACGTACTCACACACACAAACACACACACACACACACACACACACATACACACATACGAACACGTACACACTCACACACACACACACATACACACACGAGCACACGCACCCACGAACGTACACACACAAACGCACGCACGCACACACACACACACACATACAGGCACGCACGCACGCACGCACATAAACATACACACACCCGAGCAGTCGAAGGAACGTGGACACAAAGTGATGTCAGCAAGAGGCATGGATCCTCATGAGCCCCCGCAACTGCGGGGGCTCATGAGGATCTATACCTCTTGCCGTTTGGCGGTGTTCGCACTATCTTTCACGGCACTGAACGGGTTAAATAGAGATTGAACTATTGCGGACCTCCGGTTACATAATACAAATCACGAGTGCCCGCGATTGCTCAGTTCTGCCAATGAAATGCGAGCTAAATCTCGCATTTCATCGGCCGAACTGAGCACGAGTGGTGTATTTTTCATATTGTGAGGTCAGGCATGCTATAATTTATTTATACAACGCCTTTAAAAAAAAAACAACCAAGTAACCTCAGGATCGCTCCCCCCCCCCCCCCTTTTTTTTTTTTTTTCGTTTCATAAATAACAAATAATTACGGTATTTATAATGCGCTTATCTTATAATAATTATAACTCTAAGCGCGCACTCACAACTCGCGCACGCATGCGCACGCTTTAGACAACGACTCACGTACTACAAATAGTGAAATACATTGCGACAGTCTGCTTAGGGTGGGGAGTGTGGTGGTTTCAGTCGAGGTGCATACAAAGCTGTGTCTCAGCCGGGTGGCTCTTACGTTTGAACGTACCGCCATTAGTCGCTACAAGGGGTTTTTGTAGCGAGGTCACTTGGTACGATCCGCTAAAGAGATTGGTCTACTGACGAAAGGGTGAAAACAAATTGATTTAATACATACATAGATATAAAAACATCATTGACGTTTACTGTTTACAGTAACTGTGGATGCGCGCGCAAAGAGGTTAATTTCGACTTGTTGTTACACTTTGTTTAGAACTTTCTGAGAATTTTTTCGTGCGTAATACACGACACGTGTACGCAGGCAGCAGAAACCCTTCGGGTCGCCGTCGGCCGCAATAGGCCCGCGCACTGCGGTGCGCGGGCCTACTGCCGCCGACAGCAGGCACGGGGGTCTATTGCTTCATGGTCATAACCTTCTAAAGTTTACGAGAAACGTTCTTGGCCCGTTAATTGCCGTGATATTTGTAGAGCGATGTGTCACTAAATGTCTACTAACGCCAGCAGTAAATGAAAATCGAAAACACATCAGTGTTGCAAAATGTTACGCAAATATCATGGCTAAAAGGAACGTTAGACATGTTATGATTTTTAACTTAAACATGCATGCACTCCTGTTCATTTTGCGCGTCAGTTGAACACTGATCGTTACAAGAGGCACCCCACTTTGCGACACATCAAAGAGATATCAGTAGAGGGTCGTTTAGTAGCCTACTTTGTTCACTTCGAAATAACATGGTAATTTCTCAGCTTACTCAACGACAAATGACGTCGATGGAGGTTTACCTTTCATATGACCCCGAAATAATAATTTAAAAAATCATGACTTGTCTATGAAGTTATTTAAAGCTAGTTAATTACAGTGAACATGTGAAATACAGTCACAATAAACGTGAACATTATCAAATGAAAACATAAACAGTTTGTAAATAGGTATACTTTGACCTAATGGGATCCCCTCCACGTTCATTGGTTGCTCCCGAGTAGTTTTCTCAGTCGTGAGGGACTGGTTTTAGCCGTTCTGCTTTCCCCGGTTGAGAGTTTTCGTCAAATCTTGTGTATCAAGGGTTATATCCAAATTCGCCTGTAAATATTCTTTCGTTCTAGCACAGTTCTAGGGAAAGTGACGTATTTTGGGTATTATTAAAAATAGCACGGGAAAACAATCTGGCCTTCTGGCCAATGATAAAAGTCACGTGAATCAACGTTTTACAGACGCAGTCCTTAGACAGGTCTGTAGATGGGGGGGGGGGGGGGGGGGGGGGGAGGGAGGGGGGGAGGAGGGGGAAGGGGGAGGGAAGGGGGGAGGGGGGAGGCCGCACAACTGTCAAATATAAAGTCTAATAATTGTCATTTTATGACATCCTGTTTATGTTATTGACAATATTTGACTGCATGAAATGACAGAACGGCGGCTTTAAGCCGAATGACTGCGTTCACCTTGTGGCTGTATGTAGCGCTCTTTGTCCAGGCGATTCTGGCAGGTATCACCTCGACGAAAAAGCGTTACCGACTTTCAAAGAGTTAATCGGACGACTTTTTACCCCTGTTCCCTGCCGACATATAGAGAACAACGCTGAGTTGCAAGAGGCATTGATCCTCATGAGCCCCCGCAATTGCGGGGGCTCATGAGGATCGATGCCTCTTGCTGAGATCGCTTTGTATCTATGTTCCATAGACGACTGTGGCTCTGTGGATGTTGGAATTAAAACAGAGATTTCAGCAACACAATCTGACTGCAGTGGTAGTGAATGGGTTAATAGAACCGGTCTCTGTCAAGAAGAGCCATAGACTGTCATTGCCCTGAGAATCTGTGCCTCATGCAGGTGCAAATATCGGAGGTGAAAGAAACATTAATGCGGCCGCAATTTGTACCAGGAAGCTGTGAAATGGAACACTGCTGAGAGAGAGAGAGAGAGAGAGAGAGAGAGAGAGAGAGAGAGAGAGAGAGAGAGAGAGAGAGAGAGAGAGAGAGAGAGATCCCATTGCATGTGTTTTTTTTAAATTACATTAATCGTCTGTGGCTGAACACCTGATGGTCTACTTTGGCTGAAGAAACACAAATATAAATGAGATTATAAAAACCCGCTGTATATCCATATGAACAGTAAACACATGTGCGTTTGTGTATGCATGTGTGTGTATATATATTGGAGGGACGGAGTTCTTTGTTGTTGTTGATGTTGTTGTTGTTTTTTGTTTGTTTGTTTGTTTTGTGTGTTTTTTTGTGTTTTTTTTTTTTTTTTTTTTTTTTTTTTTTTTTTTTTTTGGGGGGGGGGGGGGGATGGCGGATGGGGCTGGGGGGCATTATATATTACGATCTGTTTCTTTTGAGTATGTCTGGAGCTACTTGTAGAGGTGACACCGGCTGCTGCACTGCAGTTCCATATCAAAAGCGCTAGTACATCACGTTACAGATTCACACATCTCGTGCAAACATGCCAGTAGGGCCTGTGCACGAGCCAGTATTACTTAACCCGTTCGGTGCCGAGAAAATGTGAACACACCCATCTGCAAGAGGTATAGATCCGTAGTCACGGGGGCTCATGAGGATCTATTCCTCTTGCTGACACCACTTAACTCCGGCCGTCGTCACGGCACAACTATAGAGCCTGTTGATGTTCAATGGACGAACACTGCAGAAGGGACAGTTTCCGTCAACGGGCACTGAACGGGTTAACCCATTCAGCCCCGACGCCCTACAGCAGGAGATGGGTCGACCATGATAATTCAAGGTAGTGCCAGATGTGCTTGGGAAACACGGCCGTCGGGCTGAATGAATTAAAGCTGACCTGGTTTTCTTTTGCAGTAATACAAGTGGTGAGACAGATTGAAAGTTAAGGTTCACTGACACGATTAAAATACAACTCAACAACAACAACAATCAGACAAGCAAACAAACAAACAACAACAACCAACCAACCAACCAACCAACCAACCAACCAAGGCCAACCAACCACATATCAACCAACCAACAAACAAAGAAACAAATGAATGATCTATGGAACACCGTTAGTGTACGCGCGTTGTCAGTTGAGCTTTGGACCGGTTTTGTCTCGGTGTAATAAAAATCATAGTAAAAGAGTGTCGCAAACCGAAGCAAAGCCACGCCGGCCGGAACACAGCCCAGCAGCAAATTCGCAGAACAATCCGCCAGCCACGCCACTCGTGTCGTTTTTACATGAGGCACAGATCCTCGTGAGCCCCAAGCGTCAGTCTCATCACGAAACATGAGGTATGTATTACGTAATACCACGGACTGCAAGAGGCATAGATTCTCATGAGCCCCTTCAAGGGCTCATGAGAATCTATGCCTCGTGCTAAAAATCTCTGCAACTTGAAATTGCATGCCTCCGACTGGGGTTGGGTAAGTATCGCCAGGACTACGAGAACTACGTGTCGATAGCACAACGATCGCTAGCAAAATGTGTTGATTCGCGCAACAATCGGCACTAGCGCTATTTGTCGATAGCGCTGCGATCGATAGCACTACGTGTCGCTAATACTTCGCGTCGCTAGTCCGTAGGTTTAACGGCCGTGGTGCTGTCGAACGTAGTGCTATCTAGCATTAGTTCTATTGACATGTAGTTCTAACGGCCGTACTGAGTTCTGTCGACACATACATATAGGTAGTTTGACATCGGGGTGCACGTTTTTCGCAAATATCACCGCAAAGAATCACTTTAATATACCATTCTAGAACGAATATCATTCAGTGACAGTTGACCCAATACGATTTACTGTTAAGAAACTCAAACAATTTGTCAGTTTTGCTGTACAGTCGTGTTACAAAATGGATTTTCTTTTTCATGAAATGGCTGATTTTATATCCCTAAATGTGCCCCAGCTGAGACAATTATATTATGCCAAGTGTAAGAAAGATCCATTTTCACGTGAATTGGCCAAGTTTTCAAACCTGAAACATCAGGCGTACAGAAAGTCTGCATGCTTGACCTCGATAACTGAAATCTGCCGGGGCCCTATTTAACTCATTCTACCCCAATACCGAAATCCTTCAATGTTGCCGTTGTCCTCTGAAGACTGCATCGCAGTGCAGGACACAGATCGACCATGATAGTTCAAGGGTGATGCTAGAATAGCTTGGCGCCCATCACCCTTGAACTATCATGGTCGATCCTTATCTTGCTGTGGTGTGTCTGGGTAGAATGAGTTAAGGTATTGAAATCGCTTGTTTTGTCTTTTCACCAATTATTTTTTACGACTGTACAGCAAAATCGGCCAATCACAGGATTTCAGTAAAAATTACCAATATTAGGCCCATTGGCACTAAACGCGCGATATTTGTTCTTAAAGTGGTACAGAAAAGTGTTTCTTTGCGGAGATATTAAAATTTGGGGAAAACGTTGTGCGCCCCGATGTCAAACGGTCTATAGTTTTAACGGATGTACTATACGTGATACGGAGTGCTAACGCGATTCAACCTGCCGGCGCGGCGGAAAGTGTTTTGCAATACAGTGCTTCAAATTGGCAGTGATCGTCTCTAAAGTTAGCAACGGCTGCAAGAGGCAAAGATACTCATGCGGCCCTGCAGCCTGGAAGAGCTCATGTGAAACCTATGTCTCATTTTAAAAAGCCTTTAAAAAGCTACAGTTCCAAAATAGGCAGGGATCAGCTCTTTGAGCTGTACTAAAACCTTTGACGGCAACGGAGAAGTGACTGACAAATCGCCCAACTGCAAAAGGTATAGAGGTATAGGTCCAACTGCAAGAGGTATAGATCCTCATGAGCCCCCGCATCGCGGGGGCTCATGAGGATCTATGCCTCTTGTGGAAGCTTCTTCGTATGTATGCTATTGTGGCCAACTGGGGATCGTTGACTTGAATTGACAATGCTTCCAAACACACAATCTGCGTCCACTGGCAGTGAAAGAAGCTGAGACTGTATGAACTTAAAGGATTTTGTGGCAAGCTCTGTATTATGCTTGTCATTCACGCAAACAAAAGACACCCACTATTCACTTTAACACGCTTCCTCGTTCCTCCAACGTCGGAAATAAAAACGGGGTTTCAGTGATAGCGACTGAACTTCGCTAGATCACAGCATACGCGCTCCTCCTAGGAACAGGCGAAGGCACTGCCTGTAATTTAAACGTACATCCACTCGTCTCAGACGTAGGATGAAAGGAGAGGGGTTTCGTCCAGCGACTGCATGTGGAAGGATCACAGCACGCGCGCGCGCCGTACAGATGCGACTGTCGCGTTCAGTCCAAACACGAACAACTAGGTGCACTGTTTCCCCAAATAAATAATTCCTGAGCAACGCTTAATGGTCAGTGTTAGCTCTCGAGACATCTGTTTTAGCTCTGTGGATATTGTAGCCACGGACGTTCACACAGGTGTACTAGCTGTTTTCAGTAATCACACTAATTGTTCAACAGCAGCTAGCGACCGTCTGTAGTTGATACAGCTATTTAGCTCAGTGGATTGTTTCTGTTCCAACGACGAACGTGCTGGCAACGGTACTATGTCCACAGATTAATAATTAAACGGCGGCTATGGTGTTAAAGAGTCGAGACAGTTAGTTTAGCTCTGTGTAAATTTGCTCTATTCTACAAATACGAACTTGCAACCAACTGCAGTGTTTCCTAAGATTAATTTCATTTTCTAGTGATCATTTTAGTGATGATAAACAGCGTAGACAGCTATTTCACCTCTGTGGAATAATACACACCACCCCGGCACGAACGAGAAACCAGTTCCTCTTCTTCCACAAATTAGCCCATTTCTTGCCTTTGAACGTACATTTTTGTTTCTGAAATCTTTGTTTATTCAACGACCAAAAGCTGAAGCCTTTCAAGAAAGATGGATACAAATTGGTCTCAGCAAGAGGCATAAATCCTCATGAGCCCCCGCTGTCGCGGGGGCTCATGAGGATCTATGTCTCTTGCAGTTGGATCCTGTTCACTTTTTCTCCTCAGGGAAAGGGTTAATAATTCAATAGCATTATAGGGGCAAGCGATGTGTGCAGTCGTGGCACTTATTTATGCTCGATCTGGGTTTAGGCCTACTTTGTGAATTCATGGTCATTGTATTTGGAATCGTGTTAATTTTGTTTCATCTGTCTGAATGACCCCGTTTAGCCCCGAAGCGCTTTAGCAGAGAATAACTCGACCATGATCATTAAAGGGTAGTGCCGGATTAGTTTGACTCCTGATGGCATCAAGCTAATCTGGCACTACCCTTGAATCATCAGGGTCTAGCCATCTCCTGCAATTGGCACATAGTCCGCGTTATGGGTGACACCTAAAATGTTGGAAACGCGGCCTCGGCGTTGAATGGGTTAACTCAGAGCTATTTGCTAGTTTGTAAGTTTGGATCTTACTCAAGACATTTATTTTAGGTCTGTTAATCAACTCATGCAAAGCGCCCCGCATCAATAGATGCGGAACTGTCGCATAACGTTGCCCGCGGCAACGTTGTCCGTCACTTTGGCAGTTATTGATGCGGGCCGCCTTGAATGATTTGATTATTCAGTTGAAGTGGTAGTAATTTGAGCGACAATGTTGAGTTTAAGTCTGTGCTTGGCAAAAATAAAGTAAATGCCGTTATCGTAAATATACAAATTCAATATTTTGAGTGCCCAAAATCATTTGTGCAAGAACATAATTGTACAAGAAACATGCCATCTTCGATTATATTAAGAGATTAAAAGCATTGTCTGTTTATAGTGTAGAGTGACCAAAAAGCATTCGTGCAAAAACTATAAACGAAACAAGTTATTTTCGTTTCTACTGGGGGATTTGATAAACCTTTATACGAACATTAACTTGAAAGCATAGAGTGACCAAAAAGCAGTCGTGCAATAACTGTATACAAAAAAAAAACAAGATATCTTCGTTTCTAATGGACGATTTCAGAAGCCTATATGCACATTAACTTGAAAGCGTAGAGTGACCAAAAAGCATTCGTGCGAGGGCTATGTACGAAACCGCATGCTCAATGCTATTGCGGGAATTATCAACAAAGCGTATGATACACGAACGACAGTGCAATGACGGCAGTTTCTCAGAGGAAGTTCTCCTATCGTCGCCTATCCGCGAGCATGGAACAGTTTGCCAAGTGTTCCTCAGTACTGCAGAACCAAAACAGAGGATCTCGCTTTTTGTGGGTTCGTGCTGTATGTTGTGGTTTCTGTCCATGGTAACAGGTCATTTCTCGCTGGTCTGTGACTTTGGACCTTACGGCTGAATACCGTAAGGTCCAAAATCACAGAACAGCACACCGCAACATCTAAGGCGCGCCCATTGCTATTGACAAGAATCATTTGTTAGTCAGCGTTACAGCAAATGAACTAACGCAACTGCGACGCTGGTCTGTTGCTGAATATTTGCTAACGATCGTTTGTGCAGAAAAGCTCTGTCTGTACTGTAAATGGAATGATTCGTAATGAGTCCGCTCTCTGTTATACGTTGTGATTCTTTTACCGACCACTGCATGTTCTGCCGTTATGTGACAAATAGCGAGTATGTCCATTTTTATTAGAAAAGCACTACTTTCATTGCTAAACTGTGAAAATCTCGCTATTCTCAAAAATGGACATGCTCGTTTTTTTTTTACCGACATCAGTTTACATGTTGTGCAGTAGCCCTTGTGATTGTCGGTAGCGTTTGTTTTTAGTCGCGACGATTCCCGCAGGTTTCATCGCGACTAAAAGCGCTATCGACAGTCAGAGGGTCAATTCAGTGCTGTCGTTTACGAATTAACCCGTTGCGTGTCGGTAGCGGTTTTAGTCTCGATGATTCCTGAAGGAATCATCGCGACTAAAACCGCTACCGACACGCACGGCGTTAACAGGTGCAATGCTACTAAGCTGTACAACGATCGTGTACTGTTCGCTTGCAACCTCGTAAGTAACATTTTGTTGTTGTTGCGCCAAATCACGCCTCCTTTGATTTTGTTCCACCCAGTTTTTTTAATTTAGTTTTTTGGGGGACGAAATCTCAAAACTTTGAAATCTCACCAAGAAATGCTCATTATTACCGCATTGTGATGAAAGCCTCGGTCACACATTGTGACACAATTTTAAACTAAACTTTTATGAGGGTGGTATGCCCAAAAAATCGTGATTCGTTATTGACATTTGTTCCGGATTTTGTGATCCGTGAGTACAATTTGTTCATCCTCGTGATGCGTGAAAGAAGGGGTCGTCTTGAAACGTGAAAGCTAAAAACAGGTTTTCGTGATCCCGCGAAAACGTCTTTGTTATTTCGTGAAACGTGAAAGTCTGCTACCAGGATATCAATTCTGGTCAGAAATGTTATCAGTTCCCCCCCCCCCCCTTCCTCCCACCTCCCTCCCCCCCCACCCCCTCCTCCCCTCCCCCTTCCCCCCCCCCCCCTCCTCCTCAAACCCACCAGCCCGTTATTTGATCTTACGGCCTTCGTGAAGCAAAATAAATCCCCCCCTCCCCCTACTCCTCCCCCCCCCTACCCCTACTCCCCCCCCCCCTCCACCGTTCGTTACAAGGTTGCATGCTTGTAAACCACCGACAATTTCTATTTCTAGCTGCAAGCTATTTAGTATTCATAGATCGATTCTCGTTTATCATCCCCACGAAGAACGCGACATATTAACCCCTTGACTGCCGGGAAAAACTGCAAGAGGCAAAAAACTGCAAGAGGCAAAGAACCCCATGAGCCCCCGCAGAGGCGGGGGCTCACGGGGTTCTTTGCTTCTTGTCGAACCCTCATTCATATCCGTCTTCCTCACATTGATGTGATCCTTCGGTGCTGAATTGACCCTGTTTTCAAAGGCGTTATTTTGCGCCCACTTGCTGCGAAAGGGTGAAAAAATTGTGCTATGATTGTCTTTTCTAAGCGTATTCCTTTCTTCTTTGGGATGCACTCTGCGCTCTGCACGCATAGCCGTCACTTTTATTGTCTGGATTTCGTTTTACTGTCTAGTTTTCTAGCGTTTATTGTATATTAAGCACTTGACCGTTGGTTTGTAAAAAAGTGTATCACATCGCACACTATCCGATGAAATGGCCTGTTTTTTTTATCGGCCGGCCGTACACACTCGAGCGACACAAGTCAGTCTGAATTTTTATGTCTAGTTCAACTCATGTGTGTTTCGAGGAAGTTTTGCTTTAAATTGCCGGTACTCCTCTTCGTCAGCGGACCAAACCGTGGAGATAGTTATTTTGCGCAGCGTTTTGTTGCACGTATCTCGATCTCCGTTTAATCCTATCCCCCGTATTGGTTGGGGATTAGGATTGATAGCTCTAGGGCTTTCCTACTGACTTGAGTTAGTAGGTCGTTGGCTCACTTTCGGAAGGATTCTCGCATCGAGTTGTATCCTAATGTTTGTGAGGTTCAACTTTCGTTTTTACAAATTCTTTCAACTGCGTTATAGCAGTCTCTTGCGAGTGTTTCCCCTTTTAATTGTCATTTGAAGATTGCTGGTGGGTGGGCCGACAGGTGGTGTAGGTACTGATATGTTTCAGTTGTGCGCTCTGGCACGTCCTGGCGGCGAAAGCTCGCCTTGTCCGCAGGCCAGAGCCTATGGTGGTCTTGAGGTCCGGCGTCAGGCTGCAACGATGAGAGGCTGGCTGTGCAGTATATGCAACAGGAGGCCTTGATCCTTTCGTCGTCTGAGGGAACAGACATAAATTCATCCGTGAGCTGAGGTTCCCGCTGGGTTGTTTTATCTCTCTTTTGACCGCGATGGGTCAGTTTTGAGTCGACATTGTTTTGTTTAGTGTTCAGGATAGGGCTATATCTTGATTGTTTGATCTTCTGTTCGCAAGGCTTTCTATACATTTATGCATGTGCCAGCTCCAGAAGGCGACATGTCTCGCAGGTGGCCATGGGATATTAGTCCAGTCAGCGCCAGGCCCGGCAGTTACTAATCAAGGACCATTCCCAACACCCTTCAACTACTTTTGAGAGTAGTAGCGCGATGCATGGATAGCGGCATAGAGGTAGCTGTGCCACCTGCCTGTTAGTAACATAGCGCATCCCTTCGCTGTGTAGTTTTCAATGTTTTTCCACGTGACATTTACGGCTCTCTGTTTCAGAAAGTTGTGTCATTTAGATTCTTCTTATTCAGTGCCGATTGTTCTCTTTATTGCAAGTCTGTCGGTTTTGATACCCGTTTCTTGCTGGTTCGTTGTTTCTTCTTTTTCTCTTTCCCCCAAAATTTAAGGTTCATTCCGTATCAGCTGCTGGCTGTGATACAATGTAATGGATTTTTTTTTCTTTTTTTTCCGCTGTCTTTGCAGTTACGTTTGCTGTTTGCTGTGTGGTTTTGTGCTCTAGCCACGCAAAGCTGGTCAGTGCCAGTGCTGTGACGAGGAAGGTTGCGTGTGCACTCTTTCACGTCGTGGCACCAATTGAAGAGACGATCAAGTGGAGATGAGAATTTAGTGTAGCGTTCTGCTGCACGTATCTCGATCTCCGTTTAATTCTAATTTAGTGCTATGATTGTCTTTTCTAAGCGTATTCCTTTCTTCTTCAAGTTGGGATGCACTCTGCGCTCTGCACGCATAGCCGTCACTTTTATTGTCTGGATTTCGTTTTACTGTCTAGTTTTCTAGCGTTTATTGTATATTAAGCACTTGTCCTTTGAAAAAAGCGAACACGATCTAACTGCAAGAGTCATAGATCTTCATGAGCCCCCGCAACAGCGGGGGCTCATGAGGATCTACGCCTCTTGCTGAGACCAATTTGTATATATGTTTCTTGGACGGTGAATGAACCAAGAATTCAGAAACAAAAATGTACGTACACAGTATATTACAGTGGCCTGGAAAGAGTTAACGAGCGAACATGCATGATTTCCGTTCAAAATTCAAAATATTTTGTCGTCATAAATAGATAATTAGTTTTCCGTCAAACTATAGATATTTCGTCGTTATAATTGGATGATAATAGTTATCCGTCAAACTCAAGATATGTTGTCGTCCTAAATGGATTATAGTTTTCGTCAAACTCAAGATTTTGTGTCGTCATGAATGGATTATATGTAGTTTTCCGTCAAGCATCAATATGTTTTGTCGTCATAAAGAGAGAATATAATAGTCTATCGTTGTTTTGTGGTGGATCAAACTCAAGATATTTTGTCGTCATAAATAAATAATATGTGGTTTTTCGTCAAACTCAAGATATTTTGTCGTCATAAAAGTATTATATAAATTATAGTTTTCAGTTGAACTGAAGATATTTTGTCGTCATAAATGAATTGTAATAGTTTGTTCGTCAAACTCAAGATATTTTGTCGTCATAAATGGTATACTGTCTATTCCGCTTACAACAATGTAGGATATAACAAACGTCGGATATAACCACGCATTATTTTAAGGTCCCAACAGCTATCATTCAACATAAATTTAATTACTTCGCTTATAGGGCTCGGGAAGTTCCCCGCGTTGCCTAGCAGCGTCGGCGCGTCAGCAGTCATCTTAAGAGGATACCATAGTCATCAGATAGTAGCGAAATAGTGTTTCAACACGTTTTTCTTTATTTTCTTCCTCTTTGGAAACAAAAAAAAAAAAAAAACAGATTCTGGTGAGCGGTTTCCTACAGTGATGGCAAGACTTGATGTTATTGCTTATATAGGACGTCAGGACTTTCCTGACATTGCAAAAACAGCGATTTCCCTATGAGCGCTCAGTCTCGTATCCTCACAAGGTGGCCGCCACGACTGGCGTGATGACGTCAGCTTCCCGAGCCCTACAACAAACTTTGGATATAATAAGATAATAAGATGAAAAACAGGGTACCCTGGTCATTTGGTACATCCGGAGTTTACTAGGGTGTGTATACAGTTTTTCGTCAAACGCAAAATATTTTGTGGCCATAAATGGAATATATAGTTTTTCGACTGACATGCATAAGAGCTACAAGTTTTATGCAAGTGCCCAGCATGCAAAGGTCCTCGGGCCGAAGTTGGCCGCAGATGGCCCGCGCACGCCGGCTGTGTGCGGGTCAGATGCGACCCACAGCAGCCCTATTAGTATTACCTGTTGTGCACTGAGTAATCATTCGATCTGTTTTCATGATTCAAGATATCTTGCAGCAGGGCCAATTATGAGCGAGCAGCCTGATCAGAGAACACCTGGGCTACTACCCAGTGCGCAAAGGCCATCGGGCCGACGTCGGCCGCCGTTGGCCCCGCGCACGGTCGTGCGCGGGCCAACGGCGGGCGATGTCGGCCCAATGGCTTTTTGCTCATTGGGTGTGAACCCCATCCGTTCCGAGAAAAAAAGTGAGCACGATATTTTGCTCGGGCCAAAATGAGACCGACGTAGGTCCAGAGACCTTTTGACAAACTGGTCCTTTATAGGTAGACTGTGCTTTGTACAGACAGGAAAACTTCCATGAAGGTATATCAAAGTGCTGTCAGGAGGGGTGGTGGTGGTGTGTATGTGTGTGGACAACAGTGCATCTGTGTGTCCCCCAGTGATTTAATCTACTTTCTTGGTATGCACAGTTCTGTCCCCTTGAAAGTGCTCTTACCTACTGTCTTATTAGTTTTCTTAACCCATTCAGCCCTGACGCACTACAGCAGACAAGCTAATCTGGCACTGCCCTTCAATGATCATGGCCTCCTGCAACAGGTGCATAGTCGTTAGATGACGCCTCCAAAATTTGGGAAATACGTGCGTCGGGCTGAATGAGTTAACACATTGGCTGTCGGTAGCAGGAGCCATCGGGACCAAAACCGCTACCGACACCCAAAGGGTTCACCCGTTCAATGTCAGCTGTCGCACACTGTGTTTCAGTATTCTTTGTTATTTCATCGCCACAATAACCTAGCCTCCACAGGATCAAGGATTGGGAGTGGTGTCAGCAAGAGGAATAGATTCTCATGAGCCCCCGCGAATGCGGGGGCTCAAGAGGATCTATACCTCTTGCAGTTGGGTGGTGTTCAGATTTCCTCGGCACTGAACGAGTCACATTATTATCACAGGCAGTTTACCCTTTTTAGTTTCTTTTATTTGTACAGATAGGCCTACTCACAGACATCAAGATCCAGTTGCAGGAGGCATAGATCCTCATGAGCCCCCGCAGCTGCGGGGGCTCATGAAAATCTATGCCTTTTACTGATACCAATTTGTATGCATGGTTCCTTCGTACGGTTGTGTCTTTTGGTCGTTGGCTGAAGAAAAATGTTAGAAACGAAATGCACGTCCACTGGCCGGGAAGGGGTTAAGACCTTTGAAAAGACGTTAACTTGTAAATCTGACATTTCACGTGTGAGGATGTGTGTTTCTATGGCTACTGAAGGGATTCGGTTATAGGGTTTAAGTATATTAAAGGCCCACTACCGCCGTAATTGTTCAAAGATACACTTCTGTTACAGGTGGTTACGAAACACTGCACACAGGTCTATCTATGGTTCATTTAGACACAGGACAATCCAGTTCAGCTCACGTCGTCTTTCTATCAAGCAACCTGACAATGACTCCACTCCGTTCTAGAAATATAACGCTATCGGTGCGAGAAATAGCTAAAAATAGACTGACACGCTAACAGCTGCGCAGAATAAATAAGTGCGATTATGCATATGCTTTTGCTGCGTTTGTATTTTTATGAAGTTTGATTTTCGTAAATGAAAGACATCCAATTTCTGCTCTTCTTTCATTTACATATCTGATACGTGTGCCCACTCAACGGATTTGGAAAAGATGGGTAGGAACTTCATATCTTATGCAGGAAAACATTGAGAACCTGTTTGTACTGCGAGATGGCAACATTAAGCTTATACTGCGTTCTGCCTGGCATTTCGCTGTGCGGAATGTCTGCAATGAACTTTACGTGACACTGCTCTACATTCTGAGTTTCCTTGGTTACGGAGCTAATCGCGTTTAACCTCTTCAATGCTGAGAAAAAGAAAAGAAAAAATAAGACACGATCCGAGTGCAAGAGACATAGATTTTCATGAGTCCCTGCAGTTGCAGGGACTCATGAAGATCTATGCCTCTTCCCGACGCTTCTGTGTGTCCATTTTCTTTGGACGGGTAGAGTAGTTCGGCGTTAAATGAATGGAAAAATGAGAACACATCCTGGGATTTTTGTGTCATTGTCATCACATTTCTGTGCGCAGTATGTCGGTAAATTGATTTTATTTGTAAAACCGTGTGTACTACGCATCTGCTTGCTACGTTACTACAGTAAGTTCCCTTTGTTAGGGTAGTTCTGTATCACTGTGCATGTCTGTATCACGTTTCATTGCGCTGTACACCGATTGTTATTTGATTAATTTTTATTTATGCTTTTATTTTATTTTATTTTATTTTATTTTTGTCTTTCACACCTCCACAATTTCCATGTCCCAGACGTCGTTAAAAAACCGAAATTTTCGCATCCGCTTGCAAATGGCCGCAATTGTGAGCTGTTTGAATTGGTTCCCATCACCGGCGTGGACCCAACCCCGGCCAAAACAGTTTGACAAAATAACAAGATGGGATGAACCATAACCCACAAAGTCCCTTCTATACGAGAGCTGTCCTCGCTGTCAAAGGTCTCTACCTTTTGTCTTTGACCTGATTCTGATGTTTAATTATCTCCTATTCAAAAAATCTCGCAGATCTGCCAATGCGTCAGTGCTTTCTATGAGGGGCGCAGGACATATGCGTCATTGATTTGTCAAACGTCATTTGTAATGACGTAAGTTTTAGTTTTTAAGTAATTTTACATTTTACGTGATATGAGCTTCACTTTTACTTCATCGGCTTGAGAACATGGTGATAAAACTAGAACTTCACAGTACAATTTCAGTCTTGCTATAATTTGTGTAAAAGCAGGTTGTCTTTACCTAGCTACATGATATACTAAGTACACGGGTCACCTGCATGCTCTTCTGAAAGCACGTCGATATGTGTGTGCGTGTTAGTCAGTGCGTGCGTGCGTGCGCGGGCTCCAAACATCTCCGAAAGGCAAAAATACGTCTTAGTGGAGGGTGCATGAGGATTCTATTCCTCTTGGAGATGCGCGCATGTTTGTGTGAGAAATAGACTGAGAGAGCCGCGCGCGCGAGAGGGAATGACGTAATATTTAGAGTATTATGTCAGTGCGTGGTTGCGGAGTTGCCTCTTATACGTCACCACCACTGTCTGACTTTCTCTAGAAGCATAGGTTTTTTAGTGTTTTAATTTTTTTCTGAAACAAATTAATTTTTGCTAAAGAAGTTGGAAGGATACAAACTGGCCAACGAACTCATCCAATGTCTTCTCTAAACTAGCTATATGCAAAAGTTCAAGTAAATATGACAAAAATTACGACTCTAATTTGGGTCAACCGACTTCCTATAAACGGTTGTTTATATTTTCAATGAGACATTCAATTACAATATGCTCGGAAAGTATTTCGCCAAGTTTTAAGCTTGTGTATACAGAAATATCGGAGATTCTCTTGTGTACATACATACGCACACACATACATACGCAGATACGGCGCTTTGCGCCAAATGTACGTCCAGCAGCGAGGTTAGCGTAACTAGACATGACGTAATTTGTTTGTTGTTTCTTCACTTGTTAGAGGTTTAACCTGCCCGCCTTTGACATCATGGACATGCTATTAAATTCGCCCCACCGCGACCCGTCCTAAAAAGTCCCTTCTATAAATAGAAGGGACTTAAAAATATGTAGATCCAAGTAATGTTTAGATTCTTACAGACAGAACTGTCTTTGGTAAAGGGAGACATTATTGACTATTCTTAAAGAGTGAGCAAATGCGAGGCTTTTTTAAATCTCATTGTACCCTAAGGCCGAAATCCCCAAATTTTGCCGCTGTCCTTTGAAGACTGCATGGCAGTGCAGGACATAGCTCGACCATGATAGTTCAAGGGTGATGCTAGAATAGCTTGGCGCCCATAGGCGCCAAGCTTTTCTAGCATCATCCTTGAATTATCATGGTCGATTCATATTTTGCTGTGGTGTGTCAGGGGTAGAATGAGTTAAAGACCTTCACCTTATCCTTTCTGTCGCCGCAATCAACTACATTATTTCGATCTCAGTGTTTCGATCTTAATGGCAAATTTGGCCTGTGAAAACTACATTACACACCGGGAGATAGATCGACCATACTAGTTTAAGTTTGGTGCCAGGATAGCTCGGCGCCTCATGCGTATTCGAGGTTGAATATACTAAGTGCGTGAGAGTTGTCGTGTTAGTCTTATGGCTGTCGGTAGCGTTTTTGTTGCAATGTTTCCTACAGGAATCATCGCAACAATAGCGATACCGATAACCATAGGTTATAAAGATTATTATTACACTTCAGGGGACGGATCGACAATGATAGTTCATGGGCGGTGCCATATTAATGTTGAGCCCATAGGCAGAAACTATTAATTCTGTGGAGACCATATCACAGTTAACTCACTCGAGACGTGCCGCCTCGAATGAGTTAAAGAGGCAGGTACACCATGATAGTTTGAGGGTGGTGCCACAATAGCTTGAACCTAGCGCCCTGAAGCACAAACTACTAATCCTGTGTGAGAACCACATTTACAGTTAAGGAGACAGATCGACCATGGTAGGTCAAGGGTGGTGCCAGAATAGCTTGGCGCCTTCAGGCGCCAAGTTATTCTGGCATCACCCTTGAACTATCATAGTCGATCATCATCACATAAAACTATTCTGGCACCACCCTTGAAATATAATGACCAGTCTCTAAGCTATTCTGGCACTACCTGTGATCTACCATGTTCGATCAGTGCCCTGTGGAAGTATTCAGCGCGTAATTAGGAAAACGGAGAAACTAAAAATGTCTTCTCTTAAGGTTGTATACTATACCTATATTTTTTATTTGAAAACTGCCGCTTATAGGTTTTTTTTGAGAGCCTTATTGAGTCTGGAGGCTATTGCCACCCTGAAAGACCCATAGTCCCGGGCATATTTGTAAGTTTGAGCCTTTTGCGTGACCTACCCCTTGAGCGAAAACACGCAAAATAGCCGATTTCAGAACACAATAAAAATTTATCGAATAGTGTGTTAAAATGATAAAGAAACATTTCGGTCACTTCATAAAGTATGTTAGTATTTTCTCGTAAAAAAAGTGTGTTCTGATAATTGGAATTCTAAGTGCAATCGAGAAAAGTTTATGTTGTAAATTCGCAAATTGCCCGGATGTTATCAATAACATTACAAGTGTTTGCAATGTTGGGCAATTGCTCAGGCCCTTTTTATTCGATAAAGTCGTACTTTATGTTATAACTATCACATTGATTATGAAGAAAATATGGGGTCCCGCACAAAATTTGGCACTTTGGGTCGTTTTCGAGTGCGTATTCAATAAGGGATACAAGCGATGTCTGACTTCCGGCAGATCATATCTCCGCCGTAGCCGGTCACAAGCACGCATGAGAAAGAAGGGAAAACGACTATTTTAAACCTACAAGGGAAAACCTACGCCCAAACTGTTGCAAACTACGCCCAAACTGCTAGTCCTCGATCACTATTTGTGACAGTAAACTGGAACAAACAACAACGGCAGATACGGGATGAAAACGTTTATCTATAAGTAATTAAATGCACGCGCTGGTTCTTAGTAATTTAGTTAGTGCAGTGGTAAGGTATTGTTTTTGCTACGCAGGTGACCAGGGTTCGAGTCCCGTACATGGCGACTTTTTTTTCCTGCTCACATTTGAAAACCCATACATTTTCTACTTCGCTAAATGAAACAAACACACTTTAAACCCAAAGCAAAAAAAAATTTAATGCGTGGTATTTTTTTATTTTTATTTTTTAAATATGCGATTATCATCACTGTGGGAATGTGAATGTTAAACCATAAACCAACCAACCGGATTCAGTTTTGGATAAAAATGCACACTGGTTACCTCGGTACATTTGTTCATTCATTTTTTTCAGCCAGGCATTGTGTGAGAATGTTTACATTACATGTTTACATTCATTCAATCATTCACAGCTTCACTGATGAAAAAGCACACCAAAGAGTGTTGTCACAGACAGTTTTTATTTTTTATTTTTACTGGCATCATCTACAAACATTAATTGATGTGAATTTGTTTTAATATACCTGCTGCAAGAAATGCTACATGTTCCTTTGGTGTCTCCGTGAAAGCAGGTCGATGAACATCTCTGGTTGAAAGATGTTTGTAAACAGATTGGTAGTGGATGTACCTATCTCTCTAGCTGAATCTCAGTTTCCCAGCAGTTTTTGGTTACAAATTATAAGGAAACAAAAACACACTACCGCCGAGCCACCCAGCTCCCCCTCAAAATACAGCTTTACTGCAGAACATATTTCAACTACATGTAACATTATTCACATTTACATTGACAAAGTGCTGACTTTATACAAGCTATTTGGGAGAAAAGTGGAGCTGATGTCATTTTTAGTTGTGTGCATGCCTACAGAGACTTGTATGGACACGGATCATAGTCAGGTCATTCTGTTTGCTGGCGTGTGTCATGTACAGTACATCTGTAAAACTTGTGAAATGAACCATGTGGTTAGCAATTCTGATACGATAAGTAAAGCCACACAGCTGAAAGTCAAAGATTGACAGTGGAAGAAAAAAACAAAACAAACACAAAGTACAGTACATATCATATGCCTATGATCAGTTATCACCCAACCACTTAAATCTGCTGTGACAGCTGGAGGGTAATGCAAGAACTGCATGGTCAACTCACTCTTGAGCAGTATTGCGTTTTTCATTGAGCAAGTCCACATTTGCACAACATTTTAAGCTGAGGGTTTAATGACATAAATATACATCCCCACGTTTCTATATTTCCGCACATCCCCTCTTCAGAAAGGACCCATGGGTTTTATACTCTGAGGCCAATGACCATTTTCAGAATGAACCCTGTATATCATTTTGAATCATGCAAAGCGGAGCAGTGATAAGTTTTCTCCTTGTCTCACACCGATGCTGCACAAAATCTATCTGTACCACTGTTTCCTACCCCATAAGTGTCAGCTGTGGAGTACATATTTTGAATGACTGATGTATGCCAGTATTTAGGAACTTGTCACAAAAAAGACCTGTTCATATGATGAAATGTCTTCGAAAAATGAACACATTGTCAGTAAAGGGGTTTTCCTTGGATAATCAAAAACTAATACATATTAAGCTGCGTTTCCAAATCGCGACATGACAGGAGAGTGACAAAAAGTAACTTTTCTGAGGGGGTCATCCAAATAAATATGCATAGGAAGGTCTTACCATCAGGTATCTCTTTACCAAGTTTAGGGTTACAGTTAGGAATACTTGAGAAAAAAACATCTTTGGGCAATATATGGCTATCTTGTACCTATTTCCCGATTTCTTGTGACCCTTGACCTTTCTGACCTTTCATGCATACGAAATTAGTATGCATGAAAAGTTCTTACCACCTTGTACCAAGTCTGGGTTTGAAGTTGTGTATACTTGAGAAAACATCTGTTTGGTCAAAATACAGATATTTTTCACCTTTTTACTGCACTACAAATTACAAGATGGGTGTCAAATCGCTTTGTCACGTTGTTATATGAAAACACACAAAGCACACCCCCATCACTGTACAATAGCCCCTGAACTGCTCGACTGCACGTTACAATTTTGTCGCCCCGCTGCTTCTATGTCAGGCTTATGGAAACACTCCCTCTTTATTTCTATGTTCTCGAGTTTTGTCATTGTCACTTTGTTGTCACTGCCCCACTGCTGTTGTGTCTGCAGTTGAATAGCCAGGCCTAAAGCCTGCTTGCCCTTCTCCTAATATATGGCTATGCATCAGCCCAGGCAGTAAGGCACAGGCTTTTGCTGCATTGCGAATGATGTGACTGTCCAAAACCTTGACATTGTGGCCAGCCTGGTGGATGGACATCAAAATAACAGGACGTCTGCCCTCCTACACAGGACAATCAGTTCACTTCCTTTGCCTTCTCGTCGGTTGGCCATCGCGGAGAGATGTACCCGCTGAACTCTTCTTCCCTTATCTTTCGCAACCTGCAAAAGATAATTTTGTATCAAAAAAAGTTTTGACATGCACATATTGCTTGCATATATGTTTGCAAGTATTTATACAAAGTACATACATGCATAATATGACAGTAGTCAGAACATGAACAAGAAAGGCAATGTCCTTATGGTTCACTTGTATGACCAATCCACATAATACGTCTGACCTTTTTGACCTTGGCTTGACTTCTCCAACAGGTCTCTGAAAATGTCTAAACATAAGTATAGGGCTGGATTTTGTACCAGTGAAACCTGAGGTATTTTTTCCAAATCCCTTCATTTTTCACACATTTGTCAACCCTCTGTGACCCTTGACCTCTGTGAGGGGCTGATTACATTAGTATGCACAGAAAAGTGTTATCATCATGCCAAATGTTATTGAAAAGTTTGCAAAAACATTGATAAAAACTACAACTCTACCCGAAACTAACTTTTGTCACCCTTATCATGTGGTATCTCCATAGCAAGTTTGAGTTTGAAGTTGAAAATACTACTTGAGATGACCTTTGAAAAGTCACAGAAATTGGTATGTTTAGAATTATTTTACCACAAAGTACCCTTGTGCCAAGTTTGAAGTCTGAAGCTTGCATAGTCTTCGAGGAAATGCCAATGTTAAAGTTGCCCACAGATAACAGACAGTTGACGGATAACCCATTACAAACACTTACTTTTGCTATCACACGTGCGCCAAAAATTAGACGCCATTGAGCTTGAAATGACCACAAAGGGTGTATACATATATCTAGAATCAGCATCAATATTCAAAGTGTAACTTGCAGAAATTGTTTCAAACAGGACACAACGCATTGCTGTTTAGCAACAGCACACACTGGACCAAATGGGTAGTATTCAGAGTTTTCTAGTCCTTTTGTATGCACTAAGTGCTTATTAAAGAAAACGACAGTATTTGCAGACTTGCCCAACCCTCTAGTTTTCAAATCAAATGTAATATGGTGCCACTTGTTGACAGCAAGTGATTTTAGCATTCGGTGTTGTTGAGAATGCTGGTACTAGTACTACACCATCTTCAAAATGAAAGAAAGCATTACAGTGTGGTGTGTTTATTCCAACCAGTTGTGTTTTGTTATGAACCTGATTCTATTCACAAATCAATCGGTATGCTTTACCTCGAGTCCAGGACAATAAGTTTCGCCTTCTCTCACTTTAGTTGATCCGCTGGAACTGGAATTGCCTGCTTTTAGCTGTGGCCTTCTCCTTTGAGCAACATGACCTGACTAGCTCTTGCCTCTTCTTGGTGTAGGCGTCATACTTCTGTGCTTGTTTGCAAGTATACCCTCTGGGCGTGACTCTGCAGTGAGACGTCAACAGCAGCACTGACCTGAAATGAAATACATGTTTATTATCGTGTTATTCGGCAGCATGGCAATTTCACTTCTGATCTTATTTCAGGGTGGGTCGGTTCAAAACTCCACAAACAGGGACTTTGTTATAGCATTATAAACAATTCGGGGCCGGTGGGGGGAGTCCCCCCCCCCCCCACCCAATTTGTCCCTACATTTAGTTTACACATTACTACCTTCAAACTAATGTGAAATAAACTGTGAACACCACAAACAACAATGGTGAAGCCTGGATCGCTCGTGTGCATTTAAAACTGATCATTTTCTTAATCTGAACTGTGTGACCTTTCCAACAGGTGACTGAAATTTAAGTGCCATGAGTCTAAGCATAAGTAAAGGGCTGGCTTATGTACAGTTGTGAATAGTAATTGAGAAAAAATATCTTTTGTCAAAATATGGCTATTTTTTTCTTACCTATTTCTTGATTTCTCATGACCCTTGGCCTGAACTCAAACTGGTAGGCTAAGAGTAAGAAAGGTCTTGCCACAAAGTATCCTTTGGCTACGTTTGAAGACTGTGGTTTGAATAGTCTCCGAGAAAATGCCAACATTAAAGTTTACCATGGATGACCAATGGCCCAGAACATAGCCTTACACTTGCTTCGCACATGAGCCAATGAAAGAAGGCATTACAGTATGATGTGTTCATTCACACCATAGTTGTGTTCTGCACCTGATTCTCATCACAGATCTACTGGTATGATTTACCTTGAGTCCAGGAGAATACGTGTCACCTTCCCTCACTTCACTTGAGCTGTGAGTGTGACCTTGGTCAGTTGGTGTAGGCGTCATACTTCTGCGCTTGTTTGCAAGTATGTACTCTGGGTTAAAGTACTGAGACTCCACAGCGAGAGGTCAACAGCAGTATTAGCCTGAAATGAAATACATGATTATTACTGTGTTGTTCGGCAGCATGACAATTTCACTTTGCGTGAACTAAATGCAAGGGCAGATTATTACTTTCAAAATAAATGCGACAAAAACTGTGTAAACCGCAAAGAACAAACAACAATGGCAAAGTCACGTCTGTACGCCTCATGCACATAACTGATTCACAACCTGTGTGACCTTTCCAAAAGGTAGCTGAAATAAGTGTCACGAGTCTCAACATAAAGGCTTGCTTTTGTACTAGTCAAATTTGTATTTTTCACACATTCTACGGTCATCCAAAATGGTAGTCAACAAATATTAGGGTTTCAGTCATAGTAGCGTTTTACTAGGTAACCCTTTTAATCCTGATACACCCACTGCTTTAAATAAATGTGACTATGATAGTTCAAGGGTGGTGCCAGAATAGATTGGCGTATTATCCGCCAAGCTATTCTGCCACCATCCTTGAACTACAAAAATGCTGGACCTATCTCCTAATCTGTAATATAGCCTTCATATGACAGAGAATGGATGAGAAAACTAAGTTACTAAGTACTGAAAGCAGTTACTGAGTTAGTAATGCAAAATTCTCCCTTAGCAGGACTTTTTACTACACACAGTACGTTTTCCTAAATAATAAGCACTGGCACTGGTTTAATATCACTACAATGTGGACTACATTCCTTCCACCGTATTAGTAAAGGCTCTCTGAGAATGTATGGAAATGTTCTACTTCTAGGTGGTGACTGACATACATGGAATGCATGCCCCTGTCAACCCACAATAAAATGTAATCTTCTTCATTGCAGGTAGGCTGTAAATTTCCATGCATAAAAGGACAGTTAGCTATTGGGGTTTTACGCCGTGCAGGTGACATCTCACGGCGGTGCATAAAACTTTTTTTTCTTAAAGAGTTGGAAAACCATTCAGATACACCACCAACCCCTTTTTCTACTTTAGTTTACCTTTTTCTTGCTGATGTCTGAAGAGATTTTGTTGTTTTCCTGGCTCCCGTTCGGTTGGCCCGTTCATTTTTTTTTCTTCTTCTGAGAAATGGTTATGCGTTACCACTGACGCTCGATGACTTGTCGAAACTTATGCAAAAGTATCTTATTTCTGAGGAAACACAACATTTTATGCATTGAAACAGTCAGCTTACACACCTATTTCAGACAGTATATATCTTTTGTCAATAATTGAGCTTGTTTGCAATACGACTTGCCGTACGGCGGTTTTTTTCGGTGACCTCTAGTCTCAGGTCACGGCAAACGCAAGATAGCGGTATCTAAATGCGCAGAAAAGATGCGCGAAAGAGGTGTGTCCTACAACCTTAACCTACTTGAGCGCTTGCAAAGTGTTCATAAAAGGCGATCAATTTCCGCCTTTCTTAACGAATTGCCGCAAAGCAGCGAAAAGCGGACTTCCTACCTAATGCAGTGGCTTAGGAACGCCGAGTAGGGCTGAGGGCGGGTGTGTGAGTGTGTGTGTGTGTGTGTGGGGGGGGGGGGAGGGGGGGGGAGCAGGCATGGCTTAGCCGTATCTCCACTAGTCACGGTGCGGTCAACGTCAGAGTGTCATTTCCCGTACCAGCTTGTTGACTTGGGCCATACTTAATTTTGGTGCTGATGTTTTAAAGGGGC
>BTPG01000001.1:158706815-158709315 GCA_036245525.1 Semisulcospira habei | reverse complement strand
CACAGTGAAGGTATTTGTGCACCCAGCAAACGGCCATTTCCGCGAAATTACAAAAAAAAAAAGACAAAAATAATGTGTCAGATGCCTTCAGACATTTTCTATAGTGCTGGCAGTCCATTTTCAGGCTTACATCATTAAAACAGGATGTCACAATTATTATAAACTTGACTAGGTGATGCTGTGATCACTGTGAGTGCCACAGTGGTTGATTTTGTATCCCTACCCCCAAGTTGTAAAAATACACAAAATTAATTAGAAAAAAAATGTTATTCCATTTCATTTTGACCTCTCTTTACCTATTGAGTTTAACCCATTCTACCCCAGACACACCACAGCAAGATAAGGATCGACCATGATAGTTCAAGGGTGATGCCAGAATAGCTTGGCGCCCATGGGCGCCAAGCTATTCTGGCATCACCCTTGAACTATCATGGTCGCTCTGTGTCCTGCACTGCAATGCAGTCTTCAGAGGACAACGGCAAAATTTAAGGAATTCGGTGTTGGGGTAGAATGGGTTAAATAATACATAGTCGTTAGGCAACACCTCCAAAATGTATAAATGGGACCTTGGGGCTAAAAGGGTTAGGCTACGTCGCCAGCTAAGCCAATTAGTGAATGAAGTTATGAAAACCAGATGTGTTTACAAAGGGTTTGTTTGGTTATAAACATTGTTTTCTACGTCTGACATTCGTGTTTGTTTTGTGCTATATGCCTTTTGGAGATGTTTGGAAAGTTGTTTATGCTGTGGTTTCCCGCGGCCGGGATTTCACTCTCGTTCGTTGCTGTGAGTCGTTCGTTACAAACGTAACCTCTCTATTGTGTATTAAACTCATTCAATACGTGCCGCATACGGATACGCGGCAGTTTGCCGCGTATCCGTGTTCGGCACTTCTCGAATGTATTAAAAAGTTCAATCTCAACCGCTCAGATTTGGGACGTTGATGCTGCATGGAATAGGAAATGCTTTGAGTGTTCAGATTCTGCAATAACAAGAGTTCTTAATGTTTGTTCTGTCTTATCTACGACGTTTCTACCCTTCTTTTCACGAGTCATGTACTGATTTTTGTACCCTTGTTTTCGCAAGCCATCCACCAGCAAACTCTCCTACGTATAATACATCAGAAGAAGAAAGTTCTTTTATTTTACGACTTTTGGGCTTCAATATTGATATTAAACAAAAATTAATTTAATTCTTTATGCAGCGTTGAAGGCCCACTACCGCCGTAACTGTTCAAAGATACACTTCTGTAACACACGGTTACGGAACGCTACACACAGGTCTAGTTATGGTTCATTGAGACACAGGAGAATCCAGTTCAGCACACGTCATCTTAATATCAAGTAAATTGACAATGACTCCACTCCGTTCTATAAATACAGTGCTATCAGTAAGACAAACAGCTAAAAATAGTTTGAAACCCCTAACGGCTGCACAGAATAAATAAGTGCGATTACGCATGTGCTGTTGCTGCCTGTCCAAACTGCTGTTAGAGTTCATTAGGTGTGTCGACAAGACATAACAAACACAAATGGCGCAGAAATGTGTCTTCAGATTTATGTGTATACCCAAAATATTATGTATGCAGTAGATACTGAGAACTATTCATCTTTAATGCTTGTTGCGTGCCGACTGACGAATACTGTGTTTCTGCAATCTTTGTTCATTCGGCATGAGCATAATGTCGTGACTGTCCCAGGAACATGTTTGAAAGTGGTGTCAGCAAGAGGCATAGATCCTCATCTATACCTCTTGCGGGTGGGTGGTGTTCAGATGTTCTCGGCACTAAACGGGTTAATGGCTGTGTTATGTGGGTTTTTAACAACAACAAAAATGTATTCCTTGAACAATCCCTTGAACTCATTGTACCCCAAGACTGAAATCCCCAAATTTTGCCGTTGTCTTTTGAAGACTACATTGCAGTGCAGGACGCAGATCGACCATGATAGTTCAAGGGTGATGCTGTGGTGTGTCTGGGGTAGAATGAGTTAGTGGTACTTGCGATACTGCTCGGAGGAAAAGACGCTTAGGTACGACTAGGGGGTACAGAGAGGTGAGGTGTGTGTGTGTGTGGGTGTGTGTGGGGGGGGGGGGGATGTGTGTAAGTGTTTGGGGCGGTCCGTGGCGCGGGGCGGTCCGTGGCGCTGTGGTTAAGGCGCCTGCCACCAATGCCAAAGGTGCGAGGTTCGATACCGGGTTCCGGCGTCGGACTTTTCTCCTCTGGTAAGTGTCAGCGTTAATTCGGGCGGACCGTCGGGGGTTCTTTCTCCGGGTACTCCGGTTCTTCCACCCCCCACCCATCCCCCTCACTTTGGTACCGGTTTCAGCCGAGGCCACTTTACAAATTTCAAATACAAGCGATCAAAAATCTCTGTAACTTAAGTAGCTGAACTGGCCCTTCTTCGTCTGTCTTGTACTGTGTTTGTCTTAGATGGCGTAAATCTGTGTTTGTTACGTGAGTGTGCGTGTTGGGTTCAGTTCGCGGCGCTTTGAGTCGATTCG
>BTPG01000001.1:158689315-158701815 GCA_036245525.1 Semisulcospira habei | reverse complement strand
CTGCCATATTCAGTACGTATTCAGCAGAACAGTATCAGCGTCGTACGCCTGTCGTTTGGCAGATGCAACCTTTTGGCTGTCGATAGCGGGTTTTGTCGCGATGATTCGGTATTCAGATGCTGAATTCGCTCTTTCGTACGTAGGCCGCTGTTGATATTGTGTCAAAGTTTCTAATTGGCAACGTCACATCTGTAGGTCTTCGCTGTGCAAAGAGTTCTATTGGAGATGATCTGTATACTCCTGAGTTTGAGATGCTGATTTCGCTCTTCTGTACACACGCTGCTGTTGGTATTGTATCAAGTTTCTAATTTGTATACGTCCTCGTTGTGCACAATTTGCTATTAGTGCGATCTATAAGCCTGAGTTTGATCTGCTACACTCGCTGTCTTAGTACACCGGCTGCAATAGATATTGAATTTCCAAATGAAGTAAAAATAGTCCCGGCACGGGTTTCGCGTGAAAAGAAAACTAAACAGAGAGGCTGAAAACCTGTTATACCCCCGTCCTTGCCAAAGTACGTCCCTTGTATCTGAAATCTTTGTGCATTCAACGACCAAAAGTCACAACCGTCCACGTAACATGGACACGAATTGGTCTCAGCAAGAGACATAGATCATCATGAGCCCCCGCAACTGCGGGGGCTCATGAGGATCTATGTCTCTTGCAGTTGAATCGTGTTCACTTTTTCTTGGCAGTCATGGGGTAACGTACCTGAAAAATGAAACACTGTATTTCTTTTGTAACCCGAATTGAGTAGGTCAGTGTTTTTCAGATATGTTTCAGCATTTTAGAGCAGCTAACCAAAAACAAACTGGCATCATGTGTGTGGTTCGATTTAATTTCAAACGGAAACAGGAGGTTTGTGTTGCGCATTGAATTCGTATCTGATTGTGGCTCTGAAAGCGTTTTTAGAGCACGACTTCTCGAACGGGGAATGTACTGAGAGCAATCAGAACTCGCGACCTGTGTGTTAAATATTGAATTCATACCAGTGGTGTGGTTTCCGGAATGACCAATTTTGAAAGTGTTTTAGACGGTTAATCCGTTCAAAGCAGACACACATGAAACACCTGCCATCTGTTCTCAGCAGAGAACACCGATAGCAGGTGTTTCAGGTCATAATGTGTGACTGCTTTGAATGCATTAACCGTAACAATTAAAAAAAAAAAAAAAAAAACACTTTCCTTTCAGATCACAGTATGTTCAACGCAACACGATTATTTAAAAATAAAAACGCTTAGAAAAGACAGTTACAACACATTTGAGTTTTAAATGTCTTTTTTAAGTGTGTTTCTTTCTTATAGGGTTATTCTCTTCATTTTGCTCGCTTGGCGGGCACCTTTTTCGTCTGAACACGATTTCCACAGTGTACATAGTAAAATATCTTTCTACTTTCAGCTGACATCATGAAAGATTTAGAACGACCCGTCGTAATATTTCCCCGGTGGGCAGTGTACTGCACAGTGCTGACTAATGTGTAGCTTGCACGCCAACGACTTCTGAACTCCCCGTCAATTCCAAAGATTTGTTTTCAAAAGCGAGGTGTCTTCCACCAATTCAGAATGTCGGAACGAAAGTCCAGTCACTCCAAGAGAAAGAACTCGTCGTCCTCGGCGGCTCAGCTGTATTCCAATCGTAAAATTCGTGAAACGCCGTATCAGGATATCAACAGAATTCGAAGGAATATACTTGCCATTCGTGAAGCCAAAGGGTGCCTTCGGCCAGATGACTACTTCGTGGATCCATCTTTTGCATCAGACATGACGTCACTGGCTTACGTATACAGCGGTGACGACAAATACGAGCGAGCTATTTTTAAACGACCACAGGTAAGTTTTGATTGTATATAATACATGTTCGATATTGTGATTCAGTTTGTGTGTGTGTGTGTGTGTGTGTGTGTGTGTGTGTGTGTGTGTGTGTGTGTGTGTGTGTGTGTGTGTGTGTGTGTGTTTGTGTATAAATGTTCATTCATTCATTCATTCATTCACTCATTCATTCGTTTATTCGTTCGTTCGTTCGTTCGTTCGCTCGTTCATTCTTTTTTGTTCTTTCTTCCCTCCTTCACTCGTTTGATCATTCACTCATTCATTCACTCAAACATTCATTCATTCATTCATTCATTCATTCATTCATTCTAAATTCTGGTTCCCGCATTCGATCATTCCTCCATTGTACCTTTCTCCTGCGGTTGTATTTGTCACCTGTCAGTTTCCTGGCTGTTATAGTTTATTCTTCGTCAGGTTCTAATGTTCTTTGGGTGTTTATTCTCAGTGTTTGCATTACACTCTTCTTTTATCCCGTGGACATGATCAATACAAGATTCTCTCTCTCTCTCTCTCTCTCTCTCTCTCTCTCTCTCTCTCTCTCTCTCTCTCTCTCTCTCTCTCTCTCTCTCTCTCTCTCTCTCTCTCTCTCTCTCCTCTCCTCTCTCTCTCTCTCTCTCTCTCTCTCTCTCTCTCTCTCTCTCTCTCTCTCTCTCTCTCTCTCTCTCTCTCTCTCTCTCTCTTCTGATGTATAACTGTATGTTTAAAGCTTCAAAACCTTCTGGGAGGATAGGAGTTATCATGCCTACAGCTCTGATACCGAATAAAACGTTCTATCGTCAGCATCATCCATCTCTCTTGTCTTGTACATCATCATCATCTCTCATCATCATTATCATCATCACCATCTCTCTCGTCTTGTACATCATTATCATCATTTATCTCTTCTTGTATTTTTTAGCGCATGTCAATATGTTCCCAGTCTATTTTGTTTCCTTAGCACATGGGCAGAGCTTTTGTTAACACAGTCTGCCCCAGGACCGAAATCCCCTAATTCTAAAGCTGACCTCTGAATGACTGTATTGCAATTCTAGAGACAGATCGAACATGATAGTTCAAGGGTGGTGCCAGAATAGCTTGGCGCCTGTGAGCGCCAAGCTATTCTGGCACCACCCTTGAACAATCATGCTCGATCCATGGAAATAGGTGTCAAGCTATTCTGTACCACACTTGAACTATCATGCTCGATCCATGTCTTGTTGTGGTGTGTCGGGGCTGAATGCGTTAAAACAAAATGTCTGTGCATGTCTCAGAGACGGGGAAAAATCAAAAACAAAAACAAAACTTGACGGGCTTGGAACATAACATAATAATCGGCGCAAATTTAAAACTTCTCTGGGTCCCAATCTTACAACATGTGCTTCTTTTTCATGTTCCCCGACCATCCATAATCGGTTTAACGAGGAATAAGAATTGGAGACCTTGAAACCTTGCATGCGTGAGCGTAAATTGTGCGCAAGCCGCAACGCACGGTGCTCCGTTAATTGCGGAGCACCGTGCATTGCGCCTTGCGCAGTCGCTCAGTCCTGCATGTGATCCCCCTCCCCTCCTCCCCTCCCCCCTTTTATTATTTTTTTTTAGCAGCATAATTGTGTCACACATGCAGCTAACCCTTATGATTTAAAAAAAAAATTAGTTTTTAATTGTATTAATTGATTGATTATTTATTTATTTATTTTAAATCAGCACACCTGTTTCTTTGATCACTCATGCAACTGCCTATTGACATCTTTTAAAGCAGCATAGCTATTCCCTTGCTCACTCATGCAACTGACCTGTGACCTTTTTGTTTATAGGATCGTAACTATATATATATCTTCTCTTGGCTTGACTTCGCGAACGAAGATTTTATAGGAGTTGCCCACGACGTCTGCAGGCTTGTTCGTGGCTGCGGAGGCCAATCCGAGACAGGCAGGTTCGACCGCAGTGGCTGCAGGGGAAGGTATGGCCAGGGTTCTGAGCTGCGGTATCTCTGTTTTTTTCTCCTGAGCCGCTTGTCCTTAAGGCTAGCTCTGTGAGAGTCCTCAAAGGAGACAGCTGCCTTGTAAATGGTGGAGCGCCAGGTGTCACGGTCCGCAGCAAGCGAAGACCACTGGTGGTGGTCGATTTGGCAGGCACTAAGTGACTTCTTGAGACAGTCTTTGTATCTCTTCTTTGGTGCCCCTCTGTCACGGTGTCCAGTAGCAAGCTGTGGATATATCTTACTCCCTATGCTACTGGATATATCTTACTCCCTAGTGAATGCAACTGACCAATGACATTCTTTCCTTTTACGGCGGCATACATATTCCTTTGATCACTTATGCGGCTGACCGGACATCTTTTACAGCAGCCTTTAGCTATTCATGTGCTCACTCACGCAACTGGCCCGTGACCTTTTATTTATAGCATCATAACTATTCCTTACTCCCTCAAGAATGCAACTGACACCTGATCTGTTTTTTGTACAGCAGCCTATAGCTATTGCTTTGCTCACTTACGCAAATGACAAATGGCAATTGTTTTCTTTAGCTTCCTACCTAATCTTTTGCTAATGCAGCTGATACCCTTTACTCATGCAGCTTTTCTTTCTTACAGCAGCTTAGCTATTCCATTGCTCGCTTATGCAGCTGATCCCTGGATTTTTTATTTTACAGCAGCACTCATGCAACTGATCCATCACTTAGCATCCTAACTATTCCCTTGCTCATTCATGCGACTGACAGCCTGACCTTTTTACTGCAGCTTAGCTCTTTTTTTTTAAATTTTTTTATAAAGGCTTTTATCATTTACATTTTTAGAATCTCGAATTGCACAGCAGTATATACATGTCGCTGGAGGCAGATAGGCCGTTAATGGTGAATCGTGGATGGTGGCAACTTAGATTCAGCTGACCCTTATGGTAGTCAATCGGTAGTGCTTGGTAATGGAAAAGATCACAGACGGCATGCAAACTTATGATGGATGGAGCGTGCAGGTGGGTACGAGTGTGTAATCAATCCATTTATGTACCCATTTAACCCAAAGGTCGCCGAACGTTTCAGGTGTCACCTATAACGACTGCGTACCAGTTGCGGGAGATGGATCGACCTTGACAACTCAAACGTAGCGCCAGATTAGCTTGACGCCGGATGGCGCCAAGCTAATCTGGCACTACTCTTGAATCACCAGGTCGACCCACCTCCTGCTGTAGCACGTCAGGGGCTTAATGGGTCGATGAATTCAAAACTCGTGAAAGCTCAGAGTAGTGCTTGGTTAGTTTTGCTCATGGTAAAGATTAGGACTGCGTGTTCCAGGACTTTTTGAGGCGAGTTCAAGACGGATGACGCGTTGAAATGGATTTATTTATTAGTGGCTGAATGATGCTCTCAGACCATTACCTTAAGGGTAGTGCCTGATTAGCAATGCGCCCTTTCAGCCGCCAAGCTAATAAGGCACTACCCTTGAGTCAATACCGTCTTTCCATCTCTCTCCATTGGCGCTGAAATACCAACAGTTCCGTCATAAATTTTTTTTGCACAGCAATCGTTATATCGAGTTTAAGTAATTTTCTTTGTTCTCTCGAGTTTCCTGTACATACAAAAATTGCAGGACTAGAACCGCATTGATTTTTTTTTTAATTTTTTTTTTTTTTGGTAGCAGTAATTCCTGTCATGGATAAAGGAGGCTTGGTACGCACATTTCTTTTCTTCCCCTCTCTCAAATTGGCGTAGGAAGATTTTCGAAAGGAATAGGCCAAATTTTCTAAATTTTATAAGGGAGAGTTTATAAATTGCAATTAGTGCTGTGACTTTTACCTGTCTTTTCGATAATAAGTAATGAATGAGCGGTGTGATATTTCTAATGATTCAATATTTTTTACTATTTATGGGTGAAAGGGGTGAATCTTTATTTTACCTTGTCTCTGTTTTACCTTGTCATTATTTTTCTTGTCCTGTATTGCCTTGCTTTGTCTTGCCTTGCCTTTCCTTGTCTTGTCTTGTCCTGTCTCGTCCTGTCTTGCTCTGCCTTTTTCATGTTTGCATTGCATGGATCTTGTCTTGTCTTTTCTTGTCATGCCTTGCGTTGTCTTGTCCTGTCTTGTCTTGTCTTATCTTGCCTTGCCTTGCCTGTATTGCCTTGTCGTCCCGTACCTTGTCTTGTTTTGTCTTGTCTTGACTTGCCTTTTCTTGCCTTACCTTGCCTTGAATTGCCTTGCCTTGAATTGCCTTGGCGTGGCGTGGCGTGGGTTGGCCTATATTGTCTTGCTCTGCCTTGTCTTTTTTGTCTTGCATATTTCTTGTATTGTCTTCTCTTGTCGTGCCTTGCTTTGTCCTGTCTTTTCTTGGTTTGACTTGATTTGCTTGCCTTGTCTCGTATTTATTTGTCTTTGCTTTCCATTGCCTTGTCTTGGTCTTGTCTTGCCTTACATTATCTTGCCTTGTCTTCTTTTTTCGTGTCTTGCCTTTTCTTTTCTTCCCTTTCCTTGTCTTGCTTTGCTTTGTCTTGTTTTGCCTTTGCATTTATCTTCTCTCGATTTCTCTTGTCTTGCCTTATCCTGTCTTTTCTCGTCCTGTCTTGTATTGTCTTGTCCTGTCTTGCCTTGCATTGCCTTGTCTTGTACTGTCTTGCCCTGTGTTCTGTTGTCCTGTCTTGTATTGTCCTTTTCCTGCTTTGTCTTTTCTTTTTGTCCTGTCTCGTCTTATTTTGTTCCAATAAAATCTCGTGCCCTATACTGTGACAATAGAGGTTTGGCGCGACCAAACCCTTTCCTACAACAGAGCACAATTCCCTCTTGACATCGATCGTGTTTTATGCCAGTTACACGAACAAAACAAACCAAGGAAACAAAAACCTAAGAAAAGAAAAGAGAAAAAACAAACAGAGAAGTTAAAATGCAAGACTCCAAGGGTCACCGTTTTTTAACGTGAGTGGCAGATTTACATTCAAACGCCGTATTTTTCTGTCAATTAAACACGAACAAAAAAGCAGCAATAAAGAAACAAAAACCTAAAGGGGGAAAAAAGAAAACAAGCACAAAAACAGTCACGTCAGTAAACTTAACTCTTTCGAGACGTGCCGGATTCGGATACGCGGCATAAAGCCGCTTATCCGAATGCGGCACGTCTCAAAAGAGTTAACACATTCGGCAGCCCGCCTGACACACGACGCTAAGACGTTGGTTGACTTTGACAACCCATGTGGAAGCCCAAGTATAAAGGCAAATGTCGATAGGGCCGAGTTTTCTTTGCAAGAGGCAGATTGTCATGAGGCCCTACAGGCTTCAGAAGCTGATGCGACTCTGTTCTTCTCGTAGAGGGTAGTATCGACATATTAATTAGAGAGCACATGTACAAAGTAACCGGATTGACATTGGGCTAGATACAGAAATTGCATTACCGGATGAACAAAAGATCCTGTTGCCGAGGTTGACGGCAGGTATTATTATTATTATTATTATTATTAGTATTAGTAGTAGTAGTAGTAGTAGTAGTAGAAATAGTAGTAGTAGTAGCAGTAGTACTTCATCATTATAATTATTATTATTACAGTAAACTCCTGATATAACAGATCGCCAGGGAACCCAATTTCCCGTGTTGTTATATCCAAAGTTTGTTATAAGCGAAGTAATTTACATAGAAAGAGTCCTCTAGGACCTCTGGAAAAAAATGTTATATATCCAACTTTTGTTATATCCGACTTTTTATATCGAACCTTTCTATAAGCGAAGTAGACTGTACTACGTTATTATTATTATTATTATTATTGCATTATTATTATTATTATTATTATTATTATTATTATTATTATTATTATTATTATTATTATTATTATTGCATTATTATTATTATTATTATTATTATTATTATTATTATTATTATTATTATTATTGGTATTATTATCATTATTACCATTATTATTATTCTTGTTGTATTTAACATATAAGTGTCTGCCGGCGCTAAATTAAGCACGTACTACCATTCAGCTATCATCACCAGATACGTCTTTCCCCGTTAGTGCAAGAAGCGTGATCTATGAAGCATTAGTGCTAAATTAATACCTTTGATGATTCTATGGATGGTATGCACGTGTTACTGTTAGTGCCAAGAGGAGGGTCATTTACAGATATTGATCTCAGTTGTTGACTGGACCCACGGGCTGCGTTCGATTAATGATGTGATGTGTCTTCTGTCAAACTATACCGACGAGCAAAAGAAATGCAACATCATTCGAGTCATCGGGAAGCACAAGTTTATGCTTCTTTCTCTTTTTCTTAACTCATTCTACCCCAGACACACCACAGCAGGATAAGGATCCACAATGATAGTTCAAGGGTGATGCCAGAATAGCTTGGCGCCTACGGGCGCCAAGCTATTCTGGCATCACCCTTGAACTATTATGGTCGATCTGTGTCCTGCACTGCAATGCAGTCTTGAGAGGACAGGGGCAAAATTTAAGGATTTTGGTGTTGGGATAGAATGAGTTAAATTGTTCTTTTTTTTACCGGAAACATTAATACATTTTGTTGTCACTGTCTTTTCTAAATGTATTCAGCTGTGATATCTATACTCGAACATGTGGGGGATGGAAAGTGCCAGTTTTGTTCTTGTAAGGTTTATGTGATAATAAGTTGGTTTTTTTTAAATACATGTAATGTATGTCAATATTAGCATTGATGTCTGTATTAGTATAGTTGTCAGTATTAGTATAGTTGTCAGTATTAGCATAGCTGTCAGTATTAGTATAGTTCTTAATTCTGCGTGCATGGGTGCCTGTGTGCCTGGGTGTATGTGTGTGCGTATGTCCGTCTTAAACATTTTTTACTTCACTTGATATATTTATACCCTCCCGTCCAAACTGGTATTGCCCCTTCGTGGGATAAATAAACTTTATTGACTATGACTTGACTTCTTCCTTGGGTTATTCTCGGAGATAAAACTGAATTGATGAGCAATGTTCCCGGCAGAGGACACTGGAGTGTATTTGTTTATCCCATGTAACCCCCAAGACCGCATTTCCCAAATTCAGAAGGTGTCACCTAACGACTACGTACTGGTTGCAGGAGATGGCTCGACCATGATAATTCAATGGTCGTGCCAGATTAGCTTGGCGCCTGATGGCGCCAAGCTAATCTGGCACGACCCTTGAATTATCACGGTCCAGCCATCTCCTGCTGTAAAGGGTTGTAGGGCTAAATGGGTTTACTCCTTCATTGTCGAGGAAAAGTGAACATAGTCCAAGAGACCAAAAGGGTTGACTGCCAGTGCTTGTAATTTAGAAGAAACTACCAACGGTATTATTATTATTATTATTATTATTATTATTATTATTATTATTATTATTATTATTATTATTATTATATTATTATTATTATTATTATTATTATTATTATTATTATTATTATTATTATTATTATTATTATTATTATTATTATTATTATTATTATTATTATTATTATAAGCAACTCGGGGGAAAAAAAACAACAACAACAACAAAAAAGCTGTCAGGTGAGAGAACTGTGCAATATTGATCAGTGATCATAGATCTAGTTTGATCAAAGCACACACACACACACACACACACACACACACACACACACACACACACACACACACACACACACACACACACACACACACACACACACACACACACACACACCAAACACACACACACACACACACACACACACACACACACACACACGATGGGACAGAGGATTGTTTTCGGGAATTTTCTTCTGAACACGATCCAGCAGTAAGAGACATAGATCCTCATGAGCTTGCTATACCTCTGTGCCCATTGCAGCTGGTTGGCCTTCAGTTTCTCTCCGCATGAACAGGTTAACAGCGCAGTACTTTGCCGTGCTTTTACTTTGGCAAGCTCCATTTGACCTTTGAGAAAATCAGTAAGGAAAACGGTTAAAGGCTCTTACCACAATAGATCGAATATCTTCAAAAGTACAGTTAGAACAAATGCATACAGAGAGGCGATGAACGCCAATTGAATAAATAAACAATGTTTTCTTGTTTCTTCAATTTACCATTTTATTTTATTTTATTTTATTTCATTTTATTTATTTATTTATTTATTTATTTTTTAATTTGTATTAAAAAAATTATTTAATGATTCCTTGTTATTGAGTTAACCACTTTATTTCATTCATTTCACTCGTATCATTCATGTCCTTCATTATTTATTATTTATTTAGTATTCATTTGACCCCTTCGCTGTCAGCGATCGCCAATTTCGCGTCTGAAACAAACTGATCGACACTCCTGCGAAGAACATAAATTGAACTAAATGGAACCCAAAAATAGGCATAAAAAGATAGGATTAACAAGAGACATAATTCCTCATGAGCCCCCGCGACTGCGGGGGCTCATGAGGAATTATGTCTCTTGCAGCTGGGTAGCGTTCGCCTTGCCTCGACATTTAAACTGTTATGGAACTGGTGACCTACATATCTCGCAAAGAAACCGACATCCAAAAGGCATCAAGATCATTTTTGTGAAAAGCGAGATTCTCATTGTAATACAACGAAAAGCTCACTTTTCACAAAAAAATCTGCACTTGATGCCTGTTGTATTCACCAGGCAGAACAGCGCAGTGTCATTAACCTTTTCACTTCCAGAAAAATGCAGACGCCACCCAGCTGCAAGAGACAAAGAAATTCATGAGCTCACGCCTCTACGGTGCCTCACGATATTTATTGCCTTTTGATGTTTCGCATTTACATCAGTGTACCTCGAATGGATTGAGTTGCATTGCATTTTTAAAAAAAAGAGTATATATTATTTGTTTTTACTGTATTGTGCCGAGTGAGGAAACGGGAGCCGCCTGGAAATGCGGGTCGCCGCACTGCAGTGCCCTCAGTAATAAACGAGACAAGAAGGGTTGACTGCCAGTGCTTGTAGTTTAGAAGAAGCTACCAAGTAGGAACAAGCACTGTCAGGGTAGAGAATTAAGCATTTACTTGTTATAAGCGAAGTGGACTGTATTTATACCCAATGCGTAAAAGGCTATCGGGCCGACGTCGGTCCGATGGTCTTTTGCGCATCGGGATATTTCTTCAACATTTGTCCGATGTGGCCAGGGAAAGACGCGAGAGAAGGAAAAAAAAAAACACCCCAAAACAACAAAAACATCGACCCGATAAGCGATGGAATTGTATCACGGTGTAACGTACCACAGCTTTCCGTATTCGACACTTTACCCCTTTGCTGCCAGTGATCACGAATTTTGCGTCTGAAGCGAATGCACACCGCTGACCAAAACTCGCGGGAAGAACGGAGGATTAAATAGGACAAACTTAAAGTTATATTCCCCAGGATCAAGCATTTCGGCACAGTCTGAAAACTGCAACAGATACTGCTGTCAGTATGTGTATGGGTCCTTTGTGTACTATCTTAGAGCTTTATGATGTAAGTACAATGCCAAATGTGAAAATTCATCGTTTGGAGGGTGTATTGCTTTTGTATCCGAGTCGTGGATTTATCGTCTGCATCGGCCCGGTTATGAATTAATATGCATATGTATGGGCCTACGTCACAAGGCAGAACCCGGCCGATTATCAGTGTATCGCAATACTGCAGGTCACGAGGTCATCGTGTGATGTACACACGTGTCAGTGTACACGCGTACTGATGTGTACCGGCATCCGTTTGACGTAATTTTTCACGAGAAAGTAGAATAAACTTTCCATACTCTCTATGCTGTCAAAATCACAATGCGGGTTCCGCTCGACCTGTTAGTATTTACTAGTAACGATCGTACGTACAGTAGTGCAACGAGGGCGTGCGTGCAAAGCGAATCCACGGTGCGAAGTTTGATTTTTAATCTTTTACCCCTCGGAAACACGCACCGTCTTCCATCATTAAAACAAAACATTGGTATTTATACCCACTTTCTGCACTGCAGTCAATTTCACATCCACACATCCAAGTCTACGTAACTGAAAGCATCATTGGAAACGACAAATGCACCATCGCAGCAGAAACGCTACCTCTCTGAATCGAGTGAATGAGAGCCGGCACAGACAAAAACATGTTACGACCAGCGATGAGCAACTTTGACACACACCGTAGTTTTTCAGCTCTCTGCAGCATACAATGTGATAATTAGCTCGTAACTTTATGATGAAACAGGTTTAAAATCTTGTGAAATGAGTAAGAGATAAATTTTACTGAAGATCGTGAATTCTGAAAATCACTAGCGCTCTCGTAACTATAGGAAGATCGACAAAGACCGTAGATTACTTAATGATTCAGCAGGAAAGCGACAAATTCCGTGTGGGCGGTCATGCCAAGCTCTTGCTTTACGCGTTGCCACATGTCCATATGCCCTTGTCCGATGTCAATTCTACTTAGGGGTATCTTGTCTCTCTTCCTCTTTCTGCTCTTCAAATCCGAGTCTGTCATTGTCGGCGCGAGTCGATGATACGTTCTTTTTTTCTTCGCTTGTTCATCCGCCATCTTGTCTCTGATTGGATATAATTATGCAGATGACCTAAGGTCGTATAGAATAGTTATGACGTCAGCTACCATCGCCTATCAGAAGGAATCTTTTCACGGTGTCCCGACACAAGATTCCGGTGGGCCTCTTTTCGCTTTGAACAGACGAAAGAAAGCATTTGGTGGGACAATAGGGTGGTCACTGTCTAAGTGGGTATGTATACTGAAGCCCAGTAAAAGCTTTTTGCGAACTGAAGCCTTC
>BTPG01000001.1:158669315-158684315 GCA_036245525.1 Semisulcospira habei | reverse complement strand
ACCTAATAGACTCTACTATGTACGGCAGGGATAACTTAAGTATTTGCGGGCTGATGTCATCAGGTCCCGAATACTTTTTATTTGGTAGTTTACTAATGAGCAAACCCCCCTCATGAACTGATAGCAAGAGAATGCTGAAGGGGTCTGTGTCCTCTGTTCTGTGTTTACAGAATTCAGAAAGCAAATTAGAACATTCATACTTACTGCTATTAATTGAGGCATTTAGAGTTTCAGCGACTGAAAGAAAATGATTATTAAAAGTTTCTGCAGTAAGACTGCTGGGAATGGTTGTTGAAGTGCCAGGGGAGCCTTTAGTTAGAGTGTTTAATAGGCGCCAGATAGTGGAAGTATCCTTACTGTCTTTCACTGTGTCACGGATTAACTTTTTCCTTGCCTCTCTGATCATGTACTTAACACGGTTACGTTGTTGCTTAAATTCAGGAAATAGTTTTCGACTACGCAGATCATCTCTGAGTGAGTGAGAGAGAGAGAGAGAGAGAGAGAGAGAGAGAGAGAGAGAGAGAGAGAGAGAGAGAGAGAGAGAGAGAGAGAGAGAGAGAGAGAGAGAGAGAGAGAGAGAGAGAGACCCAATTCGCAAAAGGCCATCTGGCCGCCCGCGCATTAAATGACAGTTTTGTTTAGATGATGTTGCTGCATATTTTATTTTATTTTATTTCTTTTATTTTATTGTTTTTTTTTTTTCGTTTATTTTTACAAAATGGAATTTTATTTTCTTAATTTTATTTTATTTTATTTTATTTATGTATGTATTTTTATTATTTAAAAAAAATCATTTTATTCTATTTTAATTTGTTTTATTTTACAGAATTGAACTTTACAGCACATTGACGTAAATCAGAATCTACGGTGCTTGCTATAATTCAATACGCATATCGAGCTGTGTACTTTTATTTTATCTGGCACAGAGCACGCGATGATAATCTCACTCTCAAGGAAGTGATGGGATTATTTGCACAACACTTAGACTCCTTCGGCGGGAATCTTTCTGTACATAGCTCACCAAGAATGAGGTGCATGTCCTCACATTTGCAAAAAAAATTGATTCTCATGAGCCCTTGCAGTCGCCTCTATGCCTTTTGTGAGCTAGTTGAGATAGGCGCTTGTCTTGTTAGTGAATTTTTTTTTCTTTTTCGGGGGGGGGGGGGGGGGGGGATTTTTTTTTTTTTTTTTGGGGGGGGGGGGAGAGAAAGGGAGAGGCGAGGCGGGGAGGAGGGGGGTGGGTCGGGGGTTGTTTTGCACATGTATTTTATCCACAGTCCACTTCGCTTATGACAAGAGCGGATATGGCAAAAGTATGCTTTAGCAGAGGTCGCCACAGCACTCCTTGTACGTACTTTACTTTGCTTATTACACATTTCGGATATAACAACAAGAAAAGGTGGGCCCTCTGGAGATTTGCTATATCCAGGGTTTACTGTGTATATTTTGCTTTGTTAATGCGTATTTTTCATTTATCTTTATTATTATTATTATTATTATTATTATTATTATTATTATTATTATTATTATTATTATTATTATTATTATTATTATTATTATTATTATTATTTTAATTCGGTCGTCTGTCGGTTCTTCGGCACAGATTATCATCCACCCCGTGTCACCGCAGGGACTCAAGATTAAACGTGTCCTATCCTTGAGTATCTATGAAAATTGTTCATTCAATCGGGGACTAAATATCCCGGCTACATTTTCTCTCAGTCGGACGCTGACGTTACATGCAGATAGATTTGATTTCTTCCAGCAAAATCTTACCGAAATCTGCGAACATGTCGAGATTCATTGCCGACAATTTTGAACAGCACCCTGCTGTAAGAGGTATAGATCCTCATGAGCCCCCACAACCGGGGGCTCATGAGAATCCATTCCTCTTCCTGACACCACTTTCATTCCATGTTTTCATGGGCTTGTCCGTATCGGGGGCTGGGAGGGGGGGGGGGGCAATGGGGGGAGGGAGGGCGGGGTGTCCGTGGGATCCTCGCCCCCCCCCCCCTCCAACCCCCCTCCCGTTGTTTGATTTTTCGGCCACTGGAAGAAGATCTAGCGTCTGGGAGGCCCTTTGTATCAGGTTGATGGTCCCTAACACAAAAAGTTGGACCCACCCCCTCGAGGTAGCTGATCCACCTCTGACCGTGTCATTTCTTAACGACAAATGACGTCCGTGGAAGTTGACCTAATTGCATGTGACCCCGAAAGTCAATGCGCATCATTTTGTTTTATTTTTTAAACATGACGTGTTTATGAAGTTATTTATAGTGAACGTGTGAAATATAATCACAATAACAATGAACATTATCACATGAAAAAATAAACAGTTTGTAATTAGGTCAACTTTGACCTGAAGGAGTTCTCTCTACATGGAATCATCCCGAACAATTTTTTTCCGCCAAGGGGGACTATTTTTATCCGTTCTGCTTTCACTGCTGGACAGTTCCCGTCAAAAATCGTGTATCGCGGTTTGTATCATGCGTTGCAAGCAAAGTATTCGTTCGTTCTCGCACAACTCTAGAGAAAGTGACGTATTTTGTTTATTGGTAAAAATAGCACGGGAAAACCCTCTGGCATTCGGGCCAATCATTGAAGTTATGTAAATCAACGTTTCACAGACCAAGTCCGTAGACAGATAAAGACGGATGTCCGCATTTTCGAGGGGGTTAACCCTTTGGCTGTCGGTAGAGCTTTTTGTGGCGATGATTCCTGCAGTCAGAGAATTAATACGCTGGACATATGAAATTTTACATTTATCGGCGCCAGACTTGGTCCTCGTTTGATGTTATATATAACTGCATCCGTATTTTTCTTTTCACAACGATTTCATGCTCTTTAATTAGATCCTTGCTACTTTTTGTGAACACGCAAATTTACAGTACGTGTGGGTGTCCGTCCCGCCAAGTAGGTTTAAGTCTATTATAAGCCGTTTGACATCGGCGAGCACTTTGATAGGTTTAAGTCTGTTATAAGCCGTTTGACATCGGCGAGCACTTTGTTAGGTTTAAGTCTATTATAAGCCGTTTGACATCGGCGAGCACTTTGTTAGGTTTAAGTCTATTATAAGCCGTTTGACATCGGCAAGCACTTTGTTCGCTCCGATGTCAAACGACCTATAATATATATTATAATACAGGTCGTTTGACATCGGAGCGCACACAGTTTTTCGCAAATATCTCCGCATGTGTCAGTTTTTCTGTACAGTCGTAAAAACTCAGAATTTCTTCATGAAATGACTGATTTTACATCCCTAAATGTGCCCCAGATATTTTAAGCCCAGTATAAAAAAGATCCATTTTTACGTGAATTGGCCGGTCGCGAGGACAGGAAACCGGAGATAATGAATGAATGTGAATTGGCCAAGTTTTTAAATCTGAAACAGCGCACGTTTACATAATATTATAGTCTGCATGCTTGACCTCGATATTGAAATCTGCCGGGGATATATGTAGGGTATTGAAAATGGCTTGTTCTTGTTTTTTTCACAAAATGTTCACCGACTGTACAACACACTCGACAAATTATAGAAGTTCAGGAAAATATATTCCATATTATTAGGTCAAATTGACACTAAATGATATTTGTTCTTAAAGTGGTACAGAAAAAAAAAAGTGTTTCGTTGCGTATATATTTCGGAAAGAAACGTGCGGTCCGATGTCAAACAGCCTATTGTTACGTGGTGGAGTTGTAGTCGAAGTATGATAAACACACCAGACACCACACACGTTGAGTTCTTTAAAGTAAACCTCGTTCAGCTGCAATCCGTCACACGTGGCTTAAGGATGTAGACAATACTGGAGTAACAGTTCCAACAATATTTAATTCAGCGATGCGATATCCACACAGTAATGCACTCTCAAATGCACAAACTACTGAATACAAAGTCTCTTTTGCTATGTCCACACTACGACTCAAAGTTTCTCATACACAGCGTCTCTCGCAATAAACTGCTTATCTCTACAACTGACAAAGCAAGACAATGTACTAACGGGCTTTCCCAGCGCCCTCCTTATATACACTATCAAAATTTGAATCTTCTACGGAAATCATGAACTCAAACAACCAGAACGAAACACGCAGCCGAAGCTCATTAACATAAACTTTCCAGAAACAATATGTCAGGCTACAAAACACGGCTGCTCACTTCAGCTCTAAATTCTAGCGTATAATAAAGACACATAAAAGTATGGTATCCCTATCTATGATAGCTCGAAAAGGTACGAGAACATTCACCAAACAAAATAAAGGCTGCTCGATACACGCGCACAGGAAAACAAAAAGTAGCGAAAATGTTGCGATGTCAACTAACCGACGTGACACTTACGAGGCCACCAGACAGTGCGACCTGTCTACAACGTTCTGGACTAAACACAACAAAACGAAAACGGCTCTACTCACGAACAAAAGAAAATCTTACTAAAAAGGCACGTGAATCTAAACCGTGATAGCTCAAATAAACATCAGGTCGTTACCTACGAATAACACATGTACGCTCTCACAGGATAACACAACTACAATCGTAACACCTATATATTATAAGCATGCAACGCCTGTGGCAAAAGTCGACGTGTTATGTCGCGGGCGACACTCCTTTGAACGAGTCTTTTCCAAGCGTGCGTCTATTTTAAAGCAGGATGCAAGGTCCTAGATTAAAGAACACACACTCTTATTATTCAGTAGAACATGTTATTAGCATTTATTTTTTTAAAGAAAAAATTTCTTGCAAGACAGATGTTCTCTCGAAAGAACTCTTGAAAGGCAAAGATTGTCACTAGTCACTAAAGACTATCATATAGCAGTCACCTAAATGATGGTCTTTAATGCCAGATAGTGTCACATGTCGTTAAAGACCATAATGTAACAGTTCAGTGCCGATAAAATGTGAACGCAGCCCAACTGCAAGAGGTATAGATCTTCATGAGCCCCCGCAATTGCGGGGGCTCATGAGGATCTATACCTCTTGCTGACGCCACTTTGAATCCATGCTATTCGGAGGTTTTGTGTGTGTTGAATCAACGAAGATTGCAGGAACTCAGTCAGCGTCGACAGGCACTGAAGAGACTGAAATATCTATACATCCACCCAAAATAAAGGTCTTTAACGACAGGTGATTTCTCGTAAGGGTGGTCGCTCAAAACAGACTTTTTGTATTCCTTATTCGTCTAGAGAAGGGGGAGATCGATAAAAATAGATTTTCCTTCCCTTATTTTTTATTTTTATTATTTTTTTTTATTTTTTTTTTTATAGCTTCGCATCAAAGTAATTTGATCTGAATACTAAGAACTACACTGCCCTGTGAACGGCAAAACACATTAAGTACATTTTTGCGAAAAGCCAGATTTTCATTGTATTACAACCCAAATCCCACTTTTCACAAAAATGGATGTACCGCCTTTTGACTTTACAGTTCAAGTATGACAATGAATGTCAAAAGACATTATGTCCAGTTTTGTGAAACGCGAAATTTTCATTGTATTACAACCAAATTTTCGCTTTTCATACACAAAAATGGACGTAACGCTTTTGACTTCACAGTGCAAGTACACTGTTGAATTCAATTGATAAGATAAGATAAGATAAGGTAAGGTAAGGTAAGATAAGATAAGATAAGATAAGATAAGATAAGATAAGATAAGATAAGATAAGATAAGATAAGATAAGATAAGATAAGATAAGAGAGTTTATTGCCATATGTTTCCATGTAAAAAAAAACAAAAAAAAAAAAACATTGAAATGTGTCTTGATGTCAGTTACTAATACTAAATTAATATCGCACCAATTATCACACAAACTAATAATCACAGCATTCATAAGTATGAAAAAATAACACATAAAACTGTTACAACAGCAACTATCACAATATGAACGAGTTATTCTGGCGAGGTAAACGAAGATAATCTGGTAGTAAACTTGATTAATAACAAACATTAAAAGCTCTCTCTCTCTCTCTCTCTCTCTCTCTCTCTCTCTCTCTCTCTCTCTCTCTCTCTCTCTCTCTCTCTCTCTCTCTCTCTCTCACTCTCTCTCTCTCTCTCTCTCTCTCTCTCTCTCTCTCTCGTACATAACGTACAGATCGTTTAAAAAGCTTAATACGAATGCTTTCTTACATAATCTAAGCTATGCAGGATTTGATCAAGTGTATAACTGCACTGACCCTGATAATGCGCTCAATATATGGCTTGATCTGTTCCTCGGGGTGCTGAATAAACACGCGCCGCTAAGACGGAAGCGAGTCCGACGCCGCGAGCCTCCCTCCTGGATAACAGAGGAAATCAAACAAACTATGGAGGCTCGAAACACCGCTAAACGAGAAAAGAACTTCCTTGAGTTTAAACGTTTGCATAACAAAGTTAAGTACTTAGTTCGAGAAGCTCAAAAGTCATTTGTTGAAAAGACAATTGAGAACGAAAAATCTCCTGCTTCTGTTTGGACTGCTTTGAATACACTAACAAGCAACACGCGCAGGCACTCATATCATTCCACACGAATTCTCTGCGGAAAGCATAAACAATTGCTTTCTCTCAGCTCCAGAAAGAGCTACTTACTTCCAACAGCCCTGATCCGTCAGCGTATGTAATATCGGATCAACTGTCCATGTTTTGCCAGGAACGATTATCGTCCGATGATACGTTTGGTATCCCCTTTATCGCTGTTCACGAAGTCGGGCGTTATATAACGTGCCTTAAGAACAAGACATCAGCTGGTGTGGACGGTATAAATGGTTATATACTCCACATATCACTGCCTTATATTGTTGAACCCCTCACTTACATTTTTAACTTATGCATACAGTATAATACTTTTCCTGTGGCGTTTAAAAAAGCAAAAGTTGTTCCTGTACCCAAGACCAAAGATACTACTGATGTAAATAACCTTCGTCCCATTTCTCTTCTGTCTGTTTTATCAAAGCCACTTGAGAAGCATATTCAAAAGCATCTCCTCCAGTACCTCGAAGAACGGTCCTTTTTAAATAAGTTCCAGTCCGGGTTTAGACCCAAACACTCATGCCACTTAGCATTAGTACGTATGGTTGATTCATGGCTAGATAACATCAACAATAATAAAATGACTGGCACGGTATTCTTGGACCTGAAAAAAGCGTGCGATCTGATAAATCATGAAATCTTGCTGAGGAAACTTAATGTTTATTTCAACAACAACAGCCCGTCAGCCCTTTCATTCTTTAACTCTTATCTTTCTGCGAAAACACAAGCCGTCTATGTAAATGGTAACTATTCCACAGAGGGTAAGGTAGAGCTTGGTGTTCCTCAGGGTTCGGTTCTGGGCCCATTGCTATTCTGTATCTTTATTAATGATTTACCACTACACATCACATGTGCTAGTGCTGAGTGTGACATGTTTGCTGACGATTCGACGCTACATGCATCCGGTAAGACTGTAGCTGATATAAACAACAGCCTCCAGCAGAGCCTACAAGAAGTCTCTGAAAGGTGCAGTAGAAATAGAATGATAGTCAATCCAGCTAAAACAAAAAGCATGCTAGTCACAACACGTCAGAAACATCAGCTGGAACCCGCGCCTCTAAACCCCTCATTTGAAGTTGTCCCCATAGAGCAAGTACAGTGGCGCAGTGCCACCAATGCCAAAGGTGCGCGGTTCGATACCAGGTTCCGGCGTTGGACTTTTCTCCTCTGGTAAGTGTCACCGTTAATTCGGGCGGACCGTCGGGGGTTCTTTCTCCGGGTACTCCGGTTCTTCCACCCCCCATCCACCCCCCCCCCCCCACTTTGGCACCGGTCTCAGGCCACTTTACAAATTTCAAATACAAGCGATCAAAAATCTCTGTAACTTCAGTAGCTGACTGGCCCTTCGTTTGTCTTGTACTGTGTTTGTCTTAAATGGCGTAAATCCGTGTCTGTTTCGTGAGTGTGTGTGTGTTGGGTTTCAGGCGCGGCGCTTTGAGTCGATTTCCCCAAAAATTGAGAAAAAGCGCCTATATAATAATGGTATTATTATTATTATTATTATTACAGCAGCACCGTTTACTAAGGGTAATTGTAGATAACCAACTTAGTTGGCAGCCTCACCTCATACACATCGGAAAGACAATTTCAAAGAAATTATTTTTACTGTCTAAACTGAAAGCGGTCATTAATCTGAACACGCGTAAACTATTTTTTAATGGATACATCAAGCCCCACTTTGATTATGCCTCAACAGTTTGGGATGGCTGCAGCGAGGTCCAGTTCAAGAAAATAAATTCGCTATACAGGAGTGCAGCGAAACGTATTATTCCTATCTCATCTCTACCCACTGAGGTGAGGCTCGAGACAGTTGGACTCCTTCCTCTTGACAAACACTTAGTATTTAACAAGTGCGTACTAGTGCACAAAGCTCTTAACGGTAAGGCCCCCCCCCCCCCCCCGGCTACTTATCGGAACTCTTTACTCTTACTGAGAAGAAATACAGCTCCTCTCGGAGCAACCTGAGCATAAAACGGCCCCGTATTGATTTGTATAAATCCAGTTTGTCATACTCAGGTGGTTTCCAGTGAAATTCACTTCCTCCGCATCTACAACAAGTTAATTCCCTAACCGCGTTTAAAGCAAAACTGTACAAGCACTTATCTAAGGCAACGTAAATTTAATTATCTCGTGTTGTCAAAACATAATATATTTTAATTTCTTTTTAAGCAACTATTTTTTTTTTTATCATACCATTTGCGCTCACGTGCCGTTTGTGGGGGGTGCTTCCCGTATAGACCTGGTCAGGGGATGCAGTGCGGGTGCACCGTTTATTCAAACGATGTGCTTAGCATGTCATTCGAGTGAAAGTATACTTGTGGCGTGCACCCCGGGTGGGAGTGTCTGGGGAGGGCTCCCGCAAACGGATATTATGACACGTGCTAAAATCTTCGTATGGGTACCTGTGTGTTTTGTTAAATCATTGTTGCTGTTTGTAGTGTTGTTGTAATTCGCATTACTTTCGAAGTTGTTTGTGAGTGTAATGTAGCTTTGCCTGTTATTATGTCAGTAGATGTAGCAAGGACAGATTGGAAGAAAGGCCTGTGCGCCTAATATCTCAATCCTTGATAAATAAAGTTTGAGTCAGTCAGTCAGTCTCTCTCTCTCTCTCTCTCTCTCCTCTCTCTCTCTCTCTCTCTCTCTCTCTCTCTCTCTCTCTCTCTCTCTCTCACACACACACACACACACATACACACACAGATGTACAACAGACCATTTAGTTAAACTCACAAATAACATTAAAAAACAAATTTCAAAAAGAAAAAGTATATTAGCAACCTTTTTTGACGTAAAAGAAAAAAGGCGTATGATAGTGTCTGGTATGCTAGATTATTATACAAAATAAAACACATCGGCATAACCGGGTTTATGTATGAGTACATTAAAAGCTTTTTGTCTGAAAGATTTGTCTGCACCAAAGTTGTGAAAAATTTATTCAACCTTTAAGAAAATAGATATGGGTATTCCTCAGGGATCAATAATTTCACCCTTTTTATTCACTGTGTTAATTTACGACCTCCCAAAATCTCTATCACAAGACACAACTGTGGTACAATATGCAGATGATATTGCTATATGGATAAACACTAATCTCAGAAAACGTACCCCAAAAAGAATCGTAGATTACGTTCAAAAAAATTTATCAGATTGAATTATCAAACTATATGAAAGAAAATGGCCTAGAACAATATGGGGGAAAAAGCATGTCTAATGCTTTTCAATAATGGGGACAGTGCTAAAACATTACCTAAATTATCCTAAACGGGACGCCTTTAAACTACCAACAGTGTGTAAAGTTTTTAGGCGTACGTTTTACATCAAATTTATCTTGGCGAATTCATATTGAAGACATATTAAATACGGCAAAAACAAAAAAAGAGACTTGTTAAAAAATTATAAACTCACAACCATGGAGTCAGGACATTTTAAAACTGTGTTACACCTTGGTACATCTTTAGTTCGATCAACACTTATATATGGTCAGGAAGCATACTTTACTGCCCCAGATACACTTCTACAGAAGCTGCAAAGCATTGATAGTAAAGCAGTTAAATTAGCCATTGGAGTGCCAGTTCATACTAATACTGGCGAGCCCGTTCGCCGTGTTTCATACCGGTATTATCATGAACATCATATTTTAGAGTTTACTGTGTGTCTATGTGTGTGTGTGTGTGTGTGTGTGTGTGTGTGTGTGTGTGTGTGTGTGTGTGTGTGTGTGTGTGTGTGTGTGTGTGTGTGTTATTTTAGTCTTAGTAACTGACATCAAGACAAATTCTAATGTTTTTATTGTTTTGTACATGGAACATATGGCAATAAACTATAATATATAATATTATTATCTTATCTTGTCTTAAAAACCTACAAAGAAGCAGGTATTCTATTTGTATCTGACCAACCTAAATTAGCAACTGCAAAATACATTGTCCGAAGCCTGGCCGTCAAACATTCAGTACGAGAAGACATGTTTAGACGCAGATGTGGATTTCCCGAGGAGAGCGCACACAATCCCGTATCTTTTACCTATACGTAACTATGTCAAAGATGCCATAGAAAACTGCAATATAGATATCAAGTCTATTCCAGTTTTACTAGTAACACCTACCATACCTCCGTGGGAACATATTTCGAGATAGATTACAAAGATTTGAAAAAAAGATGAGGATGTGAACGTTTTAGCAAATTTAGTGAAAGAAAAATTACCAAAAAAACCCAACATATTTTAATCATTTGAAAATGTTCACAGATGGGTCTGTCTTAGATTCTTCAGACTGTGGTGCAGGCTTTGTTATTCCAGATCTCAAAGTGAAGAAATCTTTTTATCTCTGTAAAAGATTTTCTATATTTACGTCTGAACTGTATGCGATTCTCATTGCACTAAATTTTATTCAACTTATACCTTATGATATATTTTACATTTTTTTTTTGTATCGATTCTAAATCTGTCCTATAATTATAGTCTAAAAAGCTGGGATTGTAACGCTAGAAAAGACTTAGTATATGAAATAAAACATAATTATTGTGAGCTGTATTATGTCCAGAGGAACAGGGATCGATTTTCTTTGGATACCCTCACACTGCGGAATTTAATGGAATGAAATTTGTGACAGACAAGCAAAAAAGGGAGCTATAAATAGAGAAAACTCAGCAGTTTGTAATAATATGCAATTATCTCTACATGAAATGTACTCTGTGCTAAACAGTTTTTTTTTCACAAAGATGATATGAAATATACTTATCATGTTCAACCTTGTTCAAGAAAAACAGCTTCATCAATATACAAGTTATGACTAAATTCTTGGAAAACAAAATTCGCAAATTACATCAAATGCGAGTGCTTAAGCCCATCTCTGTTAAACATATAATCTGTGAGTGTCCTATTACAATGAATCTGTTGACAAAAAATAACATCACAGTTAAAAAATTAGCAGAAAATATGTATGATATCTTACATAGAAATATTGCAATTCGAATAGTTAATACCATAACTCATAGTCCGGTGGGTAAACTATTATAATAAGTAATTTGTGTGTGTGGTTGGATGTTAATTATTGCTATTTTTTTGATATTCACAAGTTGTGTATTTGGTTGTTGATTTGTGTGTGTGTCTAATATCACCAATGTTTGAACAGACGTTAAATAAATAAAATCCTGATCCTGATCCTCACACACACACACACACACACACACACACACACACACACACACACACACACACACACACACACACACACACACACACACACACACACCTGATTATTGTCCAGGTGGTCACTGCCTGGAATATATGTCATGACGCGATTTTAGATGTCATCAGGTGACTGCACGACATCCCCCAGATTCGAAATACACGGGTGCCAGTGCTGCAGGCTGATTCAACCTTTTCAAAATCTCTTAAAGCTAAATATGAGCCTTTTTTTCTTTTTGAGAGGTGGGGGGGGGGGGGGGGGGGGGGCGGAGTGTGGGGGGGGGTGGGGGGTGGGAGGGGCGTGGGGGGGGGGGGGATTCACAGACAAAACATCCCTTCAGCCAGCCTGCTTCCATCTGCAAGAGGCATAAATTCTCATGAGCCACTGCATCCGCAGGGGCTCGTGAGAATTTCTGTCTCTTGCTGGCCGTTTTCAAGCTTTTGTATTGTTGGCACTGTGACATTCAGCAATATATCGATCTTTGCTGAATTAATTAGTCCTCATGTGTTTCTGTTCGAATGAGCCAGCTCGCCTTCTTCTGCTTTAGCGATAACAAAGCGCCTGCGAAAAACGAGGGCTAAGATGGACAAACTATAGATCTAGAAATTCTGTGTTTTAACTCATTCTCGTTCAGCCGCATCCGGATGCGCGACTTATGCCGCGCATCCGGATGCGGATGGCCGCGAATGAGTTAAGATTAACTGTGAGAGAAATGATAACGCTTAACCCTTTAGCATTCGCATTGTTACTATAGAAACTGCTCCTAGTGTTCGGATTCTTTCGTGTTACAACAAGAAAACTATCGTTGTTTTGTTTGAGGGGCCATTCATGAGATTGCCTAACATCCTAGCGGGCTGATATATGGCTGAAGTATTGGAGAGTTGCTACATGCGTGGTCATGTCATGCAGCTAGAGTGGACGGGTCATGTCGCTGTCACCGTAACAAATCTTGCTGTCACAGCTTTATTAGTAAACAAACATTATGTTAGCTGTCGTCTTCGTATTCAAAAGCTTAAAGTTTTTTTTTCAAGATAGGTAAAACAGATAAAAACTCTCTGTCTTTGTCTGTCTGTCTGTCTGTCTGTCTGTCTGTCTGTCTGTCACACACACACCGTCGACCGCAGGTGACCGTAAAAGCAATTCCAGAAACTATCACGGATTGAAACCCTGAAAACTGCAGACACCGTAGAAGTAACCAACAAGAGCCTCATTAGCCCACGCATTAGCGCGGGCTCATGAGGATCTATGCCTCTTGCTTCTTTGGGTAATTAACCCGGCGAGGATGCGTCCACGCCAAAAGACTCCCGACAACGAACGAGAGGGAAGTCACGGCGGATAAACAGCTTCCGTCGCAGGCATAACTAACATTCCGAACATCTCCAAGAGGCATAGATCCTCTCTCTCTCTCTCTCTCTCTCTCTCTCTCTCTCTCTCTCTCTCTCTCTCTCTCTCTCTCTCTCTCTCTCTCTCTCTCTCTCAGTCTCTCTCTCTCGCAGTCTCTCTCTCTCGCAGTCTCTCTCTCTCGCAGTCTCTCTCTCTCTCTCTCTCTCTCTCTCTCTCTCTCTCTCTCTCTCTCTCTCTTTGGTACTTGGTCAAACTGGGCTTGCCGTTTACATCCATAACTCAATCCAACATTTAGTAAAAAGGCGTGAGGACATAGAAACTCCGGAAGTTGAGTGCATTTGGTTGGAATTTAGGGCTCCAAAAACTAAACCCGTCTTCATCGGCTTTTGTTATCGTAACCCATCAGCCAAGTTTGAATGGTACGATGATTTTTTGCATGCAGTAGAAAAAGTTGCCTTACCTAACTGTGACGCGTTGCTACTAGGCGACTTTAACATAGATATGTTGAAGCCCCATACCGCATGGGATTGCATCACCACACAAACAGGCTTAGAACAATTAGTTTCGGCCCCTACTAGGATCACAAAAACAACCGCAACACTCATTGATCACATTTACACCAACCGTCCCCTTAGTGTATTCAATGTTTGTGTTCCTGACCTCAGCATCAGTGACCACTTTCCTACTGTGTGTTCATGGTCAACAAAGCTGCCAGTGCATCGTAAAAACGGGCACACAACTATAACGTATCGCTCATTCAAACAGTTTAATCAGTCTGCTTTTCTAGCAGACCTTGATCAAACACCATTTAATGTCGTTAATAACGAAACTGACCCTGAAAAGGCTCTGGCTGTTTGGTATGGACTCTTTACAAGGGTACTTAACAAACACGCCCCTTTGCGGCAAAAGCGGGTAAAAAAAACCACAGGTTACCGCCCTGGCTAACAGAAGAAATAATCGAAGCTATGAGATTGAGAAATGACTTAAAGAGACACAAGCTATTTAACGAATACAAAAAAACAACGTAACCGTGTCAAGTCTATGGTACGCAGGGCTCAAAAGTCTCTATTTGAACGAATGATTAAAGAAGACAGAGATACTGCCGCACTCTGGCGCGCGGTTAATCTCGTCACCCGAGGTAACAGCAAGAAATCGTCAGCCATTCCTTCTAGTATTACTGCAGACACTTTTAATAAACATTTTCTGTCCGTTGCAGAGTCAATCATACCCTCAAGCGGTAACGCGTCTTACACATGCCCGGAGGCCCTGCTTAACTTCTGTAAGCAGAAGACTAAGGACAAACCCCCCTTCTCTATACCGCCTCTAGCTGTGTATGAAGTAGGAAAACTGATCGGGTCACTGAAAGGCAAAAAATCATCGGGACCTGACGAGATCAGCCCTAAAATCCTGAAACTGTCCCTTCCCTATACAGTAGAATCGTTAACGTATATTTATAACTTATGCATCCAACAAAATATGTTTCCATCAGAACTGAAGCAAGCCAAGGTTATCCCATTGCCTAAATCAAAAGATCTGTCTGATGTTAATAACTATAGACCCATTTCAATATTATCCAGCCTTTCCAAACCTCTTGAAAGACACGTGCACAAACACCTTTATCAATATTTGGAGAGTCGCAGTCTTCTGCACGTATTTCAGTCCGGCTTTCGCCCCAAGCATTCTTGCCACACGGCACTGACAAGACTTATTGATACGTGGCTAGCATCCATGAATAACTCCCAAATAACTGGGTCGATCTTTATTGATTTTAAGAAAGCTTTTGACCTTGTAAATCATAACATTCTTTTGTCAAAACTTCAAGCATATCTCTGCAATGCAGATGCTGTCTCATTGTTTACTTCATATTTAAGCGGAAGGAAGCAAAGAGTACTGTTAAATGGATCCTACTCCTCGTATGGTCTCGTCAAAAGCGGAGTGCCTCAGGGCTCTGTCCTCGGGCCATTGCTGTTTTGCAT
>BTPG01000001.1:158579315-158664315 GCA_036245525.1 Semisulcospira habei | reverse complement strand
CAATTTGTATCCATGATTCTCGGACGGTTTTTGGCTTTTCCTCGTTGAATGAACAAACATTTCAGAAACAAAACTGCACGTACAGTGGCTTGAAAGGGGTTAATGGCCCTTTAGCTGTCGGTAGCGAGTGTTGTCGCCATGATTCCTGTACGAATCATCGCGACAACAACCGCTACCGATAGGCAAAGGGTTAATAATTATGTTTGGTGTCAATGGCGCATTTTTCTCGAGGTGATTCGTGCAGGAATTATGTCGACAAATGCTGTACGCAGCACCAAAGGTTTATAATAAAATCCCTTGAATATCAGAAGAGTGCAAAGACCACACAACTGCCAGAGGCAATTAACACAGTCGCGGCCAGCCGCATCCGGATGCGCGGCTTATGCCGCGCATCCGAATGCGGCTGGCCGCGAATGAGTTAAAGAGCCTCAGGTGCCCCCGCATCTGCGGTGGCTCATGAGGTTATCTGCCCCTCGCTGACCTCACTCATGTCTGAGTTCCTTGGATGGAATAATTATGAGGTTCCATTTGCCCTGATTTCAAACACGTAATTTTGCGTGCAGTGACAGTGATTGGGCTAATGTTCAAACGAATCGTATAAAGTACTTGCAGAGGTCACATCTATTTTCCTTCACACTATTTTTTATTCTTCCTTTTTTGCCCCACGTTTACCTCTCATTAATTTTATTCGGACCATTTCACGTTGAAACGGACAAGATGGGACGTTTTACTTTCACTGTCAGAGTTTGAGGCTTCCCCGCCTCTGACGTCAGTGTTGAACGCGCTCCATCATGTCCTGCAAGTGCAAGTGTAAATGCAACTTTAAAAAAAGACTAGGACTTTAAATTTTCGTTGATTTCGTCCGGTGGGGGTGGGCCGGGGGGGGGGGGGGTTGGGGGGGGGGGGGAGGGGTGTCGATCTGACTGTCTGTCTGTCCGTCCGTTGCCTCACTGCGGCTGGTGGTGTTGCCGGAGCCGGGCGGGTGGTGGTGGAGGAGGCGGTGGTGTGGCCGGTGAAACGTCGCTTCAATGCCAGGCTGGAGGGAGTTGGTACGCTAGCCACTCTAGAAGATCGTGTAGGAGTGGTGGCGGGGGTGGTGGTGGCTGGTAAAACCGTTACTGGCTGTAGGGTCTGGGGAGATGAGGCGGAGGTGGTGGCCACCGTGTCCTATCTTAAAACATCTCTTTTATAAATAAAGAGACTTGACTCATTCTGGCCGCGACACACCAAAGCAAGATATGGCTCGACCATGACAGTTCAAGGGTAGTGGCAGAATAGCTTGGCGCCTATAGGCGCCAAGCTATTCTGCCACCACCCTTGAACTATGATGGTCGATCTGTCTCCTGAAATGTAATGCAGTCCTCAGAGGATAACTCCAAAATTTGGGTATTTCATACCTCGGGCTCAGAGAGTTAAAATTATGCCAATATGCATACGTAGGAACGCACAATTTTAGAACCAACAAACTGAGCAAATAACAGTACTGAACATTCAAGCAACATGTTCTCTAATTTATTTTGTAGTGAAGTACTTCAAAATACGTGTGCTGTGTGGCCAAAACAAATCTTCTCAGGGTTTCAGCGAGCATACTGAAATGCAGACTGTTTCTAGAGTGTCGCCTTCTTTCTCTCTGCACTCAATCTTAAAGGCACACTACCACCGTAACTGTTCAAAGATACACTTCTGTAACAGATGGTTAATAATAATAATAATAATAATACATAGTTTTTATATAGCGCCCTTCCCCACGAACAGCAAGCTCGGAGCGCTTTACAGCACACAAAAAAAAAAAATATATTAAAAAGGAGAAAAATTAGAACGCACTCACTCTTTAAATAAACATCTGCTCGCACCATGTAGGCGCATTCCTAACACGAAACACACACACACACACACACACACACACACACACACACACACACACACACACACACACACACACACACACACACACACATACATACACACACACACACACACACACACACACACACACACACACACACACACACACAGCCTATCAACATGGGGAAACAACCATCATTTCCAGGCAGCACATCCAGACTAAGCTAATCTTGATATGCTACCTGGAAAAGATGGGTCTTCAAATTTGTTTTGAAGGTCAACAGGGTAGGGGAAAGACGGACATGCAGTGGAAGTGAGTTCCAGACGTGAGGGGCCTGATAACTGAAAGAACGGGCACCAGCAGTTTTTAGGCTGACTCTGGGCTGAACAAGCAGTTTTAGTGAGCTTGTTACGAAACGCTACACACAGGTCTAGTTATGGTTCATTTAGACACAGGACAATCCAGCACAAGTCGTTTTGATAAGAAGTAATTTGACAATGACTCTACTCCGTTCTATAAGTACAACGTTTTGAACACGAGAAACAGCTAAAAATAGATTGACACGCTAACGGCAGCGCAGAATAAATAAGTGCGATTACGCGTGTGCTTTTGTTGCGTGTCCAAACTGCTGTTAAAGTTCATTAGCTGTATCGATAAGGCATAACAAACACAAGTGGTGCTGAAATCTGTCTTCAAATTCACGCGTAATGGTGCTTGAAGATGTTTAACCAGTGCCAGTGTCAGTTGACGCAGACTGTGTTTCTGCACTCTTCGTTACAGGGATTCAAATTGGTGTCAGCAGGAGACATAGATCCTCATGAGCGTCGGCATCTGCCGGGGCTCATGAGGATCTATACCTCTTGCAGTTGGTTGGGGGATCTCACATTTTTTCCAGCAATGAATGTGTTAACTCATTCTACCCCAGACACACCACAGCAAGATAAGGATCGACCATGATAGTTCAAGGGTGATGCCAGAATAGCTTGGCGCCTATGGGCGCCAAGCTATTCTGGCATCACCCTTGAACTATCATGGTCGATCTGTGTCCTGCACTGCAAAGCAGTCTTCAAAGGACAGCGGCAAAATTTAAGGATTTCGGTGTTGGGGTAGAATGAGTTAAGACCGAAACCGTTTATTGTTGTCCTCAAATAAACGATTTATCATCACCATCAAAATAATCAGAGTTGTTATCGTCACCCTCATTTATCATCATCGTCACTAAACCACCACTGCCGCCGCCGTCATCGACAGTTATTATTGTCCGTCCTGTATATATCTGTCTGTATTGTCTTTTTTATGCTGTCGACATCATTGTAACTCACTGAACCGTGTTAATTCAGCAGGGGAAAAAATGAAATTATTCATAATTTCCTTTTTTTCTGCGGGATTAAAATTTAATGCGAGCCTGTCATCATGTGGGCAGGAAGTGCAGTCGGAGTGCGTCCTTGTCGGCCTAGGGGGCGCCTGCGACGAGCCGTTTCCATGGAGACACTGGAAACAGCGTCAGTGGTTTCATGCTGCGCTTGCGGTTGTATCCCTTAGCGTGCGCCATCTTCAGAAGATCATCCCAGGCTACAAAAACCTTGAACAAGGATTTGGCGCCGATTACACAGGTAAACGCTGTGATCCTCTTTTGTTTGGGTAAGATGCGCAGTAGTGAGGTTTGTTTGCACCGAGCGACTCCCAGCGCGGGCAGTGTGTGTGTGTGTGTGTGTGTGTGTGTGGTTGTGTGTGTCCTCTGTGTGTGTGTGTGTGTGTGTGTGTGTGCTCTGTGTGTGTGTGTGTGTGTGTGTGTGTTCTGTGTGAGCTCTGTGTGTGTGTTCTGTGTGTGTGTGTGTGTGTGTGTGTGTGTGTGTGTGTTTGTGTGCTCTGTGTGTGTGTGTGTGTGTGTGTGTGTTCTGTGTGAGCTCTGTGTGTGTGTTCTGTGTGTGTGTGTGTGTGTGCTCTGTGTGTGTGTGTGTGTGTGTGTGTGTGTGTGTGTGTGTGTGTGCTCTGTGTGTGTGTGTGTGTGTGTGTGTGTGTGTGCTCTCTCTCTCTGTGTGTGTGTGTGTGTGTGTGTGTGTGTGTGTGTGTGTGTGTTCTGTGTGAGCTCTGTGTGTGTGTTCTGTGTGTGCTCTGTGTGTGTGTTAGTGATCGTGTATGTGCACGTACACACCAGAGTTGTATCTGTTTATGTTTATTAATACTTATCTGTATTTTTATTTACACTGTGTGTGTCCAATGTTAAGCGCCTATAGCTCCGTCAGGAGGTTAGGCGCTATATAAATATCCATTATTTTTATTGTCACTATTACTATTAAATTATTTTTAAAATTATTATTAATATAATAATAATAATAATAATAATTATTATTATTATTATTATTATTATTATTATTATTATTATTACTATTATTATTATTATTATTATTATTATTATTATTATTATTATTATTATTATTATTATTCAGTTTGTACTTGAAGCATAAACAGCACTCCAATCATCCCGAAGAGGCGTAGATCCGTGGCTCTTCGGGATGCTTGAAGTGTTGTCTGTGCTTATGGCAGAATCTCGTTGTCCGGCGTGATTTCGCTCTCGTTTGCTGCTGGGAGTCGTTCGTTGCAAATGAAACCTCACTAGTGCCCAACGGGCTCGCACAGTGAGCCTCCATTCATTTTCCAATTAAAGGGACACGGAGTCGCATATGCGTGCCGTGCACTGCGGCCGCTGGAAAAGTGAACTTGTCCTTAACCCGTTCACTGCCGAGGATAACTGAACGCAGCGCAACCACAAGAGGTGTAGATCCTTATAAGCCCCCGCAATCACGAGGGACTATCCCTCTTGCTGATCCCACTTTGTGTCAGTGTTCCTTTGACCGCTGCATGCGATCCCTGAGGCTGAAATTTAAAATGATTTCCAATACACAGTCTGCGTCCAAGGTTAAGGATAATCTGAGCCTCCGACAAATAAAAAAGGTGGTGGTTGTACCGGACTTAACCCTGTTAGCCCCGACGCTCTACGTACAACAAGAGATGGATCGACCATGATATTTCAAGGGTAGAGATGTATCGACTATGATAATTCAAGGGTAGTGCCAAATTAGCTTGGCGCCTGATGGCGCCAAGCTAATCTGGCACGACCCTTGAATTATCATAGTCGATCTCCTGCAAATGGTACATGTCGTTTAGTTGAAACCTCCAAAACGTAATTGGTAACGCGGCCTTGGTGTTAAATAAGTGAAGACAATCTTGCTGGAGACACAAAGTATCATGAACTGTGTTCAACGGCATGATGTCAGGATTTTTTTTAACCGTCTGATGCTGGAAGGAGGGTTAAAGTTAATTCGAGTCTCTTGCAGATGGATGCACCGTGGTTCCCCCAGAAATCAAATTCAAATCCCAGTAAGCAAAGATCCTCGGGCCGACGTGAGGACTTGTGCTTACTGGGCTAATGGTGGAGTCTCTGCTGCTGCAGTGAGCCGAGGGTCCGTTCGTCTTGCCATAGGCATAGGGTTTGATGAATCCTTATATACAATGAATCAGTGATGTTTTCTTTTTTTTTTTTTTTTTTTTTTTGGGGGGGGGGGGGGGGGGGAACAACGGTAAAGATATTGACAGAACCCGAGGCAATGTCATTTTTTACATCTGCCGTTGCTACTTCTACAGACAAACAACATTTATATTAGATACGTAGACTGAGACTAGGGGTGAAGGGGAGGGGAGGGGGGTGGGGTCGTAAAAAAAAGAAGAGATCGCACACACACCATTACACAGAATATAATAATTCTTGCGTGCGCACAAACATTCACACATACACACCAGACATGTATACATATCCATGGTTAATGAATGAGTTCCTACTAACAATGTGTGAACTGAACATGATTTGCTCATAGCAAGTAAGTATTGTAGCTATTTATGATTGCGATGCCAGATATTTTAAAAGTCTTTCCCTAAAACACGATATCGTAGGAATGGTCTTTACATGGGATGGAAGTGAATTCCACAAAGTCGCCCCCGAGAATGCTAAACGGGTCTTAAATGGTTTTGGGTACGACGTACATGCTTTTTGTATCCCCATAGCGGGACTGAGACCGGACTAGCAGCTGGGTTAAGTATTCGGGAGTTCTGTTATTTCGAATCTTGAACACGAGAACTCCTTTGTTATAAACAAACTGATTCTTAAGAAAAAGAAGTCCCGCTTTGTGCATCTTATTATCAGTTGTCAGAGAAGGATCCGGTAAGATTAACTTTGCTACTCGTCTATGTAAAGAGTTCAGTCTTTTTAAATGTACATCGCTACAACCATTCCACACAGTCGAAGCATAATTAATGTAGGATCAGTTGTTAGAGAAGGGTCCGGTACAATTAACTTTGTTGCTCGTCTATTTAAAGTGTTCAGTCTTTTTAAATGTGCAGCAGTGGTGAACCGCATTTCTCTTTGAAAGAAATACATAGTCTCACTGGTCTCTGCAGATGCACTTAATCGAATTGAATTGAACTGAATTGAATTGAAATAAATTATTTCTTCCATTTTATTCCATTTAATTAATTTATTTTAATTCAACTTAATTTAATTATTATTTTATTTTATTTATTTTATTTTATTTTATTTTATTTTATTTTATTTTATTTTATTTATTTATTTTATTTTGTTTTGTTTTATTTTATTTTATTTATTTAATTCAATTTCATTTATTTTATTTTTTTAAATTTTTTGTTGTCGTTGATTTTGTGTTTGTTTATGATTGATTGATGATTGATTGATTGATTGATTGATTGATTGATCGATTGATTGATTGATTGATTGATTGATTGATTGATTGATTGATGAGAGAGACACGGAGGCTGATGTGCCACTTTAGCTGCTGTTAGCACAGAAAACAAATCCTCCTACCTCCATTGTTCCCCTTTGCCCTCCCCCCACACATTTTTTGCTGTTCCCCGAACAGTGTTGGAGTATGCGTCGTTGCCGCGTACATGAATAAAGCTGTTCATTAGAGATCCGTTTCCACGAAACAAGACAGCCTCCAGGCGCCAGACTAATCAGGTGCAACCCATCAGCTGTCGTGGTCGATTTTATAAGCCTTTGCCCAACCCTCCACCCTCCCTCCTACCACTCCCACCCCACACCCAGCCCCCAGGGCTTCGTCAGCCCCAGCCACCACCGTACTTTCCTGTCGCATTCAGGGGCTCATACGAATCCAACGTAAGCTAGAGGAATTATGTCGCGCAGCTAGACATGTGAACTTCTGACCCTTTGCACTAATCCTGCTGCAGATGTCTTGCACGCAGCTGATCCAACACAGCAATCAAAAAAAAAAAAAGTGTAATAAAAATGTGGAAACCACCCATCTGCAAAAGGCATAGATCCTCATGAGCCCCCGCAGATGCGGGGGCTCATGAGGATCTATAGCTCTTGTTGACATCACTTCGAAGCCATGTTCCTGGGACATATAATTTTTGTTTTGTTTCTGCTGTCTTGACATGTGAACTTCTGACCCTTTGTACTAATCCTGCTGCAGATGTCTTGCACGCAGCTGATCCAACACAGCAATCAAAAAAAAAAAAAAATGTGGAATCAATGTGCCGAAAAAAATGTGGAAACCACCCATCTGCAAGAGGCATAGATCCTCATGAGCCCCGTGAGATGCGGGGGCTCATGAGGATCTATACCTCTTGCTGACATCACTTCGAAGCCATATTCCTGGTACATATAATTTTTGTTTTGTTTCTGCTGTCTTGACATGTGAACTTCTGACCCTTTGCACTAATCCTGCTGCAGATGTCTTGCACGCAGCTGATCCAACACAACAATATAAAAAAAGTGGAATCAATCAATGTGCCGAAAAAAAATGTGGAATCCACCCATCTGCAAGAGGCATAGATCCTCATGAGCCCCCGCAGATGCGGGGGCTCATGAGGATCTATACCTCTTGCTGACATCACTTCGAAGCCATGTTCCTGGGACATATAATTTCTGTTTTGTTTCTGCTGTCTTCGTTAAGTGAATACCCCACCTCAGGGGGGTGGGTGGGAGGGTGTCTGCGTCAACTGTCACTGAACGGGATCAGCAATAGACTATTAATAGACCATTAATAGACCAGTAATTGCATAGAACGTTTCTCCTGACTTGATCAAGTAATTGCCAATATTGACATGGGAAGATATTTGGTTGAAAAAATGCGACGATTTATTATTATTATTATTATTATTATTATTATTATTATTTTATATTTATTTTTGCAGGTGCTTTTCATTTCAACATCTGGCGGTTCGGGGAGTGGGTAGACGTGGTTGTGGATGACAGACTACCCATGGTCGACGACCGCCATCTTTTCTGTGGCCCCATGGGAAGCGCACAGGAGCTGTGGGGACCCCTAGTGGAGAAAGCTTATGCAAAGTAAGTGAGGAATAAACGAGACCAAAGGGTTATAATTGCCAGTGCTAGTAATTTAGGAAAGTAAGTATAAGAAAGAAAAACACTGTCAAAGGAGAATATAACCCCCCCCCTTCCACTCCCACCCCTCCCAAAGATCCGCCCCTAGCCTGTCTTTCACACTGGTACCGGTTTCAGGCCACTTTATAAATTTCAAATACATGCGATTCAAATTTTCGAAAACCTCAAATAGCTGAACTGACCCTTCGCACCACGTGAATGTCATGTGTTTATCTTGTACTGTGTTTGTGTTCAGAGTGAATGCGTGTGTGTTACGTGAGCGTTCGTGGTGGGTTCAGTTTGCGGCGCTTTGAGCCGATTCGCAGAATTAGGTAAAGCGCCTATATCATAACCGGTATTATTATTATTATTATTATTATTATTATTATTATTATGATTATTATTATTATTATTATGGGCCCTCCTTATCTTAACTCATTCTACCCCAGACACACCACAGCAAGATACAGATTGACCATGATAGTTCAAGGGTGATGCCAGAATAGCTTGGCGCCCATGGGCGCCAAGCTATTCTGGCATCACCCTTGAACTATCATGGTCGTTCTGTGTCCTGCACTGGAAACGCAGTCTTCAGAGGACGACTTCAAAATTTGGGGATTTCGGTCTTGGGGTAGAATGAGTTAATAGTCATTTTCAGTTCTGTTCCTACATTGGAGATTTTTTTAAAACCCTTTTGGCTGTCGGCAGCGGTATTTGTCGCGACGATTCCGGAATGAATCATCGCGACAAAACCCGCTACTGACAGCAAAAGGCTTAACGTCTGCACTTCATGATTATGCAGGTAGACATGCATGCAGTCACCATCTTCCTGGTTTCTTACGTCCGCAGGTGTAAAAGGACGTACCAGTCGATCGAATACGGGCGTACGCTGGACGCGCTGACGGACTTAACGGGCTCCGTTTGCGAGTTTTTCATGCCGGACGTACGTCCTCCGCGAAACATGTTTCGCATTCTCGTGAAATCACACCTGGCGAGATCCCTGATGGCGTGCTGGCGAAACGACAAGAGGCTGACCTCCACAGGGTTCAGCGCTGACAGTGATTTTCAGGTTACATTTGTATGATGAGAACCCAGTGCGCAAAGACCATCGGGCCGACGTCGGCCGCCGTTGGCCCGCGCGAGCCGTGCGCCGGTCAACGGCGGCCGACGTCGGCCTGATGGTCTTTTGCGCATTGAAAATCTACGCCACGTTAAGATAAAAGGCATTTTCCATCGAGTCAGCCATTTTTGATGAGGATGCTGTCTTTTTTCTTCTGTCCAAAATCAAACAATCGAAAAATACATGACAAAAGCAAAGAAAGAAACAATGAAGCAAACAGAGAAAGGAAAACAACCAACAAACAAACAAACAGATAAAGAACTAAAACCAAACCAAATCAAACATCCCCAAAAGTATACCCAATCCCAAAAACTAAACGCAAACCCAACCCAACACAAGCCAGCCCAGCGTAACCCAACTCTCACCACACGTGACCACAAACCAAATCAAATAAAAGCGAACCCACCATACCCAAAACTAAATCCAAACCCGAAAAGCAAAATGTAAACCCTACCCAACGCAAATTAGCTTAGCCCAACCCAATCCTACATCACCGCACACCCTCGCACCCTACACTACCCCATTCCAACCCAACCCAACCCAACCCAACCTCACCAGCCCAACCCAACCCAACCCATCAACCAAATAAAACCAAACCAAACCAAACCAAACCAAACCAAACTCAACCCAACCCAACTGTTTCGTGGTAGTCGTAATTGTAATATGATAAAATCACATCAGACGCACGTAAGTAGGGTGCTTGTAAAGAAACTTCACTCAACTGCAACTCGTCACACGTGGCATAAGGTTGTAGACCACACTGGACTAACAGTTCCAACAATATTTTATTGCAGCGATGCGATCTGCGCACAGTGCGTCCACAAATGCACCAACACTGATACATTGTCTCCTCTACAATGCATCAACACTTTTGACACACTGCGTCTCTTATACAATGTACACACATATTTCATAAACGCTCTCTTATACTATTACAGATTTCCAGAATAATCCAGCTAATTCGCACAACACGACCAATCACCAAAGAAAACTTAACCAAAACTTATTAATATTCATTAAGAAAAATGCTCTAGAAATAACTACATATTTCCACTACTATCTAAGCGCCTTTGATACAATGTTACGAAATGTTGCCGACAACTTTGACGTCATATCCGAGGTCACTAGAAAGATCGCGACCCTGCTCGAACCTTCCAGTCTAATGTAGGTCAAACTTTACAATATTGAAGCGAAACTACGCATCACAACAAAAATCAATTGCAATTCTCCGTGCAAAAGAAAATGAATCCTACTAAAAAGGTAAAAAATTGGTATCCAAAATAACTCAAATGAATATCGGATCTTTCCTATCATTAACACACACATGCTCTCAAAGAATAACACAACCACAAACGTAACACCAACCCAACCCAACCCAACCCATGCCACCCCACCCAACCTCAACTCAACCCGTCCCGACCCGACCTGACCCAACACAGCGCAACGCAACATAACGCAACATAACGCAACACAACGCAACATAACCCAACAAAACGAAACCAGACCCAAATGTCTTGATGTTTGTTTTTCAGGAAAGCCAGAACCTGCGCTATCTGCATGTGATTACCGCCGTGACAAAGTTCCCCACCACCGACGGACGTTTGGTTGAGATCCTGAGGATGAAATGTCCATTTAATGGCGAACCAAAATGGCAGGGACGATTTTCTGACAGGTAAGTAAGACAGTATTTAACCTTTTCGCTGACAGTTACGCTTTTAAAATCTTTGTTAATTCAGCGCCAAAGATCCCCCGCCATCAAAGGAACATAGATACAAAATAGTGTCAACAAGAGGCATATGAGGACCTTTGCCTATTGCATTTGTGTGTGTGTGTGTATGTGTGTGTGTGTGTGTGTGTGTGTGTGTGTGTGTGTGTGTGTGTGTGTGTGTGTGTGTGTGTATGTGTGTGTGTGTGTGTTGTATTCCGGCAGTAAAAGGGCATACACCCTCTGTGACACTGCATGTTTACGAGTACCGGATGCTTGCATGAACCAGCGAGTTAGCTTAATTCAACTCAAATCAAAGGAGCGACTTGAACATAATTTGGCCATTTTCTAACCTGTATGATTTTTGTGTGCCATCAATGAATGCGGTATGAACTTATCCGATCAATGTTCAAAGTTGCAGCAAGAGTTTAAAATCGCGGTGGAGATCGATCCTGATTTCAACCACCGTAAGACAGATGTTTCTCTTGTGCAGTTCAGTCAGGCTTTGTCACAGGTTTTGTACAGTCTGTTGGGTATGAACACAACACGTAATATTCGTTCAACCCATTGACTGATGCTGACATACGCGTGTTTGTTTGTTTGTTTGTTTGTTGTTTTTTTTGTTGTTGTTTTTTTTTTGGGGGGGAGGAAGGGGTGTGGGGGGGGGGGGGAGGGGTCACCGTGCGGTATCGTCATTTGTAGTCAATCTGACAGAAAGGCTCAGAGCTGCGTTCTTGACCGGCGTGTTGATGAACAATTAGTTTTCGTGCACTATGGCGACTGAAATAATCACCCATTAGCACACGCACGTTCTTTTGTACCTATACCCAATGCGCAAAAGGCCATCGGGCAGACGTCGGCCCGACAGCCTTTTGCGCATACTTCCGTAGTGATTAGTCAGCCTTAGTCTTTTGTGTACAGTCTGATGTGTCTATGCACGCACAAATTCATTTGAGACATTTTACGTCAAAAGTCAACAACAAAAAGAAAAGAACAGAGAAGGAAAAGAAGAATTAAAAAAAAATGACAACATGTACAGCAACAGGAGCAGCATCAACAAACAAAACAACTACAACCACAACAACAACAGCCACCACCGCCATCACCACCACAGCTTCAACCACAATAACAACCACCATCACCACCACCATCACAACCACCACCACCAACAAAAGCTTTCCCGTGTCAGGCGCCAAATGGCCAGACCATTACCTGTACCTGTCCTTGGACAAGAATGCTTTCCAGCTTTAACGAGTTATAGTCACACAAAAATGACATTGACGGCGTTGTGTACAATGGCTGGAAATAACACCCGCAATTTAAACCCATTTAACCCCAAGGCCGCATTTTGGAGGCGACAACTTACAGGAGATGAATCGACTATGATAATTCAAGGGTGGTGCCAGATTAGCTTGGCGCCATCAGGCGCCAAGCTAATCTGGCACCACCCTTGAATTATCATGGTAAATCCGTTTCTTGCTGTAGTGCAATAGGGGCTAAATGGGTGAACGAACTCAAGCCTCATAAAACCTCAGAGTAGTGCTCGACTTGTTTTGCTTCTGGTAACGCTCAGGACTGCGAGCACTGATTTTTATTTGACGTCATTTATGTGATTTCTCTTCTTTTTTTTTTTTTACGTACTTTTGTTCTTCATCTTTTATTTTACGTCACATGCTTCAGTTGCCACATTACTTCTTAGCTGACAAGATAAGCAGCGACTGAATTGTATAGGCCTACTTGTTTGTTTGTCTATTTTGAAAAAGGATATTTACCCGAAATATTTATAAATTGTCTTGTAACTGTCTTTTCTAAACGTGTTTGTTTCTCCGTTAGGTTCTTCTCTGCGAGTTTAATGACTTGTTCTGGCACTGCCGATGAGTTGTCATGGTCGACCAATCTCCTGCTGTAGTGTCACGGGGCTAAATGGGCTAGGGAGCGGATGGAGAGGAACGTGGTCTGCAAAAGATATAGATTCTCATGCGCCGGCTTTTGAGCGTCTATGTCTCTTGAAGTTGGAACGATCCTTAACACGGAAAGCTGAAACAAGCTCTATACGTGCTAGTTTGAAGTTTGCAGTCGAGACCACATTAAAAGAGCGGGAGGGGGGGGGAGGAGAGGGGGAGGGGGGAGGGAATGCAGGGGGAGAGCCGACAAGAAGAGGGGAGGGCGGTGTGAGGGGGAAAGCGCGGTCATAATATATTTATGAGGCCAGTTGCATGATGAGGGGGGGGGGGGAAGGGGGGAGGGGGGTGGCTAGGAGGCAAGGGATTGGGGATCGTGGGGGAAGGGAGGCTGCGTAAGATTTCTTAGAAAGCGCAGTGCGCAAAAGGCCATCGGGCCGTCGACGGTCGCCTTTGTCCTTTGCGCACTGGGTCCGTTATAAGGGATAGAATGAGTTACAAAGGAAGCTGAAATAGTCTGCATACGTGCTGTTTCGCAGTTTTGCAGTCGAGTGCATTAAAAGTAAAGGACCGCTGACCGGGAGGGAGGGGGGCGGGAGGCTGGTGAGAAGGGAGGGAAGGGAGAGGGAGGACCGTGAGGCGCCTAGGTTTCTTACAAAGCGCGACGTCACAATAAGGTCCTGGGCCCAGTTGCGCGGGCGAGCGTAGTCTTGCGCCAGGCACAGCGGAACACCTTGCTCAGTGCCTGGCGCAGGACAAAGCTCGCTCATGCAACTGGCCCCTGGAGCGGAAGCGCAGTTAAAAATAAGCAATATCAAAGCACAGGTTTGGGATGGGTGCAGAGGGTTGGAGTGTGGGAGTAGGGAGAAAGAGGAAACGGATTGAGAGGGGGGGGGGGGAGGGGGATGGTGGTGGTTGGGGCAGGTTCTGGGTTGAGTTGCGCTCTTTCCGTCAATTTCAACCGGTAACCGGTACATCCTCTACCGTCCATTTTTACTTTCCCTCTTTCCCTCCGGTAATTCGCATTTTGAAAAAAAAAAAAAAAAAAAAAAAAATCTGATTCGGAGACTGAACTACTGTCTTCACACGGCAAAATCCAGTAAGTCCATTTAAAAAAAAAAATAGAAAAGTGACGTTTTTACTATATAAGAACGAAATTTCGATTTTTTTTTTTTTCAAAAATAGACATTCCAAATTTTGCCACAGGCTACACGTTGACGTTATCACTGGTGAATAAGATAACGGCCAAACGTGTACAATTGCAGAGAATAACCCGACGAAGAAGAAGCATGCTTAGAAATGACATGCAAGTACAGCGCAATTTATTAATACTAATTAATAATTAATTATTAATAATTGCTTCTTTCAAGGTAGTCGGACAAACACAAGTATACACTTCACTACTTACTTGTATCAGTGCGTAGAGAAAGCAACAACTGAATATTGTGTCGTAACTGGGTTTTTTTTCTAAGCGTGCTTTTTTCTTCGCTGGGTTATTCTCTAAAGTTTTCACTGTAAGAGAGCAGCCCCCTCCCCCTCCCCCTACCCAAATACCTCCCTCCTTCTAGACTGAGGCAGTCATTTGCGTGAAGTGACACGATGACGTGAAGGGCACTAGACCTGCCTAGCACTGTCACCTGAGAAACCCTCATTACGCGTCACACTGGTTGCCTCCCTCAATTCGCTACCGCTACAGCGGTAGCGAATTGAGCGAGGCAACCAGTGTCATTTTACGTCATATGGACAAGTGCACGTCAATGTTATTGAAGACTCTTCCTTCTGACATTCAAGTGTCCGGACGTGATTCGATGTCATTTATCCGATATCATACGCATCAGAAACCCTATGGACAGGTATGGTCCTATGTATTAGAAATTTTACGGGCTTGTAATATAGTCATACGTGTCAGAAAGATTACCCAGTGCGCAAAGGCCATCGACCCGACGACCTTTTACGCATTGGGTACTTATTGCTAGTCCAACGCATCAGACATTTTATGTTATCGGCATATATATATATATATATAATATATATATATATATATATATATATATATATATATATATATATATATATATATATATATATATATATATATATATATATATATATATATATATATATATATATATATATATATATATATATATATATAGTCCTACGAAACAAAAATCCGATATATATCCTGCATATCGGTATATGGTCATGCGTGTCAGAAACGTTACTTATTGCTAGTCCAAGGCATCAGAAATCCCATGTTCCGGTAGTCCTACGTATGAAAAATCCTACCTATCCTGCACATCTTATCTTGTATCTCCTGAATATTGTATCTTATGTTCTAACTTATCTTTTGCAGTCTTGATTGTCAGTGTTTATGTATTCGGTCATATGCTGTTCTGTTGTGTAATGTACGTGTGGTTCTTGTTGTGCCATTTTATTGTGTACTATTTTCTTGATTGTATTACGGCTCCTAGAGCATTTTACCATGTGTAGGTGCCCTATAATTTATTATTATTATTATTATTATTATTATTATTATTATTATTATTATTATTATTATTATTATTATTACTATTGTTATTACTACCGCCGTGAGATGGCCTTAGTCGCCTGCTCGGCGTTAAACCCCAATAACTGTTATTACTATTATTATTAGTATTAGTATTAGTATTATCATCATCATACATATTATTATTATTTCGGGACATAGTCACACACGAAATATTACTTGTCGGTATTCCTACGTACCAAAACCTTTTTACGTATCGACAGTCCTACGTGTCAAAATTTACGTCTTAGGTACATTTGTATTTTGTTGACGTGCATGCAGCCACCGGTACTGTTGGCTGTACCAGTGGCTGTACCAGTGGCTGCACCTGATTAGCTTGACGCCAAATGGCGCCAAGGTGATCTGGCACTACCCTTGAAAATTATTGTCGATCCATCTCCTGCTATATTGAGTCTGGACTAAACGTTGGACCATTGACAAGTATGCCAATGAACTCGTATGACCATTGACACGACAAATGACGCGTATGACTATTGAAACGCAGGGCTATTAAAACGTTGGGCGATTGACACTTAAGAGTGTTTGACTATAGACACGTGCGACTATCAACGCCTAGAACTATTGACACACATAATTATATACTATATGTCTGCATTGGGCTATAGAAAAACGTAGGACTATTGACACGTAGGACTGTTGACAAGTTAGACTATTCACAAGTAGGACTATTGACCCGCATGTCTGCTGAAACTTTGGACGGTTAAAACGTTAGGCTATCAACACCTATTAAAGCATAATAAGTCGAATGTTCGTCTATTAACATTTCTCGACAGAGTGAGAGGCTGACTCTTCTGCAACTGTTTGATCCATAGTCACCGAGCGCGGCACGCGCTCGGTGACTATAGATCAAACAGATGCGAGCTTTAGCAATTCAAATTTGGAATATGTGTTCTTTTGGCGAACAATCACACATTCTAGTTTGCGAACTGGCTACAGGCCCACTATGATATCCTAGCAAGCTTAGCACGGTAAGATTAGGACATATAGTGTGTGTGCGTGTGAGGGGGGGGGGGGGGGCGTGTCCTATGTATAAGTGGTCTTGAAAGGTTATATATGTCTATTGACACATTTTGTCGTTACACTGTTGAAATGTTGAAAACCCTGCACGTCGGACTAATGACACTCATGCCTGTTAACACGTAGGACTGCAAAAAATAAATAATTTTTCTTTTATTTCCACGTATTTTTTTCTGTGGCGTGATATGTGATATTGATTGACGGGAAGAGCACAGATTCCATATTCTTCACGTCACGATTTCGGTCAAGTCGCATTCTCTCCAAGCACATTCAGTCTGTCAGCCACCAGACTAGGAGTCCTACACAAACACAATCCCCTACACTTTTGTTTTCGTGTAAGATTTCTAACTACACATGGATCTGTTTTGAGCCACCACCTTTGTTTGGCAAGCAAGAAGTGGGCTTAAAAGACCGCAAGAGAGAGACAGTGAAGGCGAAATCCTCGCCTGTCGCTCAAAAATATACTAATTATGCACAGTCAGTTTTTAAAAAAAATCCTGCAAGTACAAAAAGAAAGCAAAAACCTCACCTGTCGTCAAAGACCATCACTTAGGTCAGGTGGCTACAACCACTTAAATGATGGTCTTTGATGAGAGGTGATCTCTCAAAAGGCTGGTCGCTCAAAATAGGTTTTGTGCTGGTTACAAATTATTATGTCCCATGCTTAGTCTGTTGAAAGAATCCTGCAAGCACAAAAAGAAGATCCCGCTAACTGGGACTTTATGCGAGAAATACGAAATTCAAACTAAAAAAAGGACAAGTTCAGCACAAATTGTTAACTTTTCACACCCGTTTTGGAAATAACATGCAGGCAAAAATACAATTAACTACGTATATTTTGAGGAAAGAGATGCAATTATATATATATATATATATATATATATATATATATATATATATATATATATATATATATATATATATATATATATATATATATATATATATATATATATATATATTAAAGCTGACCTTTGCATATTATCTGTATGTTCATATTGAAAATTTGATAAGCTGCTTTGAACTTGTGTTTGCTAAGCGTGTTTCTCTCTTCCTCATTCGCTTGGTATACTATTTCATGACACAATTTTACGTTCAATGCATAGCATGCCAGTCAAGGCTCTTACACGGAAAAATAATCCTCTGCAAACGACTTTACTATGAGAAAGTTTACAAGAAGATGGAAGCTTCTTTGGCCTCTCTCGCGGCGGGTAATCGAAAATTGTGGGGTTTCGTTTGCTACAAACGACTTCCAACAACGAACGAGAGCGAAGTCAAGGCGGATAGCCAGCATCTACAATGAGCATAGACAACACTCCAAACATTTTCAAGAGGCATAGATCCTCATGAGTCCTGCGGGCTCATGAGGATCTATGCCTCTTGGAGATGTTTGGAGTGTTGCATATACTTGTGGTACAATTTGGTTATCCGCCATGGCTTCGTTGTAGTTCGTCGGAAATGAAATTTCATTAATAAAAGATGCACTCTGCACCGACAAATATAACACAGATGTAACTAGAACCAGCAAGAGGAACAGATTTGTCATGTATGTCCTCACTCTGCCGGTGGCTCATGACGATTTATGCCTCGCGCAGATGTTGTTCGTTTCTTAAAGTACCGTTACGCATAAATCTCAAGACACATTTCGGCACCATTTATGTTTCTTATGCATTGTCAACACACCTGATGAACATTAACAACAGTTTGGACACGCAGCAAAAGCAGACGCGTAATAATAATAATAATAATAATAATAATAATAATAATAATAATAATAATAAAGGAGATTTGTTAAGCGCTTATTCTAAAAGTAGCTCTAAGCGCTGATACAATGGAAAGGTTAACAGCTAACACACACACACTCACACACACACACACACCACATACGCACACACACACACACACACACACACACACACCACATACGCACACACACACACACACACACACACACACACACACATACACACACACACACACACACACACACACACACACAGACACACACACACGCACATACGTGACAGTGGTGATGAATTGCGCTTGGCCGGGCTGGGGAAACTTACTAGTGAAAGCCAGCGTTGTAGAGGTGGGTTTTGAGAAGTGATTTAAATAAGGAGAGCGTTTGACAGTTACGGACAGGGGCGGGGAGGCTGTTCCGAGTGGCGGGGCCAAGATGGGAGAAGGCACGACCGCCACGTGTTTTACATTTGAAATTGGGAAGGCGAAATTTACGTGTGTCAGAGGAAGAGCGGAGGGTGCGAGATGGAGTATACAGATGGAGTAAGTCAGAGATATAAGCAGGAGAAGTCAGGTTGATAGAGTTGAAGCACATGCAGGACAGTTTATACAGAATGTCCTTGTGCGGGCAGCCAGTGGAGTTTCTCAAGAAGGGGGGGGGGGGGGGTGGGGGGGGGGGGCGGATATGGTCACGCTTACGCACGCGCAGAACTAAACGGCAGCACTGTTTTGCACTCTCTGCAGTTTATCTAGCTGGGTTTTAGGCAGGCCGGAAAGGAGGGAGTTACATTAGTCTAACCGTGATAAAACAAAGGAGGAGACAATAATTGCAGTTTCTTCGGGCGTCAGATACTGTCTAACACTGTTAATGCGCCGAAGTTCAATAAAAGCTGTTTTGCACATATGACTAACATACTTATCCATGTTGAGCCCTCTGTCAATGAAAACACCAAGGTTTTTGACACTGTCAGAGAAAGTGATTTGATTTTGACAGGCAGAGATGTGACTGGGAAGACAGGACAACTGCAAAGGACGCACACCAGCTGTGATAAGGATGGACTCTGTTTTACCATCATTTAGCTGGAGTTTTCGCACTTATTTATTCTGCGCTGCCGCTAGCGTTTCACTCTATTTTTTGATGTTTCTCGAACTGAAAGAGTTGCATTTCGAGAACGGAATGGAGTTATTGTCAAGTTACTTGATATATAGACGACGTGTGCTGAACTGAATTCTCCGGTGTGTAAATGAACCATAACTAGATCTGTGCGTAGCGTTTCGTAACCATCTGTTACATCTTTGAACAGTTATGGCAGTAGTTGGCCTTTAAGGACAGGGTTTATCCACCAAGGTTTCTAGACATTTGAAGTCTTGCAGGCAACATTACGTTCTGGCTATCAGTGCGTAAAAGGGTCGTATGCGTGGCAAAAAAAAAAAAAAAAAAAAAAAAAAAAAAAAAAAAAAAAAAAAAAAAGCCTCTAGCTTCCAGTATCGGATTCCCACAGGCCAGAAAAAGTGGGTTGGTTCGAGGGCTGACAGCAATGCTAAGTTCACCCCTTCACTGTCAGTTGCCGCAGACTGTTTCTTGGTTAACCCTTTGATCGTCGGTAGCTGTTTTTGTCGCAATGATCCCTGCTTTGAATAAACCCTTTGGCTGTCGGTAGAGGTTTTTGTCGCGATGATTCCCGTCGGAATCATCGGGACAAAAACCGCTACCGACAACCAAAGAGTTAAGTTGAACGCCAAATAAGAATAATTATGATAATAGCCTGATAATAATAATAATAATAATAATAATAATAATAATAATAATAATAATAATAATAATAATAATAATAATAATAATAAAAGTATTTGTATATCGCCTAACATCAAACTAGAGCTTTAGGCGCTTCACTGATTATACAAGTTACAATTACAAAAACAAACTACAGAGAAACAGAAACAAAAATGCAACATAAGTATCTAATATACACAATCATGCACTGAAGATTTCAGAAACATAAATATCCGTACAGTGACGGAGAAGGGATTCACTATAGCTTTGGGTGAAGAGTGTGTGTGGAGGGGGGGGGGGGGATGGGGGTTTTGGGGGATGGAGCTGATCAATATATCTCAGAGATAGTGCCCTTGGGATAACAAAGAAGCATTAAAATGTTTGACGTTAGATTCCAAATTGTCAGGAAACAAAGGGTTGTTCGGTGGCTGACGAGATGTCTCAGTTAAAATTAAATCTAGTGTTGAACGCGGAGAAGAACGAGAGTTTGTGGTGGTGGTGGGTGTAAGGTGGTGGGGTGTGAGTTGGGGGGGGGGGGGCGGCTGGGATTTGGAGTGGTTGATCTAGATAGTTCAAAGGTAACAGCAAAGAAGCCTTCTATAGTCAGAATATAAAAAGCCAGAAAAAAGGCTGGTTCGTGCGCTGATGAGATGTCAAAGTTATTATAAAATCTACAGCATTTGGAGGGTGGTGAGTGCGGGAGGGGGCGGAATCGACCAAAATAGCTCAAGGACAGTGCCTATGGGGTTTCAGAAAAAAATTTAAAGCCTCAAACTTCTCCAATCAGCAAAGTGTAAGGCCGCATTCTTGTGAAAAGCATGAGTTTCATGATGAAAATAGTGAGGTTACATCTGCAACGAACGACTCACAGCAACGAACGAGAGAAAAGTCACTGTGGATAACCACCGTCAAGTTATGCTTCTGGCTACCGTGACTTAATTCGCTTTCGTTCGTTGTTGTGAGTCATTCCTTGCCATTAAAATCTTACTAATCTCGCTTTTCGCAAGAAAATAAACTTTTATTTTTATCTTTATTTTTTCGTCTTTTTTTTGGTTCTCTTTTTCTTCTCCTTTTTATTAAAAATATACCCCAAAGAACCCCCCCCCCCCCCAAATAAAAAAAAACAAACAAAAAAAACAAAAAAACCCACACACGTATTGTCTTCTGCATTTACAGGGCAGAGTTCCTCGAGTCAACGTAGGCATTTGCGCCGGTCATCTATAGGGCAGATCTCGACATGCCCCCAGTAGCAAAACGTCTTCGGGCCCACGTCGGTCGCAGTGGGCCCGCGCTCAGTCATCCACGGGCCCACTACGGTCGTCGTGGGCCCGAGGACATTTTGCTTACTGGGTGTGGACCTGTGCCTGACTGGCTAGCTGAGTCAGGAAATGACATAAGGTTCTGCACATGTGACATTTCCGATTTGTTCAGGGCTCATGCCCATGCATTTCAAAGTCTTCCCCTTCTTTTGGATTTGAGAAATACGTGTGTTGTGGTGGGGTGGGGGTGGAAAAGAGATGGAAGGAGTGGTGGGTGGCGTGAGGCGTGGAGAAGTGGATTTTTGAGTTGCAGCTGTTTTCCTGATGGCTACACTTTTGCACGGGAGCAAAAAGGAGGGTTCTTAATTGGGAGCACATAAAAATGAATGAATTAATAAATAAATAAATGAATGAATGAATGAATGAATGAATGAATCGATCAATCAATCAATCAATCAATCTTTTTTTTAAAAGTTTGGTCAGTCTGTCGATTTATCACTCTCAGTCTGTTCGTTTGTCATGTTTGTTGTTTGTTTTTTGTAGCCTCCTCCACCCCCCACCCCCACCCCCCCCCCACCCCGCGGCCCCACCCCCACCTCTCCCATGACAAAAATAATATTAAACTTCCTTTCGTTGTCGTTTCGCATGTAAAGTACATGTAGGTTACCGTTACCAACTCGATAAACTAGTCTTTTTACATCTTCAAAGTTATTCATGCTTTCGTTCAAGATACACACTTAACTATACTCAAGCATATCTTGCATATTCATGACTTCTGAAGTTTCATTAATGATGTTGCTTTATCTTTCTTTTCACGGATGATTCGCCCACATTCGAAACAATCAAGCGAGTAGAAACTTCGGACAAGATGGAAGCGCTCCGTAGAGTTTTGTGAAGCGCAATTCTCTTGTATATTTTTTTAAAATTATGTTATTTTACCCCATAGCTGCTAGGAGACCGCAGGACACGAGCAGCGCCCACATGCAAAAGGCATAGATCCTCATGAGCCCCCGCAATAGCGGGGGCTCATGAGGATCTGTGCCTCTTGCGGTCCACTTTTGCATCCACGTCTGACTGACACGGAGTTAACGACAGTGAGTCAGTGTCAGTTTCTTAGCGGCTGACAGGACACGGTTGACCCCTTGACTGTCAGTGGACGCGGATTTCGCGTCTGAAACCTCTGCCCACTGACCGACATTCGCGTGAAAAACACAGATGAAATGATACCAGACGTGGGCACAGAGAACACAGGACTAACAAGAGACATAAATCCTCATGAGCCCCCACGACAGCGGGGGCTCATGAGGATTTATGTCTCTTGAAGATTGGTGGCGGTCGCCTTGTCCCGGCAGTTAACGGGTTAAATAAGATATGAGCGTTTCATAGCTCTTCTAGTAAAACGTACATTTTACTGTTTTCTTTAATCAATAATGCATTATCTTTTTCATTGTTTTGGTGAGAGACTTTTTGGAATTGATATGTGGCGGCCTCGAGATGCCAGACTTGCTTGCCACCGCCCAAAATAGAACTCAGTGGAGAGCACTGTCTGTTGCTGCTGCCTTTCAGTCCCCCCAACGCCCAGTTCGGGCAAGGGACTGATGATGATGATGATGTGGCGGCCAGTCATGCACGAATCCTACACAAACGCGCAAAAAGTTTTGTCGAACGTAACAATGCCTCGAAAGGAAACGACAGCCTGTTCATTCTGGAATGATCTGGAACAATCTTACCTTTGAAAGGATCCTCCAGTTTAAAAGAACTTTTTTTCGGGCAATGGCACTAATTATTTTTGCACCAAAGATGAAAAGACCTTCCCTACATCTTGTCACGGTTTGTGAACACACGCTCTCACTTTCGCTCTGTCCTAAAAAAACATACGTGGATAATTCAGACAGGCATACATGAAAACCATGACAGCAAACATATTACCCCCTTCACTGCGAGAAAAAGCGAACACGGTCCAACTGCATGACTTATGCCTCTTTGCTGAGATCAATTTGCACCCATGTTTCTAGGACGGTGTTGGCTTTTGATAGATAGATAGATTCTGTTTATTGCCATTTGCCTTAAGAAACGTAAAGCATAGGAATGTGTGTTGGTGTCGTTACAATTACGAATATCACAGTCAACAATATAAAAATAATTAATACTCTATCACACAGACCCAATACCCTACACACACTGTAGAAACTTTAAAACTAAACGACTATTCCCATAAGCCGATACGTACCCACTCACACACCCACGCTCATCTCCCCCCCCCCCCCCCCCCACACACACACCTATTAATCTAGGAAGTGTACATTAATTAAAGGTATATCGTTTAAAATGAAAACAAAGTATCTTAGAGTAAATATGTCACTAATTTAGTGACCACAGTCGGGTGTGAAACTGGTTAATATATATCATAAGACAAGGCTTTTGGTCGTTGAATAAACTAAGATTTTAGAAACAAAAATATACGTGCAGTTGCGGAGAAGGGGGATACGTTTGAAATTACAACAAATAACTCAAAACAATAACCATGCAATAATGTGGTTAAAACCAAGAGGGGCCAACGTTTTTTTTTTTTTTTTTTTTTTTTTTTTTTTTTTTTTGTTTTTGTTTTTTTTTTTTTTTTTTTGGGGGGGGGGGTTTGTTGTTGTACAAAATAGTGAATTTAAGGTTACGTTTGTAGTAGATGCGGATGAAGGTGCATGACCTTTGGAACATTTTGACGAGCTTTGTGATAACGTAACAATTCTTACAAATATCATCGACACCACAGCGAGTGTCCACGTACGTACGGCACAGCGCATAAAAAGCAGTGTTTGTCCCACGTGAGTTCGCGATGCATATTCCCGTTGCGCAAAAGGCCATCGGGCCGACGTCGGTCCAATGGCCTTTTGCGCAACGGGTATTGTCTTCTGTCGTGCTGGTACAGTCCGTTCTATCTGAAAAGCGGAATAGATTCATATGGGCTCACGAGAATCTATATCGCTTGCTGGATTAGTAACGCCATTCCCTGCTCTCTTTTTTTGTTTTTCTCAGAGATTTCGCAGCGTGGGAATCAGTCAACCGTGACTTCCTGCAGCGTTTCCAACCGCTGACGAAGAAAGACGATGACGAGTACTGGATCAGCATCGACGACTTCAGATGCAACTTCGGGGGCCTCTTCATCATCAGCAGCGTGGAGCCGTTCCGCGTGGATGGTCTCAACCTCACGCGCAGCTTCCACATTCGGTCGAGCGTGGAGCAGCTGGACGCGTCCTCGCCGGTGTGTGTGGGCTCGGAGGCCGGCGCTCTGGGTGGTGGCTACAGCGTGCAACGACGCGGGTCAATGCCCAAGCCTTTCAACACGGGCGGCAAGCTTCTCGATCCGGACTCGCTTCAGTTGGCACACAGACGAGCGAGTCACGCAGCAATAGGTCCGTTCGCCACCAGCTTGTTTCACCATCCCCATACTCGCAAAAACAGGAAGCACAGTCTTCACGGGAACGACGCAATGATGGAGGGAGTCGGAGGGGCTGCAGAGCAGCGGCGTGCCTGGCTTGGCAGCGAGGACACCGGAAGTGACGTCGGCCACGCGCAGGCGCAAAGGCTAGATCTCTCCGTCGGACAGGACCTGACGTCATCGCAGCGTCCAGCATGTACAGTGCTCAACGCTGGGATGACGTCAGAGTCTGCACGTTCCCCCTCCTCCCCCACTGAAACGTCCTGCGGGTCGGGAATTTTGGATCAGGGGTTTAAAAAAGGCTTTTTCTTCCGCTCCTCATCCCAAGGCCAGGAGAAAAAATCTCGCCGGAAAAGCACGGATTTACAAAGACTTGCGCATGCGCAGAGCGAGAAACAGCGAGCTAAGGCTAAGGCTACGAAAACAAAGTCCGATCCCTCCATTTTAGAAGGGAATTCTGAGGTAAACGAGAGTAGAGAAATGAAAATGTCAAAATCAGCCGACGCTGACAGTTTCCTGGGTATGTCTTCTCCCACCGAGACCTCGCCACCCAAATCGCCTAGACACCCCAAGCCTGTGGGAATGAATTCTGATGAGGACAAAACTCACTCACACGTGTCATCGTCAAAGATTCCCAGATCACCAAGGCACCTGATATCAGCGACAGCGGCAGCAGCAGGTGAGAAATCCCTAGTAATTGCATCAGCACACATGCTGCTGAAGTCTCCAAGGCACGCAATGGCTGTGAAAACATCGGCGGAAAGGTCTGTGCAACAGCCATCTTCTTCGACGATTCCTAGGTCTCCTGGTCATGCGGTTTCTGCAGCAGGAATATCAGGGCCTGGCGGAACCACTGGTGAAATCCAATTCTTGGGGGTGGCGTTATCCCAAGCCACGCCCAAGTCTCCAAAACACGCTAACGTGAAGACAACAGTGATAGGAGACAAACCCAGGACAGCATCATCACCAACAGCATTGCCCAAGTCTCCCAAACCGGGTAGCAATGAACGCTCAACAGTAGCAAAATCCATCGGAACCTCTCCCACGCCAGTACGCTCTCTAAACAGATATGGGTTTGGATATAACAGTTCTAAGTCGCCAGACACTCGAACGCAGTTAAGGTCATCTAAGTCACCAGTATCATCACCTAACAAACATTCTCCTAACAATAGAATGTCAAAAGACCTAAACGGGTCTCCCAAAACGGGTTCTGTTTCCAAAGGCACAGCAGACATTTTTACGACGTCTCCTGCGCCGAGGCATGGTGGTTTGTCACCTCAAGAATCGCCTCGTCTGTCTCCTGGGAGTCAGGGAAAATCCACCGGTGGTATCGAAGAGGTTGTGATGATCTCGGGGGTGAGAGGAAGTCTGCAAACTACACTGAGTGTGGATCGAGCTGGAAGACAACCCAGGTCGCCAGCTCACATCGCACACACACACCCTGCTTGGATCAGCGTGGAGGAGGAGACTTTAGGGGATTTGGGTGACATAACCCCGTCGCCAACCTCACCATCAGACTCCCTGGCTTCGTCGTCCCTGTGCAAATTCTCGCCATCTTCCCCAGCGTCTACATTGTCAGCGGAGGAGTGCAAACCATCTCCTAAAAGAGATGGTTTGCACTCCTCCACTGACACTTCCCCGGTCAGTCCAGCTCTCGCAACTCAGAAAGTGTTTACCTTCCCGCGCTCCCCGAAGCCCCAAGCTCCAGCAAAAGAACTCGCCAGCGCTCCTGGTGACTCCGAAGCTTCGGACAGTTTCGACGAAGATTTCTCGCCTTTCCACAAGCCTGCTCGCCAGACCCTCTCCTGCACCATCCCGGAGAGGAAGATCAGCAGTTTGGCCAGCTCTCAAGCGGCAGCCAGGCGAGCTGTGCGCTCCGTCTCCAGCGCCTCTGATACGGACAGCACGCACAGCGCGTCGGAAATCTTCCTTCATTTCAAGTACGCTCTGGCGCACACTGTCAGCCTTGGAAGTGAGGGAACTAGGGCCACGGTCAGCCGGGAAAGGGGGTACGACAGCGAGAGAGAGGAGGAGGCAGTAGGGTGTTTCAGAATGGGGACGGAAGACAAGCGGCCCCACAGTGCCCCTCAGTCTTCCTTGGCGCGCCCCGTTTCCTCCAACTCATTGTCGTCCTTGACCCAAGGTCACTTCCTGGCCACGAAAGCGGACTACTTCAGGTCTGACGGACGGTGGACTTTGCTGCTGGAGGTGCATGACAAATGGACACGTAAGGGTCAATCGGTTAACTCAGTTTACAATAATTTTCAAAGTATACTATAAGTTATTGGTAGCAGGCGTTTACTACACGGACCCTTGTAGGCCTGAGGGAGGTCAAAAGAACCATTGTACCCCGAAGGCCTGAGGTGTACAATTTTCCTTTGACCTCTGTCCCTGCTACCAAAAACGTATTTGTTTTCATTCCTCTACTATTTTCCTTAAAAAAATCAAGAAGAACTCTTTCGACCTGGATCATGCCAGACATGACTGACGTCAAAGGAATATACATTTATACATAATAGACTTATGACGTAATTTAAAATATTTCATAAAGTGCCGTCTGCAGTAGTGTGACTGTTGTTTTGAACAACACTAAGTAACATTTTACTTTAGAACGTTTTGGTGATCTTTTATTGAACAAAACTCGAGTCCAAGATGCGTCACAAAGAGGGTTACAAGAAGTCCGCCATTTGTCGCTACAAGGGTTTTTGTAGCTCGGTCATGTGGTACAGTTTGCGCTTAAGTGACTGGTCGTGTGTCGTAGGGATGAACACAAAGTTTTATATCCTAGTTGAATTTCATACCAATATGGGTGTTGTTTTTTTTTTTTCCATCATATATATTTATACGCCGAACGATTTATTTTAATATTTTATTAATGTTGTACTGTTTTAAATACATTAGATTGTAATTGAATTGTTTGTATCATTACTGTGTGTATATTGTAATGTAAGTTTTGTGTATATTTGAATCACTGAGCCTCTCGGATCACTTTAATTGCCCCTAGCGGGATGAATAAAATGTATTCAATTAAATTGAACTGAATGACTGCATTTGTGTTTGTGTTTGGGAGTCTTTCGGCGTAAACGAAACTTAACTATCTTCTTAGCGGCGAAAAGGTGAACAGTTTATTACTATTCATCCGCGGGCACATTAATGTCTACTGTGTGTATCGTTAATTACGAGTGAGGAAATTTGCCAGTGAAGTTTTACAACAGGCGTTTATGTCGCAGGTTTGAAGCCGTGTTCAGCGCGCGGCAACCTTGACCTTCATTCCCGCTCGCAGCGCCATCATTTTCACATCTCGAGACCGGAGTATCCAGATGAGGTTTCACCGCCTACATTGCAGGTAGTGCACTAGCAATGTGCCTTTTGTTTTTATTTGAGGATTTTTTGTTTGTGTTTTGGGGGTTCTATTTGTTTGTTTTCTTTGTTTGTATTGTTTGTGGGTGCTTTTTTGTGACCTGGAGGGAGGATTGGGGGGGAGGGAGGGGGGGGGGGTCCCATTGGATGACGCTTATCCGGAGTAACTTTGTTAGGATAAAAAACATCAGAAAGGATAATACTTCAGGTTAACGCATTCAGCCCAGCGCACGTATTTCCCAAATTTTGGAGGCGTCATCCAACGACTATGCACCTGTTGCAGGAGATGGTTCAACCCTGATAATTCAAGGGCAGTGCCAGATTAGCTTGGCGCCGACAGGCGCCAAGCTAATCTGGCACTACCCTTGAATCATCATGGTCAACCCATCTCCTGCTGTAGTGCGTCAGGGCTGAATGGGTTAAGTGTATTACATTAAGACATACAAATAAAATGGTATCAAAATGAAATCAGTTCCAATAAAATCAAGTCATATTACATTTAGTAACATTAACTATAATAATTTGAATAAACTAGATAAATTTAAAATAATTCCACCCTAATTTTGCATGGTCACATGATTTCAAATTTTGCATAGTCACAGGATTTTAAATAAATCTTTACTAATTTGCATATTCACAGGGCAAGCGTCACGTGCTGATATCCCTCATGCAAGATTACCGACATGGCGCTCCTACAGCCAACAGCCTTCTTGTGCCCATTGGATTCTGTTTGTACAAAGTGGGTGTCGGATTTGCTACATCATTTTACATCCGAATCTATAATCTCTTAAAATCCCAGAACTAAATGACTTCCATTCTGTAGAAAGGAAGTCATTTTTTATCGGAGTTTCAGAGTTAATTAAGTGGTTTGCTCTACCCCCCCCCCCCCACCCCCCATTCCCCCCTCTTCGTACATGAAGCCACCGGAATCGTCAAAAGAGCTGTAAATAGTGCCGTGACACAGTCATGGGTGTAGGGCCATGCAGTTTAATAAGCAAGCTTAAGTTCTCCCACTAAGTTAGGTGCTCTCGAATAGTGGCTTGCGCAGAAGTTAAGCTTTCTTATGCAACTGAGGTCTCATGTTTTTTCCCCCTGTATCTTGATGACGATTTTGATGATGATTGTCATAATGATGATGACAATGATGGTGATGGTGATGAGTATAATAGTAGTAATGATGACGGCGACGATTACTAACAATGATCGTGTTGATGATGATGATTGTGATGATATTGGTGACAACGATGATGATGATGATCGTTTTGGTTATGATTATGATGATATTGATGATGATTATGATGACGATGTTCGTGTTGATAATGATTAAATGATATTGATGTTGATGATGATGATGATGATTGCTTCTTTCCAGTCTAAAGGTGCAGAGAGGGACGACCGTCGCCACATCTCCAAGTTCCCACTCCTGGAGCAAGTTCAAGGTGAACCGGAAGTGCGAGAGATCAACGCCCGTTTTGACCTTGATCCTGGAAGTTACTTCCTGGTGCCTTACTTCCTGTCGGAGAACCATGAAGGGGAATACCTACTGAGGGTGTTGACGGAGGAGAGTCCGCACACTAAAGCTGGATGGTTAGTATGAAATGATAATGAAACAGAAAACTGTCACATGTAGGTACTGACGTCAGCCCGATGGCCTTTGCGCACTGGGATAATACTGGATGGTAAGTGTAATCCCCGGCTGTCGATAGCGCCTTTTTTTTCTGTACGGCTGCAGGAATCATCGCGACAAAAAGCGCTACCAACAGCCAAAGAGTACAGATGAGCTGGTCTCTGTTTCTGACACTAAAAGCTGTGTACTTACGTCACAAATCAAAAAAAAAAAGAGAAAAAAAAACAAGAAAAAAAAAAAAAAAAAAAAAAAAAAAAACAACAACTAACAAACAGCATGTAACGCACGCAGACTTGCCCCCAGTCGTACGCACAGACTCTCGCACAACAGACGCATACACCGCCACTGACTCAGACGGGCGCATTCATGCGGTAAAACTCAACACACGGGCTCCCTTTCTAAAGTAACCTTTATACAATATAAATATAAGAAGAACGCTCACAACTATCACACCTATATACACCACTACCACATATACACAATATCTATGCTAGGCTAGGTATTAGCTTCTCACAGTCTCCAACCTGTTTGGTGTTCTCGCCTGGTTACTGTCAAGTCCTTCTCACGTCTCGGCGTGAAAGTCCGTTCACGTACGCTCCTCGAGTCGTATCGTGGCCGTCCTCGTTTCTCGTACTGTAGCGCAGTTCTCGCTGTGACTCGGATGTCTTGGTCCCGGCCTCTCACTCCCTCTCTCTCCACGACAAGCACTCTGAATTCTAGGTTTCAGAGTCTTGGAATACGGGCTAGGTATCTCAAACACATCTATTTACTCTGACAAGAAAGCCCGTACTACCGTATTTACTGCTCTGCCATACTAAGCTCTGCCTAGAACTCACTAAACTCCCCGTGTTAAACGTTCCTTAAAGATTTCACGTGGACAACGGGCCTCACGGACTATCGGCACAAAACAAACCGTTAACAAAAACCGTACCGTATTTAACCTAATGTGTGAGCACTATGCACGAGCATAGAGCTTCATCACAATTCCCCCTTCCTCGGGGAAAAAAAAAAAGAAGAAACGACCGAGTTTCTTTTTAAGACTACTCGACGTACTACACTATCCTAAAACACGAAGGGACTAACTTTGACTATCTAGAATACAAGAACGCAAGAATAGAACTGCCTTAAGCCTCAAACGCACACTCTCGGATCGCACAGCGAACGCAAAACAGAACTAAAGCGCTAAAACCCCCAGAAATGAAAACGATCCAACGACTGCCCACACAATCCACAATCGCGAGACTTCAATCTCCGACCTACCTACATATTGGGTGCTGAGCGGCATTTCTGTCCGCAACAGAAGTATGCCGTCTCCAGCCAACCCGACAGGTGGGCCAAGCCTGCTGACCGATTCCCTGATTCCGGACGGCACTAACACGGTCTTTCTGCTCACGAGCACGTTTGCTCTGGGCACCCGCCGCGACTGATGCGACTGCTCCGCGAGGAACGTGAGCTCGCTTAATCGCTCCGACTCTAGCGATAACTAAATCCACTACCGGCTCGTCGATAACTCAAGAAATCAGATTACCCGAAAAAAACTCCGTGTCAACCTCTATTTTTGCCAACGGAAAAATTTCTATCTTCCCTCCGAAAGAAATCACTTTCTGTGTCTCCCCTGTGAACTGATTTTCCCTAACTAGGCTACGTCTGACCCCAGCGGTCGTTGTACCGGAATCACGGAGAACAGAAGCGAGACATCCGTTAACAACACCGTCCACCAGCGGTAGGCAACCACCACCGTCAGCTGAACACACTGCGCCTAGCTGTGGTTCCTCTCCGACTGGGACTGCAAAACTGGCAATGTGAGTGGGCTGCTCCGCCCCCTCCACCATACCAGGACTGTTAGGACATTGATGAGCTAGATGGCCGTACCCCTGACAGGTGAAACACTGAGCCCCTGAACTACTGCTAGGACAGTCACGACTAAAATGACCGTATGCATGACACGCAAAACACTGAGTGTCCGAATTCGCCATACGACCACGACCATATCCACGACCAGATGTTTCTCCTCGTGTGTACGGATCGCGACCGCCACTGCCGTTACCTCGATCACCGCGTCGAAAACGCAAAGTACCTCTTCCGTTAACCAGCTGGGCTCCACGCAAGGTATTGACGCCCCGGCCACCCCCAGTCTTGTTAGCAGCGACCAACCCGACTGGCGGTGTCTCGGTCCTACGCGCGAGGTTTTTCGTCGGATGCGCCATCCGAAAAGCCTCCGCGTTCTGTACTAACTCGTCCGTAGTCTTGAGGTTACGCTCCCTCAAGAATACCGCTAGATCCTTGGAAACGCTACCAAAGAACTGTTCTGCCAACTTGAGATCGAACAATGCCTCGTACGTGTGGTCGATCTTTGACAGTTCGACCCAACGTACGAGCAAATGGGACAATCGTTTGCCAAACGACACAAACGATTCCCCTGTCTCTGGCCGACAAGCTCTCAAGCGTTCTCTAAAACCCTCCGCACTACATTGGAACTTCTGCAAGAGACACTCCTTCAAAGTCTCGTAATCTACGTTCCCCGAAACGTTCGAAGCTATGGAAAAGACTCAAGGCCTGACCTTCTAGCACAGACGAAAGTAAAACGGGCCAGTTGGCAGAAGGCCAACTCAACGCCTGCGCGTGAGCCTCAAAACGACACAGAAAAGCATCAATAGAGTCCACAGACTCCTTAAACATCGGCAGTCTAGGAAAATTCCGTATTGCCCCGGCCTACCGAATCACTATCTGGAGCTGCCCTAGACCCCGCATCTCGAGCTAACTGTAGTTGTTCCTCCCTATCTTTCTCTTCTTTCTCCCTCTGATACTCTAGCTCCTCCTTCCTAAGGATTCTATCTCTTTCTCCCCTCTCTCTCTGAATGTCAAGTTCTTTCTCTCTCAAAGCTTGCTCCCTCTCGTCCTTCTCTCTCTGAAACGCTAGAGACTTCTCGTCTTTCTCTCTCTGAAACGCTAGAGACTTCTCGTCTTTCTCTCTCTGAAACGCTCTCTCTTCTCTTTCTCTCTCTCTCTCTCTCTCTCTCTCTCTCTCTCTCTCTCTCTCTCTCTCTCTCTCTCTCTCTCTCTCTCTCTCTCTCTCTCTCTCTCTCTCTCTTTCTCTCTCTCGCTCTCTCTCTCTCTCTCTCTCTCTCTCTCTCTCTCTCTCTCTCTCTCTCTCTCTCTCTCTCTCTCTCTCTCTCTCTCTCTCTCTGTACTTCTAATTCCTTCTCCTTTAAGACTCTTTCTTTCTCTTCTCGCTCTCTCTGAGCTTCTAACTCCTTCTCTTCTCTAAATTTCCGAATCTCCAACTCTTTCTCGTCTTTCACTCTTTGAACTTCTAACTCCTCTTTCTTAAGCACTCTCTCTTCCCTCTCTCTCTCTGAGCTTCTCTTTCTCTCGCCCTATCCTCCCTATCCTTACATTTTTCCACATAGTCAAAAAGCTTCTCATCCCTAAGTCCTAACCTCTCACCTTGCTTAATATAAGCCTCTACCGGGTCTGACTCCATATTTACAGTAAGCACTTCTAAAAATGTAAAAACGTAAAATACAAATCACAACCAAATCAACGGCAAAAACTTAAAATGAAAACTCACAACAACCTACGCAGAAGAACAGTGACCTACTCTGACGTCCAGATGGAACGAAAAATAAGAACGATAGAAAGAAGAGCAAGGAAAAAGAATACTACCTATACAAAAGGAAGAAACAAGAACTAGCTCCTCGTAAGATCCAGAAAACTACAGAAACAACGGATCTTACCCCCTAGAATCGGAGAGGGGAATCTAACACCAACAAGCAATCACGCACATAGCAATAAAAAGTTACTCTAACTCCACTACTCCACTATCGCCCGCAGCTACTCTAACCTACCGCTAAAACAGGGTCACCGTACCGTATTTAACCTAATGTGTGAGCACTATGCACGAGCATAGAGCTTCATCACACAGCACAAGCACGCACACACGCAAGCACGCACACATACATCTACACACACGCAAACACACTCACATTCACACACACACACACACACACACACAACCACACACACACACACACACACACACACACACACACACACACACACACACACACACACACACACACACACACACACAACCATAAGCAAACAAATAAACAGGTACGGACAACATCTGCCGTATTTTGTCAAAAAGCCGGTATAAGTCTATTTTTTTCTGCTTTTGGATTACGCATACAGTATATGTATAAATAATATACACATAATATGCATACAATATATATCATGTTACAAACAAGAACAGACAATATGTATAGAAAGAATATAGCACATATATGTACCCCTCTGCCCCTCTCCCCACCCCACCCACGTTCCTATTTATCCACCACCCCCCCCCCCCCTAACTCCCCCCCCCCCCTGACTCTCTTAGTACACACACAGCTCGAACACACAACAAATGCCAAGCAAAGTTTAGGTTTGGACAGTCACACAGATGTGACCCCCTGGGCATGCATTCCTCAGTACTATAAATAGCACTGATGGATTCATGCACAACGGAATCGAGCTGATACCTTGAACCAACCCTGCATGCCTTAGTGAAATAACTAACACCAGAAGCTGCCTGCACACTACCGCCTGTTAAGGTTGCAACCAGCACCTCTAACAGCATTACAACCCGCCAAAAAGTGTAGCATAATGATACCACAAATGACAAAGCTCGTTGCTCTAACCAATAATTCCAGATCGGTACTTCTCACATAGGTAGCGATTCTTCATAATTCCAACAAAGTGTCTAAAATTAAGCATGGTTTCTTCTAATCTAAATTTGTAAGCATAGAACTTAAGGCTTCCTCACACGGAGAAACGAAACGAAACATTTCGTCGAAATGTCCGCATTTCAGACATTTCTCCAACATTTCACCGTTTCACGAAATGCGAAACGACACATTTCACGAAATAGAACTTGTCCCTATTCGCGAAACATTTCGCCGAAACATTTTACCCGTCACCCAATCAGCGCCGTCAGCTCGGTCACACCCCAGTCTGACGTCATTCAAGCCCAAACACTGAGGACTGCAACGGTAAAGCGATGCCGTGGAGTCAGGTCTATTATGGCTAGAATTGCGTGATGTGACGCACGATTCTGTAAGATTTAAGCGGAGAAATCGTTTTCGAAATTGAATCTATCAAGTATCATCACTGAAGTACCACCAAAATATGATTTTAGGTCAGTTTTCTGAACCCCACTTTCATCGGCTGCTCTGCGAAGCCGCCTACAAGATGGCGGCTATCGCTTCGAGACGGCGGCATCCTCGATTCACTTGAATCAGCCTTGTTTACGCATTCAAAAGCGCTTACGTTTATTCGATATGGTCGGCAATTCACTTTAATTGTGTAAGTGAAGGCACACATGTCTTATATGTTTAGTTTTTAAGCGTCAGTAGTCAGAAATATGACCCGATATCCACCGATACAAACCAGAGCATGTGTCAGTGAACAGTTACTTCCCCTGTACCAGGCGAAATGAATTTTCACCGCGTTTCTGCGTGTGCGGAGAAGACATTTCGATGCAATGAAAATGTTTCGTTTCTTGTGCATTTCGTTTCTCCGTGTAGGAAAGCCTTTAGCAACTAATATTATGAGGTCTAAGACAGTGCCTGACCTAAAGTGCTTAGCTGTGCCAAAGACAATAAGGTCAATTTATTTTATTTTTTTTAATAGAAAAGCGAGGTTTTCGTTGTATAACAATGAGAATCGTGCCTTTTAAAATAAGATGAGGATGTCATCCCAAAGTCTACCGTATTGTTTGGAACTCAGATGCCTTTATCTTTTAGGAACATTCAGGGTTGTTCATATTTTTAGGCTTATTATGCTAATCCATTTCCCTCCTCTCTAAAGCATGTTCTTAATTAAACGAACTTTAGTTCGCGAACTCTGACGAACTACAGTTCACGATCTCGGACGAACCAGGTTGGTTCTTAATTGGACGATCTAAAGATACGGCGAACCTAGTTCGAAGTAGTTCACGAACCTCGGCAAACCATAGTTCGCTGTCGGAAAAGGTTCGCTCAACCTGTTGAGTAAACGAAGGCGAACCTTTTCTCTGATTGATCCAAACTTTTACCCTCTTCTGCTTTGGAGACAAGAAGACAGTCACCCATACAAACAAAAATGGCGGACGGCGATATTTCACTCGTGCGAAGAACAAGACCTATTTTTATTGATTTGTGGGAGGCGCAACGCTGTTTGTGGGGTCGCTACTGCAAGGAGTACAAAAACAAACATCGTTCAAATCGCGAAGCGACATAGCGGCAGCCATTTTGAACACCTTCGCAGACAGTAAGTTCGCCGAAATCAAGCACTTCAGTTAAGAAAGAGAACCATGGCAAACCTGGTTTGCTGAAGTTCGCCTAGGTTCGTTCAATCTCAATTAAGAAACAAACCAAAAGATCGCCGATCTTCTCCGATCTAGGTTTGCCGATCAAAAGTTCGTCCAATTAAGAACAGCTCTAAGGCAACCCCTGATCAACACACACGTCGGCGCACACAAATAAAGACGGACACACGGCGCTTCCCGCCATAGGTACGCTCTGTGGGCTCGTGTAGCCACAGGAATCCATCATTCGTACGCTCCGAGGTCTGGCGTAGCATAGCTATTCTGAAGAAGAATAATAGCACGAGCAGCGAAATGACGTCACTTTAAGCTTCACGTCATGGCATCATTAGTCCCACGTGTGTTCATAGTGACGACTCGATGTTATACGTCACTCATCGCAGTACTAACATTTGACGTATCAGAGAATCAACTTTGCAATTTTCTTGCTGATTTTCACGCCTAGGGCTTACAGGTCACAATTTGACCTAATCCTACCCCAGGGCCGGGACAAACATCAGGCTTATGCTAACACTGTTTATGAAAAATCATGCGGGTATTAATGATAAGATATTTTTTTCCGTAAAAGAAAAATTAAAGTTATGTTATCTGTTTTACAAATGACTCCTAAAAAGTGGTGCAGAACATGGTCTGATTTTCATATCTAGAGCATACAGGTCACAATTGACCTAATCGTACCCGACAGCCGAGACAAACTGTAGGTTTATGTCAAGCGATTATTAATGAGAAGATTGTTGTTTTTTTCCGTAAAAACATGCAATTGTTTTACAATTAACCCATATAAGTCGTGAAATTTATCCCCAAAACGTGAAAATATATCTTTTCAAAAAATATTTAATTATCACTCAAAACTTTCTAAAAGTACAATGTTGGTTAACAAACTCATTCAATATCTCCCTTTTATCTAGCTATACGCAAAATATCTTGTAAAAATAAGAAACATTACGGACTCCAGTGTGGATCAACCGGTTTTTGTGAAACGGCCATTTTCTCGCCAATGAGCATCTTAATCAAAAAATTGAAAAAAAAGGTCCCGAGATAATTCTTTTCGGAACAATATCCTAAAATTTCAAGCTTGTCCGTCCTCAAACGCGGGCTTTAGTCGCTGTCACACACACACACACACACACACAAACACACACACACACACACACACACACACACACACACACACACACACACACACACACACACACACACACACACACACACACACACACACACACACACACACCAAAAAGACGTTCTCTAGCAAGGTTTGCGTAGCTAGACGTGACGTCATTTTTATCGTGTTACTTCTTTGCCAGAATTTCTGCACCGCACGCTAAAACCGTCATGTGCATGCTCCGGAATGCGCTCCGACCCAGCCCCATTTCAAAGTCCACCGTGTTTTCAATACGGTATACAAAAAAGGGACATGCTGACTTTTATCAAAACACAGCAGCTATTATAGCTGGGTTGGTATACCTAGCCCTGTGCCTAGATGACATGCACCAGTGGTGCCATTGTTGCTATTTTCGCACCTGACCGGTCGCTCGGATCGGTCCAGTGCACCAGATCGGTTTAGAGCGTGTGTTCTCTGCACTTGTAATGAGCAGTCTCGGAGAAAGAATCACGTGACGTTTGACTGCTGCAAAAAGATGAATAAAGAATAAACCATTTCCCATAAGCAATCTGGCAGTAATGCATCCTGATGCTAGAACCACGAAACATTACACGATTTGGCAGCCAGGATTTAAAAAATAGCGTTTTTTCCTCAATGGTGGTGGTTTTGCCACATCTGAGTCGCTTTGCGGAAGAAAGAGTCGCAGCCGTAGTACGAGAGACGAGCGCACTACAATGGACTTGATTCAGGAATACGCAAGTTCTGACGAGTATGAACAACCCCCCCCCCCGGATACCTATCTATTTCCAGTAGGGACGTCAGCCCTCGAACATTTTATGCTCAAAAGTGGGGGGTGGGGTGGGGGGTGGGGTGGGAGGGTGTGTGTGTGGGGGGGGGGGGGGGAGGGTGGGTAACGCTAAACCGAACCGTTTTTCGACTGCGATCACAATCTTCCGCGGGAAAGTACGAGACATACCACACTACTGTACACGTGCAGAAGCCTACCTGCGCGCGCAGTTCTGGTGCGTACGACCAGTCCCAGCGACCGGACAGATGCGAAAATCGCAGTAATGGCGCCACTGGTGCGTTGAACCTAGGTACAGGGCGAGGTATACCAACACAGCGCTATTATATGCACGTGGTGCATGTGCCGGTGGACATTCTAAGGGGAATAACCTGCTGCTGGACATAAACACGCAGTTAGATCCCTGGACCGCTTCCCTGCTCTGTGTTAGTTTGTCCCGTTTTGAGTTATTTCACTCACTGCACAGACAGATCGTTAACCCCTTGACTGCCAAGGCGAAAGCTATGCATCGATCTGCAAAGAGACATAAACCCTCATGAGCCCCCGCAGTTAGGATTTATGCCTCTTTTACGTCCTTTGTTCTTTACATGCCTAATTTTGTCGCACCACCTACATCTGCGTTCTTTACACATCGGTCGGTCAGTGTGCGGGTCGTTTCTCGACGCGAAATTCGTTATCGCAGGCATGGAAGGGGTTAATAAACGAAAAGAAAAGGGGAGACTGCCAGTACTAATATTTTAGGAAGATTACAAAGTAAAGTAGGTAAAAGCACTGTCAGGGGAGAGAATTGTGCAGTATCGACCAATGCTCATATATCGAGTTTGGTCGAAGCACACACACACACACACACACACACACACACACACACACACACACACACACACACACACACACACACACACACACACACAGTGACAAACACACACACACACACACACACACACACACACACACACACACACACACACACACACACACACACACACACACACACACAAAGGATACGATATTCATTGCTTTCAGTCACTTACTTAGAGCACCCTTGTTTTTTCTATCCTTTTTCTTTTTTTTTTTTTTTTTGCTTTGACCAAACTCGATCTTTGATCATTGGTCGATACTGCACAATTCTCTCCCCTGATAGTGCTTTTACCTACTTTTTCTTTCTAATCGTCCATGGAAGGGGTTAATTATCTTGTCTAGATTCTGACGGATTTTTCTCTTGTTTTATTTTGTCACAGTCGAGTTTCGTAGACAATGGACGCTGGAGGATGTGAACCAGAGGCAAGTCCCCGCTGGCGAGGTGTTGTTGCGGCGGCCTGCAGACCCCGGTGTTGTTGCGCACAGCGCCAATTATATTAAACCCCTCGCACATGCAGTCACCGTTATTGTAAACAAGTAGGTGATTCTAACCCTTTGCGTGTTGGTAGCGGTTTTTGTCGCGATGAATCATCGCGACAAAACCGCTACCGACACGCAAAGGGCTCAGTCAGGATGAGCCAAGCAGACGTTTTGACGTCATTCACGTTATGACGCAATGCAACAAATTGAGAAATCAAACGCACAGAATCCCTGCAGAATCCCATGAAAGGACGTTCTCTCACAAAAAAATCAAAATTTCTCGCTGCGATTACAGTGCCATTTTCGTGCGATTTTCTGTAACGTGGATGTGTTGTGTGCGGGCGGGAGAAGAGGGATGCTGGGGGAGGGGGGGGGGGGTGCTATACTGAAAAGCTACCGTCGAGATTATATTTTTCACTATGTTTGTCGATTTTTTTTAAATTTTTAATTTTTTTTAAAATTTATTTTATTTTATTTATTTATTTATTTATTTATTTTTTTTTTTGGGGGGGAGGGGGAGGGATGGGGAGGGGATGTCATGAATGCAGGTTATATATGGAGACTCGGTGCGCTGTGTGCTATTGAGTGTTATTGTGATTCAAGTTGTCGCAGAGAAAACCATGCTATGCTTATGTGTCGTTGACGAAGGCAGGCAACAATTTTCTTGTCGTAAAATGAAGGAAATATTGTCTCCCTTTGAACATGGAAATAACCAAAACCAAGAGTCTATATATCTGTTTTGGATAATTATGACAGTGATCATTAACTCATTCCAAACTACGGAATACGGATACGCGGCTGTATGATGTGCATCTGGAATGAGTTAATTAAGCAATAGCCTAGCGAAAGAGAACTTTGGGATGTGTGTTTGTTTGAAAGGTGTTGAGATGTGTCAAACTGCCAGTACTGCAGAATCCGTTGTTAGCGACCGCCTATATGTACGCACCTACATGATGGTCTACCGTTGAAAATCCAATTAAAAGCCGCAGCACAACAAATTTACAAAAAGTCATCAAAAAGAAACACCAGTCATGATGCAGCATTGCAGGGCCCGACATCATATATCAACGAAGGCACAATGACTGCTAAAATACTGCGGGTGGCGACTATTTCTGCCGGAGCGGGCGGCCGGGAGGTGTTGCATGGCCGCCATCTTATCTGATAAATGGATGACACCTTCAAAATTCGGGAAATACGTGCGTCGGGTTGATTGAGTTAAGTGACATGGTCACATTGACAATCTCTCACTACGGACCTGGTTGTTATTTGTTTTCTCCCCCGAATCATATTATTCACGATTTAGTGTATATTGCTGTTGAATCACTTTGCTGTTTTTTTGCTTTTTTGTTGGAACCAACCATTTAAGAGTGTTAACTCATTCAAGGAGTCCGATTCAATAGCTGCAAACGTGTCTTACAGCATTGCCGGCGTCAACGCTGCACGACACTCACGAAGCTCAGTATCGATTCCGGGCAGACTTGACAGAGTCAGGAGTTTTTTTTTTTTATTTGACGTTGTTCTCCTTCTACTAGCCAGCCGTGAGATGGCCTTAGTGGACTGCTCGGCGTTAAACTCTAATAACTGAATGTTCTTCTCATGCGTAATCAAATCGCTATGGTTGTGTGACTGCACATATATACCTACCTTCACAGCTGTTTTGTGTTGGTGTGCGTTGTGTCACAGTCATTTTAAGTGTTGAAAATCAAAATCACACGTGAGCGTAGTTTAACACTAGTGAGGTTTGGTTTGCGCCAAAAGACTCCCAACAAAGAACGAGAGCAAAGTAACGGCGGACCACCAACGTGTACCATAAGCAAACAACACTACAATCATCTCCAAGAGGCATAGATCCTCATGAGCCCGGAGGGCTCATGAGGATCTACGCCTCTTGGAGATGCTCGGAGTGTTGTCTACGCTTAAGGCAGAATCTGGTTATCCGTCGTGACTTGGGTCTCGTTCGTTGTTGGGAGTACTTCGGCGCAAAAGAAACCTCGCTATAAACATTTCTTAAACGTGCATTTCTGTTGTTAAGTGTTCTGAACTGCATTTAATTGTAATGAAATAGAATCTGTATGTCGTGACTGTTGCTGTACACGTATTGTTCCATATGTTCATGAAATGCTTTTTTAAAAAAAAGTCCAAACTGCGACGACAGTTGTGTCCCCATCATCGACGAAAAACAATGAACGAAAACCATCAAAATGCAAGAGGCATAGATCCTCATGTGCCCCTTGCGGATGCAGGGGCACATGAGGATTCATGCCTCTTGCTAAAATTATTCGTGTATTTGTGGCGCAGGTAGGTGACGTCATCTTGCGGTAAATCGGCGATAGTTTCGTTTGTATTCGCTTGCATCAGTGACGTTAATTTTATGTAGACAAGTGCGTTGTATTTAAGTGTAACTTTAGTCTTCTTTGTTTTGTGTGTCTTTGGGCTACGCAGTAATCAAAAGGTTACGTGTCACACGTTCTTAACCGTTCCTGCACACACATCACGCTTTCTATCTTGTGTGGGCTACTAGGATAGGCTGTTTTTGTGTGTCTTTGGGTTACGCAGTAATCAAAAGGTTACGTGTTACACGTTCTTAACTGTTCCTGCACACACATCACGCTTTCTATCTCAGTTGTGTGGGGTACTAGGATAGGCCGTTTCACATCTGAGCGCACACAGGGTTTATCAAATAGCTCCGCAAAGAAGCACATTTCTGTACCACTTTCACCCTTTATCATCCTGATACACCCATTGCTTGAAATAAATATGACTGTGAAAGTTCAAGGCTGGTGCCAGAATAGCTTGGCGCCTGAGGCGCCAAGCTATTCTGGCACCACCCTTGAACTACAACGGTTGATCTATGTTCTAATCTATAATGTAGCTTTCATAGGACAAAAAGCAAATGATAAAAAAAAAATCAATTTTGGGATGTAATGGGTTAAGAACAAAATTAATACCATTAAGCAACAATTCACCTAATAATATGGGATACTTTGACTGAACTCCTTTAATTTGTTGATTTTGCTGTACAGTCGTCAAAATTTGGTACAAGACAAGAACAAGCCATTTTGAGTACTCTACTAGAGCCCAGAACGGCCAGATTTCAATATCGAAGTTAAGCACACAGACTTCATGTATGCCTGCGCCATTTCAGATTTAAACACTTGGTAGACACACATTTACATTAAAAAATGGATCTTTCTTACACCAGAGTAAATATATCTGGGGCAAATTTTGAGACCTAAAATCAGTCATTTCAGGAAAAGAAATCCGCCAATTAAGGCCGACGTCTGCCCGAGAACCTTTGACTTTCTTGATAGCGGTCTCGGCCGTGACCGCAGTAGCAGGGTTCGTGTGTATTTATCAACGTGGGTGCTCTAACGTTGGTGCTATGTCTCTGCGAGGTATATGTGTAGGTTTTCAGGTTTCGGTGTGTGTGTGTGTGTGTGTGTGTGTGTGTGTGTGTGTGTGCGTGAGTGCGTGTGTGTGCTTGCGTGCGCAATCAAGCGCGTATGCATGGTGTGTGGCGTGTATGTGTGTGTGTGTGTGCGTGTGCGTGTGCGTGCGTGCGTGTGTGTGTGTGCGTGCGTGTGGGTGTATATATGTGGTACCATTTGCAAAAGAACCTACACAGTGCTAGTTAGTGTGTGTGTGCTTGTGTGTGTGTGTGCTTGTGTATGTGTGTGTGCTTGTGTGATGGTGTGTGTGTGTGTGTGCGCGCGCGCGCGCGTGTGTGTGTGTGTGTGTAAGGGTGTATGGGTGTGTGCGTGCGCGCTTGCGTAGGCCTGCGCGCGTGCGTGCGAATGAACATGCGTGTTTGGGTGTTAACTTTCGCAAAAGAACCAACACAGTGTTGGTTAGTGTGTGGTGTTGTGTGTTTATGCGTGCGTGCGCGCGTGTGTGCGTGCGAACTTCACAAAACAACCAACTCGATGACTACAGTTAATACCATTCATGGGCATTACTAAATGAACTCTATGACGCCACCTCAAACTAACCGCCATCTATTAATTCGGCATCAGCAACATTGATACAAAGTGAAACCATTAAGAAGCATAGACCATTATGAGCCATGAGGGTCTATGTCTCTTGCCGTTAAATGGTCGAAGCATGACGGGTTTTAGGAAACCTTTCATTTTGTTTGTTTGTTTGTTTGTTGCTGTTTTTTCATGGGTTTGTTTTCACTTTTCTTTCGCTGGGTCCTTCTATTTTTCACGTTGCCATGCGCCTAGTATATTCCATGTCAATAGCTGGGTCATTCATATCACTCTGCGCGCAGCAATGTTCTGTTACTGTTCTGCCCATTTCCCAAAAAAGCTATGATATGGTGTATGATAATTATTGTATCACACCTTCACACCTGAAGACATTGACAGTCGTACCGATTATGCTATTGTATAACACCTGATGAATTTTATACGTATGCAGGCATTTTGTCGCTTGCAGCACCATTGCGACATTCATCCGTGTTGTGTGTTGTAACCACGTGACGCGGCATGTAACCTCTAGTCAGCTGCATCGCGACATGACAAGCTCCCCCGGCTCCTTTGCAATATCAACCACTGTTGGAAGCGACAAATACACACCCTACCAGTTCTAGGAAGAGTTTTGTGCCCCCGACTCGGAGCGTCACGAGGAGGTTATCCTGTGTCGCTCGGAGCGAGTCAGAGGCACGAAACTCTTGCCAGAACTTCGATTCCATCTCCACTGTGCTCTGTCTTATTCACAGGTATGGGATGATCGGTAGTAGAAAAATAGCCCGTAACTGATTTTTTTTCCCTGCTATCCGTGACACAGAGTTGGTCAATTGCTCAATGATCATTAACCCCTTGAGAAAATGTAAACACCACCCAACTGCAAGAGGCATAGATCCTCATGAGCCCCCGCAATTGCGGGGGCTCGTGAGGATCTATGCCTCTTGCTGGGATCAATTTGGATCCATGTTTCTTGGACGGTTGTGACTTTTGGTCCCTGAATGAACAGAGATTTCAGAAACAAGATGTACGTCCACTGGCAGGGAAGGGGTTAATTAATGCATCTATCATTTGCTTCACGCAGCAACAAACAACACAGTCTGAAAACATCGGTAGTTTGATATTTTGAGTGTGTGTGTGATTTTCCTGTGTGGTATTACAGGATATCTTTCAGATACATAAACGGAACAAAGTGCGATTTTTTTTTTCTTACGAAGTGTAACGAAGCGTAACTCAAGAAATATTGCACGTGATGCATGATACTTTTTTTGTTCTCGCGGCAATATTTTTTCCATCACATTAACCCCTTCGCTGTCCGTGATCACGAATGAAACCACTGCACGCAGACGACATTCGCGTGTTAAAAAAATACAAATGAGACCAAAAATAGGTATAAAGAACACAGAACTATCAACAGACATAAAATCTCTTGAGTCCCCGGAATTGTGGGGGCTCATGAAGATTTATGTCTTTTGCAGGTGGGTAGCGTTCGCTTACTCCGGCAGTTAAGATATATATATATATATATATATATATATATATATATATATATATATATATATATATATATATATATATATATATATATATATATATATATATATATATATATATATATATAGTCACAAATTTTAATGTAAAATACTCGAATGCAAACATAACAGCGAGGGATATTATCATAATTATCCCTCATTGTAATTTTTGAAGTCGATCGAGTACTTTATTTTTCAAGGTCGAATATTTAACATTGTGTTTTTATTATGTTTTAAATGGAATGAAATACATTGTTTATTGTTTGAATTGGCGCATTTTCCACATTTTGATAAGACAAAGCGCCAACATATCGGCATAACTGAAGTGTACAAAAGCATATCCTCTAGCTATGACAGTTGCTGCTTGAAGGCCATGGCGTATTAGGTGTTGTTTGAAAGCTATACCTGGTATATGAGTTCTTATTTGGAAGCTGTATGTGGTGTCTCAGTTGTGATACGACATGCTTGATGTATCAATAATTGTTATTTGAAATCTTTGCGTGGTATATCTGTAGCTTTTTTAAGGCTATGCCTGGTATGTCAGTTCAAGGCTTTGCAAGGTCTATCGGTTGTTATTTATGCGTTGTTTATCAGTTGTTATAAAATAATAATAATAATTACCGTATTTATAATGCGCTTATCTTATAATAAGTATAACTCTAAGCGCGCACTCACAACTCGCGCACGCATGCGCACGCTTTAGACAATGACTCACGTACCACAAATAGTGAAATACATTACGACGGTCAGCTTGGGGTGGGGAGTGTGGTGATATAGTGCTAGAACTGTTGAAAGAGGTGAGTTTTGAGGACTATGCGCGTTATATCAGTAGTTATTTCATGTTGAGGTTATCATACCATAATAATATCATTACCTATCTAAGGACAAGGTTACAAACTATATTACATTTTGTGAGGACATCTGCATACCTACCAAGACTGTCACAACACGACAAGCCTTGGTTCAGTAACACTAATAGGAACAAACTTAATGCAAAACAGGAAGGCTTCGCCTCTAATGTCAAAGAACAGTATAATAAAAAGCTATAATATGAGATACAGAAGTGTATTAAGACATCAAAAAGACAACACCGACAGAAACTGGAAAGCAACCTGATTACGAACAATTCTAGAGATATGTGGCAAGGCATACAGAAAATCACAAAATACAAACAAGCATCAAAACGCGCAGACACTCACAACCCCAAACTGGCAAAACGACCTGAACGCGTTTTATGGTCGTTTTGACAGGCACAATAACCACCCCGTTACTGTGCCACCCCCGCTTTGTACCGATGAGGATTTTCTTGTGGAGTGTGAAACGGATGTGAGGCGGCTTCTCAGACGTTTGAATGAGTGTAAGGCAGCAGGCCCTGATGAAATTTCTCTGGGCCTATTGTGTTACTATGCCGACCAGTTCTCGAGCGTTCTCACAGTCATATTTAACTGGTCATTATGGGCATGCAAGGTTCCACACTGTCTCAAAAATTCAGTTATTATCACCGTACCAAAGAAGTCAACCATCATTACCCTTAACGACTACAGGCCTGTGGCATTGACCTCCGTCATAATGAAAACGTTCGAGCGGCTGGTCCTGCATCACATCAAGTCTGTCATGCCTCCTTCCCTCGATCCCTATCAGTTTGCTTACCGCGCGAACCGATCAGTAGAGGAGGCTGTGTCGCTAGGACTGCACTATATTCTTCAGCATCTGGAGAAGCCACATGCGTATGTTAGGCTGCTTTTTGTTGATTACAGCAGCGCATTCAACACTATCATACCGTCTAAACTGCACGAAAAGCTGCTGCATCTTGGCTTCGCACAGTCCATCTGTAACTGGTTTATGGATTTCTTGTTAAGATTGTCAAGATCTGTTCGTGCGGTCAGACCTGTGATCATCTGTGTCAGTTCCCTACCCCTGGTCAATGTGGACATTACAATTTTTTATCCCAGTCTTTGACCTTGAGTACGGGAGCTTCCCAAGGATGTGTTTTATCCCCATTGTTGTATTCTCTTTTTACACACGAATGTGTGTCCCATCATGATAGCACACACATAGTGAAATTTGCTGATGATACGACAGTCAAGGTTTTTTATATAACAATGACGAGAGTTCATATCGGGATGAGGTAGACATGTAAGTAGGCGGATGTTCTGAAAAAAAACCCTGTGTATTACTTGTTAGTAAGAACAACGAAATGATAATCGTTTTCAGGAAAAAGAAAACTGACCCCCTTCCATTAACCATCCAAGGTAAAGATATTGAAAATGTTGAAACGTTCAAGTTTCTGTGTACTCTAATTTCGCACGATCTGAAGTGGGAGAAGAATATTGAACAGCTAGTAAAGAGAGCTCAGCAGCGCCTGTTTTTTCTTCGGCGTTTGAAGTCTTTTGGCGTCAGTCAGCAGATCATGGTGCAGTTTTACCGCGCCACCATTGAGAGCGTTCTTACCTTCTCATGACGGTGTGGTATGGCAGAGCAACTGACAAAGCCCTCGAAAAATTAAATAGGGTGATCAAGACAGCATCTCATATTTTTGGAACTGATTTCCTCTCGCTGGAATCTCTGTACCAAGCACGCACTATCAAGAGAACGAGCTCCATCATTCATCATCCTGCACATAGCCTGTTCGAGCCTTTACCATCTGGCTCACGCTTTAGATCCATTAAGGCCAAAACCACTCGTTTTCAGAAGAGCTTTTATCCCTTGGCTGTTCAGGTTCTGTCTAAATGTGGCGAAAAGTGGAACACCACAGCACTCTTAAACTTATCCCTACAATGCCGTCCATGTGCTCTTGTTTTATCTTTCCCTCAATTTTTCCGTCGGTTATAAGTAATAATGGATGTGATATGATTTAACTCAGCAAATTGACAAAGTCCCTTTAGAATTACCTACAGCCCATCTTAGTTGTTTATAGTTCTTTATAGGTTCGCTTAACCATTTCTTAGACAGGATATACAGTTTTATAAATACATATAAATGTAGTTAATATGTTTTCGTTGCGGCTCATTTGGCGGTTTTTGTTGTCAGAATATGCTTATTATGCGATAGATTTATCTTATTTTACTCACTTAGATGTATATGCATATTTAGTAGAATGACTGCTATATAATTATGTATGTGTGATTTGGTTTTTTAGAGTCTGCTTGATTGTGATGTATGTATGTTTTACGTGTTGATCTTAACATGGACGCTCGTCAGTTATGCCGCAAAAAAATCCTAATGTTTATGCATATGGCAATACAGTTTATCTTATCTTATCTTATCTTATCTTATCTTATCTTATCTTATCTTATCTTATCTTATCTTATCTTATCTTATCTTATCTTATCTTATCTTATCTTATCTTATCTTATCTTATCTTTGCTTATCTTATCTTATCTTATCTCTGCACTTCGGACCCAAAGGGTTTTCCTTGTGAAAAATGTACAAACACACATTTCAGTCAGATAGAAATGTATTCTAACCCCTTCATTGCCGGGCACAGCATTCACCAGCCAACTGCGAGAGGCAAAAATCATCCAACAGCCATAGCTTTGGTTTTCTGTCCCTGTGTCTATACCCCAAAACGGAAAATTTTTTGTCATCTGAGCCGAACTTTCACGAGGAAGGTTATGATGCTTTAGTATGACGAATGATTGTAACTATTTATTTATTTGTTTAGTTGGTTAGTTAGTAATGTTAATTACTTAGTTAGTTATGTATCTATTTTATTTATGTATTTCTTATATATTATTAATTAGTTAATGAATTACTTATTTACGTATTCATGTATTTATTTACTATAATTTATTTATTTCACACATTCTGACCCAGGACCAAAATCCCAAAATTTTGAGGTTGCCCTATGAAGGTCTGAGAATTGCAATTCTAGAGACAGATCGAGCATGATAGTTCAAGGATGGTGCAGAATAGCTTGGCGTCTATGGGTGCCAAGCTGTTTGGCTCCACCCTTTTCCTATGACGAATGATTGTAAATATTTATTTATTTAGGTAGTTAGTTAGTTAGTTAGTTAGTTAGTTAGTTAGTTAGTTAGTTAGTTAATTAGTTAGTTAGTTAGTTATGAATATATATTATTTGTGTATTTATTATTTATTTATTAATTAGTTAATGTATTACTTATTCATTTATTCATTTATTTATTTATTTATTTACTATTTATTTATTTCACACATTCTGCCCTTGAACCGAAATCCCAAAACTTTGAAGTTGCCCTATGAAGGACAGTATTGCAATTCTAGAGACATATCGAGCATGGTAGTTCAAGGATGGTGCCAGAATAGCTTGGCGCCTATGGGCGCCAAACTGTTGGCACCACCCTTTTTGTATGACGAATGATTGTAAATATTTATTTATTTATTTAGGTATTAGTTAGTTAGTTAGTTAGTTAGTTAGTAGAAGTTGCCCTATTAAGGGCTGTATTGCTTTTCTAGAGACAGATCGATCATAATAGCCTATGAGCGCTATGCTATTCTGGCACCACCCTTGAACTATCATGCTCGATACATGTCTTGCTGTAGTGTGTCGTGGCTGAATGAGTTAAGGTTATGATGCAACAGCATGACAAATTATAGAAAATTTATTTATATATATATTTATTTATTTATTTACTTATTTACAGATTAAACATACTGTCTAATTTGCTTATAACAATGTCGGATCTAACAAGAGTCGGGTATAATAACACCTTTTCAGAGGTCCTGACGGCACTCTTTATGTATATAATAATAATAATAATAATAAGCGCATTAAATAGGCGCTTTATCCCAATTGAAAATCGGCTCAAAGCGCCGCCGCGAACTGAACCCAACAAGCACGCTCACGTGAATCACGCGCATTCACTCACGCACTGTACATAAACACAGAACATTCACGTGGTGCTAAGGGCAAGCTCAAGCGAGCTACTGTAGTTTTTGGAAATTCAAAATCGTTTGTATTTGAAATTTGATTAAGTGGGCTGAAACTGATACCTTCGTATATATATATTACTTCGCTTATAACAAACTTCGGATATAACAATGAGAAGATGTGGACCCCTGGTGCCTTGCTATATCCGAGTTTACTGTACTCATTATCCCAAGGGGATACTACTGTGACAGCTTACTGGAACGTACAAGAACGTTAAAGATTTCTAGTACAGTAAACTCCGGACATAACAAATCGCTAAGGGGCCCAATTTGTCTTGTTGTTAGATCCGATGTTTGTTATTAGCGAAGTAATTTACGTTGAAAAACTGCTGATGGGACCTTTGAAAAAAGTGTTGTTATATCCGACTTTTGTTATATCCCACCTTGTTATAAGCGGAGTAGACTGTACCATAACATGTATAGATAAGACAGAGAAGTGTCGTCACCTTACAATGACACATTGCATATCACATGAAAACAGGTAAGACAATTTCAATGTCACATTCCCTTATTTGTAATGTATTCCGTCTTCTCACATGTTGTTTACTTTTGCATAGCATTGATGTGAAACTAATTTAAGTTTTAGTTTTGTAAGCGGGGGTAGGGGGGGGGGGGGTCCTCTCTTCTATCTTCTCATTCACCTTTATCCCGTTCACTGCCGAGAAAATTTGAACAAAGTCCAAACTGCAAGAGGCATAGATCCTCATGAGCCCCCGCAGTCGCGGGGGCTCATGAGGATCTATGTCTCTTGCTGACACCACTTTGTATCCATGTTCCTGGGACAGCTATGGCTTTTTTAGTGTCGAATTTGCGAAGAATGCAGAAACACAGCGTCGCCTAGCACTGAACGGGTTAAATTGAAAAGTTGTACCAGGCCAATTTGATTGGTCCCCGATTCAACAGTTGTAGAGACTTCGTTTTAGCGTCCGCTGCGTTTATATAACTTTTGTGGGATGATAAGTGCATGTTTTATGTTTTGTTTGTTTGTTTGTTTTTTTTTAGCCAGCTTTACGCACAGGAGAGAATAAACGGAACAACTAAAACATAAAAAAATAATTAATGTGCGTATCTAGTCATGACACGTGGACTTGTATGTTTAAATATATTGCAGGCTAAAAAGACGGGCCTGTGCTATAATCAGCATACCCGTTGTCAATCAAAGTGGCACAGTTGAAGTGCGCCTGAAATGATGGGTGGTCAGGTCGCACTACATAGGCAATTATTGAGGTTACATTTTAAACAAAAGATGTCCAACAAAAGCCACGGCGGATAATCAGCTTGGATCATAAGCTCAGACAACACCCCAAACATCTCCAAGAGGCATAGATCCTCATGAGCCCTCCGGGCCCATGAGGATCTATGCCTCTTGGAGATGTTCGGGGTGTTGACTATGCTTGCGTACCCGCTGATTTGGCTTTATTTCGTTGTTGGTGATCGTTCGTTACAAACGAAACATCACTAAAAGCTCGTACCCCCCCCCCCCCTCCCAATTGCCCCTCCCTTTAACCAAGGCCTTTGCAATCATGCACTCTTTTTATGTGGACGTTAAACCCCATTTATCCAACCAACCAAGATTAAATGTTGTATGCCCTACGTACGTGACTCATTGCTAAACAATTATCTTTTGGAGTTTTGCGTGTTGTGTTAACATGCTATTCGGTGGATTGAGTGTTATGTGCACAATCTGCGGTGGGAATGTTTGTTTTCACAACGGTGCGTACATGTACAATTTCGTTGTCTTTCGTTCCAGATGCGAAGTGAAGCGGAAGACAGCGATATTGTGAATGTACACACGTTGTGAAAAAGGCGTTTCTCGACGAAAGCCTGTGGCTTTGTGAGTGTTTGCAAAGCTTGAGTATAACACACTTTTTGTTTTATAACTGATGTCTTACTTTACCGCTGGTTGGTATTAAAATGTGAATAAAAACCATTCCAAAGTTGAGTTTCCGTTCACACACACTCTCTTTCTCTCTGTCTCTATCGTGCTTGCAAGCGTGTGTGTATGTATACGTATGTGTGTGTGTGCGTGCGTGTGTGAAATGTGTGTGCACACGTGTGTGTGTCAAATGTGTGTGTATGCGTGCGTATGTGTCTGTGTGTGTGTGGGTATTAGTGGTTGTGCGTGCGTGAGTGCGTGCGTGAGTTTATGCGTGCGTATGTGTGTGTGTATGTGTGCATGTGTGACGGTGTGTGTTTGAGTGTGTGTGTGTGTGTGTGTGTGTGTGTGTGTGTGTGTGTGTGTGTGTGTGTGTGTGTGTGTGTGTGTGTGTGTGTGTGTGTATTTGTCACTTCTATAGTAAATGTCACAGCGGCAAGTTTGAAAACTGGTCCTATAACAGTAACTTCTGCCGTTGGAAAATAAAGGTTCACTGTCATGGGCCTTCTGTCTTTCTCTCAGTCTGTACAAAATGGTTGTCGGCTTTTACTACATCAACATCTATTAATACATTCTACCCGAGGACCGAAATCCCCAATTTTGAAGTTGCCCTCTGAAGGACTGCATTACAATTCTAGAGACAGAACGAACATGGTAGTTCAAAGGTGGTGCCAGAATAGCTTGACGCCTATGGGCTCAAACTATTATGCTCGATCCATGTCTTGCTGTGGTGTATCCGGGCTGAATGAGTTAACTCTTAAACTCTCAAAACTTTAGAATGGAAGTTATTAGTTTGGGAGAGTAAGAGTTAATTAACCCTTATCATTCGGAATACACCAGTGTGTGAAATAAGTTTGACTAAAATAGGTCAAGGCGCCAAGCGGTAGTATATCTGGCACAACCCTTGAATTAAAGCCATTGGTCTATATCCTTATCTGTAAGTACTATAATGTAGCTTGCATATGGCAGTGTACAAAATTAAAGCTTTTAGCCTCAGTATGATATGGGTTAGCTATTTTTGCTTTAGCAGCAGCTGGTTTTGCTTTAGCAGCATTGTACTTACAGTCACCATTACTGTATCCTCGGCTGTTCTCTCTCTCTCTCTCTCTCTCTCTCTCTCTCTCTCTCTCTCTCTCTCTCTCTCTCTCTCTCTCTCTCTCTCTCTCTCTCTCTCTCTCTGCGTGTGTGTCTAAGTGCGTGCGTGTGCAAGTTTGTATTTGTGTGTGTGTGTGTGAGCGTGCGTGTGCGTGCGTATGTGCGGGCGTGCGTGCGTGAGCGAGTGCATACATGCGTCAGTGTGTGGTATGTGTATGTTTACATGTCTATGTCATTTATGTAGTAGATGTAGCAACGGCAAGTTTGAAAACTGGTCCTGTTACCAATAACTTCTACCGTTGGAAAATAAAGGTTCATTGTTCATTGTTTTCTCTCTCTCTCTCTCTCTCTCTCTCTCTCTCTCTCTCTCTCTCTCTCTCTCTCTCTCTCTCTCTCTCTCTCTCTCTCTCTCTCTCTCTCTCTCTCTCTCTTTCTTTCTTTCTCTTTCTTTCTCTCTTTCTCTCTCTCTCTCTCTCTCTCTCTCTCTCTCTCTCTCTCTCTCTCTCTCTCTCTCTCTCTCTCTCTCTCTCTCTCTCTCTCTCTCTCTCTCTCTCTCTGTGGTCACTGACAAAGAGGCAGGCATACATACACAAAGACACATGTGACAGTTCTGAATGTTTAACTCATTCAGCCTGGCGCACGCATTTCCCAAAGATTGGAGACGTCATCAAACGATTATGCACCAGATGCAGGAGATGGATCAACCATGATAATTCAAGACAGTGCCAGATTAGACAGGCGCCAAGCTAATCTGGCACTACCCTTGAATTATCATGATCCACCCATCTCCTGCTGTAGTGCGTCAGGGCTGAATGGGTTAAGCAAAATTTAAGCCAGCAGTGATTAATACAACAACACACACAACAGCCCACAACGACACGAAAAACAATTACAAATGATTAAACACCGGCAATATGATGTACATGGAAATATTGTACAAATGAAGCGACATTTTGCACATTAATATTTCATTCGCAATCGCGTACATACAGACTAAACTTCAAGCTTTGGAGCACGCACGAACGCATGCACGCACGCATGCACACACACACACACACACACATTAACCCATTCAGCCCTGACGCACTACAGCAAGAGATGGGTCGACCATGATAATTCAAGGGCAGTGTCAGATTAGCTTGGCGCCTGAGTTAAGCAAGGCCCAGGCAATCCATTTAGCACAGAAACACTTCAACAGGAGATGGATCGACCATGATAACCCGAGGGTATTGCCAAGCTAATCTGACACTACCCTTGAAGTGTCGTTGTCGATCCATCTCCCGCAACTGGTTCACAGCGCTGGTTAAAAGATTCAAGGACCTTTTGCTCATCGGGAATGCACCGCGCGTTATGTGCGATGCTTCTGTGTACTGGTGTGCATGATTTAACCTCTTCCCCTCCACTGTACAAACATTCTATTAATGAAATCTTTGCTTCTTCAACGACCCAAACCTATACACCTCCAGTCCAAGGAAGAGTGATACAGACTGGCCTCAGCAAGAGACACAGATGCTCATGAGTCCCCGCGACTGCGGGGACTCATGAGGATCTATGTCTCTGGCAATAGGGTTGTGTCCAATATTTATCGGCATTAAAGGGGTTAACAATGAAGCCGCCTCTGCACTCTAGTCCGTTTAAACAAAGATTTGACTCGTGTTTCTTCAAATTAACTTTTAAACAAGACATATTATTTCAGGACACACTAACAACAAAAAGTGATCACCCTACTTGGTCCTAATTTATTTTAATATTTATTTGGCTTCAATCCCAACGGCTCAGCCAGTACCCTCTGAAGTTGGAGATCTTGGAGATGACCTTACATGCCCACTACCACCGTAACTGTTAAAAGATACACTTCTGTAACAGATGGTGCGAAACGCTACACACAGGTCTAGTTATGGTTCATTTAGATACAAAACAATCCAGTTCAGCACACGTCGTCTGTATATCAAGTAACCTGACAATGACTCCACTCCGTTCTATAAATACAACGCTTTCAGTACGAGAAACAGCTGAAAAGAAAAGAAAAGAAAAAAGAAGACTGACACGCTAACGGCAGCGAATAATAAACAAGTGCGATTACACGTGTGCTTTTGCTGTGTATCCAAACTGCTGTTAAAGTTCAGTAGGTGTGTCGACAAGGAATAACAAACACAAATGGTGCTGAGATGTGTCTTCAGATTTATGCGTAATGGTACTTTAAAAGTTGAAAAATATATACCCTGTTCAGGCCTCAGTGACCACTGACCTGCATCACCGACCCTGAAACTGCGACAAGCTGTGCACAGATCAGACGCCCTGCAAGACCAAGGCACTGAACACTTACGATGGATAGCGTGAAGTTTACAGGAATAAATATTTGTTAGTGTTTCTGAGTGGGGCACGATTAAGATATATTTTAACATGTTTAAACGGGCTGTGTTAAACATTTCTGAGGGCAGCGGCTGAACCACTGTTGTGACTAAACCGTTCAGCACCTATTGACTGTTTCTGAAATCTTCCATAATTCAACACAATAAACCCTAGCTGTCCCACAACACGGATTCCAAGTTGTGTCAGCAAGAAGCATAGATGCTCGTGAGCTCCGGCAGCTGCGGTTGCGCTCATGATGATCTATACCTCTTGCAGGTGGGTGGTGTTCAGATTTTCTCGGCACTGAACGGGGTGAAGAGAAACTATACTGTCTTGAAATCATTAAAAAAAAAAAAAAAAGAGAGAGAGAGAGAGAGAGAGAGAGAGAGAGAGAGAGAGAGAGAGAGAGAGAGAGAGAGAGAGAGAGAGAGAGAGAGAAAAGAATAAAAAAAAAAGCATGCTTAGCTCGAACGGACCGCATCTAACAGTGACGAGCGGACTAGGGAGGACATCCACAAAATTTAGCGCAAGCCCGTTTGCCCGTGGCGTCCGCACACAGCTGGTCCTTCGTCATGTGCAGTATCCCCATCAGGGCCTCACACGTCACTCCGGGCGATAGGTGATTATCACACCCTGTACAACAGAAGAAAGACTGGGAGGTAATCAAAATCGTACGTTCACACAGATCCCGACGACCAAAGATTTCGTAACCTCGCATCATCGTCAGGAAGTGGGGGGTGGGGTGGGGAGGGTTCTAACGCTTTAAATACGCGTCCAATGCGCTCATGACTAGACCTGTTCATCTGGATACTGTTACGTTTGTGGTTGTGTTCCTCTTTTGAGAGCATGTGTGTGTTCATCATAGGAAAGATCCGATATTTATTTGAGTTATTTTCGATAAGAATTACAAACCTTTTTAGTAGGATTTATTTTCTTTAGCACGGAGAATTGCGATCGATTTTTGTTGTGACGCGTAGTTTAGCAACAATGTTGTAAAGTTTGTCCTACATTAGACTGGAAGGCCTTGAGCAGGGTCGCGATGTTTCTATTGACCTCAGATATGACGTCAAAGTTGTCGGCTACATTTCGTAACATTGTATCGAAGGCGCTTAGAGGGTAGTGGAAATTTGTAGTAACTTCTAAAGAGTTCTTTTTTAAATGAATATTAATGAGTTTTCGTTACGTTTTCTTTTCGGATTGGTTGTGTTGTACGAATTTGCTGGATTATTCTAGAAATCCGTAATAGTATAAAAGACGGTGTTAGAAAGTATGTGTGTACATTGTATGAGAGACGCAGTGTGTCAAAAGTGTTGATGCATTGTATCAGAGTTGGTGCATTTGTGGATGCATTGTGTGGAGAACGCATCGCTGCAATAAAATATTGTTGGTACAGTTACTCCAGAGTGGTCTACAACCTTGCGCCACGTGTGACGAGTTGCAGCTGAGTGAAGTTTCTTTACAAGAACCCTTCTTGCGTGCGTCTAGTATGATTGTATCATACTATGACTACGACTACCATGTAACAGATACACGATACACGATACATTTGACTGTGATAGTTCAAGGGTGGTGCCGGAATAGCTTGGCGCCTAAGGTGCCAAGCTATTCTGGCACCACCCATGAACTAAAACGGTTGATCTAACTCTTAATCTGTAATGTAGCCGTCTTAGGACAATAAGCATTTCTTGTTAAAAAGCAGCTTCAGGATGCAATGGGCTAGATTATTATTTTTAAAAATGTACTGGTCATTATAATGTTCTTTACTCAGTTCTGTGAATCGGCTTAAAGCGTCACGAACTGAACTTAACAAGCACACATAATCTTCTTCTCATTCCTTAGTGCTTAACGTCTTCGCTCAAACCGAGGTGATTGGAGCCTCGACATACATACACATTCACCCAGAAGACAAACGCAGGACATTCACGCTGTGCGAAAGGTCAGCTCAGCTACTGAGATATCGGACATTTTTGATTCTTTGTATTTGAAATTTATATACTCCTTGTTAATTTTGTTATATTTTCACAGCTGATCTTAGCACTGTAAACAGTGCATTAATTGTCATGAAAAAAGATTTTTTTTCATTCTAGTTAAAAAGTGCAAAGGAAGCAAACTCTGAAATAAAACGTGGGAGGTAAGTATAGCTCTATTCTATTGCATCCCTTGACAATGTGTCTGCATTCGTGCGTTACGTACATATACCTGGAATTTTGACTGACTGAAAGCCGCCGTATTAAGTAGTTCATAACATTGAAGTGGTATACAAATATCTCTTCTTAAAACTATGCGGTAAAAGAGATATGATTGTATGTACCCACTCCATACTGTTTTCCTTCTTTGACACGTGTATTAATATATTGTAGTAGACTTTTGTGCTCTAAACAGACTTGTCATTGGAGGCAGCATCTTCCCACACAGAAGAATACACAAAGCAACTTGGGTCTCACCTGACCATACTACAGAGAACCAAATAGACCATATCTGCATTAGCAAGAAATTTAGAAGATCCCTTCAAGATGTTCGAGTGAGGAGGGGAGCAGATATTGCCTCAGACCACCATTTGCTCACCTTAAGAATAAAGCTCAAGCTAAAGAAAAGCCGCACAGAGACAACAAGAAGACAGCGCTATAATGTAGGCCTCCTGAGAGAGACTGGAGTGAGAGAAGAGTTCAAACTGGTGCTGTCCAACCGGTTTCAAGCGCTACAGGAGCTAGTAAATGAAGAGGAGGCGGTCACCACAGAGCAGCAGTGGAAGGCAGTTAGAGAGGCGCTGAACTCAACCTGCAAAGACACTGTAGGGTTCAGGAAACACCATCACAAGGACTGGCTGTCGGCACAGACCTTGAAGAAGATAGAAGTGAGGAAGCAGAAGAAAGCAGTTGTCAACAACAGTCGCACGAGAGCAGCCAAAGCAAGGGCACAGGATGAATACTCGGAAGCCAACCGCGAGGTGAAGAGGAGTATCAGGGCAGACAAGAGGGCCTACACAGACAGCCTGGCAGCAGAGGCAGAAAAGGCAGCAGGCAGCGGCAACATGAAAATGCTCTACGACATTACCAGAAGATTGTCGGGCAAGTATGGCCATACAGAAAGACCAGTAAAAGACAAGGAAGGCAAGCCTATTGCAGACAGTGCAGACCAACTCGACAGATGGGCCGAGTATTTTGAAGAGTTACTGAACAGACCCAGCCCACCCGACCCCCCAGACATCCAGCCAGCAGAGACCGACCTACCCATCAGCTGTGACAGACCCAGGCGGGAAGAGATCAGAAGAGCAGTGGCATTTTTGAAGAACGGCAAAGCAGCAGGGCCAGATGGCATCCCAGCGGAGTCTCTGAAAGCAGACCTAGAGACAACAGTAGAGATGCTGTACCCACTGTTTGGAAAGATCTGGGAAGAGGAGGTGATGCCGGCTGACTGGAAGGAGGGGTACCTAATCAAGCTTCCCAAGAAAGGTGACCTCAGCAAGTGTTCCAACTATAGAGAAATCACCTTGCTGTCAGTACCAGGAAAGGTCTTCAACAGGATCATCCTGGAGAGAATGAAGAGCTCCGTTGACCCCCAGCTGAGAGACCAGCAAGCAGGATTCATGAAAAACCGATCATGTACAGACCAGATCGCAACTCTCCGCATCATCGTGGAACAGTCTCTGGAGTGGAGCTCCCCGCTGTACGTCAACTTTGTGGATTACGAGAAAGCATTTGACAGCGTGGACCGAGAGACTCTGTGGAAACTCCTACGACACTACGGTGTACCCACAAAGCTCGTCCGCCTGATCAAGAGCAGCTACGATGGCATGACATGTCGCGTGATCCACGAAGGGCAGTTCACCAGGGAGCTCCAGGTCAGAACCGGTGTCAGGCAGGGGTGTCTGCTGTCTCCGTTCCGCTTCCTACTGGCCATAGACTGGGTCATGAAGAGGACCGCAGAGCAGAGAAGAAGCGGAATACAGTGGACACTGTGGACACAGCTTGACGACCTCGATTTTGCAGATGACTTGGCATTACTGTCCCACACGCATCAACAAATGCAGGACAAGACCACGAGGCTTGCTGACATCTCGTCCCAAGTGGGCCTCACCATCCACAACAGAAAACAAAGACAATGAGGCTGAACGCAACCAGGGAAAAACCAGTCTTGCTTGCTGGCACCCCGTTGGAGGAGGTGGAGTCCTTCACCTATCTCGGGAGCATCATAGACAAAAAAGGCGGCACTGATGCAGATGTCAGAGCACGAATCGATAAAGCCAGAGCAGCCTTTCTCCAGTTGAAAAAAGTGTGGAGTTCCAAAGAGCTGTCACAAAACACCAAAGTCCGGATTTTCAACTCCAACCTAAAAGCAGTTCTCCTATATGGAGCAGAGACTTGGAGATTGACAAAAACCACTGTCAACAGAGTAGAGATCTTCATAAACAGTTGCCTTAGAAGAATTTTGCAAATCCACTGGCCAGAGAAGATTAGCAACATCAGACTCTGGGAGAGAACAGAGCAGATAACAGCAGAGAATGAAATTGGGCGAAGAAGATGGGGATGGATTGGTCACAGTCTGAGAAAGCCAGCTTCCAGTATCACTAGGCAGGCATTGTCATGGAATCCCCAGGGAAAGAGGAAAAGAGGTAGGCCGAGAAACTCCTGGCGTCGAGACCTCCAAGCAGACATCAAGAAAATGGGAACCACCTGGAGTAAAATCGAAGGAGAAGCACAGGACAGGAGTCGCTGGAGGTCTCTCGTCGACGGCCTATACCCGGGTAGGGGTGACAGGCGTAAGTAAGTAAATTGATATATTATACAACAAGCAAATTAGTATTCATGAAGTTGCTCGATATACTTTCCTTCAAAATTGATGATACTTGCATTTTTCAAAGCGGAAACGCGAAATATGCTCATACTGCAACATTAACAAGTTCCTCGTGTGTAGCAGTAATGAAATACTTTTTAGTGTGTTGAACGCTCGAATTGTATGTCCTATACACACACACACACACACACACACACACACACACACACACACACACACACACACACACACACAAACACACACACACACACACACACACACACACACACACACACACACACACGAACAGAGAACAGAAGCCAGCAAACGTGCGAGTCGCTTCACCAGTGAAATTGAAGAGATGGTAGGTGGCTATATCGACAACCAGAGAAAAGGACTAAATAAACAATCCTGCGTACATTTCCCGCCAGTATGCGTGATCTAGTTTCAAGTAGAATTTACTCAGTAACACGAACTGTTATACAAAGCACTGTTGTCTTCAATGAAAAGAAAAGGGGAGACTGCCAGTGCTAATATTTTAGGAAGGTTACAAAGTCAAGTAGGTTATAGCACTATCAGGGGAGAGAAATGTGCATGATCGACCAGTGATGCCCCCCCCCCTCCCCCCGAAGGGGGGCGTATCACATATCCACTGTTCCAGCCACTCAGTGCATGGAAATTTAAATCTTGGTTCCCCAAGGGGGGTCCAGATATTTAGCCGGTGTGGACAGCTGTTTCGGTCTTGGCGGCCTCTTCAGCACACCATCGGCAATACTGGAGGAGGCAGAAAATTCTGCCTACCTGCAATGACAACCACATTTTACTGTGGTGTCTGCAGGGGCATACATTCCATGTCACCACCTAGAGTTAAATTTCCATGCACCCTAAAAGAAAACCTACCGAAAGGGGGGAAGGGGTTGCAGTCGATATTGTAGTAGTAAATGAAAAGAAAAGGGGAGACTGCCAGTGCTAATATTTTAGGAAGGTTACAAAGTAAAGTAGGTTATAGCACTGTTAGGGGAGAGAAATGTGCATGATCGACCAGTGATCATAGTGGCCAAAGCACAAAAAAAGAGATAGGAAAGAGAGGGGGCGCTAAGAAAGTGACTAAAAACAATGCATATGGGGGGGGGGGGCGTATCACATATCCACTGTTGCAGCCACTCAGTGCATGGAAATTTAAATCTAGGTCCCCAAGCACTGAGTGGCTGGAACAGTGGATATGTGATACACCCCCTTCGGGGGGGGCTTCCATATGCATTGTTTTCAGTCACTTTCTTAGCGTCCCCTCTCTTTCCTATCTCTTTTTTTTTGTGTGCTTTGGCCACAGTAGATCTATGATCACTGATCGATCATGCACATTTCTCTCCCCTGACAGTGCTATAACCTACTTTACTTTGTAACTGTTGTCTTCATATTCAGACTAAATCTACGTGCTGAGTCGACACCGATATGCAGTGATATGCAGTCATCTGCCATTCGTGTGTTTCGTCTGAACACAGCAATCAGCCACAAAATGAATGACGCGAGGCACAGTTTTGTTTTGGACTGGGAACATAATTATACTGAGTAACATTTTGCTTGATATAGTGGCGTTAACCGGCAGATGTGATTACTGGACCCGAATCAAAACGTCTTCATCTGACGACTCGGACATTTTTATTCGAGTCTCGTAGTCACATCTGCCTGTTATCGACACTATATCAAGTAAAATGTTGCTTAATATAATATAACAACGATACCTTGAATCTGGTACTTAATTTACATTTCTAGCGTTGGTTAAATTGCTAGCGCTGAGATACACAGAGCTCTTTCATACATTCTGTGTACATGCAAGTACTTAATTGTCAACGAGATCGTGTGCGTCCCCTCCCGTTAACTCATTCGAGATGTGCTGTCTCCGGATACGCGGCTTATGCCGCGTATCCTTAGGCGGTACGTCTCTAATGAGTTAAAACTTCCACTGTCAGTGGACGCTGAGAGTGTTTTTGAAATCATTGTAAATGTCTGCGTCAAAGATCGCCAGCCGTCGAAGGAAAATGGATGCAAATTGGTTTCATCAAAAGGTATAGATCCTTATGAGCAACTGCGTGGGTTCACGATGACCTATACCTTTTGCTGAAACCAATTGGCAGCCATAATTGTTTCTTAGACGCTAACTGCGGGGTCTCATGAGGATATATTTCTTTTTCAGTTAGGTGGTGCTCACAATTTCGCGGCAGTGTGTGACCAGATCATGTGTTGACTCACCTACAGAAAATGGTGCGAGAAAAGCAGCATCGGTGCGTAACGAGTAGGAATAACAAAAGATTTTATACTCATTCGAGACGTGCCGACGCCGGATACGCGGCATAAGCCGCGTATCCGGAGTCGGCATCTCGAATGAGTTAAAGAGAAAAGCTAGCTCACCACACAATCCACAGTATTTTGGACAAAGGACACTGGCATAACTCTGGTCACACACATTGGGCAGCTGGTCGCACGAGACACTCGGTGCTGTCTGGTCCTCACACACAGTGGTGGCGACTGATGGTTGAGTTGTAACCGGGGTGACGACTTGTGGTTGGGTTGTAACAGTGGTGACGACTGGTGGTTGAGTTGTAACGGTGATGACGACTGGTGGTTGAGTTGATACAGCTGTCTCAGTTTGCTGGCCAATACCTCCTGACATATTCAATGGGTTTATTATACTATCATGCAGGTGCTGTGTTTTGTTGAAGCAGATAAGTTGTTCACCATTATTGGCAAAAGTTTCAAAAGTCGAAACATGTGTATAACTCATTGTACCCGAGGTACGAAATACCAACATTTTTTTAGTTATCCTCTGAGGACTGCATTACAATTCAGGAGACAGATCGACCATGATAGTTCAATGGTGGTGGCAGAATAGCTTGGCGCTTATATAGGCGCCAAGCTATTCTGCCACGACCCTTGAACTATCATGGTCGATGCCATATCTTGTTGTGGTGTGGACAGAATGAGTTAACAGTTTGGTCGAGAGGCAGTCCGCACATTTATGAATCTGGGCCACGTGAGAGGGTGGAGATGTGAACCAGAATGAGGGTAGCCACGTGTGGAAGCAGATATCGTTGAAGAAATTCCACAGCAATCGTTCAAAACTTTTATCAGATATTTTGCAAATTAAAAGGATTACATTTGTAAGAAATGAACCGGTCCATTGCATTGACTTGTATACACAGTCCCATAATTTGTCCAAATTCAAGAACGTTACAAAAATTGCAAAAGTACCTCAGAGTGTGACCTTGCAGAGCGCAAGCGAGACATAGTTCTAGTGATCGTAGAACTATATCGACACGTAGTGCTTGCGATCGTAGATCTATTGTTTGTTTATCAGTCATCACGTACCCTCCGTTTTTCCAGTAAAAAACTTTTAAAAATCCCGAAGCTTAACATGAAAACTGGCGGGGAGCGTTCTTTCACCTTTTTAGCCTGAAGTGTGTGGAATTCGTTGCCAATTGAAATGCGGAATCTGCCAACATTGTCACAGTTCAAAGCTCACTTAAAGACTTTTCTTTTCTGTCGGGCATTTAACATATAGCTCACCTTTAGTTAACTGTTAACTGCCTTTTATTTTGATTCTGGAGGGAAGTGGATTTAAGGTGTTGGGAAGGGATGGGGTGGGTTAAAGTAGTGTATAATTTGTGCGTGTGTCTGAGAGAGAGTGTGCTGTTGTGTATGCGCAATGAGTCCAGTGTTTTCCTGAAAAACAGCGCTATACAAGAACTATTTATTATTATTATTATTATTATTATTATTACTGACACGTAGTGACATCGTAATGCGATCGAAACGTACTTCTCGTGTTACGTAGTGCAAGCGAAATTGCGATACTACCTTACCACTAAAGAGGCTGCATTTTCATTAGCCGCCCCCTCCCAATCCCCCCCCCCCCACCACCACCACCACCACCACCACCCCTTGCCCTCTGCGACAATGCGAAAACATGAGTATATGTGCCCCGTTTTGTGTTCATGTTCCGTTGGAGCTGAATGTTCATTTGCGCTGCATTTACGGTATAAAAAAAAAATCAGGAATACACCTCACGGCTAATGGCAGTGTCGGGGATAACAGAGAATTGGAACAGCTTAACCCTTTGACTGCCACCGGACGCAGATTATGTTTCTGCAATCTTTCATGCATTCAATGCCAAAGAGCTCCAGCTCTCCAAGTATAGATTCAAAACGGTGTCAGCAAGAGGCATAGATCCTCATGAGCCCCCGCAGTTGCGGGGGCTCATGAGGATCTATGTCTCTTGCAGTTGCTACTAGTTTATTTTTTCTCGGCAATCAAGGGGTTAATGGCGTTTTCAAACTGCATACCATTACACATTCCACATAATCGCCGACAGATCACTGCTGCGTAGATGTTGTCACAAATGCTTGGAATTTCTTCACAAGAAATTCCATTTCCCACGTGGTTCACACAGGGAAAATGGATGACCCGTGTTGTAGTTGCGGTAGCTGGACTGGTGGCTGCTGGTGCGGTTGTTGCTGTATTTAAGGATAAATTCATAAGAACAATAAATGAAAACTCGCTGTGAAATTTCATCTATGAGATTATGTGTATTTTCTTTATAACAGCAAAGACAAACACAAAACAACAACAACTCAAAGACAAGAAAACAAAAAAATACAAAATAAATAAATAAATAAATAAATAAAATAAAATTAACAAAACAACATCATCATCATCAACAACAAATAAAACAAAACGACAGCAACAAGGGTCAAACGAACCAGACACAAATTGTTATTTCCACAACAGGTAGCAACAAATTTAGTATCTAACAAGCTAGCCCGCAAACCAGGTAGGTGAGGCTAGCGCTGGTAGAACATAACATCCTTAGGGGTGTATATGATCGTTTTGTTCTTTTTCTACGTATTTTTCTGTGGGCTGGCGATTGGGTGCCTGATAGGAGGCGACAGCGGATCTAACTGTTTGTATATCCAGCAATGCATGTGGTATCTGTATTAACTCATTCAGCACTGACACACCACAGCAAGACACGGATCGAACATTGATAGTTCAAGGGTGGTGCCAGAATAGCTTGGCGCCCTTAGGCGCCAAGCTATTCTGGCGCTACCTTTGAACCATCATACTCGATCTGTCTCTAAAATTGTAATACAGTTCTTCGGAGGGCAACTTCAAAATGTGTGGATTTCGGTCCTGGCGCACAATATGTTAACAAGCTAACCGTATAACAAATGTGTCCAACGGCCTGTAGGACCACCCAATAACTTGACAACAAAGCATCCATACAGACAAAAAAAGAACAAGCAAGCAAAACAAACGGGCAAACAAGAAGGAGAAGAATGATAACAACTACAACAAAAACAATGGCAAAGTACTTAAGGCTCACGTGCATGAACAATCCAGTTCTAACATAAGTAAATGTTTGTCGTTTGTACCTGCAAAGTTTTCTCACAATTTATGAATTTTAACACTTTTGCCAATTTTCCTTGACCCTTGACCTTTCCGAGGGGTCATCCAAATTAGCATGCATACAAAGGTCCTACTGTAAGGTACCTCTGGACCAGATTTGGGTTTGAAGTTGTAAATATTATTTTAGAAAAAAAATTTTTTTTGTCAAGAAATAGCAATTTGCAACCATTTTATAAAATCTCTTGAGGCCCTTGACTTTTCTGAGGGGTCGTCCAAATTAGTAGGCACAGAAAGTTCTTACCGTCAGGTATCTCTATACCACGTTTGGGTGTGAAGATATAAGTCGTTTTTGAGGAAAAAAATTCCTTTGTCAAAATATGGCTATTTATTTATTTATTTATTAAAATATTTCCTGATCTCTTGTGATCCTTGACCTTTCCCTAGCATCCTCTAAATTAGTATGCGCAGAAAGGTCCTACCATCAGGTATCTTTGTACCAAGTTTGAGTTTGAAGTTGTTAATGGTATTTGAGAAAATAATGTTGTCAAAATATGGCTATTTTGAACTACTTCCTGATTCTCTGTTACATTGGCCTTTGAGAGAGAGGTCAATGCCATTGATATGTGTAGAAAGGTCTTGCCACAAAGTATCCTTGAGCCAAGTTTGAAAACCTTCCTACGTAGAGGCCTACCTAACTAACCAATTAACTAACTTATCGGTCAAACAGTTTCGTCGACCAATAAATCACACAAACTGCTTCAAATGGGTTTCGGTCTGTAATTTTGAACCTTACGGCCTAGAACATTATGGCGCAAATTTAGAGACCAGCATGTTAATTATAAAAGTAACTTACCACAATGGCCACAATATGCAGGACACAAAATGGTCCCCAACTCGTGGAGGCAAATGTCGGGGATTTCATAGCATGTCAGACCATATCCAATCATGTCATGACATCCTGACTCCACGGTCATCACTGTTGGTCTTTGGTAGTCATCTGTCACGAAGAAGACTTTCTTAATCCTTGTCATACACTATTATTTAAAATATATTTGACTATGATAGTTCAAGGGTGGTGCCAGAATAGCTTGGCGCCTCAGGCGCTAAGCTATTCTGACACCACCCTTGAACAGAAATGGTTGATCTATCTTTTAATCTCTGACGTAGTATTCATAGGACAATAATAAATTAGTTTATTTTTATTAATTTTTTTTTAAGCCTCAGGATGTAATTGGTTAACCCGTTCCCTACCACTGGACGCAGGTTCTTTCTATCTATCTATCTATCTATCTATCTATCTATCTATCTATCTATCTATCTATCTATCTATCTATCTATCTATCTATCTATCTATCTATCTATCTATCTATCTATCTATCTATCTATCTATCTATCTATCTATCTATCTATCTATCTATCTATCTATCTATCTATCTATCTATCTATCTATCTATCTATCTATCTATCTATCTATCTATCTATCTATCTATCTATCTATCTATCTATCATATCTATCTATCTATCTATCTATCTATCTATCTATCTATCTATCTATCTATCTATCTATCTATCTATCTATCTATCTATCTATCTATCTATCTATCTATCTATCTATCTATCTATCTATCTATCTATCTATCTATCTATCTATCTATCTATCTATCTATCTATCTATCTATCTATCTATCTATCTATCTATATCCCGTAGCCTTGCCGAACGTTGGGGCACCACTGATGACTTGGCAACCAGCTCCCTCCATTCCTCTCTGTTCTCTGCCATGTTTAGCATATCACCCAGCCTCAGTCCTGTCTACTCTGAGATATTGTCCTCCCATCTTTTCCTCTTCCTCTTCCTCTTCCTCTCCTGCGTCCTCTTTGCACAGTGCCTTGCAGGATAGTTTTGACAAGCCCTGTTGAACGCGTGACATACCCATACCACTTCAGTTTGCGTTTTTTTCACAATGGCTAATAGGGCCCGATGGCTTCCCTGATTTTGCTTCCCACTTCCTCGTTCGTGATGTGATCTCTGTATGAAATGCCAAGCAGCCTTCGAAAACATATCATTTCAGTGACTTGTATCCTCCTTTCAAGGTCTGCTGTGAAGACCCATGACTCGCAGGCATACAAGAACACTGAGATGACTAAGGAGCGCATCAGTCTGATCTTGGAGCAGAGCGTGTCCTTCCATATGATCTTCAATCTTGTCAGTGCTGTTGTTGTCTGCGCAATCCTGGACAGTATTTCTGGTTTTGATCCTTCATCTGTCACAATGGCTCCTAAATATTTGAATTTATTAACTGTTTCTGGTTTTTGGTTTCCAATCATGACGTCAGTGCCAATGCCACTGGTGTTCTTTGTCATCAGTTTGGTCTTCTCTGCACTGAATTCCATCCCAAACGCAATGGCTGTACTGTCCAGCTTTTCCACAAGCTGAGCTAGCTCCTTCTCTGTTCCTGCAAGGCCATCAATGTCGTCCGCAAAGCGCAAGTTCGTGATTGTTCTGCCTCCAATACTGACAGTTCCTTCATGATCTTTCAGAGCGTCCGTCATGACTCTTTCCAGGAAGATGTTGAAAAGAGTAGGTGAGAGCAAGCAGCCTTGTCTGACTCCGACTGTAGTCCTAAACCAGTTTCCTATTTTGCCGTTGAAGCAGACTGCGCTAGCGGCCTTGTTGTAAAGGCTTGCTATGACTTTGATCAGGTTGCCATTTATGTTGTATAGCTTCATGGTGGACCACAGGGCTGCATGCCACACCCTGTAAAACGCTTTCTTTGTTACGTGTTGAGTCGTAGTCGTAGTATGATATCACACCAGACGCACGCACGTAAAGTTCTTTTAAATAAACTTCACTCAGCTGCAACCCGTCACACGTGGCTTAAGGATGTACACCATACTGGAGTAACAGTTCCAACAATATGTTATTGCAGCGATGCGATCTCCACACAATGCATTCACAAATGCACCAACACTGATACAATGTCTCTCTACAATGTATCTACGCTTTTGACACACTGTGGTTATCATACAATGTAAACACTATACACTGCATAACTCCATCACTGACAATGTATGACAATGTACCAACGCGCTTCCCAGCACAATCTTTTATAGTATGATAGCTTTCCGGAATAATCTAGCAAATTCATACAACACAACCAATCGGAACGGAACACGTAACCAAAACTCATAAATATTGATGAAAAAGAACTTTCTAAAATAGACTACCATAGTCTACAAAACTCGACTGCTAATTTCAACCCCAATTTTGGAAAATCCCCGTGTGTAATGGCGTCACACAAGAGTACTACACAGTTCACGACCTTGCCGGAATTCTCCAGAAGTTTCAAGACTTTGCTTAGCACTTTCCGGCTGCTAATTTCACGCGCACAGAAAACAGCGGAGATTATTCGAGCGGTTTCTAGACTCTTCGGGATTCAACTCCGTATATCAAAAGACAGTCAATTCCGCTCTCTGTGCGAACGATAGTGAATCTTACTAAAAAGGTACGTGATTCATAATCATGATAGCTTAATTAAATATCGGATCGTTTCCTACGATTAATACATTCATGCTCTCACAGAACAACACACCCACAATCGTAACATTACCCCCCCCCCCCTTTTCAGAAGGAAATTTTACAAAATTTCTTCTCAGATCTCAAAATACGTTTGTGGCTGTGTTAACCTACACAAAACCAATAGGAATTTCACATCAAAATCAAATCAACTATTTTAAAATAACCGTCTCACAGTTCCTTTAAACTGTCCTGAGCGTAGTCATGTCCCTTTAAATTCTTATGGACACCAAAATGTTTCTTTAAACTGTTTTGGATACAGAAATGTTCATTTAAGGTTGTAGGACACACCTGTTTCGCGCATCTTTTCTGCGCATTTAGATACCGCTATCTTGCGTCTGCCGTGACCTGAGACTAGAGGTCACCGAAAAAAAACGCCGTACGGCAAGTCGTATTGCAAACAAGCTCAATTTATCGATAATTGACAAAAGATATATACTGTCTGAAATAGGTGTGTAAGCTGACTGTTTCTATGCATAAAATGTTGTGTTTCCTCAGAAATAAGATACTTTTGCATAAGTTGCGACAAGTCATCGAGCGTCAGTAGTAACGCATAACCATTTCTCAGAAGAAGAAAAAAAAAGGAACGGGCCGTATACGTGGCAGCCAGGAAACAACAAAATCTTCAGACAAGGTAAAGTTTTATGCACCGCCGTGAGATGTCACCTGCACGGCGTAAAACCCCAATAGCTAACTGTCCTTTTATGCATGGAAATTCAGTTACAGCCTACCTGCAATGAAGAAGACTACATTTTATTGTGGGTTGACAGGGGCATGCATTCCATGTGTCAGTCACCACCTAGAAGTAGAACATTTCCATACATTCTCAGAGAGCCTTTACTAATACAGTGGAAGGAATGTAGTCCACATTGTAGTGATATTAAACCAGTGCCAGTGCTTATTATTTAGGAAAACATACTGTGTGTAGTTAAAAGTCCTGCTAAGGGAGAATTTTGCATTACTAACTCAGTAACTGCTTTCAGTACTTAGTAACTTAGTTTTCTCATCCATTCTCTGTCTTATGAAGGCTATATTACAGATTAGGAGATAGGTCCAGCATTTTTTTAGTTCAAGGATGGTGCCCGAATAGCTTGGCGGATGAGACGCCAATGATTCATGTAGCGACATGATTTATTATTAGCTCCGCATTCGTACTTGACATGCATACAAAACCTTCTGTTCAAGTGCCATAATGATCAACACGATTGATTGTGGGCGTATACGGCAAGACAAGACAAGACCACCCTTGAACTATCATAGTCACATTTATTTCAAGCAGTGGGTGTATCAGGATTAAAAGGGTTACCTAGTAAAACGCTACTTTGACTGAAACCCTAATATTTGTTAACTACCATTTTGGATGACCGTAGAATGTGTGAAAAATACAAATTTGACTAGTACAAAAGCAAGCCTTTATCATATATGTTGAGACTCGTGACACTTATTTCAGCTACCTTTTGGAAAGTTCACACAGGTTGTGAATCAGTTATGCGCATGAGGCGTACAGACGTGACTTTGCCATTGTTGTTTGTTCTTTGCGGTTTACACAGTTTTTGTCGCATTTATTTTGAAAGTAATAATCTGCCCCTGCATTTCATTCACACAAAGTGAAATTGTCATGCTGCCGAACAACACAGTAATAATCATGTATTTCATTTCAGGCTAATACTGCTGTTGACCTCTCGCTGTGGAGTCTCAGTACTTTCACCCAGAGTACATACTTGCAAACAAGCGCAGAAGTATGACGTCTACACCAACTGACCAAGGTCACACTCACAGCGCAAGTGAAGTGAGGAAAGGTGACACTTATTCTCCTGGACTCAAGGTAAATCATACCAGTAGATCTGTGATGAGAATCAGGTGCAGAACACAACACAACTATGGTGTGAATGAACACATCATACTGTAATGCCTTCTTTCATTTCAAGATATTTTTTCTCCAATACTATTCACAACTGTACATAAGCCAGCCCTTTACTTATGCTTAGACGCATGGCACTTAAATTTCAGTCACCTTTTGGAAAGGTCACACAGTTCAGATTAAGAAAATGATCAGTTTTAAATGCACACGAGCGATCCAGGCTTCACCATTCTTGTTTGTGGTGTTCACAGTTTATTTCACATTAGTTTGAAGGTAGTAATGTGTAAACTAAATGTAGGGACGAATTGGGGGGGGGGGGCCCCCACCGGCCCCGAATTGTGCATGGCCCCACGAGCTCCTTAGCATCCGCGTTATCGCGGAATTGTTTATATTACAGCGTTCTAAATGAACTTTAGAATTTTTTAGTGTGTGTACGGGTCCCGCATTTTTTGGGAAACTATAGGCGCACAGGCCTCTTTTCGTGTTTGTCCTTGCTAAACTACAACATTCTCAGAGAGAAAAAGAGAGATGAAATGAAACTTTATATTAAGAGAGAGAGAAAACAACAGCCTAGTGATAATAATGTGTAAAATGGTTATAACTAAATAGTGTATACACGGCCAAGTGAAGACACAGTCGTACTATCCGTGAACTGAAAAACTCGAAAAGCTTTTGGTCAGGGAGTCGCAGGAGCAAAAAAGGAGGGGAGGAAATACGGTCCCGGCTGGTTTGATATGTGCCAGATATCTCTCACGACAGCTTGATGATAACTGACTCGCACTCATACTTGCCGGAATTCAGGGACCTTTTTTTTCTCTGTCCGTTGAGTTATAGACTGTATAACAAAGTCCCTGTTTGTGGAGTTTGGAACCGACCCACCCTGAAATAAGATCAGAAGTGAAATTGCCATGCTGCCGAATAACACGATAATAAACATGTATTTCATTTCAGGTCAGTGCTGCTGTTGACGTCTCACTGCAGAGTCACGCCCAGAGGGTATACTTGCAAACAAGCACAGAAGTATGATGCCTACACCAAGAAGAGGCAAGAGCTAGTCAGGTCATGTTTGCTCAAAGGAGAAGGCCACAGCTAAAAGCAGGCAATTCCAGTTCCAGCGGATCAACTAAAGTGAGAGAAGGCACCACTTATTGTCCTGGACTCGAGGTAAAGCATACCGATTGATTTGTGAATAGAATCAGGTTCATAACAAAACACAACTGGTTGGGATAAACACATCACACTGTAATGCTTTCTTTTATGTTGAAGATGGTGTAGTAGTAGTACCAGCATTCTAAACAACACCGAATGCTAAAATCACTTGCTGTCAACAAGTGGCACCATATTGCATTTGATTTAAAAACTAGAGGGTTGGGCAAGTCTCTAAATACTGTCGTTTTCTTTAATAAGCACTTAGTGCATACAAAAAGACTAGAAAAATCTGAATACTACTCATTTGGTCCAGTGTGTGCTGTTGCTAAACAGCAATGCGTTGTGTCCTGTTTGAGACAATTTCTGCAAGTTACACTTTGAATATTGATGCTGATTCTAGATATACGTATACACCCTTTGTGGTCATTTCAAGCTCAATGGCGTCTAATTTTTGGCGCAAGTGTGATAGCAAAAGTAAGTGTTTGTAATGGGTCGTCCGTCAACTGTCTGTTACCTGTGGGCAACTTTAACATTGGCATTTCCTCGAAGACTATGCAAGCCTCAGACTTCAAACTTGGCACAAGGGTACTTTGTGGTAAAATAATTCTAAACATACCAATTTCTGTGACCTTTCAAAGGTCATCTCAAGTAGTATTTTCAACTTCAAACTCAAACTTGCTATGGAGATACCACATGATAAGGGTGACAAAAGTTAGTTTCGGGTAGAGTTGTAGTTTTTATCAATGTTTTTGCAAACTTTTCAATAAAATTTGGCATGATGATAACACTTTTCTGTGCTACTAATGTAATCAGCCCCTCACAAAGGTCAAGGGTCACAGAGGGTTGACAAATGTGTGAAAAATGAAGGGATTTGGAAAAATACTCAGGTTTCACTGACAAAATCCAGCCCTATACTTATGTTTAGACATTTTCAGAGACCTGTTGGAGGAGTCAAGCCAAGGTAAAAAAGGACAGACATATTATGTGGATTGGTCATACACGTGAACCATAAGGACATTGCCTTTCTTGTTCATGTTCTGACTACTGTCATATTATGCATGTATGTACTTTGTATAAATACTTGCAAATATGCACGCAATATGTGCATGTCAGAACTTTTTTTGATACAAAATTATCTTTTGCAGGTTGCGAAAGATGAGGGAATAAGAGTTCAGCGGGTACATCTCTCTGCGATGGCCAACCGACGAGAAGGCAAAGGCAGTGAACTGATTGTCCTGTGTAGGAGGGCAGACGTCCTGTTATTTTGATGTCCATCCACCAAGCTGGCCACTATGTCAAGGTTTTGGACAGTCACATCATTCGCAATGCAGCAAAAGCCTGTGCCTTACTGCCTGAGCTGATGCATAGCCATATATTAGGAGCAGGGCAAGCAGGCTTTAGGCCTGGCTATTCAACTGCAGACACAACAGCAGTGGGGCAGTGACAACAAAGTGACAATGACAAAACTCGAGAAAATAGAAATAAAGAGGGAGTGTTTCCATAAGCCCGACATAGAATCAGCGGGGCGACAAAATTGTAACGTGCAGTCGAGCAGTTCAGGGGCTATTGTACAGTGATGGGGGTGTGCTTTGTGTGTTTTCATATAACAATGTGACAAAGCGATTTGACACCCATGTTGTAATTTGTAGTGCAGTAAAAAGGTGAAAAATATCTGTATTTTGACCAAAAAGATGTTTTCTCAAGTATACACAACTTCAAACCCAGACTTGGTACAAGGTGGTAAGAACTTTTCATGCATACTAATTTCGTATGCATGAAAGGTCAAGGGTCACAAGAAATCGGGAAATAGGTACAAGATATCCATATATTGCCCAAAGATTTTTTTTCTCAAGTATTCCTAACTGTAACCCTAAACTTGGTAAAGAGATACATGATGGTAAGACCTTCCTATGCATATTTATTTGGATGACCCCCTCAGAAAAGTTACTTTTTGTCACTCTCCTGTCATGTCGCGATTTGGAAATGCAGCTTAATATGTATTAGTTTTTGATTATCCAAAGAAAACCCCTTTACTGACAATGTGTTCATTTTTCGAAGACATTTCATCATATGAACAGGTCTTTATTGTGACAAGTTCCTAAATGCTGGCATACATCAGTCATTCAAAATATGTACTCCACAGCTGACACTTATGGGGTAGGAAACAGTGGTACAGATAGATTTTGTGCAGCATCGGTGTGAGACAAGGAGAAAACTTATCACTGCTCCGCTTTGCATGATTCAAAATGGTATACAGGGCTCATTCTGAAAATGGTCAGTGGCCTCAGAGTATAAAACCCACGGGTCCTTTCTGAAGAGGGGATGTGCGGAAATATAGAAACATGGGGATGTATATTTATGTCATTAAACCCTCAGCTTAAAATGTTGTGCAAATGTGGACTTGCTCAATGAAAAACGCAATACTTCTCAAGAGTGAGTTGACCATGCAGTTTTTGCATTACCCTCCAGCTGTCACAGCAGATTTAAGTGGTTGGGTATCATAGGCATATGATATGTACTGTACTTTGTGTTTGTTTTGTTTTTTCTTCCACTGTCAATCTTTGACTTTCAGCTGTGTGGCTTTACTTATCGTATCAGAATTGCTAACCACATGGTTCATTTCACAAGTTTTACAGATGTACTGTACATGACGCACGCCTGCAAACAGAATGATCTGACTATGATCCGTGTCCATTTGTGATTTGTGCTAAGGAACATGTGTACAGTGTAGTAATAAGGATAATATTTCATTTCTGAGCACATTCATGTAAGTTCTTTTGTGATATTTTTCATGCCCCAGCGGGTCCAAAATTAAATAAAGTAAACTGATGCCAACATTGTGTACAGGGTCCTATGCAGCAATCAGTTGTGACATGATAGCCTGCACCATGTTGAGTTTTTGGAGAGCAGCAATGGTATTGCTTGGATTACGGGCCAGCATGGTGCAGACTCTGTTGTAGACACTTCTCCAGCGTTATATGGTCGATTTTGTATCAAGAGCAGTACAGGTATTGTTTGGTGTGGATGCCTATATTATGCAGCCTAGGTGACACAGTGCATTGTACCCTTGTTATTCAGTTGTTATGGTATTTTGTGTTGACATCAGCATTGTGCAGTGCAAGTTATGGGGCTTGAGACTGCATTTCACTTTGTTGTGCTGCAATTGGACACAGTGTGGTACTGGTAACAGTATTGTTTGATTTTCATGCCAACATTGTGCACAGTATCTGTGTAATGTAGTTTGGTACTGCATTTCACTGTTATTATGTTGTGGGATGTGCAATGTTGAATTATATCAGGACTACAGTGATGGTACATGGTCTCTCTCTCTCTCTCCCCCTCCCTCTCCCTCTCTCTCTATATATATATGAGCAAAATAATATATGTAGTGGAAGGCTCTAAATGATAAGTCTGTCATTCCTTCTCTCCTATCCCCCTTCTTTTATATACTGTGCAGTTGGCTCCCAAATAAATACCTCATGAGCAAGTGGTTGCCGGTGTCGGTCTCCGTTGGCATGCACACAACTAAAAATGACATCAGCTCCACTTTTCTCCCAAATAGCTTGTATACAGTCAGCACTTTGTCAATGTAAATGTGAATAATGTTACATGTAGTTGAAATATGTTCTGCAGTAAAGCTGTATTTTGAGGGGGAGCTGGGTGACTCGGTGGTAGTGTAGTGTTTTTGTTTCCTTATAATTTGTAACCAAAAACTGCTGGGAAACTGAGATTCAGCTAGAGAGATAGGTACATCCACTACCAATCTGTTTACAAACATCTTTCAACCAGAGATGTTCATCGACCTGCTTTCACGGAGACACCAAAGGAGCATGTAGCATTTCTTGCAGCAGGTATATTAAAACAAATTCACATCAATTAATATTTGTAGATGATGCCAGTAAAAATTATTTTAAAAAAACTGTCTGTGACAACACTCTTTGGTGTGCTTTTTCATCAGTGAAGCTGTGAATGATTGAATGAATGTAAACATGCTCACACAATGCCTGGCTGAAAAAAATGAATGAACAAATGTACCGAGGTAACCAGTGTGCATTTTTATCCAAAACTGAATTCGGTTGTTTGGTTTATGGTTTAACATTCACATTACCACAGTGATGATAATCGCATATTTAAAAAAAAAAAAAAAAAAAAACACGCGTTAATTTTTTTTTTTTTTTTTTTTTGCTTAGCGAAGTAGAAACTGTATGGGTTTCATATGTGAGCAGGAAAAAAAAAATATCGCCATCTACGGGACTCGAACCCTGGTCACTGTGTGGCAAAGAAAAGTACCTTACCACTGCACTAACTAAATTACCGAGAAACAGCTCGTGCATTTAATTACTTATAGATAAACGTTTTCATCCCGTATCTGCCGTTGTTGTTTGTTCCAGTTTACTGTCACAAATAGTAATCGAGGACTAGCAGTTTGGGCGTAGTTTGCAACAGTTTGGGCTTAGGTTTTCCCTTGTAAGTTTGGCATAGTCGTTTTCCCTTACCGGCTACGGCGGAGATATGATCTGCCGGAAGTCAGACATCGCTTGTATCCCTTATTGAATACGCACTCGAAAACGACCCAAAGTGCCCAATTTTGTGCGGGACCCCATATTTTCTTCATAATCAATGTGATAGTTATAACATAAAGTACGACTTTATCGAATAAAAAGGGCCTGAGCAATTGCCCAACATTGCAAACACTTGTAATGTTATTGATAACATCCGGGCAATTTGCGAATTTACAACATACATTTTTTTAGATTTCACTTAGAATTCCAATTATTAGAACACACTTTTTTTACGAGAAAATACTAACATACTTTATGAAGTGACCGAAATGTTTCTTTATCATTTTAACACACTATTCGATAAATTTTTATTGTGTTCTGAAATCGGCTATTTTGCGTGTTTTTTCCCGTGGGGTACCTCAGAAAAACGGCTGTAACTTACAAATATGCCCGGGACCATGGGTCTTTCAGGGTGGCAATAGCCTCCAGACTCAATAAGGCTCTCAAAAAACCCTATAAGCGGCAGTTTTCAATTAAAAAATGTAGGTATAGTATACAACCTTAAACTGCTCTGCTCAGGTAATCCGCTCCAATGTTCTGCGAACCATTAATAGACTGTAAATTAACGTCGAAATTCTCCGAGAACATCACCCATCTCATAATACAAGAATTTGTAAACTTTGCAGAGTTTAGATAGTTCAAGGGTTGATGGTCCGTTTGGAGAACAAATGGCACCCCTAGAAGGTACAGTTCAAACCGCCTTACTCCCCAGATGATGGCTAGGCACTCCTTCTCGATGTTCGAGTAGTTTCTCTCAGCTCTGGTCAACGTTTTGCTGGCGTAGCTCACTGGGTGGAGTTTTCCATTATCCTCTTGCATTAAGACTGCACCTATTCATTCGTTGGAGGCGTCTGTTCTCATGATGAAAGTTTTCAACGGGTCCGGGAGGTGTAGAACAGGCTTCTCGGTTAGGATGTCTCGAACTGCCTGGAATGCTCGCTCTTGGGCCTCCTCCCACTTCACTACGTTAGGTTGTCATTTCCTCAGCGAGTCAGTCAGGGGACCTGTGACTGCCGAAAAGCTTGGTATGAACTCCCGGTAGTAGTTCGCCAAGCACATAAATGAGCGAACTTGCGTTTTGGTTGTAGGTCGCGGGGCATCCCTGATCTTCCGCACGTTGTCGTCGTGTAGCCTCTTTAAACCTTCGCTTAATTTGTGTCCGATGAAGTCTATGTTGTCGACCCCAAGAATACACTTGCTTGGACGGATAATGAAATTTGCATCTGACAGTCTTTGGAACAGCTCTCGGAGGGCTTTGATGTGATCCCCCCAAGTTTTGGTATGAATCAAAATGTCAGTCAAATCAAAATAGACTACATTCTGCTTATCTTCTAGGATCTTTTTCAGTCCTCTCTTCAATGTGGCACCACTGTTCACTATACCAAAAGGCATCTTCAGGAACTCCCAATGACCGTCGGGTGTGACAAACGCTGTCTTGTGGATATCTTTTTCTGCGATTTTGATTTGCCAGTACCCTTTGCTTAGGTCAATTTTAAAGAAAAATCGGTCTCCATTGACCTTCTGGAACAGTGTTTCCGCTGTGGGCATTGGCTCTGGATCGAAGACTGTTAGTTTATTGAGTCTACGGTAGTCCACACACACCCGGTTGGATCCATCTGATTTCTTCACAATGACAACTGGGGACGCGTATGGAGACTTAATAATAATAATAATACTGTTATTATATAGGCGCTTTTTCTCAATTTTGGGGAAATCGACTCAAAGCGCCGCGCCTGAAACCCTCACACACTCACGAAACAGACACTGATTTTACACCATTTAAGACAAACACAGTACAAGACAAACGAAGGGCCAGTCAGCTACTGAAGTTACAGAGATTTTTTGATCGCTTGTATTTGAAATTTGTAAAGTGGCCTGAGACCAGTACCAAAGTGTGGGGGGTGGGGGGTGGGGGGGGGTGGAAGAACCGGAGTACCCGGAGAAAGAACCCCCGACGGTCCGCCCGAATTAACGGTGACACTTACCAGAGGAGAAAAGTCCAACGCCGGAACCCGGTATCGAACCGCGCACCTTTGGCATTGGTGGCAGGCGCCTTAACCACTGCGCCACGGACCGCCCCAATGGACTCCCTGATGACTCCCAGGTTCAGCATTTCCTTGATGTCCTTTTTCAGTTCTTCCCTCGTGTTATAAGGAAGACGATAAGGTTTGCTGCGAACTGACTTATTTGATGTCAGATTAACCTCGTGCTGGATGGTGTCTGTTGTCCCTGGGTCAGGTGTAAACCGATGCTTGAACTCTTGAGTTCTCGCAGTTCTTCTCGTTGAGTCTGGGTCAGATTCTGACCAAACTGGATGTCTTCTACATCCTCCTTGTGGCGGAGTCCATTAAGGTTAAACAGGTTCTCGTCGTCTATTCTTTCGTCATCAGCAAGACGCACCGATGCCGCCAGTTGTCGTTTGTCTTGACGACCTCTCTCGATATACTTCTTCAGCAGATTAGCATGGTAAGTCTTCACCTTGTTGTTGACCCTGACTCTGTAGTCCTTGATGCCAACCACCGTGTCGACAACGTAGGGTCCCTTACACTGCATCAGGAGTTTGTTGTTGTTGGTAAGAAGAAGAACCAAAACCTTTCACCTGGCTGGAATCGTCTAGGTTTCGCCTTACGATCATTCTGCGCCTTCCCCAGTTCTTCTCGAGCCACCCTGAGGATATCTTCCAGCTTCTCTCTAAGATCGAAGACGTACTGGTAGCTGATCTTCACCTTAGGCGCGTCGATATTCTTGGTCCACAGTTCCTTCAGGATGTGCATGGGTCCCCTTACAGTTTTGCCGTACAGTAATTCAAAAGGGGAAAATCCTGTCGAATCCTGAGGAACTTCACGGTATGCGAAGAGCAAGGCATTGATGTATCTATGCCATAACCTTGGCTGCTCAGCACACAGTTTCTTCAGCATAGCCTACAATGTTCTATTAAACTTTTCAACCAGCCCGTTACACATAGGGTGATAAGGGGTGGTAGTAAGGTGTCGGATGCTCAAAAGCCGGTTGACTTCCTCCATGCAGTCGGAGACGAACTGAGTTCCCAGGTCACTCAGGATCTCCTCAGGAATCTCCAAACGGCTGAACATGTCGCCGAGCGCCTCTGCAACTGTTGGAGTACCGATCTTCTTTAATGGTATGTCCTCATGATAACGTGTAGCGTAGTCCACCAGGGTCAGAATGTAGCGATGACCATCTTCACTTGGAGGAGATATCGGCCCCACCAGGTCCACAGCCACCCGCTTGAAAGGCATATCGATCAGTGGCATTTTCTCTAGAGGAACCTTGGACACCTTTCCCTTGGGGATTGTTTCCTGGCATATGTCGCACCACCTGCAGAATCGGGTGACGTCGCCTCCCATATCAGGCCAGTAGAAGACGGCTCGGATCCTATCGAGGGTCTTGTTGATTCCCAATTGTCCTCCCAATATGGAATCATGGGCCAATTTCATCACCTGCATTCTCAAAGGTTCAGGAACAACTACTTGCCGCACAGGTTTATCCCCATTGCTGTTGAATATCCGGTACAGGATATTTTTCCTAGTCTCAAAGGTTATCTCATATCCATTTCGCGTCACGGGCTCAGCCTGACCTCGGAACTTGTCAAGCGTGGGCTCGGCTCTATGTAGCTCCACCAGCCTGTCTCTATTCACCACGGCTGCTTCCGTGTTGTCCGCCACTTTTAGAGGGATGGTCTTTGCTTGACTTCTCATGGTAACAGCACAGGTTTTAGGTCTCCACTCTGGATCTGGATTTTCTGCGTTTCTGACACCATCAATGTTTCCGATGATAAGATCGTAGACCGGGGTCTTCACGCATAGCACCTTCACCTCTCCTGTCAGGTACGGGGTGTTGACACTGACCTTGGCAAGGGGGATGATTCTCACAGTTCCGTCGGCCAAGATGAGTGTTGTCCACTCCTGTAGCTTCTGGACTTCAGATACTAGGTCCTCTCTCACAATGACGCAGCTACTACCAGTGTCTCTCAGCACTCTCACTGATGCGTTGCTGACGAATCCAGACACCACAGGCATGTTCGGTACTTCACTCTCAGGCAGCGCGATGTTGAGACTGGTAAGAATGTAGCCCCATCTCCTACTGGGATGCGTCCATTCTTTCTGAAAGATTCAATCAGCTCCGGTGTCAGTCGCCTTTCTCCAGATTCAAAGTCACTGGATGACGTCACATCATTGGCTAGTACAGCGGCGGCTCTGTGTTGAGACTTGGTACTGCTTCTGCCTGCTATCCCGCGATCTTGGTTGGGTCTTCTGGTGTTATCGTCTCGGGGAACATCCTTGGAAGGACATCGTATTGGCTTGTGACCTTTCTTTCCACAAAGAAAACGTTCCAGGCTCTCCATCGGCATGTGTTTTGGGATGTCTCTGACGTTGTGAGTTTCCTCTGCCGGTGTAGATCCGCGGTGCGGCTTACTGGGCCCGAACTTCATAATGTGGGCGTCCAGGTATCTTTGAGCAAAGTCTGTCAAGGCCTTCAGGGACTGGTCTTTTTGCTCCCTGAGGTGGGCGGCCAGGTCCTTGGAACATGCATTGAGGACTTGTTCTTTGATGATGATGTCACAGGTCCTGGTACTCTCTGTTTAAACCAGCCAGCTCTATCCATTTCTCCATGTAGCTCCTGATTCTTTCAATGAATAAGCCGGGTGTTTCTCCTTCTTCAGGCTTGCAGTACCGAAATCGTCGCCTGTAACCCTCTTCGGTGAAGTCGTACTGTCTCAGCAGGGCGGCTCTCAAATGCGTATAATCATCGGCTTCTTTTTTTGGTAAGCGGGTGTAGAATTCAAGCGCTTTGCCGGTTAGAAGTGCGCTCAGTTTGATAGCCCAAGTCTCTTGCCTCCAGTTGTTGCTGCTTGCGAAGCGCTCGAATCGCTCCAGATAAGCGTCCATCTTATCTAAATGTTCAACGAAAGGTGGAAGTTTTGGCGCACGGGCTGTTTGCTCTCTGCTGGCTAGGGCTGTTGCTTCAGTAACTCTCTGGCTTTGTGCCTCTATCTCCATCTGCTTCAGATGAATTTCGTGTTGTCGCTGCCTCTTCGCCTCTTCTCGCTGTTTCGCTGCTTATTCTGCTTGGATTTCGAGTTTCCTGATTTCACGTTTTTTTAGCTCTTTCTTCTCTCTCCAGTCTCTTTTCTTCTTCGAGTCCCTTTTCGCTTTCTCTCTCCAGTCTCTCCTTTTCTTCTCTCTCTCGTCTTTTTTTCTTCTCTCTCCAGTCTCTTCTTTTCTTTTATTCTCTTTTTTTCCCCTCTCATTTTTTCTCTCCAATCTCTCCTTCTCTCTCTCCTTTACAAACTCGATTAGTTGAGCTCCTTCGAGTCCACATTCCTTTCCCATTTTCAGGAATGTCTCCATTTCCGATGTTGCCATCTCTGCGTTTCACTGCTGGCTGTTTTCTCTGGCTACCCTTTCCACTGAGCCAACTGAAGAAGTCGGAGGGCCAAAATGTTACGTGTTGAGTCGTAGTCGTAGTATGATATCACATAAGACGCACGCACGTAAGTTTTTTTTTTAAAGAAACTTCACTCAGCTGCAACCCGTCACACGAGGCTTAAGGATGTAGACCATACTGGAGTAACAGTTCCAACAATATTTTATTGCCGCGATGCGATCTCCACACAATGCATTCACAAATGCACCAACACTGATACAATGTCTCTCTGCAATGTATCTACGCTTTTGACACACTGTGGCTATCATACAATGTAAATACTATACACTGCGTAACTCCATCACTGACAATGTATGGCAATGTACCAACGCGCTTCCCAGCACAATCTTTTATAGTATGATAGCTTTCTGGAATAATCTAGCAAATTCATACAACACAACCAATCGGAACGGAACACGTAACCAAAACTCATAAATATTGTTGAAAAAGAACTTTCTAAAATAGACTACAATAGTCTACAAAACTCGACTGCTAATTTCCACCCCAATGTTTGGAAATTCCCGTGTGTAATGACGTCACACAAGAGTACTACACAGTTCACGACCTTGCCGAAATTCTCCGGAAGTTTCAAGACTTTGCTTAGCACTTTCCGGCTGCTAATTTCACGCGCACAGAAAACAGCGGAGATTATTCGAGCGGTTTCTAGACTCTTCGAGATTCAACTCCGTATATCAAAAGACAGTCAATTCCGCTCTCTGTGCGAACGATAGTGAATCTTACTAAAAAGGTACGTCATTCGTAATAATAATAGCTTAAATAAATATCGGATCGTTTCCTACAATTAATACATGCATGCTCTCACAGAACAACACACCCACAGCCGTAACATTCTTATATCCACAAAGACGTGATAGAGTTCTTGCTGGTGCTGGATGTACCTCTCACATAGAACTCTCAGGTTGAAGATCTGCTCAGTTGTGCTGCGCCCTGGTCTGAAGCCTGCCTGTTCCTCAGCTATGATTTCCTATGCCTGTGACTTAAGCCTGTTCAGTAGGATCTTTAACATGACTTTGCTTGGGTGGCATATAAGACTGATCGTGCGATAATTCTGGCATTGATGTAAGTTGCCTTTTCGGGGGAGAGTTAACATAAGGACGCAAGTTGGGCTTCTGAAATCTACGTTAATTCAACGTCAAAGAGTCTCGACCGTCACAAGAACATGGATACAAAGTGATAACAGCAAGAGGAGTAGATGCTCTTGAGCCCCTGCAACTGCTGGGACTCGAAAGGATCTATGTTCCTTGCACCTTGGCGTTGCTCTCGTTCTTCCGGCAGTGAAGGGGTTAAATCCCAAATCAAAACAGTTTTATTCAGCAGTATGTCCAGTTCCATACAATAAGTAGACAACACTGCGCAATTGTAAAATAGATGTAATAGAAATGAAGTAAAAATGGCTGTTGGCTCAAGGGTTTCATGTGAAAGGAAAACAGAAAATAGAGGCTGAAAACCCTTTAAGTATGAAACATGAAACACGTCGTGTTTCATGTTTCATATTTAAAGGGTTTTAACCTATATTTTCTGTTTTTCGGTCAGATGTTATAATTAGTGATACAACAAAATGTAGCAGTATGCGCGGTATTAAAAGGATACGGTGATGTAAATTCACACGCGCACACTTTATATTTATATTAAAAAAATATTCTTATAATTTTCCCTGCGCGGGTTGTCCCTCCCCCTTATCCACTTGTCACATGTTGACCTTTTCTTTGAATTTAAAAAAAAAAAAAATTCAGTCCTGTAACTAAGTGGTGTTGCTGTTTTAGCATCGAAAAGGAATTTTGGGGGTGAAATTGAGTCATTGCCGATGGGTTCCCTCTATTTCTGTCTGTTTCTCTTTGTTCAAAGCATAAACCCAACTTGTATTTAGCCGCTTCTATGCTACTGTACGCACACTGTACGTACATTTTTGCTTCTGAAATCTTGGTTCGTTTAACGACCAACAACTGGTGTCAGCAAGAGGCACAGATCCTCATGAGCCCAGCAGTTGCGGGGGCCCATGAGGATCTATGTCTCTTGCAGTTGGATCGTGTTTACATTTTTTCTCGCCAGTGAAGGGGTTAATGAAGAAAGTAATAAACACACTGAAGATGCTGTAGTACTATCATCAGTACTTAAACGCGGTACTATATTTAGCAGTAAAAACATCATAAATGGGACAAATATTAATATATTCACCGCGCTCGCGCCGGCCTGCTCCGAATATTGCCGGAAATTTTGGGTAAAGGTCTCTACAGTACCTAGCCTACTTTGTTCCCTTCGAAATAACCGTGCCATTTCTCAGCTTACTAAACGACAAAATGACGTCGGTAAGTTGACCCATTTCATATGACCCAGAAAGGGAATGCGCAGCATCTTTTTTAACTGTTTTAGTGCTAACACCCTACAGCAGGAGACTGATTGACCTTGATAATTCAAGGGTAGTGCCAGATTAGATTGGCGCCTGAAGGCGCCAAGCTAATCTGGCACTACCCTTGAATTATCATGGTCAATCCACCTCCTGCAAGTGGTACATAGACGTTAATTAACACCTCCAAAATTCAGGAAATGGGCCCATGGCGCTAAAAGGGTTAAACATGACTTGATTATGAAGTTATTTGTGGTGAACAAGTGAAAGATAATTGCAATAGCAATGAACATTATCACACGAAAAAATAAACAGTTTGTAAATAAAGGTAAACTTTGACCTGATGGTCTATTTTTAGCCATTCTGCTCATCTGCTTTCCCCGCTTGACAGTTGTCAAAAATCGTGTATCACGGATTATATCAAACTTTGCCTCTAATATTCTTCGTTTTCCCACAACTCTGGGGAAAGTGGGATATTTTGCTTCTTATTAAAAATAGCACAGGAAAGCCCCTAGCATTCTGACCAATCATAGAAGACACAGGGGATAACGTTTAACAGATCTAGTTCGACAGGTCTGTAGGGAGACTAGGCCGTGACGTGACACGCAGAACACGGATTTTGTGTACGCTTGTAAAACGCTACGATTTCTTGGCTTTTGTTCGATACGAAGTAAGTTCTCCTGCACATGAAACTGTGAAAGCGACTACTGCTCGGACCATTCAGATAACGAATGCTTTGAACGAAAGCAACAGCTAATCAGGTTTCTGGCTTGA
>BTPG01000001.1:158509315-158574315 GCA_036245525.1 Semisulcospira habei | reverse complement strand
AATACACTTGCTTGGACGGATGGTGAAATTTGCATCTGACAGTCTTTGGAACAGCTCTCGGAGGGCTTTGAGGTGGTCCCCCTAAGTTTTGGTATGGATCAAAATGTCATCCCAGTAAAAGACCACATTCTGCATGATTGTCTTCTATGATCTTTTTCAGTCCTCTCTTCAATGTGGCACCACTGTTCACCATACCAAAAGGCATCTTCAGGAACTCCCAATGACCGTCGGGTGTGACGAACGCTGTCTTGGGGATATCTTTTTCTGCAACCTTGGTTTGCCAATACCATTTGCTTAGGTCAATTTTGGAGAAAATTCGGTCTCCACTGATTTTCTTGAACAGTTCTTCCGCTGTGGGCATAGGCTCTGGATCAAAGATTGTTAGTTTATTGAGTTTGCGGTAGTCCACACACACTCGGTTGGATCTATCTGTTTTCTTCACGATGACAACTGGGGACGCATATTGTGACTTGGACTCTCTGATGACTTTCAGACTCAGCATCTCCTTGATATCCTTTTTCAATTCTTCCCTCGTGTTATAAGGAAGACGATAAGGTTTGCTGCGAACTGGCTCGTTTGACGTCAGGTTAACCTCGTGCTGGATGGTGTCTGTTGTCCCTGGGTCAGGTGTAAACCGATGCTTGAACTCTTGAGTCAGGTCGCGCAGTTCTTCACGTTGAGTCTGGGTCAGATTCTGACCGAACTGCATATCTTCTACATCCTACTTGTGGCGAAGTTTGTTAAGGTCAAACAGGTTTTCGTCGTCTAGTCTTTCGTCATCAGCAAGACGCACCGATGCCGCCAGTTGTGTTTTGTCTTTACGACCTCTCTCAATATACTTCTTCAGCAGATTAGCATGGTAAGTCTTCACCTTGTTGTTTATCTTGACTCTGTAGTCGTTGATGCCAACCACCGTGTCGACAACGTAGGGTCCCTTGCACTGCATCAGGAGTTTGTTGTTGTCGGTAGGAAGAAGAACCAATACTTGGTCACCTGGCTGGAATCGTCGAGGTTTCGCCTTACGATCATAGTAATGCTTCCCCTTGTTCTGTGCCTTCCCCAGTTCTTCTCGAGCCATCTTGAGGGTATCTTCCAACTTCTCTCTCAGGTCGAAGACGTACTGGTAACTGATCTTCACCTCAGGTGCGTCGATATCCTTGGTCCACAGCTCCTTCAGGATGTGCATGGGTCCCCTTACAGTCCTGCCGTACAGTAATTCAAAAGGGGAAAACCCTGTCGAATCCTGACTAACTTCACGGTATGCGAAGAGCAAGGCATTGATATATCTATGCCACAACCTTGGCTGTTCAGCACACAGATTCTTCAACATAGCCTTCAACGTTCCATTAAACTTTTCAACCAGCCCATTACACATGGGGTGATAAGGGGTGGTAGTAAGGTGTCGGGTGCTCAATAGCCGATTGACTTCCTCCATGCAGTCAGAGACGAACTGAGTTCCCAGGTCACTCAGGATCTCTTCAGGAATCCCCAAAAGGCTGAACATGTCGACGAGCGCCTCTGCCACAGTTGGAGTGTCGACCTTCTTCAATGGTATGGCCTCAGGATAACGTGTAGCGTAGTCCACCAGGGTCAAAATATAGCGATGACCATCTTCACTTGGAGGGGATATTGGCCCCACCAGGTCCACAGCTACGCGTTTGAAAGGCATATCGATCAGTGGCATTTTCCCTAAAGAAATCTTTGGCACCTTTTTCTTGGAGATTGTCTTCTGGCATATGTCGCACGACATGCAGAATCGGGTGACGTCGCCTCCCATATCAGGCCAGTAGAAGACGGCTCGGATCCTGTCGAGGGTCTTGTTGATTCCCAAGTGTCCTCCCAATATAGAATCATGGGCCAATTTCATCATCTGCATTCTTAAAGGTTCAGGGACTACTGCTTGACGTACAGGTGTATCTCCATTGCTGTCGAATATCCGGTACAGGATATCTTTTCTTGTCTCGAAGGTTATCTCTTTTCCCTTTCGCGTCACGGGCTCGGTCTGACCTCGAAACTTGTCAAGCGTGGGGTCGGCTCTCTGTAGCTCCACCAGCCTTTCCTTATTCACCACAGCTGCTTCCGTGTTGTCCGCCACTTTTAGAGGGATGGTCTGGTGACTCTTCTGTGTTTGACTTCTTGTGGTAACTGCACATGTTTCACGTCTCCACTCTGGATCTGGATCGTCTGCGTTTCTGGCACCATCAATGTTTCCGATGATGAGGTCGTAGACTGGTGGCTTCACGCACAACGCCTTCACCTCTCCTCTCAGGTACGGAGTGTCGACACTGACATTGGCAAGGGGGATAATCCTTACAGTTCCGTCGGCCAAAATGAGGGTGGTCCACTCCTGTAGCTTCTGGTCTTTAGCTATTAGATCCTCTCTCACAATGACGCAACTACAACCAATGTCTCTCAACACTCTCACTGATGCTTTGCCGACGAATCCTGACACCACCGGCATGTTCGGCATTTCATTCTCAGGCAGCGCGATGTTTGAGACTGGTAAAAATGTAGCCCCATGCGTTCATTTTTTTTTCTAAAAGATTCAATCAGCTCTGGTGTCGCCTGCCTTTCTCTATACTCAAAGTCACTGGATGACGTCACATCATTGGCTAATACAGTAGCGGCTCTGTGTTGAAACGTGGTACTGCTTCTGCCTGCTATCCCACGATCTTGGTTGGATCTTCTGACGTTGTCGTTTCGGGGAACGTCTTTAGAAGGACACCGTATCGCTTTGTGACCTTTCTTTCCACAGAGAAAAACATGTAAGGTTCTCCACTGGCTTGTATTTCGGGGTGTCTCTGACATTGTGGATTTCTTCTACTGGTGCAGACACACGCTGCGGCTTACTGGACCCGAACATCATGTTGTGGACATCAAGGTGTCTTTGAGCGAAGTCGGCCAGGGCCTTAAGGGACTGGTCTTTTTGCTCTCTGAGGTGGGCGGCCAGGTCCTTAGAACATGCTTTGAAGACTTGTTCTTTGATGATGAGGTCACACAGGTCCTAGTACTCTTTGTTTAAGCCAGCCAGCTCTATCCATTTCTCCAGGCAGCTCCTGATTCTCTCAATGAATAAGCCGGGTGTTTCTCCTTCTTCAGGCTTGCAGTTCCGAAATCGTCGCCTGTAATCCTCTTCAGTGAAGTCATACTGTCTCAGCAGGGGGGTTTTCAACTGCGTATAATCTTCGGCTTCTTCTCCTGGCAAGCGGGTGTAAAATTCAAGTGCTTTGCCAGTTAGAAGTGCACTCAGCTTGATAGCCCAAGACTCTTGTTTCCAGTTATTACTGCTTGCGATGCGCTCGAATCGTTCCAGGTAAGCATCCATCTTATCTGAATTTTCTATGAAAGGTGGTAGCTTTGGCGCATGGGCTGTTTGTTGTCTGCTGGCTAATGTTGTTGCTTCAGAAACTCTCTGGCTCTGTGCCTCTATCTCCGTCTGCTTCAGATGAATTTCGTGTTGTCGCTGCCTCTCCGCCTCTTCTCGCTGTTTCTCTGCCTCTCTTTGCTGTTTCTCTGCTTCTTCTGCTTAAATTTCCAATTTTTTTATTTCACGTTCTTTCGCTCTTTCTTTTCTATCAAATCTCTCCTTCTCTCTCTCCTTCACAAAGTCCAGGAGCTGAGCTCCCTCCAGTCCACATTCCTTTCCGATTTTCAGGAATGTCTCCATTTCCGATGTCACCATCTCTGCGTTTCACTGCTGGCTGTTTTCTCCTGCTACCCTTTCCACTGAACCAACTGAAGAAGCTCCGTAGGAGGTGCCAAAATGTTACGTGGTGGAGTTGTAGTCGTAGTATGATAAACATACCAGACGCACGCACGTAAGGTTCTTTTAAATAAACTTTATTCAGCTGCAATCCGTCACACGCGGCTTAGGTATGTAGACAATACTGGAGTAACAGTTCCAACAATATTTTAATTCAGCGATGCGAACTCCACACAATGTATTTCCAAATGCACAAACACTGATACAAAGTCTCTTCTGCAATGTCCACACTCCGACACAAAGTTTCTCATACACAGCGTCTCACACAATGTACACCCTATACGGGCCACGTACCTACGATAAACTGCGTGTCTCTACTACTGACAATGCAAGACAATGTACGAACGTGCTTTCCTAGCGCCCTCTTTATATATACTACCAATGTTTTAGAAATATCTACGAAAATCATACAACGTAACCAATCAGAACGAAACACGCAACCGAAACTCATTAAAATAATCTTTCTACAAAAACTACAATAGGCTACGAAAATTCGGCTGCTAACTTCAGCTCTAAATCCTAGTGTATAATGAAGTCGCATAAAAGTATGGTAGCCCTATCACGACCTTGCATATCCGCTCTAGAAAATTCAGGAATTTTCACAAAACAAGAAAAAGGCTGCTCAATTCACGCGCATAGAAAAACAAAATGTTGCAAACTGTTACGAACTCCCCGACGTCACACATACGAGGTCACTAGACAGCGCGACCTTATCGAAGGTTCTAATCTACGCAAAACGAAGATCGACCACTATTCTCCGTGCGACTTTTCTAGAAACTTCCGGTAAAACTTAACGAAATCCGCTCTACGTGCAAACGAGAAAAAAACTTACTAAAAAGGTACGTGATTCGTAACCATGATAGCTCAAATAAATATCGGATCGTTTCCTACGATTAACACATGCATGCTCTCACAGGACAACACAACCACAATCGTAACAACATGGTTAACCCTTTCAGAAACTGTAATTCTGCAGTCTTCGTCAATACAACATCAACAAGCTCTAGTCGTTATAGGAACATTGATTCAAAGTGGTGTCAGCAAGAGGCATAGATCCTCATGACGCCCCATGACTCATGTGGATCTATACCTCGCAGTATGATGTGTTCATTTTTTCGGCACTGAACATGTTATTCAGCAAACGAAAGCAAAGCTCACGCCGGGACCTACAACGTACTTTCGACGTCATTCCTCGAATTGCATTTTTCTTCTTTTATCTTTTTTATTGTTCCAGCATACGACATCTTTATTGCAGTGTTGTAATACTCAAATAACATCAACACTGTCAACTAAGCCTCCTTTTCGATTTGTGATTACCACGCACGCACGCACGCACGCACGCACGCACGCACGCACACACACACACACACACACCCTCCACCCACCAACCCACCTCACCCCCTCCCCACGCAGTCCCCGGCTAGTAAGCTTTAATGAAATGACTAACTTCCATTCGACAGCTTTAACGCATATTTATATCCAGCTGAATGTGACTGTGCCCAGTACAGGTGTAGATCGAAAATCAACCGGACCTCTCAGCGTCAGTGTACGATGTATCATCGAAAACTAACTTATTATATTAAAGTACCATTGCGCATCAATCTGAAGACACATTTCAGCACCGCCATTTGCGTTTGCTATGCCTAATAAACTTGAACAGCAGTTTGGACACGCAGCTAAAGCACACGCGTAATTGCACTCATTTACTCACTTAGCAGCCGTTAGCGTGACAATCTATTTTAGATGTTTCTCATACTAATATATAGACACACACACACACACACACACACACACACACACACACACACACACACACACACACACACACACACGCGCGCGCGCGCGCACGCATTTACGATATCGTGAGCGCATGCACATACATATGTATCCACGGCCAAGTGTTATCAAGGCAAAAATACTTATGTTGCAACACGCTCCAGTTTTCTTGTTCATTCCTACCTGCGGTGGTTACAGACGTAGGGGCTCATGATGATTATGTCTATATCACACACATACACACACACACACACACACACACACACACACACACACACACACACACACACACACACACACACACATACGCACTCACGCGCCAAGGCGCGCGCGTACGTACATACATATGTATCCACGGCTAAGTGTTAACAATAAAGAAAATAATTATGTTGCAAAACGCGCACGCTCCTGTTGTCTTTTTCATTCAGCCGTTAGCGTGTCAATCTATTTTAGCTGTTTCTCCTACTAATAGCTGGACACACACACACACACACACACACACACACACACACACACACACACACACACACACACACACCGCGGCACCCACACACAGACACACAACCACACACATACACACACACACCCACAAAGACACACACACAAAGACACACACACGCATTATGTTGCCGTACGCTCCAGTTTTCTATTTAATTCGTACCTGCGGTGGTTGCGGACGTAGGGGCACCAAGCATGAGTCCTGCAAGATAAACGATATTTTTACATAGTACACGCATCAGAAGGGGACAAGGAAGGGGCGGGGGAGGAGGTACAATCTAAGCTCACTCATGCAGCTGCTTAAATTGTTTTGATCTTCAGCTGTTGAATATTATCTTTTAAGAAATAGCGCTGTTTGCACCTCCAGCTGTCGGGGCAAGCAGCAAAAGCACACGCGTAATCGCACTTATTTTTTAGTCTGATCAGTCGTTAGCGTGTCAATCTAATTTAGCTGTTTTTCCTACTAATAGCGTTGTATTTCTAGAAAAGAGTGGAGTCGTTGTCAGTTTACTTGATATCAAGTCGACGTGTGCTGAACTGGATTGTCCTATATCTAAATGAACCACAACTAGAACTGTGTATAGAATTTCATAACCATCTGCTGCAGAAGTATATCTTTGAACAGTTTCAAATTTGAGTAATGCAGGGGCGAATAATCACGAGAACAACAAAGAATTTTATTTTTTCAAGCTAGTGGAAATAAGGACATCATTGTATTATGTTAGCTAGTATGACTACTTAACCATAGCGGAAAGGAATTATTCTTAAAGATTGTTCGTCCAGGGATGGGAAGTTGGTCAAACCACCCCCATCTCCCCAAGCAAAACTGTCCATGTGTTCTGGTTGGGTGCTTTGACTCGCAGAGGACGCAGATGATTTAGAAATAACTTCTGTTCAAGGAACAGACGTACTGAATTCTTTGCAAAGTGTAGGGCAGAGAATTTGTCCAATCTCATGTTGACAGAACCCGGGGATCTCCGGACACGTTAAATCGTTGACAATGTGATCCTCGTCCGGAGAGTAGCGCCGACTTCTGTATGGCTCTCCATCCATCAAAACTGTGGAAATTCAGTGGGAAAAAGAAAATTCATTCGGTTGATTATGTGAGAATATCCCGACGAAGAAAGCAGCACGCTTAGAAAGACAGTTTCAACACAGTTGTGTTGTAACTGTCTTTTCTAAACGTGCTTCTTGGCAGTCACCTTTTTGGTCTGGAGTTAGATAAACATAATAAAATCACTGATCAGACAAAAAATCCTGGGGTCATGTAAATTCGTTGATAAACCCTACTAGGTATACACATTTTGTTTACAAGTAACCATCAGCAACATTAACTCATTCAGCCCCGACACACCACAACAAGACATGGATCGAGCATGATAGTTCAAGGTGGTGCCAGAATAGCTTGGCGCCCATAGGCGCCAAGCTATTCTGGCACCACCCTCGAACTATCATGCTCGAGCTGTCTCTAGAATAATACAGTCCTTCAGAAGGCAACTTCAAAATTTCGCTCCTAGGGTTGAATGTGTTAACCGAAACAACAATAACAACCGCAAATTATAATACAACGAAAACAAGACAAAATATCAATTGCCCAACACAGATATTTTCAGCCAATCCATGACCTGGATATGTGTACGTAGATGTATAGAACAACCGAGATCAAGGGGCTGTCAAATCTATTGATACAAGATATGTTACCAATTCGCTGACACACGCACGCACACACGCACACACACACTGGCACACACATACACACACACACACACACACACACACACACACACATATACATACACAGATACAAACAAAGAAATACCCACTGACCTGCACATGTCGTAATCTTCAGGAGAAGAAAACAACATAAAATCAGCACAGATCCTTCCATAATGACTTCGCTAGACAAGTGAGTTTCAGGGCAGGATGACCGCACCTTTTCCTTTTCTTCAGCGATTTAAGGGTGCAGCATGTCTGTGGGTGTGTGATTTGGCACCTTACGACCACAGGCCCTAAGGTCCGTAATTACAGACCAGCGCACGTCGCCTATCTGATCTGAAAACGCCTCAAATGCGCAGACACGAAGGAACGTTCCTGACGTCTCGACGAAAATACCTCCCAAACGCCTGTCAAGCGTTTTAACCTTTTGGCTGTCGGTAGCGCTGTTTGTCGAGGTGAGTCCTGTAGGAATTACCTTGACAAAAAACGTAACCTACAGCAGACAGGTTAACACGTTTGACTGGCGGAATCACCTCGACAAAACGCGCTACTGCTCACAGCCAATATCTCAATCCTTGATGAATAAAGTTTCAGTCAGTCAGTCAGTCAGTCAGTCAGTCAGCCAGCCATAGGGTAAAACAATATCAATGGTGTTAGCTAGCAACCTGTTAAGTTACATTCTGAAGCCTTCTCTGGTTTTTGTAACCCATATTCTGACGAAACGTGAAACCTGTAGCCCAACACGAAATGATCATAACTGCATTGTGAAGAAAGTCTCGAATCACACACCCCAAACACATTGTAGACCTATACAGAGTTTTCGTTTTTGACAATAATTTGCAACAAAATCGAATAGATAGGTGGGCTGTGAGGGGGTTTCAAAACACAAACACAAGCCATGTCGGTAGCAAACATGAGCTTTCTCTGAGACATGCAGCAGTCACCACCACCCCCACCCACCGCCCCCACCCACCTTTGAAATCTAAGTTCCGATTCCTGTAGTCGCACACCATCTTTATCAGGTTTGATCTAAACTGCACATGCAAAGAAACAGACATTGAAAGATCGAAAAAAAAAATTTCTCGAAGTAAAAAAACTCTGAAGAAAATTTCCATGTTTGCCACATTCTAAACGCCGATCGATAAATTCGCAACCACTCGGTATATTTTCGCCAAACGTTAACTCATTCGAGACGAGCCGCTTCCGGATACGCGGATTATGCCCCGTATCCGGAGGCGACAAGTCTCCAATGAGTTAACAGATAGTGTACTGCTCCAACTGTGCATCGCTTTATTTACAAACGGAGAGATTAAAACCTTTTGAAACTATCTTGATGCAGATTTACAGCTGATTTGGTTTTCAAATGTCGTGAATCACGCCAAGCAGGCAACCAATGCCATCTGACGGGGAAAATGTAAAGAAATCACAAACAGAGAGTGAAACATCTCGAAAAAGAAAGATAAGTAGGTAACTGTATTCTTCTCTAGATGTCCACTTGAAAAAAGGCTACCCCCCTCCCTCCCCACCCCCCGAAAATTTAGTAAACTGTATTGCTATTTTTTTAATTATTAATTATTATTTTGTCGTAGAGTTTTCCGTGGTTACAAAGGAATTTCCTCCATTAACTTCCGGGGGGCAAGGCGCATGCTACCCATCTGCAAAAGACATAAATCCTCATGAACCCCCCTCAGTCGCGGGGGCTCATGAGGATTATGTCTCCTGTTAGTAATCTACGTGTTATTCGTGATCACAATTATTCCCATTTCATTTGTGTTCTTCACGCTAATGTCGGTCAGTGTACAGTGGTTTCAGACGCGGAATCCGCGCCACCGGCGGTCAAGGAGTTTACCTCATCACTGCCTGTGGACGCAGATTATGTTTCTAAAATATTTGTGAATTGGACACAAACACAAAAATAAGACAGGAACAAAGTGGCTTCGGCAAAACTCGGAGGCAAGATTCATTGATCCTCATGAGCCCCCGCCAATACGGGGGCTCATGAAGATCTATGACACTTGCAGTTGAATCCTGTTCATTTTTTTTTCTTCTCTCAGCAGTGAAAGGTTCAAGGTCCATTAGCTAAACGTATGAATGCGTGTTTCAATGTCTTGCCTAGTCTAGGTCTGCTGCTGGGCTATAGTTTGCCTTCCTAGTGAGAATAAAATCCCCATTAGTGGAGATTTTTATTTTTCACACAAAAAAATGTTGGTCTGCTGAGTGCACTGTTTCAGTGAGCACACCCTGGAATTTGCACCTTCCCTTAAAATCATTTAACTCCGAGACGCCACGGCAAGACTGACATGGATCGAGCGTGATAGTTCAAGGGTTGTGCCAGAATAGCTTGGCGCCCATGGGCGCCAAGCTATTCTGGCACTACCCTTGAACTACTACGCTCGATCTGTTTCCAGAAATGTAATACAGTCTTTAGAGAGCAACTTCAAAATTTGAGGATTTCGGTCGTGGAGCATAATGTGCGAACTTTGCTCTTGGCCGAGAATAAACATAATATAAGCAGATTTTCATTGACATGTGTACACAGAGACGTACACAAGCAGAAGAACGCGCACATGCACGCACGCCACACTTAGCAAACACACAGAGACATTTGTATGCATAAGTAAGCACACGCACGCACACATACACACACACACACACACACACACACACACACACACACTACAGAAGGCGCATACACAGATGTATACATGTACAAACAGCAAACATACACGTACAACACACATGACACGCAAACGCAGATGTACACATGCGTAAGTATGCACACATACACGCACACAAAGACATTAACACGCATAAGAACGCACACACACACACATACACACACACACACACACACACACACACACACACACACTACACACAGATTTATAATACCGTCCTTCAAAGGGCAACTTCAAAAGTTTGTATTTTGATCCTGGGGTAGAATGTGTTCATAGAAAGCACTGGTGTCTATATAGACTGGTGCCATTTTCTGGAAAGCAGACATCCCAAGGCATTTTTCTTTAGATTATGGCATATAGCATTTTTTGACGTTATGGTATGCTTAATTGATTTCATGAATATGCCGAGCTAAATTTTGCCCAAGTTGCTCTTAACAACGGACGAAACAAATATGGCCGACGGATCAAATGCAACGTCAGCGCCCAATGGTATTACGACATACATCATCATTTTTTAATGTGTAGTAGTCTAAAATGTAACATTAACATTAAAAAAATATGTATCCATGCAGAGCCCCAAGTACAGGGCCACTGACGAATTTCTTAAATTAATCCACGTTGCTCTGAAACTCCGCTCTGACATACTGTCACACCCTGTTTGCAAAGGCTTGGATGTCGGTGAGGATAAGATGATATCATCAGTTCCTGAATCCCTATTCATCTGAGATTGATGTTTGGTGGCACCACTTTGCTACAAGAAGATCAGGAGGTCGGAGATGTAGACCCCAGTGAAAAGGATGCCAGAATTCAAACACGAATAGTTAGCATTGGCCAGGAACTCGTCTACAACGTCTCTGGGGGCAAGAACTTAACCCCAAAACACATTGGGCTTGGGAGTGCCCTGCACCAAGCGACAAGATCCAAAGAGCTCTGTACTCTTTTTCACAATGCGGGACATATCTCCCATTACAAGAATATCCTGCAGGTGGACACTGCTTTGGAAAAGAAAACTCTGGAAGCAATGGATCCTGAGACTGATGCTGTTGTACCAAGAAATTTGATACCGGGCAGGTTTGTGCATTTCACATATGCCAGTGTTGATATTAACGACTCCAACTTTGACGGCAAAACAGTTTTCATGCTACTCAAGTTGCTAACAAACCAAGGGGAATCACACAGCGCTGGACAGACAAACAGTTAGATCCCCTGCCCCCGCCTATCAGGCACCCAATCGCCAGCCCACAGAGAAATACGCAGGTATAGAATAAGACGATCATTTGCATCCTCTAAAAGAATGCATCAGGTCTCTTATATAACCCATGTCTTTCTCCGGAACTTAGGAAGTAGGCAGGAGAAACATACATACACAAACACGAAGATGCATTACTATATGTGGTCGGGTAAATACCCTGATTTCCCACAGTAGATGCACAGATGAATCAGGGTATTTACCCGACCACATATAGTAATGCATCTTCGTGTTTGTGTATGTATGTTTCTCCTGCCTACTTCCTAAGTTCCGGAGAAAGACATGGGTTATATAAGAGACCTGATGCATTCTTTTAGAGGATGCAAATGATCGTCTTATTCTATACCTGCGTATTTCTCTGTGGGCTGGCGATTGGGTGCCTGATAGGCGGGGGCAGGGGATCTAACTGTTTGTCTGTCCAGCGCTGTGTGATTCCCCTTGGTTTGTTTACAATTCTGCCAGCGCTAGCCTCATCTATCTGGTTTGTGAGTACTCAAGTTGATGCATGGCAAAGAGGCCCAGATGCTGATATGGGCTTAGATGCTGTGAAACCCTCACAGGAAACGACTCTTGATGTTCCTGATGCCATGGAAGACATCATGCCTGCTGGGTGACTGAGGGAATTGTAAAGCCAAAAACTGTTGCTTGGTGAAAATGAGTGGTTTCATCAGTCTACGAAGAAGTGCAATCAGGCACGTCAAGCTGCAGCGAAGGACATGGCGTTCTTCGTCAAACGGCAAGAAGAACAAGACTGCTCTGAGAATCGATGGACACACTTTAACCAGGTCAACAGTGCTACTGGCGTGTCTCCAGAACTCACTAGTGTTAGCTATTTGCCAATTGTTCAAGCTCCAGCTCATGACCTTGACACACTGCACACCGTTGTCTTGCGTTGTAGTCAGTCAGCTCGGCCAACACTACGTTGTCTTGAATGTTGATGAAGCATTATACTAGAGGTTCATGGATCTCAAGAAAGGCCAAGGCAGAGTATCAAGACTTTTTGGTCGTTAGATTAGGGGGTCTCCATACAGCCATGAAATTCCTTGAAGTCATGGGGAAGCATGTTCAGTCATCTGACTTTTTGGAAGCGTGTATCGAAGGCAACCTGCTCGGACCAAACACTGTACAGCAAGCCATGTTTGGCAAATCGTATGCCAAAGGGATGAGAGCACACAAGGTCACTGTCCAAGCATTCTAGAGAATTCTGCTGCCAAAGCTGCTTAAGTTCATCAGAGAAAGAGATCACGATTTTGCACAACAGATTCAGGACAAGACATCCAAAGGCGACACTCCTGGTCTGATCTCTTAGTTTGCGGAGGAAGACGTCAGCGAGAGAGTTGCAGCCCTCGTAGACTGTAACGCAGACTGAAAATTCCGGTGGACCTACATGATGATGGTGCACATCCTACTGCTCTTTACCAGAGCGCAGAGAGAGGGTCTGTGGCAGCTGCATCTCCATGCCTTTGGCTTGATGCTTCCTTACTTCATGCGCTACAACCACACCAACTATGCAAGGTGGGAAACGGTCTACTTTTGCGAGATGCAGCAGCTACCGGATCCAGTGAAAAACGAGTTTGAAGATGGCAATTTTGTTGTTAAAAGATTCAACCAACAGTTCAAGTAGATCCTGATCAAACCAGGAGTGGCTGAACAACGTCGGGAAGAAGAATGTCGGCATTGTTGGGATCACCAAGTTTGACAGATACTGCTAAATGTCTATCAAAGGCTTCACACGGAAGAAAAGAGGCAAAGCTGTTCCTGTAAGGAGAGAGATACAATACAGGGACGTACCTATTCCTCAAAACTGGAACAGTTTCATCACACTAGGGGAAAACAAAGCAGATCTCGCAAGATTACTGTCCCAGCAACTCATTCTGAAAGCTCCGCAAAACAGGACTATTGTTGTCTCAGGCGGATTCAGCAATGAAGAGCAAGTGGAGTCGTCTACTCCAGAAGTCAGTAGGAAGATCTTGAGGCCCATCATGAGGAAGCCGATACGCGCATCATCTTGCACTGTGTGAAGAGTCACGCTTCAAACATCGTCATTCAAGCTAGGGACACAGATGTCCTAATGCTTCCCAGAGTGTGGATGAAGACAGGCACTTTCAAGAAGCGCAAGTACATTCCTATACACACAGTTGCAGCTCAGTTTGACAACATCCTGCTTGAAAGCTTGCCAGCTTTTCATTCACTGACAGGATGTGACACTACCTCTTTCCTGGCTGGCCATACAAAGAAATCATGCTGGAACACATTCAAAGAACACCATGCACTCCTGTCAGCTATGGGCAAAGGTGATCTCATGGAACAAACTTGTGCTGATGCACAGGCCTTCATCTGCAAAATATACAGAGCAGACACCCAAGTACTTTTTGCTCAAGCCCGCCCTCTGGAAACCCTGCCCGCAACACATGATGCCCTTTCTTTTCACATCAAGCGAGCACATCACCAGGCATCAGCGTGGCAACAAGCTGACATGCAGCACCCTGCGCTATCTCCTAGAGACCAATGGATGACAGATTGAATGTTATGCCCTGGTTGCAGCCCTGAAGTCACTGCCGTCAGTTCTGGAGTCCTGCATAGCATTGATTTGCTGCTGCTGCACAACACAATGCAGACGGTCCAAGTGCAAATGCAAGAGCTCAAACCTTATATGTACTGATGCATGTAAATGCAGCACGAGTCAAAATTAATGCATGAACATTTAATTTCACGGAAACAAAACGTGCACTGCAGTGTCGGACTTTGTGAACAACACTAAGTACGACAGTGTAATATTACTTCCGCAACCCCACACACACCCAACGCAGGCACCCCCTCCACTTCCTAAGAAGCTGGGCCCACGCTACCAGAATTTGCCACTAGCAATGTGTGGTAAGCAACAATTTGCCACCTGCCACATCGGCTTCCTGGCACACGTATCAATGTTCGCGCAATGTGTTGTACTGACTGACCTGCCATTACTATTATGGAACAGCTCTCACGGCGCGCCCGGTTGAAATATTCGGAGCTGCATGAGTCCCATATGCATGGGAACTCTCGGACAAGGTTGATCAATTTACTCACTGGAGACGTGCCGCATACGGATACGCAGCTATTAGCAGCGTTTTCACATGCGGCGCGTCTCCAATGAATATTACAGTCTCAAAGCCGTCGGCCGTCGCTCAGCTTCTCCGCCATTTTTTCCGGCTCGCCGGAAGATGAAGAAACGGGAAGTGGCGCAAGAACACCGCTGATTGGCTGAGAGGCGGCAACATTGCTCGAGCCTTGCCGGCTACCACAAATGAATAGACTCGGTTTGTATCGGGTCGCAATTTGTGGCGGCAATATTGTAGGCGCCCCTAATTGAGGCGGCAACATTGCCGCCACAAAATTGCGCCCGGCAATAGGTGTTTGTGGTAGCGTGGGCCAGGCTTCTAAGATTCCCCTTTGTAGACAAAGACTGATAAATCTATTGCTGATGATGAAAATTTGAACATGGGAGGATTTTTCTTGTTTAGGTGAAGTAAATGTTCAAGACAAACTGTAATGAACGTGTTTTCTTTTCTTTTTTTTTAAATGTGCATATCAATATTTACAATTGTGTTTGAGTTTTCAATCAAAGTATGGACCCATAGCTATTTCAAGGCAGGGAAATGTGTTCCTTTTTTTTTTTTTTTTTTTTTTTTTTTATGTAAATAAATTTACTCAGAATTGTTGAATTAATGGGTGGTTCTTGGATCATTATCATTGTATTAAAGTTTACCGTTCGCACAGCCGCCGTTTTGAATATTTCATTATAACTCGCAAACAACACAAAAATTCGTCCGGCATATTCAAATATTTGATTCTGCATACCCAAATCCTTCAGAAACAGTCATTGGAACATTGCTAAAGAGAAATGCCTCACACTTTTTAAATAAGCCATTTTCCGGGAAATGGCACCAGTCTAATATAGGTCAGACGCAATCGCGCACTGTCGATAGTCCGACGGAGTCGTCTGCTATTGGTTTTGACGGCAGTCAGCCGTAAACTGAAAGACCCCAGGTAATGGTAAACTTTGTTTAGGTCTAGATACATATTGAGCCATATTGTACTTGTTGGCCCACCTTTCGCCACTCGTGCATTGTCTTTTCTGAAAGACTCTCTGGGCATCGCCTAAACTTTAAATTTGCAACTTGTTCTTAGCAATAGAAGTCAGGTTTATATCAGTAGTTTGGTCACAAATGTTCCATAGATTAGACATAAGCTGGTAAAAACAATTGTCTTTTGACACAAAGAGTGGTTTGCTTTTTAGTGTACTGTTTTGGTCGAAATAAGTGCAGCTTTGACCTACTTCAGATTTCTTCAAACAGCGTCTGGTGCTAGCAGCATTTCTTTTTCGGTTTAACCTTACCATCAGCGTGGATTTTCGGCGTGGCTGCTCGAATGCTGTTTCGCATCTCGAGTTGTCTGGTAACCAGAACGTCCGTTAAACACTGAAACGCTTCCTCCACGCCTTGCCCAGTTAAAGCGCTAACCTCGAAAAATCCCTTCACAACGTCACGTAATGTGTCAATATTCTTCAGTTGGTCTGTGGGGACGTATTCAGATGACATGCCTTTCAAGTCGCTTTTGTTGCCCGCAACTACTATCACTATGTCTTCATTGGTGTAGCGTTGACACTCTTGAATCCAATGTGCGACGCTGTCGGCTGTCTTCTTGCTAGTGACGTCATACACGACGATGATGCCCATGGCGCCGCGGTAAAAGCAGGTAGTAATTGTGCGGTACCGCTCCAGGCCGGCTGTGTCCCATATCTGGAAGCAGCCGGTTAGTATTAATAATACACTTAAAAGGTCAGAAGTAGGTCAGCTTTTCTGAAATGTAACGGGATTTAAAGCAAGGACAAACACGCAAATTTGACGCAGTAGGAGACAAGCGCGACTTTGACGCAACAGGAGACAAGCGCGACTTTGACGTAATAAGAGACAAGCGCAACTTTGACGTAGTAGGACACAAGCGCGATTTTAAGACCAATAACGTGAAGACCAAAGCGTGCCGGAGAATAACCCAACGGAGAAAGAAGCAAGCTTAGGAAAGACAGATACAACACATTTCATTAAGTTTTTCTTCACTCACTGACAAGATATGCAGTGAACTGTGTGCTTTTTTGTTTGTCCGTTTTGAAAAACCTGAAATATATGTGTTGTGACTGTCTTTTCTATGCTTGCTTTCCATTTCGTTGAGTTATTCTCACGCGCGATTTTGATAAAATAAAAAATAAAAAATAAAAAAAAATAAAAAAAACGGATCGAAAAGGCGGACAAACATGCTATTGCCTTTTTAATCCATGTTTGTGTTAAAATCGCGGTTGTCTCCCATTGCGTCAAAGTCGCACATCTTTCAACCTCCTCCGTTACTATTTTCTGATGTTAGGTTGTGTCTGATGTTAGGTTTTGCATCATCGATTCATAGCGGTTTTCAGTTGTCGCGTTGCTTCTATATAGGAATCAACGCGACAAAAACCGCTACCGACGGACAGAATATTAAAGCAAAGAATTCACCGCTGACTGACTCGTGATAAATGTCAGAAGGATTTTTATATCCTGGACAGAAACATCAAACTAAATTATCAAAGTTGCTACAGTTAGTTAGTTAGTTAGTTAGTTAGTTAGTTAGTTAGTTAGTTAGTTAGTTGGGATTAACACCGAGTAGGTGACTAAGGTAATCTCACGGCGGAAAATTGCTACAGTTCTGTACAATGGTTAAGTATTAATTTTGCAAGAAAAACTAGTTTTTATATTGATATTCAATATTTTAAGTTTGTGTTTATAAATGTAAATAAATGTGTGAAAGGTAGATTTGAAGGAAGAATGGAACATAGAGGAAAGAGAAAATAGATGAATGGATGGAGGCACAGATGGATGGATGGTTGGGTGGGTTGGGTGGGTGGGTGAATGGATGGATGGATGGATGGATGGATGGATGGATGGATGGATGGATGGATGGATGGATGGATGGATGGATGGATGGATGGATGAAAACATCAAGTGCACCAGACTGGTGCTGCAGTGGATCCCTTCACACTGTGGCATCTACGGCAATGAAGAAGCTGACAGAATGGCAAAAGTGTGCGCAGAGAAAGAACAAGATGAAAATGGAGTCAGCTTCACAGAGATGAAGACCATCATTAAGTCTGTGTACAGACCACCACAACGGCCCCTAGACAGTTACCATCAGCTGTCCAGACAAGAGCAGGTGACCATCTTTCGTCTGAGGACCGGGCACAACCGACTCAATTTCCACCTGCACAGACGCTTCCACCTCGTGCCATCTCCCCTGTGCCCTTGTGGAGAAGCAGAGCAGACCACAGAGCACATCCTCCAGGACTGTGGGAACCACCAGCCGCTGAGGGAGGAGATATGGCCGAAGCCCGCCACTCTACAAGAGAAACTGTACGGGCCTGTGGAGGCGCTACAGAAGACCACAGATTTCATTTTGAGAGCCAAACTCCAAGTGTGACGGCGTTCGAGAAGAAGAAGAAGAAGATGGATGGATGGATGGATGGATGGATGGATGGATGGATGGATGGATGGATGGATGGATGGATGGATGGATGGATGGATGGACGTAAACATTGAAACCAGTTTTGTCCAGGTAACCCCTTTCACTGCCAAGAAAAAATTGAACTGAATCCAACTGCAGTAGACATAGATCAGCATGAAACCACACTGTATGCGTGTCCCTTTGGCGGCTCTGATCTTTGACCTTGAATTTACAATGATTTCAAAAACACAATCTGCGTCCACTGGTAGTGAAGGGGCGACAGCATAATTCAAATTACGTTTGTCAGGCATTAGACGACCGGTCTTTGCTTGTGTTTGTTTGTTTTGTTTTGTTTATTATCTTCTGCCTTTGTACAGAGACAGTATGCTAGAATTTGCTTAAAATCTTTTGATAGATATGAGAGAAGACATGTTTGGTTGTTTGATTTATACCAGCCTTGGCTTAACCTGCGGACACTTTTTGGCCTAGTTTGAGTTGCCGTGCGGAGGTGATTTGAGATGTGTACCAGATTTGGCTGCGCTTGAGTGTGGGGTTGGTGCAGAATCAGGTTATATATATATATATATATATATATATATATATATATATATATATATATTTATATATATATATATATATATATATATATATATATATAATATATATATATATATATATATATATATATATGCGCACGCACACAAACACACACACACACACAGGACTGTATCACATGGTAAATGCAGGTAGTGAAGTCAGCTCGTCTCATCGTTTAGCAGTCTGATGGACATGGGGATAAATGAAGACCGACGACGATTTGTCTTACAGTTAATAGTTCTGAACCGCCGAACTGATGGTAACAGATCATATTCACCATGCAAAAAGTGACTGTCGTCAGAAATGATGCGACAAGCCTTCTTCACCACCTGCTTCTCGTACAGAGAAGTGAGAGTGGACTGCTGTACGCCGGTAAGCTTGCTACTGATGTTCACTATTCTCTGCAGTTTGTTCTTGTCCTTCACACTGACGTTACGGAACCAACAGATAAAAGAAAAGGTAAGAACACTCTGGAAAAAAAAGACTTATAAAACATGGACAGAATGGATTGTCAATGTTAAAAGAACGCAACTTTCTGAGGCGATAGAGGCGCTGCTGACCTTTCTTGTACGCAATGTCACAGGAACGGTCCCATTTTAGCCTGTTGTTGATCGTCGTACCGAGGTACTTATAACGGTGCACAATCTCCACCCTCTCTCCATTGATGCCCGTATCAGACTGGGGTGGTGGTGGTGGTAGGGGTGGGGGGGGGGGGTACTGAAGGGGGGGGGGGTCTTTACGGAAGTCTATACACGTCCTTGGTCTTGCCTACTAAGCGTCACGACACCAGTTTACAAAATCATTCACAACAGATCCATGTCCAGACTCAATATCCGACAACAAGCTGATTAAAGCGGTATCGTCCGAAAATTTGATAAAGTAGCTGTTGGGATGTGAACTGACACAGTCATTAATATAAAGAATGTAGATCAGGGGATAGAATCCACATCGCTGTGGAGAACCAGTGGACACAACCTTAACATTGGACAATGTTCCATTAACACGCACCGGGTGCCAGGCCTACACACCAGAAGTTTAAGAACCCACAAGGCCAGTTCAGCCTCTAGTTAAACTCATTAATCAGTTTTTTTTTTAAATGCAAGTGTGGCTGAAGCGTATTAAAGGCAGAACTCGGGTCGAGGAAGAGGATCCTGGCATTGGCTTTACCCTTTTTCAGATGTACATGGAGCAGGTTCAGTAATGTCAGAGTGGCATCCTCCAACCCTCTCCCAGGCCTGTACGCAAACTGCAGCGGGTCAAGCTGACCTAGTTTGCGGGTCGTGATCATGGCTTTGACAATTTTCTCAAAACTTTTCATGACTAGGGAAGTGAGAGAGAAAGGGCAAAAGTCATTGAGAGTGGTAAGGAACTTTTTGGGGGGGATCGGAACAATTGTTGATTTTTCACAACATGGGAACTTTCTGTAAGTTAAGCTAAGCCTGGAAGATGGAGTGGAAGTTACCACTCAGTTGAGCAGCACAGTTCTTTAGACCTGATATGCCATCTGGACCAGGGATTTTCCTCACATTCGTACGCTGAAACACATTGCGTTCATCATTCTCATCAATTTCTGGAGGTGGACCCTCAGTCTTAGTTTTGTTTCTGATATCATTTATTTCATAGCGAAATCATGAGTATCAAGCCGGGAGTAGAAAGTAACGTCAGCAAGAAGTATAGATCCTCATGAGGATCTATACCTCTTGCAGTTGGGTGGTGTTCAGATTGACTCGGCGTTGAACTGGTCAAAATACTTCGAAGTACCCACCTGCAGATTTATTCCGTCCCCATTCGGCAGGTCGATCGTCTTGATGGCAAGGTCAAGCCCTATGGTAGTAATATGCCCGTCGATGAAGGTGCCGTCTGTGTACCTGCGCATTAGCGCGCTTTTGCCAGTGCTGCAGTCCCCTACCACGATGTATTTGAAGAGATGATCGTAGCCCTTGGTGGCGGGCTTGGAGGCGGACAGACCTTTGCGTGTATCGGCGCCTTCTGGCTGGTCTGAGGTCTGAAGCACAGCGTCATCAGGTTTGACCATTGTGTCTGCGGAATCATCATCATCATCATCATCATCATCAGTCCCTTGCCCGAACTGGGCGTTGGGGGGACTGAAAGGCAGCAGCAACAGACAGTGCTCTCCACTGAGTTCTATTTTGGGCGGTGGCAAGCAAGTCTGGCATCTCGAGTTCGGTCCATTCTTTTATGTTTGCGACCCAACTCTTTCTCTGACGACCTCGCCGACGACTTCCTTCGAGAGTGCCTTGGAGGATAGTCTTGGACAAGGTGTTGTGTCGGGTCACGTGGCCAAACCAAGCAAGCTTGCGCCGTTTTACGGTTGCCAGAAGAGGTTCATGTGGGCCCACCAGGGAGGTGACGATGCTCCGTACATATTCGTTGGTTTTGTGCTCGCGGTACGAGATGCGGAGCAACTTCCTCAGGCACTTGTTCTCAAAGGCCTGGATTTTCTTTTCTGAGTCTGCAAGCAGTGTCCAAGTCTCACAGCCGTAGAGTAGAATAGACACTACGAGGGACTTGTAAAGCCTGTACTTGATGGTGAAGCTGATGGAGTTACTTCGCCATATCCTGTCCAGCCTGGCCATTGCGGATGTTGCTGTACCTATCCTGATACGGATCTCTGCTACGCAACTACCGTCTTTGGACAGGGTGGCTCCCAAGTACTTGAAGCTATTGACCTCTTCTAGCTTCTGGCCGTTCATGTGAATGTTGCTGCTGCTGTCGCTTGTGGTGTTGATCATCACTTTGCTTTTATCCGTACTGATCTCCATGCCATAAGACCCTGCGCTACTTGAAAGTTTGTCTGTCAGGTTTTGGAGCTCGCTATTGCTGCCTGCCATGAGGTCAATGTCGTCTGCGAATCGAAGATTGCACAGGGATCTGCCACCAATAGAGATTGAAGTATGGTGGTCGTGGAGGGTTTCCTGCGTGATCTTCTCCAGGAATATGTTGAAAAGGACAGGAGAGAGCAGGCATCCTTGACGGACACCGATCGTCGTCCTGAAGAACTCGCCTGACTGATTGTTAAGTAGAACCGCGCTGCAGGCGTTCTTGTAAAGCGCTTCTATCATTTGGATCAGTCCCTCCTCTATGTTGAACGATCTCATGACTTGCCAGAGTCCGTCGTGCCAGACGCGATCAAATGCTTTCCTGAAATCAATGAAGTTGTGGTAGAGTTCGCGCTGATGCTGCAGATGTTTCTCGATCAGGACGCGGCAGTTGAAAATCTGCTCTACAGTGCTTCTTCCAACTCTGAAGCCAGCCTGTTCTTCTGCCAGCAGTTCCTCGGCGAAAGTTTTGAGGCGGTTGAGAATGATTCTAAGCATTACTTTGCTAGGGTGACTTATCAGACTGATAGTTCTGTAGTTCTGGCACTGTTTCATGTTTCCTTTCTTGGGGAGCGGGATCACTAGAGACTGTGTCCATTCTACTGGCCATTTCTTTTGCTCCCAGATCTTTTGACAGAGTGTAGTGAGGACCTTCGTTGTTACTTCTCCTCCATGTTTCAACAGTTCAGCAGGTATGTTGTCTACACCTGGAGACTTTCCTCCCTTCAGGCTGCGTACGGCTGCTTCCACCTCTTCAGCTAACACTGGCAGGTCTTCAGCCTTCCTGGCCCCAGCCTGGTTGTTTTGGAGGATGCTGGTGTCTGGCTCAGCCTTGTAGTTATACAAGTCTCGGCAGTACTCAGTCCATCTGTTTAGTACAGCAGTGTTTTCCGTAAGGAGTTGGCCGCTGCTGTCTTCGATGACTGTGGCTGTTCGCTGTTGAGTCTTGGTGAGGGTCCTTAGCGTTTCATAAGCCTTCTTGCTGTTGCCGTTTGCCATGCCCTCTTCCACGCTACAACACTGGTCTTCAATCCAATCTTCTTTGGCTTCTTTCATCCTCTTCCTGATCTTCTTGTTGACAAGTCTGTACTTGTTTGCTGATGTGAGGTCTTGGCCTCTCTTTTTCTTCCAGGCTCTCCTCTCATCACAGAGATCGAGGATGTCATCGGTGACCCAGGGCTGTTTGCGCTTCCTCTGCTTCCCCAGCACTTCTTCTGCTGTAGAAAGTAACACCTCTTTTATATTTCCAGCAAGGGTGTCTACGTCGCAGTCCAAAGTAGCCAAGGCTGCAAATCTGCCTCCCACCTGGGCTTGGAAGAGCTCTTCTACTTCCGGGTCTTTTAGCTTCTGGAGGTCGAATCTGATGCGAGGGCTCTTGCTATCTCGTTTCAATGCCAGCTTCAACTTGAGGCTAGTAAGGACGAGGTTGTGGTCGCTGCCAATATCAGCGCCAGGAAAGGACCTCGTTTGTGCTTTGTTAATGCTGGATTTGAATCGTCGAGGCAGCAAGATGAAGTCAATCTGGTTATGGACCAGGCCTCCTGGCGATTGCCATGTCACTGTTCTTGACTTCTTGTGTGGATGGAGGGTATTAGCAACGGTGAGACGGTGACTCTGTGCGAACTCTAAAAGTCGCAGGCCTCTGTCGTTTGTTTCTCCAAGGCCAAACTTGCCAGCTGTTCCTGCCCATTGTTGGTAGGCGTCAGGGCCGATCTTTGCATTCCAGTCACCGAGGACAGTCAGAATGTCTTTCTTAGGTGTTTTCTTGATGATGTTGTCCAGTTGTTCGTAAAATTCTTCTAATTCTTCATCATCATGATCTGCTGTTGGAGCGTATACTTGAATGATAGTGATGTTGTGCGGTCGGGCGGAGATGCGGATGGAGATTAGTCTGCTTGACACGGGGGTGCAGCTGATGACAGTTCCAGCCACCTCTTTCCTTACGATAAAAGCTACGCCATGTTCGTGCTTGGTTTCTTTTCCGCTGAACCAGATTTTATGGCCTTCATCTGTTGTTGTTTCTCCGAAGCCTGTCCATCGAACTTCTGCAAGTCCTACAATGTCCCAGCGATAGCGCTTCAACTCGTGGGTGAGTTCCTTCACTTTGCCGCACTGGTAGAGTGTGCGAACGTTCCAAGTTCCGATAGTTATTCCTTGCGTGGGCAAGTTGTCTGCGGAATAAATTGTATATTATAAGTTATTGGTCGGAGAGGTTCGCTACACGGACCTTTGTAGGCCTGAGAGAGGTCAAAGGAAGCATTGTACCCCGAAGGCCGAAGGCCTTTGACCTCCGTGTAGCGAACCCCTCCGCCCAATAACGTATTTGTTTTCCTTCCTCCGTTTATTGTTTAGAAAAAATCCGGTTTATGAAGACGGCCGCTTCTGTGGCGGATAGGTGATACCATTGAATATACATGTTCTGCCGGGGATTCCCAGTCTTGACAAGATAGAGTGTGACGTAGCATGATTCCGTCTGAAGCGCAAGTTTCTCGAGTAAAAAGCTAATCTTGGCTTGTGTACAGAATGATTCAAGCTGCAATGTCTACAAAAGGTCGTCAAAGTGTGACAGTGACAGTGCTTTCTTGACTGCTGTGTGATTCAGAAAAATTAAGAACTTTTTGAAGAAGCGATCGGCATTTGACCACTGATGTGACAGCTTGTGCAAGTTAGCATGGTGCCTTGTGCTTTTAGATTCAAGATGACTGAAGGGGATGCTTCGAGTGTGCAGCAGATTGTCGTTGTTATATTCTAAAGTGTCATGTGTGTTTGGATATCTGGAAAAAGGAATACCACAAAACGCTCGTTGTTAACAGCAGGACTAGTGCTGAGATGGATTTTAAGGTAAGATTTTATTTTACAGCGTTGACATGATGTCAGATAGTCTTCGAAAATTCGTGAGATATTTTTCTTCAGATAGTTCCGTATTGAGTGACGTGAAGAGAGAACTTTGGCAATATCGTGCTTTGTGTATAGTTTTGCTGGGTGTGTATTTTCGTTTTAGTTCTTGAATTTGTTGCTCTGTGCTTTGGTGAAATTGTGGCATGTTGGTGGCTGAGCAGACGACAGTGTGTTGTTTGCAAGGATTGCTGTCTCTGGTTGGTTAAAAAAAACCTCGGAAGCTATTTTTGTTCCGTGGTTTCCCGAACTTTAAAAATGTTCGGTGCATGGCGATGAGATGGATTTGGCGAAGGCTTTTGCTGTTTGCGCTGTGTAATTAGTGGTGAAATATTGTTTAAGTTGGCTCCTCACGTCGTAACAAATAAGGCAGAGGATGTGTATTACGTCAAATATGACTACTTTAGTGCGTTTTTTCTGCTATTTTGTCGAACCGAGTTGCTATCAAGACTCGAAAACGAGGTCCTAATGCGTCATCGAGAGGGCTATAAAACGTCCGCCATTTTTCGCTACAGGGGTTTTTATATCACGGTCACATGGTACAGTTTGCGCTAAAGTGACTGGTCGTGTGACGTAGGGAGGAAAACAAATAACATTATATTATATTATATTATATTATATTATATTATATTATATTATATTATATTATATTATATTATATTATATTATATTATATTATATTATATTATATTATATTAATTATATTATATTATATTATATATTGATCAACAATTTGCTTGATATAGTGCGATAACAGGCAGATGTGATTACGAGACCCGAATCAAAATGTCCGAGTCGTTAGACGAGCACATTTTAATTCGAGTCAAGTAATTACACCTGTCGGTTATCGGCATTACATCAAGCAAAATGTGGCTCAATATAATGTATGTATCCAGTTCAAAACGAAACTTTACCTTGCGTTCTTCAGTTTGCGGCTGATTCAGTGATTGTGGTGTTCAGGCGAAACGTGACTGGCAAAGACTGCGCTTCGGACTATTGACTGAGAGCGCAGATTTCCTTAAACATTGAAAAAAAGCAGTGGATTCTGCTTGTAATTAGATAGCTGATAAGGACGGAACATACCAGCAGGTTTGTTTATTTTGCCTTTTTCTCGGGTTGTCGCTTACGTTATCGCTAGCGGAGGTCTTGTCAATTTCACTCGTTTCGTTCGTTTGCTGGCGTCTGCCATTCATGTGTTTTGTCTGACCACCACAATCAACCGCTAAATGAATGACGCGAGGCACAGTTTTGTTTTAGACTGGACACATAAATTATATTGAGCAGCAGTTTTGTTTGATATAGTGCCGATAAACAGGCAGATGTGATTACTTGACTCGAATCAAAATGTCGACGTCTTACGACTTGGGCATTTTGATTCGGGTCTCGTAATCCCATCTGCTTGTTATCGGCACTATATCAAGTAAAATGTTGCTATATATTATATTATATTATATTTTCTAGCTGGTTGTATCATTCCCTTGCGTGTGAAGATTTCCCACAATCGTCTTTTGTGTTCAGGGAAAACGTCCCTCTATTATGTATCCGGAATCAGAGAACCTTTATTGCTCCACTCTCCTCTCTATTCGCTAATCTCGCAGCGTTTCATGTACACAGTGCAAGGGAACATCACTGAAAATAATGATAAACTTACGAGTACACACATGGAAACACCATAAGAAACACGTGCACAGTTTAACGGCGTGCATATATCCCCTGCGTAAGGTTAACTCATTCGAGACGTAGCGCATACGAATTCGCGGCGAACAGCAAATAGCTGTGCATCCGTATGCAACACGAATCGAATGGGTTTAACAGAAAGTATACACACAGTTTTATCTCAGCGTGTTAACACCTTGAGCCCTGGGGTCTAAAGTCCAAAACTTGGGCGGCGTCTTCTGTAGACTACATTACAGTTTTGGAGACGGAGTGACCATGATAGTCCAAGGGTGGTGACCGAATAGCTTGGTCGGCACAACAAAGGGACTCATTTTGCAGTCTAACACAACAGAATCAGGTAGCTGAAAGATAGTTGAAATCGGAGTAGTCTGGCCACAATGTGTTATTTATTATAGGCGGCGTCCTCTGTAGACTACATTACAGTTCTGGAGACGGAGTGACCATGATAGTTCAAAGGTGCTGACAGAATACCCCCCTTGAACTATCATGATTTCTTCCAACCAATCACCAATGGACTGACTGAATTACAAGACGTAATTTGATCATCGTGCCTAACCTACGTGCAAGAGACCTCCTGTCAACTAGTTTCCTCAGGCTGTAGGCGTTCTCCACGTCAACCCATTTTACCCCAAGGCCGCATTTCTCAAATTGTCGCGGTGTCACATACGAACTAGGTACCAACTGCACGAGACAAATTGACCATGATAATTCAAGTGTAGTGTCAGGTTAGCTTGGCGCCATGAGACGCCAAGCTAATCTGGCACTACCCTTGAATTATCGTGGTCAAAATCCACATCTTGCTGTATTGCGTCGAGGCTAAATGGCCTGAGTAAAGACTGCAGTGTAAGGAGACTGGACACCCTGAACTTGCACTGACCACTTGATCATACATACAACAACTTGGGTGACTGTGCGAAAATTTGAAATGACTGAAAATGATCCATCTCAGCTGTACAGTTAAGAACAGCTAATTAACTCAATCTGCTGATACAATCGTGACAGATCCATACGAGCAAGAGACAAAGATTCTGATGAGCCCCTGCGGATGCAGGGGCTCATGAGAATCTGTCACTTGCTGCTGGAAAGAGCTGGATGAAGGACTCTTCTGTCTGAACAACAAAAAAAAACAACCCTGATTTTCAGCTTTCTGGGATTTTTAAAAACAGGTGAATTAGTTTCCAGGACTGATGACTGTCAACTATGCAGCTTACGTTGATGTGGAATGTCTCACTGCAATCTACTGTTTCTTTAAAACAACTACATCAGAACCAGTAAACTCACTCAAACCCAAATCACTCAGCCGTTTAAAACTCTTAGGTCATTCAGCCTGACGGCCGTATTTCCCAAATTTTGGAGGTGTCATCTAATGACTATGCACCAGTCGCAGGAGATGGATAGAAAATGATAATTCAAGGGCAGTGCCAGATTAGCTTGGCACCGACAGGCTCCAAGCTAATCTGGCACTACCCTTGAATTATCATGGTGCATGGTCGACCCATCTCCTGCTGTAGTGAGTCAGGGCTGAATGGGTTAATAACAGTCGGCAGCTCTTTTTGTCTAGGTGATTCCTGCCGGGAGTCACCTTGACAATAAGAGCTACCGACAGCCAAAGGGTTGCAACACTGGTACCCAGTAACAGAGATGGACCTGCCATGACAGTTCAAAGTAGTGCCAGATTAGCTTGGCGCATGAACTATCATGGCTGGACCATCTCCCACTGTAATTTGTGTAATATTCAAGGTTGCTGTGTTAAAGTGTGCCGAATATACTAGTACTACACATTTATCCAAACTGAACCCAACCTTCCCTTTCACACCTCATGTAAAATAGAGAAATTAAATAATTTGGACATTCGCATTGACGAGTTTTGTCCCTTTGGAAAAAGCGAGGGTAGGGGTGTCATTTAGGGGATACAATTTGCAGTATTGATATTTGGCACACTATAATTAAAAGACAGAATACCCTGAAGACAGTATCTAAAACAATGAAAAATATGTTCCCCAATACCATTTACTGATCTAAAAGACTTTGGGAACTTTGTCAGATGCCAATGGAAATTGTGTACCAGCTGTGGGAGGCTGATTGTTTAGAACAGTTCAAGAGTAGTGCCAGATTAGCTTGACGCCCTTAGGCGCCAAGCTAATCTGGCACTACTCTTGAACTGTCATGGCCGATCAATCTCCAGCTGTGTGTCCTTAATGGTGAATATTCAAACGGAGCTGAAAGTGAAAATATTTTTTTCAGAAAAAACAACAACACACACACAAAAAACTAAAACCCACGATCAAGATCCATCGTCTCTGTGCCAAGATCCTCTTCGTCCTCCTCGTCTTCATCATCATGTGGCTCAATATGGACAACAAGTTTCAATCTTTCCTCGACCGTCATCTCTAAAGCCTTGTCCGCCTCTTGAGTTTTCTTGTTGATCTGTGTGTTTAGCGCGTAAAACTGCCCCCCTCTCTGGCACTCTTTCTCCTTGGACCCTTTGAAGGGTTTCACATTTCTGCACAAAAAGCAGTACAATATACTTTAATGCGTAAGTTATAAGACACACTTTAATGCATAATTTAACTTGCATTGAATAAACTGTCTGAGGGACCGTGTTCTGTTAAAAAATAAAACGCTGAAATAAAGCTTTTCTTTAAAAATGTCAAATCAGTCTTCAGGACAGAAGGATTGCCACCCAAGCATGTATAACAAACAGGAATAATAAGATGATGTATGTGTATGAATTATGATGCACAGTATTTACATATGTATATATAATATTTATATAACACTGCTAAAAACGCATCCTACTGTAGGCTTTCAAAATCTGAGCTGCTAATAGCACCTTGCTTTCACTAAAGCTCGTGTGGGTGGGGTGTCGAAAAACTGCACATGCACTTCATGTTTCTTCGTCTTCTGGCCGCGGACATGGGTCCTGGCCGTCGGGTGTTTGCAGACAAAGCTCGGCCACCATGGGTATCCTGCAAGCTTGGCCCACACCACATCTCCACAGTTATACTCCGCGTCATCTGTGTATAATGCAAGAAAGGAGATCAGTTTTAATTATAATATGTATAATTTATTATTTTATTATAATCCCTACACTGCTGAGAAAAAGTGAACAAACACCCAACTGCAAGAGGTATAGATTCTCATGAGCCCCCGCAGTTGCGGGGGCTCATGAGGATCTATACCTCTTGCGAAAAACGTTGTAGCCATGTTCCTTTGATGCCTGGGGAATCTTCAAACTGAACCTACGATGATTTAAGAAACACAACCTAAGTCCAATGGCAGTGAAAGTGTTAACCCACTAGTGCACGATGCATTACAGGGTTAATACTAATAAACTGACCATTTTCTGCATGTGTGTGGCAACCTGCACTGTTTACAGTACCTGTTGCTGCATGCAAGTGGGTCTGTTAACACATGTACACACATTTTACCTCAGGACCGAAATCCCAACATTTTGAAGTTGCCCTCTGCAGGACTGTATTACAATTTTAGTGACAGATTGAGCATGCTAGTTCAAGGGTGGTGCCAGAATAGCTTGGCGCCTATAGGCGCCAAACTATTCTGGCACCACCCTTGAACTAGTACGCTCATTCCATGTCCTGCTGTGGTGTATCAGGGCTGAATGAGTTAACCTCAACATTCCAGAAGTGGCTTTGTGACCAAAGTAGGGACCTAGTGTGCAATATGATAGCAAGCTGATGTGCAACACACAGTCTCTGGTGCGCTTAGCAGAACGCTCGCTCCATAGTGATAACAAGGGAAGAAACTTTTGCCATGTCTGAGATGAAGCAGTACCCAGAATTCTCCCAAAATGCTGTCAACCATGTAACTTGTAAGATTGCAAACTACAATGCTACATTGCTAGGCCTTCTGCAAAAATTTTGTGAAAGAGGCCACGTTAAGATAAAAACCATCCATAAATGAGCATATCGCTTGAATATGTAAACCAGCCAAGTTGATGTCTACAAGGATGAAGCTTAACTGTGCAAAAAGCCTTAGTTGATGCTAACTTTTGATTCTGATTGGCCAACTGAGTTTGTTTCTGGCACATTTCAAGCGGATGGTTGCTTTGAAGCTTGAAAACTATTGTTGAGTTGCAGTGCATCGCCTCTCCTAATCCTAAGGCATGACATCTCTAAACTATCTTTATTCGGCCCTTCGGAATCTGCATGAGATGTCGTTAAGGGTGCTGCCTGCACACCTGGAAACTGGTAAGTAATAATAATAAATAATAAATTTTTCTTAGCGCAGGATTCCCACACAGTAGGTTGAAAGCGCCTTACACTAACACACATAACTAAGCAAGTGTGACCGGATACACCCAGCTCTCATAACCCATCTGATGTAACTTTGTTTTTTGCATCAAGACTTAAGAATTTTACTTGTTTACAAAATATGTTTTGTATTGTTTTTTTTCAGTGGTTTTCTTTTAATGTAAGGTCTCGCAAGGTATTGCTTTCAGTGATGCCTGCGTTGATCCGACCCCTCCTGTTTACTTCTAGACTACTAGGTTTTCAGCGTCTGTTAAGGGGAAGCAACCTCGTCAGCCACATCGTGGCTTTGTTCTAGTCTTAATTAATCAAGTCAATGGTTGGTACTAGTAAAATTACAGTTGCGGCTCTTTCATTAGTGGCAAACTGCAAGTTTCTAGGTCCTGTAGAACCGGAGCTAAAGTCAGATAACCAAGTGCAAACTAACACAGATTTCAGCTTTCCCGCTCCAAAAGCACCGAGTTCTGGAAGAAGACGAGTGATGCTTTCTTTGCGGCCCACGCCTGCCGTATATAAAGCCCCAACACGCAGCATAATTTCATTTAGCTCTGAGCCGGGCACTGATCACTTGTGCCACGTGCACCTTCATTCTGTGCGCGAATTTTGAACTGCATCCTTGCAAGACTGAATATGTGAAGGACTCCTGTGCTGAATTTTGCCTATGCACTGCTTAGTACTTGGTACAATAAACAAATGTCATAGAGACCTCTTTGTTTGACTCCTCCGTCACATGCCTCTGTGACCTGTCCTTAAATCATTTCTTGTACCCAGTTACAAGTGCCGTCGCCGACAGGATTACAGAGGTGGAGGAGTCGCTACTACCAGGTACCAACTGAAAGCAGTGTAGAGGGCGTGCTGTCATCTCGGCTCGACCACGAGCAACATGGGGAGGAATCGCAAGTGCCCGATGACGCCATTCATCGTTGAAATGGAGAACCTCGATGGCAACCTCATGCTGGATAAGCAGGGAAAGCGGCGTCTGCTGCCTCCACTCCGGATCTACAAGGGTCATGGCTACAGGGGTCCATCTTTCGCATCTTTCAAGCGGCGTGCTGAGGAGGTCATGGCTGATCTCGGTGAGGACCTTGTCCGCCAGATCCGCCCAGTTGTGTTTGTGAGATGGATCACATACGCGTTGGAGGATGAGACGGACTTGTACTATGGCCACCACTCGACAAGGGAAGATAGCTCTTCTGCAGCTGCCCTCCTCGCCTTCCTGCAAAGCAAGTTCGGTGATGACGGAGCACCACATACTCAGCCTCCGGGTGCTACAGCCGAGACACCTCCAGTGCGGCCAGACCTCAGTGACACGTCAATGGCACCAGTAACACCTGCCCTGCAGCCACCCTCTCTATTGCCTTTTGGACCGCCATGCGTGGAAGCACAGGTGTCACAGTTGTCCGTGGATGTAACACCTGTGTACACTCTCCATGAGCCACCAACTGTCCCTAGGTCATCGCGTCCTTGCACATCTGCTTCAGGCGTTAAAGTGAAAGTCCTGGTCGGCACGGATGTCATTGGGTCGAAATGGATTCCATCTGTACACACACACACACACACACACACACACACACACACACACACACACACACACACACACACACACACACACACACACATATGCAGACAAAAGCGTCAGAGTGGGTTACCTACCATTTTATGTCAAAATGGGTTCCCATATTTCTATTTATTCTAGGGCTCTGGAATTGATGCGAATGTTTAGAACTCACTTTATAACTAAGCTCTATAACTTAAAATAAAATAGACATTTTCTAGAAACAGAGCCACTAGATGGAAAAAAATGGGTTTCTACCAATAATGTGGGTGCCTCTCACACACAAAAACTGGCATTACAGTCAAAATGGGTGTCTTCACAACAGTAAGCGTCTGTAATAAGGTCAAGTTCATGGAATACTTCTTTTTCACATTAATTTTTTTTCCAACTTAATGTGTATGTGTGCTTTTAACATTTTTAACATTGTATGGTGCAAAATTCAATAAACACTGGCCCGTAACCTTTCGATTATGATTTTTACAGAGGAAATCTTTTAAACATTGCTGCGTTTTGTCATTCTGAAGCAAAACAGTTTATCATGGCATTGATGTGAGAATCAACATAATGTATTCTGGAAATTAAAGGACTTTTTTTTTGGTTTTGGGTACTCTGGAGTTTCAGACAAACAGCAACAGAGCATTTTGAATATTAACCCTTATTATTCGGAATACACCAGTGTGTGCAACAAGTGTGACTGAAATAGTCCAAGGGTTAGTGCCAGAATAGCTTGGTGCCTCTAGGCGCCAAGCTATTGTGGCACCACCCTTGAACTAAAGCCATTGGTCTATGTCCTCATCTGTAAGTACTGTAATGTAGCTTGCATAGAATTATGGCAGTGAACAAATTTGAAGCTTTTAGCCTCAGTATGACTATGAAACGGGTCAAAAAGTGTGGAAAAATATGAAAGATAGAAAAAGACCCAGACGAAGAAACTAACACTTAACTTATTCTACCCCAGCAAAATAAAGATCCACCACGATAGTTCAAGGGTGATGCCAGAATAGCTTGGCGCCTATGGGCGCCAAGCTGTTCTGGCATCACCCTGGAACTATCATGGTGGATCTGTGTCCTGCACTGCAACGCAGTCTTCTGAAGACGACTTCAACATTTGGGGATTCCGGTCTTGGGGTAGAATGAGTTAAAATGACAGAACAGAACACTGACATTAATTAATTAACTGACAACATAAGAAATCACTTGAAACTTCAGCCTTTATTATTGTCTTTCGTCCCCAACAACCAACCATTCTTCCATGTGCAGAATTTTAAAAATGGTATGCAGTATATTACAAAATGATCCAGACCCCCCTCCCCCTAATAACACTCTTGTAATCAATCTTTACGTTGTCAATGGTTTTCTTATCTTATCTTATTATTGTCTTTTGTGCCCAGCTGGCTGTTTCGTTTTGCAAATCCAAAGGTTATACAGTATACAAAATGATCCAGGCGTCCATCAGATAAAAAAAGCAGGCTATACATGCTGAAACCACCCCAATAATAACTCTCTTGTAATAAATCTGTATGAAACCGAAAATGCCACGAGTGGCGGGGAACCTCAATTCATTTCTTTTGTAACTTTTTCAGTCTGTTGCGGACGTAATCCTTAATGTTTGTCCAGCGCCTATGTCTAAGTCGGGCTCCTCGGCCATTGCGTGCTGTATCTCGGCCTTTCCAGGAAGTTTGTTCATGACGAGATGTGTCTTGAAACGAGTTTGAACAGCTTTCTCTTCAGCTTCCCCCCATGGTTTCCTTGTAAATCTAGCTTTCTTTCGAACAGGAGCTGACGCAGTACTGTCATCATCAAAACTATCTAGATTGTCATCAGGCTCTGGACGTCTTTTCTCCGTCATGCTCATCGATTCCTGTGTTGTTGACTTGCTACTTGCTTCATTCACAGGTGCTGTTCCCCCCCCCCCCCCCCCCCCCCCGAGACCTCTCTGCCAGTTTCTGATGTGTCTTCATTGTCAAAGTCAATCTCTTCATCATCGCCCAGCTCAGCTCTAATGCAACTCTCAAAATCTGTCATCCCATTGTTAACTGACAGAAGAATCTTTGCCACTTTTGCCTTTTGAAGGACGTCTTGAGGTTGGCGGTAGATATGGCGATGTATCCGAATATCATGGCCAAAGAAATCTGCCAGCTGATCCTGGTCTAACTCCGAGATAGCCATTGACTGAGCCAAAGTTGCAACCTGCTTCCGTAACTGAGTAAATGTGAACATGGCTGGGTATGACACCCCTGCTTCTAGGGCATGGGCCTTCAGAACATCATGGCCTCTGTAAGGCCTCTGACCAGAAGGTGTGGCAAAGATGTACTGGGAATCAGCTAGAGCTGGCACTGATTGCCTCATTTGAAGGATTCTGTCCACAGTTGTCATCATCTTTTTCGTCAGCAAAACGGGAACACTCCTGTTAAACTTGCCTCTGATTTCCACTCGCTGAAAATGATTCACCATTTTCTTCTCAACCTCTGTGAGACCTTTCAAGATATATTGATTGGTGATCGATCCAATCTTAGCATTTTGGAAGTCTGACACCTTCATTCTCTGAACTTCTCCCCCTCGTTTTCGGTTGAAAAGTGATACAGCACAAAGAGTTGCTTTAACCACTGTCGGATAATCTTCCGAAACCATCCTTGTCTCAAGAATCTGTTGGACCTTCCTCACATCTTCACATGATGGGATCAGCTTGGGTTTGTTCATGGTCATTTTCCCGACCGACTGAGCTGCTGTAGCGGACACACAATCATACCAGTCCCCATTGAAGACAGAGTCAAACCGCTGCGCCTCAGAGAGCTCCTGTCGCCACCTGTCGTCTGAACCCTGCCCAAGCTGTTTGGATGCCTGTGACTGTTTGATCTGTGAACACTTTTTCAAAGCATGGCCTATGCGCATTGCGAGATTGCCTTTTTTGAACTGATGCGTGTCCCCATCAAAATCTGCTAGCTCTTTTACAGCCAGGACAACATGATCAAAGCTAGCTGAAGTGCTCACAGCATTTAAACTTGCGATTTTCATTTCTGACCTCACTCTGATAATCTTTAATAGTCTCCCTAACTCCCGCATCCTGGAGCTGATTTGTCCAGCCGTGTGTTCTTCAATGTCCCTGCGGTCAAATAATCTCTTTCCATACTCAAGAAGCAAGGGGTCAGTTCTGATGAGACGGCTTATCTCATCATCTCTCTGGCTGGCCAAGACCTTATGATAGAAGGAAAATTCAACGTCTAAGGGTATTGGAAGCATTAGGCGCGCCGCGTCCCCTCGCCGAGTGATCTGAAACTCTCCTGGCTTCTGACAGCAACGTTTTGAGTGTACAGAGATCAGCTTTTTTTTGATAGAACCCTTTGCAATGGCTACAGGCGAGAAGGTCGTCTACCTTACTAGTTTTGGTGCGATACTTAGGAATCAAACATCCGGATTTGTTTTCAAGAACAGCAACGTTATGCATGTAATCACCCTCATCTTGTAGTCTGATCCATGATCTGGATTGATCCATGCTCGACGTCTCTGCTTGGTCCCTTTTTTCATCGACAACATTTTAGCAACGTCTGCCTCATCTGCATGGACATCTTGTAAGTGCGTGCTCATTTTCAAGACAAGCTTGCCACACAATTTGCATGCATGTTTCTTGTCCCATTTGTACTTTCCTTTCCCTCTCTGCGACACGTGCACACCTGTTTCTTCTGTAAGTGCTCTTTCCCCACTCTTTCCAGCATCATGTTCCTCCTGCCTATCCACATTCTCATTGCCACCCCCTAACGCACACTGCACCTTGTTGGTACTAGCGTCACCGACACCTGGCCACCCCGAACCTGCCACTGTGATGAAATCTAACATAGTCAATACAATACTGTCTATGTCAGAGATCCCAGCAATTGATGCCGACACACCCTCTGAATCCGGTGAGCTCGAGCCAGGAACAAACTCCTCGTCATCACTGCCCTCGTATTGCGATGCGCTGGCACTACTCTCAGTCTCGGGTCCATCCCAGGCGCCATTTGCCAACTGGAGAAAGAAAGAAAGAAAGAAAGATTGAAACCAAAGCTGCATTAGGGGACAGAAACAGCCCAATTTTGGTTTAAGGGGCCTTGCACAAGAATAAAAAGAGTAATCCCGTGTATGACCGATTTACATATGTGTGACCTCGGTGACGAGGGCTGGCTTCTGCAGCAGCAAAATCCACGTTTTTTGAAAATGCAAGCAGTTTTCACACATTTGTCAACCCTGCGTGACCCTTTGAGAGAGGTCACTCAAATTGGCATGTTTAAAAAGGTTTTGCCACAAAGTATCCTTGGGCCAAGCTTGAAGAATGTGGCTTGAATAGTCTCCGAACAAAATGCCACCGTTAACTCATTCTACCCCCAGACACACCACAGCAGGATAAGGATCGACCATGATAGTTCAAAGGTGATGCCAGAATAGCTTGGCATCTACGGGCGCCAAGCTATTCTGGCATCACCCTTGAACTATCATGGTCGATCTGTGTCCTGGCATGCGCTGCAATTCGGTCTTGAGAGGACAGGGGCAAAATTTAAGGATTTTGGTGTTGGGGTAGAATGAGTTAAAGTTTACCATGGACGACGGACGGACGACCAGTGGCCCAGAACATAAACTCACTTTTGCTTCGCACGCACGCCAGCCAATAAAATGAAGATGATCATAGAATCACTTTACTTACCAGTTTGTAATTGGGAGCATTCCGCTGCCGTCCATGCACCCTCCTACCAGACGCACCCTCTGTGGCGGAGGCTGGGGGGGGGGGCCATGATGCTGCAGCATAGATCCCGATGGGTTTGGACATCCTGCTGCCATCCGGCGCTGGGTGTGTGCAGAAAGTCCTGAGCCGGTGTGATCAAAACGGTGTTGCTGCAAACATGTCCAATACAACCATGTAAACCAACTGACATTTTGAATCAGATTGATTGTACATTGCTTAACGTCCCGACAGCAACAAGGCTTTCTCAGGACGTGCCTGCACTGCTTGTGAAAAAAACACCTAAACAGAACATTGCCATGTATGTCGCCAGCCGGTCAAATACGTTAAATAAACCTAACACATGGGGCCTAAATAAAGCTAAGACCATTTAGCAACACACATCCAATATCAAGAGCTACAGGCAGTGCAGACAGTAGGGAGAGTTTTAAAAAGGCAAATACAGGTGAATGGACAAAAGGTAGACAAAAACACATGCCCCAGAATAGAGAGAAAAACCCACCCTGTGGGGCTGACCAGGGTGACCCTGAGAACTAAAAACTGGTAATACAGTAAAAAGCAACACTTCAGTTGCACACTCCGAAAGACCTGTTTGTGGACGTTTGTTCTTCGAATCGCGAGGCAGTTTTGCGAACGAGGATTGAAATCTGGCGCCATTTTTTTTTAAAAGTCAACTGATACTGTGCAAGTTACTTTTCGATCACTGACAATCACACATGTCAGAAAAAAAGAAACAAAATCGCGTGGCAGATTGACCTTGTAATGGGGTTATTGAACGAATTCCTTTCATTGAAGAAGAAAGCTTTTGTTAAAATCGTGGGGTTCTATTATCATTTACTACAAGACTCAACGGTCAGAGAGAGGAAGACACGGACCGAGCCACGGCTGAAGCATACGCCTTATTTTTCTGGGCCAAACGGGTATCGGGGATTGGAGGCATCTCTCAGTTAAATAACTGCACTGAACAAGTACATTTGGGCGTGCTCTTAACTAAGAAATATTGCATAAAGTACCTCTGCAAACGCTGGAGAATGGTTGAACTGTTGGGGACGAAAGACGACGTTTTAGGAAGGGCAAGGGAAACAACTCCGTTCATCGGCGTTGGGCTAACCAATCAGCGATCATCAAGTTGATCTGAAAACACTCTGCTTCCGTGTCAACACACAGGCCCAGGGCATCGCCATGAAGTAAATCTGGCGAAATGGGGACATCCTATTTTGATATTTTTTTCTGACTTTTGAATGAAAGATAATGCAGAAACAACCATCAGAAAAAATGGGTGCCTGACTTGGTCACCCAGAATTTTACACACACCCATTTTGCATAAGGATGGTAAAGAAAGTAACCCGATTGAGTGGTTTGGTGTGCACACACACACACACAGACAGACACCACACACACACAAGCACGCACGCACAGATAGTATTTTGCAAAATACCGGAAAAGACAGTGAGTTTAACCCCTTCAATACTGAGAAAAGTTGAGCAACATCCAACTGCAAGAGACATAGATCCTCATGAGACCCCGCGACTGCGTGGGCTCATGAGGAGCTATGCCTCTTGTTGAGACCACTTTGTATCTATGTTTCTTGGATGGTTTTGGCTTTTGGTCGTTGAATGAACAAAGATTTCAAAAACAAAAATGCACGTACATTGGCAGTGAAGGGGTTAAACTGTTGAGATCAGCAGTACACCTGTATAATAAGTTATTGGTAGCAGGGGTGGTCAATGTAACTATTGTACCCAAAAGGCCGTAGGACTGAGGAGGTCAATGGTTACTTTGACCTCCCGACGGCCTACAACAAGGGTCCGTGTAGCAAACCCTTGCTGCCAATAACGTGTTTGTTTTCATTCCTCCGCTATATTCATAAAAAGTAGTCAGGCTGATCAAACTTTCAACTGCTGTGGCTTACGCGATAGTTGACCTCAATACATGTCCTGAGGGAGCGACTGCGGGGGCTCATGAGGACCTATGCAGGCTGAGACCACTTTGTATCCATGACGACCTCCCGACGACCTACACAGGTCCGTGTAGCAAACCCCAGCTGCCAATAAGGGCGGTCCGTGGCGCAGTGGTTAAGGCGCCTGCCACCAATGCCAAAGGTGCGCGGTTCGATACCGGGTTCCGGCGTTGGACTTTTCTCCTCTGGTAAGTGTCACCGTTAATTCGGGCGGACCGTCGGGGGTTCTTTCTCCGGGTACTCCGGTTCTTCCACCCCCCCCCCCCCCACTTTGGTACCGGTCTCAGGCCACTTTACAGATTTCAAATACAAGCGATCAAAAATCTCTGTAACTTCAGTAGCTGACTGGCCCTTCGTTTGTCTTGTACTGTGTTTGTCTTAAATGGCGTAAATCCGTGTCTGTTTCGTGAGTGTGTGTGTTGGGTTTCAGGCGCGGCGCTTTGAGTCGATTTCCCCAAAATTGAGAAAAAGCGCCTATATAATAACGGTATTATTATTATTATTATTATTAATAACGTATTTGTTTTCATTCCTCCGCTATATTCATAAAAGCTGATCAAACTTCCAGCTGCTGTGGCTTACGCGATAGTTGACCTCAATTCATGTTCTGAGGGAGCCCTTGCAGTTGCAAGGGGTCATACGCAAACACCGATCTCGCTGGCGGCTTGTCAATTTCAGTCTGACTTTTGGAAAGAGCGTTACGAACTACACTGTCTACGTACATGTTTGGGAGCGACTACCTCGTTCCTCTGGTTGAAAACGACTGACTAACAATTTGGATATCGTACGGTTTAGCAAAAATGCTCTCAGTTAAATGTTCGATGTTAAAACACATGAAACAGTCTAAACCACCAGATCGCGCAGACTGAGCGATCACGTGCGTCACGCAGACCCTCGTATTCTCGCATGGCAACAAATCCTCGTGCAAAGGCCAAACAACTCACCTATGCTACCTTTACGCCTGGTGACTAACTAATGTCTGTCACCCCTCTAAATTTAACTCCCCTGCAAAAATAGGGGAAAAAAAGCCTGTGTCGTGACAACTCGATTGGTTTATTAATTGCTTGCTTTTGTCAAGATAGAGTGATTGACTGACTGACTGAGATATTGACTGATTAATTGATTGGTTGATTGATGGACTGTCTCATTGCTTGCTTGCTTGCTTGCTTGCTTGCTTGCTTGATTGATTGATTGATTAATAGTTGTAGGATGAATTCATGACACGGAAGTACCACTGATGTTTTTCTTATGTGATTAATGGGAAAAAAGGAGGAGGCGAGGAGTGAGAATGATGAGGGAAAGAGAGGGTGGGGGCGGGGGGGGGGGGAGGTGGCGGTTTAACCCCTTCACTGCCAATACTAAGTAAATACTTTCCAAATGCAAGAGACATAGATCCTCATGAGCCCCCACAGTCGCGGGGGCTCATGAGGATCTGTCTCTTGCCGAGACCAGTGCGTATCCGTTTTTCTTGGACGGTTGTGTTAATTAGTTATTAGAGCTTCACGGCCGCACAGGCGACTAAGGCCATCTCACGGCGGGTGGACGGTGGTGGCTGTTGGTCGTTGAATGAATGGTGTTTTCAGAAACAAAATATGCGTCCAGTGGCAGGGAAAGGACTAATAGCTGCCGCATGTCCACCTATCAATCATTAAACAATCAAGCAAAGTGTTAAAATGTCTGTCAGTAACCGGATATTTTGAGAACACAAATGTCACTAAAGATTGTATTTTTAACACTTCGAAATAAATTCAAATACACCGTTTGGTGACACACATTTGAACTTTTTTCTTGATTCTGATATAACAATGAGCTCTTCTAGTTCACAACGCTACACTCTTTGCTTCTCAAACAATTTTTCAAACCAAAACGAGAGAAAAAGAAGCTTTGAAATATTGTTGTTTATTATGGAATGAAAAGGAAAGAGCTAAATCAAAATGGTATAGTTTCTAGCTTGTCCCCAAATCAAAATAAGCAGCAACACTAACAACAACAAATATGACAGCGAAACAGAAAAATCAAACATATATACTGTAAGCAGGCTGATTTTCAACATAATTATGTGGTGAGTGAATATGCTGGTAACTGGTAATTATAACTATTGATGTTTTATTTTTAAAATGTCAAAAAGAGATGATGATGATGAATCTTTATTTATTCAGGATAAAGCTATTAGGCAACTCAATGCCTGTCTTACAAGCTCTCCTGTTAACAAACAACAGAAAAGGAAAATAAACAGAGCATGCAAATAATAATAATAATAATAAGAAGAAGAAGAAGAAGAAGAAAAACTACGGGAAAAAAACATAATATGTGAATTAATGAAAGGGGAAAAAATGGTATTGGAGAATTAGTAACAGCCACCAACACAAAAAGTAAGGGAAATAAATGAGTGCATAGCATTAATATTATATTCAGCTAAGACAGTGTCAAAGAATCAGCAGCATCAAGAGCATATAGCGACACCGACAAGACAAAGAGTATCAGTTTACAGAGAGAGAGAGAGAGAGAGAGAGAGAGAGAGAGAGAGAGAGAGAGAGAGAGAGAGAGAGAGAGAGAGAGAGAGAGAGAGAGAGAGAGAGAGAGAGAGAGAGAGAGAGAGAGAGAGAATGAATGAATGAATGAATGAATGAATGAATGAAACTTTATTTTCCAAGGATAAAAGAATAGGTGCGCAGACCTGTTTTCATTCTTGTCCTTGCTACACACTACAAAACAAAATAACGTACATAAAATCACTCTCTTACACACACACACACACACACACACACACACACTCGCGCCGGTGTGCAATTCCCGCGTGCACAGAGAGAGAGAGAGAGAGAGAGAGAGAGAGAGAGAGAGAGAGAGAGAGAGAGAGAGAGAGAGAGAGAGAGAGAGAGAGAGAGAGAGAATGAATGAATGAATGAATGAATGAATGAATGAATGAAACTTTATTTTCCAAGGATAAAAGAATAGGTGCGCAGACCTGTTTTCAATATTGTCCTTGCTACACACTACAAAACAAAATACTTACTTTTACTTACGCCTGTCACCCCTACCCGGGTATAGGCCGTCGACGAGAGACCTCCAGCAACTCCTGTCCTGTGCTTCTCCTTCGATTCTACTCCAGGTGGTTCCCAGTCTCTTGATGTCTGCTTGGAGGTCTCGACGCCAGGAGTTTCTCGGCCTACCTCTTTTCCTCTTTCCCTGGGGGTTCCATGACAATGCCTGCCTAGTGATAATGGAAGCTGGCTTTCTCAGACTGTGACCGATCCATCCCCATCTTCTTCGCCCAATTTCATTTTCTGCTGTTATCTGCTCTGTTCTATCCCAGAGTCTGACGTTGCTGATCTTCTCTGGCCAGTGGATTTTCAAAATTATTCTAAGGCAACTGTTCATGAAGGTCTGTACTCTGTTGACTGTGGTTTTTGTCAATCTCCATGTCTCTGCTCCATATAGGAGAACTGCTTTTACATTGGAGTTGAAAATCCGGACTTTGGTGTGTTGTGACAGCTCTCTGGAACTCCACACTTTTTTCAACTGGAGAAAGGCTGCTCTGGCTTTACCGATTCGTGCTCTGACATCTGCATCAGTGCCGCCTTTTTTGTCTATGATGCTCCCGAGATACGTGAAGGACTCCACCTCCTCCAACGGGGTGCCAGCAAGCAAGACTGGTTCTTCCCTGGTTGCGTTCAGCCTCATTGTCTTTGTTTTCTGTTTGTGAATGGTGAGGCCCACTTGGTAATGCCAAGTCGTCTGCAAAATCGAGGTCGTCAAGCTGTGTCCACAGTGTCCACTGTATTCCACTTCGTCTGTGCTCTGTGGTCATCTTCATGACCCAGTCTATGGCCAGTAGGAAGAGGAACGGAGACAGCAGACACCCCTGCCTGACACCAGTTCTGACCTGGAGCTCTCTGGTGAACTGCCCTTCGTGGATCACGCGACATGTCATGCCATCATAGCTGCTCTTGATCAGGCGGACGAGCTTTGTGGGTACACCGTAGTGTCGTAGGAGTTTCCACAGAGTCTCTCGGTCCACGCTGTCAAATGCTTTCTCATAATCCACAAAGTTGACGTACAGCGGGGAGCTCCACTCCAGAGACTGTTCCACGATGATGCGGAGAGTGGCGATCTGGTCTGTACATGATCGGTTCTTCCTGAATCCTGCTTGCTGGTCTCTCAGCTGGGGGTCAACGGAGCTCTTCATTCTCTCTAGGATGATCCTGTTGAAGACCTTTCCTGGTACTGACAGCAAGGTGATTCCTCTGTAGTTGGAACACTTGCTGAGGTCGCCTTTCTTGGGAAGCTTGATTAGGTACCCCTCCTTCCAGTCAGCTGGCATCACCTCCTCTTCCCAGATCTTTACAAAACAAAATAACGTACATAAAATCACTCTCTTACACACACACACACACACACACGCCGGTGTGCAATTGCCGCGTGCACAGAGAGAGAGAGAGAGAGAGAGAGAGAGAGAGAGAGAGAGAGAGAGAGAGAGAGAGAGAGAGAGAGAGCGAGAGCGAGAGCGAGAGAGAGAGAGAGAAAGATCTGACATTTCCAAACATAATGTAAGCAATTTAGCGCCGACGCACCATACCAGGACCTGATTCGACAGTAATAATTGTTAGCAATATAGCGAGACTTATCTGTAAGGTGAAACTGATTGCAAATTCTTACGAATTTGTTGTAGGCCGGAACTAGTGCATTTGAGAAACGCGCGCTGCCTATCCCCTCAGTATTGAAAGACAGCTCATAACCACTGGACGGAACCCCGGAACAAGTGCACCTTACAACGAAGTGAAAGAGCAGGGTAGAGCACAGTGCTCTTCAGCACAATGTGGGGTGGGCAAGTGCACTAGTTCCGGTCCACAACAAATTCGTAAGAATTTGCAATCTGCTTCACCTTACATGTAAGTCTCGCTGTATTGCTAACAATTCTTACTCATTCCCTTTATCCCGTCACTAAGTGCACTTGAGATTTGAGAGCAACAGTGGTAATGAGCGTAAAGGCTAAGTCATGCTGAAATGACACGCAGCCTTATCTCTACTTCTTTGCCAGATACCTGTCCATCACCACCTGCCCTAAGGTGGGTTTCTCACTCGGAACCCGGCAATAAAAACGTGATAAGGTGGAGGCATTTGTCCATCCCGTAGCTTTCATGACATCAATGGAAGCCGCCATGTCTTTTGCTGCTGAGGTGTTGGCCAGTCTGATGGAGTGAGCAGAATAATGCACAGTGTCCACCTGTGCTCTCCTTAGAGTCATTTTAGCCACCTGGCCACAGTATTTGAGCTTGGCCTATTGTGCGGAGCGAGCATTGCAACAAACAAACTTGTTTTGTCCATCAGCTCCAGTCTTTCTTTTTGTTTCAAATATTCTTAACGTCTGAATCAATACAATACAATAATAATTTATTAATCCCTCATGGGGAAATTCACTGTCTGCCCATACAACACATGACATCATCATTCACTCATAAAAATAAATAACCCATAACTCTCAATTAAAGAAATGAACTGTAACAGATGTATTGTTATCTTTGTAACACACTTGGCATTTATATATATATATATATATATATATATATATATATATATATATATATATATATATATATATATATATATATATATATATATATATATATATATATATATATATAAATAACAATAATAATAATAATAATAATAAAACTGAGAGGGCTAGTACTAAGGAACGGAAGAATGTTGACCGACACTATCTACTGATATTACTGTTGAAAAGGGTAACAGCCTGAGGGACAAAAGAGTTGGCATAACGTGATGTACGACTTTTGGGTACTGGAGTCTGCCACTTCGTTTGATACGTCTGCTGTCAAATTCATATCTAAGTGGATGTGTTTTGTCATCAAGAATGTCAGCCAATTTGTTCGTAATCCGTCTGTTGTACAGTGTGTCCAAATTATCCTGTGCCCTACCAATCACCCCGCCACCTTTCCGGATTACTTTGTTAAGGCGATCTTGGTCTCTTTTACATAAATTTCTCCCCCAGCACGTCAGTCCAAAAGTTAGAATGCTAATAATACTGGAGCAGTAAAACATCTGTAAAAGCTGAGTGCTTACATGAAATGATCTGAGCTTTCTCAAACAGTAAAGACGGGTATGCGTTTTTTCACAATAGCATCTGTGTTTTGTTTCCAGTTGAGCGCGTTATCAAAAAGAACATCTAAATACTTGTAGGAGTCTACACGCTCAACTTCTGTTCCCTTGATAACAACATGACCGGGATGCTGTTTGTTATTTCTGAAATCTATGACCATCTCTTTTGTTTTGCCAACATGTAATTCAAGATAGTTTCTATCGCACCACTCTACAAAGTCATCGATCTCCTGTCGATAGTGTCTGTCGTCCTCATCTGTAATCAGACCTGTCAGTGCCGTATCGTCAGCGTATTTGTCTATGACACAGTCGTCATGAGTAGCTCTACAGTCTGCTGTGTACAAAGAAAAGGAAAAAGGCGACAGGACAGTCCCCTGTGGTGTACCTGTGTTGGTAAAAATACATCTGAGATTAGATCCGAACTAATTCTGACGTACTGTGGGCAGTTAGTGAGATAGTTCAAAACCCAAAGAATGATAGAGGCATTTATGTTCATGTGAACTAGTTTGGAGGCGAGTATGTGTGGCTGAATGGTGTTAAAAGCAGACGAAAAATCATAGAACATCAGTCGAATGGAGGCTCCTGGTTTCTCTAAATGAGAGTAGATGTTGTTTACAACATGCAAAATGGCATCATCAACAGCTCTTTGCCTTCTGTAAGCAAACTGAAAGGGGTCCATAAAATCTGAAACCTGTATTTAAAAATGTGAAAGAACAGCCCACTCAAAAACCTTCATGACACACGAGGTAAGAGCAACTGGTCTTAAATCATTCATCACAGATACAGTTTGCTTTTTTGGCACGGGGACAATACAAGAGGTCTTCCACGAACAGGGAACGACACACTGGGTAAGTGACATGTTAAAAATATAGCAATAAATTCGGTACAGTTGTTCAGCGCATAATTTAACACATTTGATCTAACACCATCTGGCCCAGCCGCTTTGTTTGGGTTGGTATGTTTAAGTACGCTAAGCACCTCCTCCTCAGTCACCACAATCACTTCATTTTGCATGTGTTTAGGTTCACTAACTAGCATCTCCTTGACCTGTTCCCTCCCATGCTCAAAATCGTGACAATCAAATCTTGCAAAGAACTGATTTAAGTCGTTGGCATAGTCCGTAGTTTTTCTCAAAACCGGAACAGCTTTATGCTTCTTGTTCCCACCCATCAGATTCATACCCTCCCACACACGTTTCATGTTGCCAGTCTCAAACTGTTTTTCTATATTTTTCCGATATGCTTCCTTCCCCTTCCTAAGCTCCCTTTTCAGTTCCTTTTGTACTGTCCGTAACTGTTCTTTGTTCTTGTCTTCAAAAGCTTTCTTCTTTCTGTTTAAGACCTCCTTGATGTGCTTCGTGACCCAAGGTTTGTTGTTGGAATTGATTTTAACAGTTGTTTTAGGCACAACACTGTCTACGCAGAAATTTATGTAGCTGCAAACTGTGTCAGCCAGCTCGGCAATGTCGCTTGTAGTGTCAGTAAAACATTCCACTCGGTGCAGTCAAAGCAATCTTTCAGGGCCTCTTTAGCTGCTGTGGACCACTTCTGTACTGTCCTGGTAAGCGGCGGCTCGCGTTGTACGCGTGGTGTAACACATGTGAATCACATACAAAGAACTGACTGTTGGAAAAGCATGAAGTTCAATGGGTTCTGATGTTTTCTCCTTACTGAATGTTTTAACAGCATAGTTACATAAAATATACACTTACGTTCTGACAAGTAAAGTGCATGTTAGTAACATTTAACGCTTGCAGCGTTTGGCACCTCTGCCCAGAGAGCAAAGCAATAAGCATTACAAGTTTTAGCGTGAGTTTTGTTTAACGTAAGTTTGTTTAGAGGCACCCACGTCTTTAGCATGTGCAACACTACATTCACATCCCATGTGCTATGGTATTTGGAAAACACTGGTTTTTTCTCAACTTGATGAATCTCTTAATCACTTCTGTAGACCATAGCGGCACTCCGTCTGATATGTACACAAATAACAGCTGAGCGCTGAACATTCTGTAGCTATAGTATTATACTTTATCGGACAGGTCACTGAGTGCCAATGACGCAAGAAAGTTGACTGTCTCGGCTAGCGGCGGTGATACATGATCCACTGATTTCTCACTCGCGTACCCTGTAGAAGGAGTGATGTATCCTTCGTACAAGCGACGGGTGGCCGGTCGCCACGATAACATGATGATGTCGGTTGCATCTGAAGAAAATCCCTCACCTCTGTATCTGTCTCTGACACCTTGCAAATGAGTAGTTTCAGTTTTTTGCGCAGAGAATGTCTTTGTGTCAGGTTGCTTGGTTGACATAACAAAGTCTCTCTTGCTGACATCAGTACTGGTTTTCATACCACCATTTGCATCAGCACTGGCCAAAACACTCTGGTTTCGCCACGATGGTGCCACTACCACTCCCCTGGCTTTGTCCTTGATTATCTTTGCCAGGACCAACGGTAACAGACTCGACTGAAAGGGGGGAAAATATAGACGGTACAATCACCCCAACCAATGGAGAAAGCATCCCCAGCGAAAGCCCCAGGGTCTGAGAGAAAGGATACATACTTGGGAAACTGAGCATTTATGCTGGATGCAAACAGTTAGGAGTTCAGGGTCAATTCTCCACTCTGTTTCACTGTGCAACTGTCTGGACAGACGGTCTGCTTATATATTCTCGGTACCAAACCCACCATCAAGCTGCCCACGCAAGGAATAACTATCGGAACTTGGAACGTTCGCACACTCTACCAGTGCGGCAAAGTGAAGGAACTCACCCACGAGTTGAAGCGCTATCGCTGGGACATTGTAGGACTTGCAGAAGTTCGATGGACAGGCTTCGGAGAAACAACAACAGATGAAGGCCATAAAATCTGGTTCAGCGGAAAAGAAACCAAGCACGAACATGGCGTAGCTTTTATCGTAAGGAAAGAGGTGGTTGGAACTGTCATCAGCTGCACCCCCGTGTCAAGCAGACTAATCTCCATCCGCATCTCCGCCCGACCGCACAACATCACTATCATACAAGTATACGCTCCAACAGCAGACCATGATGATGAAGAATTAGAAGAATTTTACGAACAACTGGACAACATCATCAAGAAAACACCTAAGAAAGACATTCTGACTGTCCTCGGTGACTGGAATGCAAAGATCGGCCCTGACGCCTACCAACAATGGGCAGGAACAGCTGGCAAGTTTGGCCTTGGAGAAACAAATGACAGAGGCCTGCGACTTTTAGAGTTCGCAGAGAGTCACCGTCTCACCGTTGCTAATACCCTCCATCCACACAAGAAGTCAAGAACAGTGACATGGCAATCGCCAGGAGGCCTGGTCCATAACCAGATTGACTTCATCTTGCTGCCTCGACGATTCAAATCCAGCGTTCATCATCATCATCATCAGTCCCTTGCCCGAACTGGGCGTTGGGGGGACTGAAAGGCAGCAGCAACAGACAGTGCTCTCCACTGAGTTCTATTTTGGGCGGTGGCAAGCAAGTCTGGCATCTCGAGTTCGGTCCATTCTTTTATGTTTGCGACCCAACTCTTTCTCTGACGACCTCGCCGACGACTTCCTTCGAGAGTGCCTTGGAGGATAGTCTTGGACAAGGTGTTGTGTCGGGTCACGTGGCCAAACCAAGCAAGCTTGCGCCGTTTCACGGTTGCCAGAAGGGGTTCATGTGGGCCCACCAGGGAAGTGACGATGCTCCGTACATATTCGTTGGTCTTGTGCTCGCGGTACGAGATGCGGAGCAACTTCCTCAGGCACTTGTTCTCAAAGGCCTGGATTTTCTTTTCTGAGTCTGCAAGCAGTGTCCAAGTCTCACAGCCGTAGAGTAGAATAGACACTAATCCAGCGATAACAAAGCACAAACGAGGTCCTTTCCTGGCGCTGATATTGGCAGCGACCACAACCTCGTCCTTACTAGCCTCAAGTTGAAGCTGGCATTGAAACGAGATAGCAAGAACCCTCGCATCAGATTCGACCTCCAGAAGCTAAAAGACCCGGAAGTAGAAGAGCTCTTCCAAGCCCAGGTGGGAGGCAGATTTGCAGCCTTGGCTACTTTGGACTGTGACGTAGACACCCTTGCTGGAAATATAAAAGAGGTGTTACTTTCTACAGCAGAAGAAGTGCTGGGGAAGCAGAGGAAGCGCAAACAGCCCTGGGTCACCGATGACATCCTCGATCTCTGTGATGAGAGGAGAGCCTGGAAGAAAAAGAGAGGCCAAGACCTCACATCAGCAAACAAGTACAGACTTGTCAACAAGAAGATCAGGAAGAGGATGAAAGAAGCCAAAGAAGATTGGATTGAAGACCAGTGTTGTAGCGTGGAAGAGGGCATGGCAAATGGCAACAGCAAGAAGGCTTATGAAACGCTAAGGACCCTCACCAAGACTCAACAGCGAACAGCCACAGTCATCGAAGACAGCAGCGGCCAACTCCTTACGGAAAACACTGCTGTACTAAACAGATGGACTGAGTACTGCCGAGACTTGTATAACTACAAGGCTGAGCCAGACACCAGCATCCTCCAAAACAACCAGGCTGGGGCCAGGAAGGCTGAAGACCTGACAGTGTTAGCTGAAGAGGTGGAAGCAGCCGTACGCGGCCTGAAGGGAGGAAAGTCTCCAGGTGTAGACAACGTACCTGCTGAACTGTTGAAACATGGAGGAGAAGTAACAACGAAGGTCCTCACTACACTCTGTCAAAAGATCTGGGAGCAAAAGAAATGGCCAGTAGAATGGACACGGTCTCTAGTGATCCCGCTCCCCAAGAAAGGAAACCTGAAACAGTGCCAGAACTACAGAACTATCAGTCTGATAAGTCACCCTAGCAAAGTAATGCTTAGAATCATTCTCAACCGCCTCAAAACTTTCGCCGAGGAACTGCTGGCAGAAGAACAGGCTGGCTTCAAAGTTGGAAGAAGCACTGTAGAGCAGATTTTCAACTGCCGCGTCCTGATCGAGAAACATCTGCAGCATCAGCGCGAACTCTACCACAACTTCATTGATTTCAGGAAAGCATTTGATCGCGTCTGGCACGACGGACTCTGGCAAGTCATGAGATCGTTCAACATAGAGGAGGGACTGATCCAAATGATAGAAGCGCTTTACAAGAACGCCTGCAGCGCGGTTCTACTTAACAATCAGTCAGGCGAGTTCTTCAGGACGACGATCGGTGTCCGTCAAGGATGCCTGCTCTCTCCTGTCCTTTTCAACATATTCCTGGAGAAGATCACGCAGGAAACCCTCCACGACCACCATACTTCAATCTCTATTGGTGGCAGATCCCTGTGCAATCATGGCAGGCAGCAATAGTGAGCTCCAAAACCTGACAGACAAACTTTCAAGTAGCGCAGGGTCTTATGGCATGGAGATCAGTACGGATAAAAGCAAAGTGATGATCAACACCACAAGCGACAGCAGCAGCAACATTCACATGAATGGCCAAAAGCTAGAAGAGGTCAATAGCTTCAAGTACTTGGGAGCCACCCTGTCCAAAGACGGTAGTTGCATAGCAGAGATCCGTATCAGGATAGGTACAGCAACATCCGCAATGGCCAGGCTGGACAGGATATGGCGAAGTAACTCCATCAGCTTCACCATCAAGTACAGGCTTTACAAGTCCCTCATAGTGTCTATTCTACTCTACGGCTGTGAGACTTGGACACTGCTTGCAGACTCAGAAAAGAAAATCCAGGCCTTTGAGAACAAGTGCCTGAGGAAGTTGCTCCGCATCTCGTACCGCGAGCACAAGACCAACGAATATGTACGGAGCATCGTCACTTCCCTGGTGGGCCCACATGAACCCCTTCTGGCAACCGTGAAACGGCGCAAGCTTGCTTGGTTTGGCCACGTGACCCGACACAACACCTTGTCCAAGACTATCCTCCAAGGCACTCTCGAAGGAAGTCGTCGGCGAGGTCGTCAGAGAAAGAGTTGGGTCGCAAACATAAAAGAATGGACCGAACTCGAGATGTCAGACTTGCTTGCCACCGCCCAAAATAGAACTCAGTGGAGAGCACTGTCTGTTGCTGCTGCCTTTCAGTCCCCCCAACGCCCAGTTCGGGCAAGGGACTGATGATGATGATGATGATGACCTGGTATATGTGCTGCACTCAGCCACAGTCTCCTCTGGTCACACCAGAGCCAGATATCCCGAGTAACTTCATTTAGCGAACTCGCTTTCATTGTGCCCATCTTTTTTACGCAAGCAACAGCCGTGGTGTTGTCTGTCAGTACACGCACATGTATGTCTCTCATCTCTCGTAGGAGCGATTCTAATCCAAACAGAATAGCTTTCAGCTCAAGAAAGTTTATGTGTGTGTTTTTTTAATTTTGTTTGTTTGTTTGTTTGTTTGTCATTTTCATTCCAAAGCCCCTTAGCTGTCTGGCGAGTAGTGCCATCAACCACAGCCCCCCAGTCTGAAAGTGAGTTGTCTGTTTTCAGCGTAACGGTAGGGTCTTCCCTCTGTTGGGGAGATTTTTGATGTCCGATGTTATCAACCCACCATTGCAGCTCAAGAACCGAGTTTTGTGTTATAGGCATGATTTTCTCCCAGTTTCCTTTGTTTTCTTTGAGTGCTCGGGTTTTGCCTTGTTCAAGGGCCCTATAATAGAGAGGGCCTAGGGGTACCGCCAAAAACTTGGAAAAGTTGCTACCATCAGCCCTATGACAGAAGCTACTGCTCTAATTTTGGCTACTGGTTTTCTCATTATTTCGGAACACGCTTCGCTCAGTTTTTGCTTACGTTCGTTCTTCAGTATCACCGACATGTCGGTAGAATCAATCACGAATCCCAAGTATGTAATCTCTTGCGTGGGTAAGAATTAAGATTTGTCCCCGTGGACCGTGAAACCCACTGCATCAAACACTCTAACCGTTTCGATAACATTTTGAACTGTGTCCTCTTTTGTCTTGCCCACTAAGAGGCTGTCGTCAATGAAGGACGTGTTTGAATGTTTCAAATCATGCAGCCTTGCCAGGATTGGTTTTGTGAGTTTCGTAAACTTCCTGGGTATTGGGCCAAGGCCCATTGGCGCTGCTTGGAAACAATACAATTTGTCTCTCGAGCAAAATTTTAGGTACTTCTGGTATTCGGTATTTACAGGGACGGAGTAGTACGCATCTCGAAGATCAATCGATGCGAAATAGCAGTCCTTAGTGACAATATTAAGAGCAGTATGAATGACTTCCATTTTGAAATTCTGAGTGGTACTCAAAGTCCTTGTTCAGAAACCGAGAAATATAACCCGGTGGGTATGGTCACGTTTTTCTCTGAGAAAAACGGGAAAGACAAATTGATCAGTTTCATTGCAAGACTCTTTAATGACCCCTTTTTGTAGCAGGTCTTTGACTTCTGCATTCATTGTTTTGTTTTCTGCTTTACTGAAATATAACTGTGCTTTACACAGCTTAGTGTCAGGTGTCTGATCGAAACTAAGTTTCACACCTATGACCGTTTCTAGGACTTCCTGGTCAGAAGTAAGGGTTTCCCAAATTTTCAATTTTGTATCAATTGGCCGGTTTTGAAGGACAAATTAATGTTTCCTGTTCAGGTACTCACGCACCCAAGGTATGCACAGTTCAAAAGTACTGACCTCTTTTGTAGTGGGGTGTGGCAGGTGTTAGTCTAGAACTTCCGGGGAAAATTCCCCGCGCGGGGGTAGGCTTTTCCGCCCCGCCCCCGCTTCCAGCCGGCCTTTCTGTGTCGGCTTAAAAGGAGTCGTTACCATTGGTCCTGCCAGCATGTGGCTGGCTGTGATGCCAGCCATGACTACGCATATCTTGACCGAGTTTGTCTGTTTCGCGGGCTTCTTGGGGGGATTTCCCAAAATCTGTGCCATGAGGTTAGAGCCAGCCACTCAGAGGTCATTGCCACGTGCGGAGCACAGATGCCGGCAATTTTGCGCGGCGAACACGGTCGCTGCAAGTCTCTCGGTCAGAGGCTTATCGGTGCACAAGGTCACCACGACAGCTGCCTTAGAAAGGGTAGTTTGAGTATTGTACATTCGTACGTCCGCCTGCCGCATGTGGGGGTTTAGCACAAGAAACACCGCCCCATTTGTGCGGGGCACACTCATATTTTAGCAGTTTTCGGGAATTTTGCACAGTGTTCCAGCTTTTCTTGGAGATTTTTATGCGGCAGCCGCTTGAAGCCAAAACAGGAATAGTAGGTTTGCCTATCTTTCTTTGACCGGTGGTTCCACCTCTTCTGAGACAGCGAGGGCTGCCTCCATATCGGCAAAAATATCATCTCCTATAATGCCTCAGTCCTCCCTGCGTCAAGTGGTTCCCTTTCTATATTTTCTGCCTCTGCATTTCGCCGTTCCGCCTCCCCACCCGCAGTGCTTGCACTGGAGGCGGACAAACGTCTGCGTTTAGCTGAAGGACCAGTGGACTGGGTGTCCTGCGGTCTTTTGCTCTTTTCCAAAGTCAGTGTTAACCTTCTCGGTGAGAATTTGCACCGCTTCACAGAGGGCTGCAAAACTTTTCGTTTCGCTCTGAGTCTCGTGTCGGTGACATTCGGTCAGGCGGGGCCAGTGTTGAAAACTTACCTTCGCCAAAGGAAATCTCCTCATCCACGTCTAAGACGTTGTGGTCCGAAATCATGTCAACTCTTCTAAATCCGACATCACAACCACAACTACACAGTCCAATAATACACACAGGGGAATATACTCCTATGTTACAAGTAATGTACACACCGTACACACGACACTGACTCAACAAACGCGGTACAAGAGTGAAAGTCGGTCACTAGGCACGGGCGGCAAGTAATGAGGGTACGTCCGACCTGGTCGGCGGCTAGGCGCGAACTGAAGGGATAGTCAGCGCGCGTTTCTCAAGTGCACTTAGTGGCGGGATACAGGAAATGAGTAAGAATTCAAGGGTAGTGCCAGATTAGCTTGGCGCCATCACACACACACAGCGCTGAATGTTACAGCCAGAGTTTACACAGAAAAGCAATAACAAGTGTAAGCAAAGCAATAACAGTACGGCGCAACCCGCACTTCGACAAAATGGCGTCTACTTCTAAGTAACCAGAAATAAAAAATTTTGCCTGTACAGTACACATACCAAGGTAAATGATTGCGAAGGACACACAAACAGTTAGATCTCCTGGTATCCTCCATATTTTACCCAATCACCAGCCCACGAGAAATACACAGCACAAAGTACAAGACAGTCATTCACGTCCCTCAAAGGATGCTTCAAGTGTCACCCTACTTCCTGGCCTGCAAGCCTTTTTCGGAACCCAGGAAGTAGATGGGAGACAGACACACACACAATCACTAATACAGGGCGGATAGTGACCCTGAATTCCATTAGTAGATTCACATGACAATGCAGAACAATATCACAATACACATTTTGCCTCAAGAGTTTTATAGATCTCATAACCAAAGGGGAGGCAAACGATGGTAGATACAGTCCACATACCAAGGCAGAGCACTCAGCGTTTCACAAACACACAGTTAGATCCCCTGACCGCTTCCTTATGGCGCCCAATCGCGTGCCGACAAGAAATACACAGCCTAAAGTACAAGACGGCCATTCACGTCCCTAAAAAGAGGCTTAACGTCTTGCATGTATACCAGACCTCTGTCACAAACTGACGATTTCCCTAAATCACAAGCAGGTAAAAAATTTGTGACGCAAACAGTGGACTAAAAGTCCGGACATGTTGAGATATCGCATGTTTGTCCGGACTTTTAATCCACTGTTGTCGTCGACACACCTACCATTTTGAAATATTTCTGATTTCTGATCAACGTCTATTGTTCAAATTAAAACGTAACTAGAGCGCACAGAACTGTACTACTACTGTAACTATGATAGAGGCCAACTGAGGGGTCAGATGAGTCTTACATCTGTCCGAAGACCTTTTGCTATCGGGATGTTTCTGTCGAGTCAGCAGCTCGCTCTTATTGTACACCGTGCATTTTTAAGTTCCTTCTGTTTATAGAAGGAACTTTTTAGGACGGGTCGCTGTGGGGCGAATTTCAGTAATAGCATGTCCATGATGTCAAAAGCAGGCGGGCTAAACATTACCTAAAAAAACTAAAACTTACGTCATGACAAATGACGTATGACAAATCAGTGACGCGTATGTCCTGCGCCCCTTATAGAACTCATTGACGCATTGACAGATCTGCGAGACTTTTTCAATAGGAGATAATTCAACATCAGAATCAGGTCAAAGACAAAAGGGAGAGACCATTAACAGCAAGGACAGCTTTCATATAAAAGGGACTTTGTGGGTTATGGTTCATCCCATCTTGTTTAAATTTAATTTTACGACTTTAGTCGTTTCAGTCCAAGTCAAGACATTATATTTCATTAATCCCAAGATGGAAAAAGCTTGCCATCATCTCACGGGCACAATAGCATACAATATTACAAATAAAATGAATAAGAATCACAAGCAACATGCACGCTTTGTTTAACTAAAATCAACACATGAAAATGTCACGTATGACTGCCAGATGAATAGATCCTAATGAAACCCCGCAGATGTTGGACTTACTAGGATCTGTGTATCTTGCCCCTGTTCCCCGAGCCTGTGAGTAATACATGTATTCCAGTTTGTCTTTGTTTCTCACACAGAGATGACGTATGGAAGCCACAGGACTGCTGCACGTTCAGTTTGACTACACGGTGCATAGATCCTAGTGAGCCCCCGCGGATGCGCCTTGCCACTGTACAGAATCAGTCTCACGCAGGCAGGCACGCATGTATACCTGAACGTTCATGTCAGCTTATACCCTGAAACAACACTGCCGGGACCAGACCGGTCGCTTTTCACTCTGTCCCACGTGACCACCACTCCCCAGTCCGTGACACACAATGCCCTGGGGTAGACACGAGTTGCCTCTCCATGCTCTGTACTGTTGAGCAGCCGCCGCCACTGTCCGCCAGAGGTCATCACCAGCACATGCTTACCATTGCCGCTGATTATGTAACAATTGATAGCGTTGTCAACAGCCACTTGGCACGGTCTCTTCAGGTCAGGGTATCTATACGTCCTGTCCACACCACCTGTATCTACATCCACCGCAAACACAGTGTCGGCATCCAAGTCAGACACCCACACCGTGCGATTTTGTACGTACAGGTGGAGTGGCCTGGACAGACCAGCGAGGGTTGAGGAATCAACCAGAGTCCTTATGACAACTCCGGCCCGCGTCAGAACATCAACAGAGGAAGGCCCGTCTGTGTCTTTGTCGCATCCAGCCAGCAGAGTGTCATCGTCTGTCAGTGAAGCCACCCCTCGGTACTGTCTTTTTGTCGTCACGTGCGATACAACAGTCGGTGTGCCCGTAACGTCAATAAAGTAAATACTTTTCCCACCGCCTGTCACAGCCACCTGACCGTCACGGAGAAGGGCCAGTCTGAATGGTTCTGTGTCAAGTTTAACCCCCTTGACCTTGCAGCCACCGGTACTGTCAAGAGCGCTGTAAACAGTACCGGTGTCTGCATGCACAAGGGGGTTCACGGCCTGTGTTGTGGCCGGACTGACGTCAGCCACCTTGACCATCTCGTTTCTCCTGTCCGCCATCACCAGCCGGCCGTCGTCTGTGGCTACAATAGAGGTGATCCCAGGTCCTTCTGTGTGAGTGTCACCTGCTGCTTTAGGCGTGAAAGTAAAAGTCTTGGTCGGCACGGATGTCATGGGGTCGAAATTGATTCCATCTGTACACACACGCACACACACACACACACACACACACACACACACACACACACACACACACACACACACACACACACACACACACACACATACACACACACACACACACACACACACACACACACGCACGCACACGCACACGCACGCACACACACAAATTGCATTTTAAAAAATACCGGAAAAAACAATGAGTTTAACCCCTTCAATACTGAGAAAAAAAGTGAGCAAGATCCAACTGTAAGAAACATAGATCCTCATGCGCCCCCGCAGGTTCTTGCTGAGACCATTTTGTATCAATATTTGTTGGACGGTGTTGGCTTTTGGTCGTTGAAGAACAAAGATTTCAGAAACAAAAATGTACGTACAGTGGCAGGGAAGGCGTTAAACTGCTGAGATCAGCAGTACACCTGTATAATAAGTTATTGGTAGCAAGGGTGGTCAAAGTGACTATTGTACCCAGAAAGCCGAAGGCCTGAACAATACACTGGTTACTTTGACCGCCCGACGGCCTACAACAAAGGTCCGTGTAGCAAACCACTGCTGCCAAAAACGTATTTGTTTTCATTCCTCCTAGTCTAGCAGCTTAAGTAGTTCGTCAAAAGAATAATAATGGTTTACAGGTACGAAACAAAGTACTAATGCCATATGGTTTATACATAGCAACAATATTTATCCTTAGGATGGAGACATTTTTGTAGGAGATTTTTTCGAAAGCTATTTTTCGATGTGAGGGAACCAGTCCTTGTACACGACCCGGATAAGGTGCAAGATATTTTTTTGTGCATAACATTGAAATTTTAAAGCATACAAGTTACAAGTTTATTCCAGTGAGTAAATTAAAACCATGAGCAATTAAACATGCATCCATATTTACGATAAAATAATTTTTAAAGTAATATTTTTAATGCCGTAAGCATACTCGCGTCGCTAGTTTCAAAATGGCGGTCAGCGAGATGCCTTCGAAAGAAGTCAATCAGACGCGCACGGTTGATGCAGCTTTACTTTGCTCCTGATGTGAAACAGAGATTATTTTGGATTTGAACTTTGAAGTACGTCTTATCAACGTCATATACGTTATTTTTTCTGGTCTTGAAAACAGCCTTTCCAATAGAACTCGGTCTTTTGTGAGAGGAAAGCATATCGAAAGTAAACTCCCTTCGTGCATGTTGTGCATTGTGTCTGCCGACCATCTTCAGCATTCTGAAGACTTTTTGTCCGGATACAACATGCATGTTGTTCGTCCGTTTTCCAGCCTAACGGCTCTAAGTGTAGGTCTGCTTTTTTTTTTTATTAGTGGAGATGGGATTTGTAACTGGTCAAGCACACTCTTATCCCACTGGTCTTAAGCGCAAACCAGGCAGAGTGAAATCTATCTCCAAACCGTTTCCACCTAAATCACCATGTTCAGCTAAACACCTAAATATAAAAATTTTAGTTTTTACAACCCATTCAACCAATCCGCACTTAAGTACTCACAAGAACTCTTTTGATCAAGCTTTATCGGGACTGCATGAGACACAATACAGATAGTAGCCCCCTCCATTATATTACATGTTTTATTTATTTATTTATTTATTATTGATTTATTTATGTATTCACTTATATATTTATTTATTATTTATCCTTTTAATTATGGATGGAAGGAATTCCTTGATGCACACGATCACTAGTGGTATGGTAGTGGCCAACAAGGAGAGAAAATTTGTTTTAAATATACATCTGTGCATGTTCATAATCTATCCTTTACTTAACATGCATATTCATAGGTCCCAGGTATGTCCGGCTTATTTTATTTATTAGTTTATTATTTTATTCATTTGTTTGTTTGTGATGTATGTTTGCACATACTCATCAGCATACAAGATGAGAACATACATGTACACATACGTCGGATTTTTCTCCTCTAGTAAGTGTCACCGTTAATCCGTGCGGACAGTCGGGGGTTCTTTCTCCGGGTACTCCGGCTCTTCCTACCCCACGACTTTGGTATCAGTTTCAGCCTACTTAATCAAATTTCAAATACAAACGATTTTGAATTTCCAAAACTTCAGTAGCTCGCTAGAGCTAGCCCTTAGCACCACGTGAATGTTCTGTGTTTGTGTACAGTGTGTGAGTGAATGCGCGTGATTCACGTGAGCGTGCTTGTTGGGTTCAGTTCGCGGCGGCGCTTTGAGCCGATTTTCAAGTGGGATAAAGCGCCTATTTAATGCGCTTATTATTATTTATTATTACATATATGGTAATAGGTGCAGCTCCCCACCCCACATACAAAACCACAGAACATCCATTAAAAGACATGCACGTCTGTGCATGTTCATAATATATCCTTTACTTGGTATTCATGTCCCAGGTGTCTTTGATTTACCATATTTTAGTTATTAAATTTATTATTATTTTTATTTGTTTGCCACATTCCTTCTATGAATGAAGATAAGTAGCGGCTGATCTCTCTGTTTGTTTGTTTATTTCGACAAAGGGTATTTATCCGAAATATTAATAAATTGTGTTGTACCCGTCTTTTATAAGCGTGTTTTTTTCTCCGTTGGGTATTTCTTTGTAAAGTAGGCTTTGTACATATTATGCTGATGTTCTCATACACGTATGGTAATACTGCCCACTCCCAACCCCACTCCACAGCCACAGAACACCCACCAAAAGACAAGTACATCTGTGCATGTTCATAATCTATCCTTTACTTAGCATTCATATGTCCCAGGTATCTTGACTTACTCTATCTTATTTATTTAACTGTCATGCGATGGCATTAGTCGCCTGCTTGGCATTAAACCCAAACAACTATTTTTAAAATTATTTATTTATTTACTTTTGTTTGTTTGTAATGTAGGTTGTGTACATACACATCAGCATACAAGAAGAAAATATACACATATATAGATGGTAATAGGTGCCATACCACCCGCTCCCAACCCCTCCCCAAATATACACACACACAACCGCAGAACACCTACCAAAAGACATACACATCTGTGTATGTTCATAATCTATCCTTTACCTAGCATGCATATGTCCCAGGTACCTTAGACTTACTTTATCTTATTTATTTAAATTATTTATTTATTTGAAAAGAAAAGGGGAGACTGCCAGTGCTAATATTATAGGAAGGTTAAAAAGTAAAGTAGATAATAGCACTGTCAGGGGAGAGAAATGTGCATGATCGACTAGTGATCATAGATCTACTGTGGCCAAAGCACAAAAAAAAAAAAAAAAGATAGGAAAGAGAGGGGGCGCTAAAAAAGTGACTGAAAGCAATGCATATGGAAGCCCCCCCCCCCCCCCCCGAAGGGGGGCGTATCACATATCCCACTGTTCCAGCCACTCAGTGCATGGAAATTTAAATTTAGGTCCCCCCTAGGGGGGTCCAGATATTTAGCCGGTGTGGACAGCTGTTTCGGTCTTGGCGACCTCTTCAGCACACCATCGGCGATACTGGAGGAGGCAGGAATTTCTGCGTACCTGCAAAGACAACCACATTTTACTGTGGTGTCTGCAGGGGCATACATTCCATGCCACCACCTAGAGACAAATTTGATTAGAAAATCACTATCTCGTAAACGGCTGATCGTCTATGAAGGGCAGCTGCTAGACTATCCGCAATATTCATAAAAGTAGTCAAGTTGATTAAACTTCCAACTGCTGTGCTTTCCGAAAAAAAGTTGACCTCAATACATGTTCTGAGGGAGCCCCTACAGTTGCAAGGGGTCATGTGCAAACACCGCATTCGCTGGCAGCTTGTCAATTTCAGTCTGACTTTTGGAAAGAGCGTTACGAGCCGCACTGTCTACATATTGTCAGAGTAATGCGATATAACAGTGAGTGTTTTAGTTTCCGACTGTTGTTCACAAAAACGTTTAGAATTTGATATTCGGCCTTGCAGCGACGATCACCTGACATTGTACGATCCGGCGACGTCCTGTTCATTAGTCTCGCGTGTTCGGACGGAAAATATTGTTGAACATGGGATGCTGGTATCTTTAAAAAAATCTTGCGTTAGAATTATTTCGAACTATTCTAGGAAGCATTGTTGTTTAGCGTGTACGTTTTTGCCGAACAAAGCTGTTACTCAGTGAGGTCAGAACGCGGCACAAATGAGCTACATGGAAGTTTGTCACAAACAGACATGTCTAGGACTGACACTTTTATTTCTAAGCGAACAAAGTAGGCTGCACGGAGGTCCACCAACCCTTTAGACACGTGCCGCAACCAGATTCGCGGCTTAAAGCCGCGAATAAGGATGCGACACGTCTCAAATGTGTTAATCACTACACAGGATTTATCTGTTGAGAAGTCACATGGTTAGTTTTGCGCTCAAGGGATTGGTCGTTTGGCGTAGGAATGAAAACAATAACATCTGCAGCAAGTTGTGCACTGTGAAATACGTGTGCTGACCTGGAACCTTTTTTCCATTTCAAATTTTAAAATGAATAATAATAATTGCAAGAAAAACCAGAGGAGGTTACTGGTAAACTCTTTAAAGGGGCACGACCGACCGTTTTTAATGCTTCAGTTCGCAAAAAGCTATTACTGGGCTTCAGTATAATACCCACTTAGACAGTGACCACCCTATTGTCCCACCAAATGCTTTCTTTCGTCCGTTCAAAGCGAAAGAGGCCACCGGAATCGTGCGGCTGGACCCGGTCAAAAGATTGCTTCCGATAGACGATCAGGAAGCTGACGTCATAACTATTCTATACGACCTTAGGTCATCTGCATAATTATAACCAATCAGAGACAAGATGTCGGATGAACCGGCGAAGAAAAGAAGAAAGTATCAGTCGACTCGCGCCGGCCGACAATGACAGACTCGTAATTGAAGAAAAGAAAGAGAAAGAGAGACAAGATACCCCTAAGTAGAACTGACATCGGACAAGGGAATATAGAGCTTGGCTTGACCGCCCATCCGGAATTTGTCGCTTTCTTGCTATGTGAAACAGTAAGTAATCCGGTTACGATATTTGTCGATCTTCCTATCATAGTAGTTTCACGAGCGCTAGAGACTGAGAATTCATGATCTTCAGTAGAATTTATCTCTTACTGATTTTGCAAGATTTTAAACCTGTTTTATCATGAAGTTACGAGCTAGTTCATCAGATTTTATGCCGCAAGGATCAGACAACTACGGCCTGTGTGTCAAAATTGCGGCATCGGCTGCCGACATCGATGGTCGTGACACGTTTTTGTCTGTGCGGGCTCTTATTCACTCGATTCACATAGGTAGTGTTTCTGCTGCGATGGTGCATTTGTTGTTCCCAGAGATGCTTTCAGTTACGTAGACTTCGATGTGTGTGATGTGAAACTGCAATGCAGAAATTGGTATAAGTGGGTGAAATACCACTGTTCTGTTTCGTGACGCTAGCTCAGTCGCCGGCTTGGCGCGGAGACCCGAGTCGAAGAACTTGAAGCCACGCCCACAGCGCGATTGCCCGTTACTCAGGGTAGCAGGTCAAGCGGAACCCGCATTGATTTTGACAGCATAGCGAATGAGTGGAAAATTTATTTTACATTCTCTTGGAAAATTATGTCAAAGGGATGCCGGAGAACATCAGTACATGTCTACACTGTACATGTCGACAACGATGACCGCCTCCGTCGTCTGCAGTATCGGATTGATCGGGTTCCGGCTGCCTTGTGACGTAGGCTAGTTAATATGCACAAATTCAAAACGAGGCCGATGCAGACGATAATTTGCACTCTCGGGTACAAAAACAACACACCCATCAAAAACGATGAATTTCGACATTTGGCATTGTATTTACATCATAAAGCTCTAAGTTAGTACACAAAGGACCCATACATAATACTGTCAGCAGTATCTGTTGCAGACAGTTTTCCGACTGTGTTGAGATGATTAAACCTGGGGAGAATCGCTTTAAAGGTATTCGATAAAAATAAAAAATAAACATATTTTCTATTTGGGTGTATCATTTCCTTTCGTGTGAAGATTTCCCACAACCGTCTTCAGTGTTCAGGGAAAACGTCACTCTATCATGTATCCGGAATCAGAGAACCTTCATTGTTACACTCTCCTCTCTACTCGCTAATCTCGCAGCGTTTCATGTACACAGTACGAGGGAACATCACTGAATATAATGATAAACTTTGCAGACACCAAGAGAAACACGTGCACACTGTAACGGTGTGCCTGTATCCACTGCGTATGTTAACTCATTCGAGATGTGCCGCATACGGATACGCGGCAAAAAGCAGATAGTAAATAGCCATGTATCTGTATACTGCACGTCAAATGGGTTAAACAGAAAGTATACACACATCTTTATCTCAGCATGTTAACACCGTGAGCCCGGGCCAAGCGGCGTCCTCTGTAGACTACATTACAGTTCTGGAGACGAAATGGCCATGATAGCTCAAGGGTGCTGACAAAATAGCTTGGAGCCTCAGGGCGCCAAGCTATTCTGTCGCCAACCTTGAACTATCATGGTCGGCACAACATAATTATGGACTTATTTTGTAGTCTAACACAACACAGGGACTTGTTTCGGTGTCTAACACAACACAGAGACTTATTTTGTTTTCTAACATAACATAGCCATAGGGCTTACAGTAAAGTCCAGTTATAACAAATTCTCAGGGGACCGACATTTTGTTGCTGTTATAAGCGGAATTTGTTATAACCGAAATGTCAGACTTTCTAATGTAATAATCCCAACATATCGAAAAAGGGCCTTTGTTCATGTATTAACAAGGCATTTTAATGTAGAATCGCATAATTAGAGCAGTTTGCAATAACTATACGTAAACGACAGTTTATGTTTGCTATTTTTTTCTTTTCGTTTTGTTTTAAGTAAAAATCATGGAGAGGAGAGAGTGGGGGGGACTTTAGTCAAATCAGCTATATTCCACATTAGTGTCCATCCTGAGCATTGGAATATTTTTTTTTTTTTACTGAACTCCTATGATTTGTCGATTTTGCTGTACAGTCGTAAACATTTGGTGAAAAGACAAGATCAAACCGTTTTCATTACCCTAAATGGAGACCCAGCAGATTTCAATGTCGAGGTCAAGCATGCAGACTTCATATATGACTGCGCTGTTTCAGCTTGAAAACTTGGCCAATTCACGTGAAAAAAAAACTTTCTTATACTTACATATCTGGGGCACATTTAGGGATGTAAAATCAGTCATTTTATGAAAAAATTGAAATATTACGACAGTACAGCAAACCTGAAAACATTTTTCGATTTTCTTAAAAGTAAACCGTATTAGGTCAACTGTCACTGAAACATATTTGTTCTAAGACTGGTATAAAAAAAAGTGGGTCTATGTGGAGATATTTTCGAAAAACGTTGTGCTCCCCGAGGTCAAACGACGTATACCAGACCACGATCAAAATGTTCAGTACTTGTAGATGCAAGAATACGCGTGGAAGCGCGATATTACGAGACCGTAACGTGATCAAGCAAAACGCACGAAACGTCTGAATACACAGCCAGTTTTAAGTAGGCAAACAAAATGAACACGCAAATTCTGTGAAAATGGAGCATTCGAGTCCTGTTTCTTGTGCTGCTTGTAATATAAAAGTTTGTTATATGCAAACACGGCAGCGCCGCGGGGACTGAAAAGCATTTTACATATCTTAAATTTTGTTATGTCCAACCTTGTTATAAGCGGATTAATTTTACAAAGGCAAAGAATAGATTTGCCCAGGACCTCCGTAAAAGATTTTGTTATGTCCGGGGCGGTCCGGGGTGCAGCGGTAAAAGCGCCTGCCACCAATGCAAGAGGTGCGAGATTCGATACCCGTTTCCGGCGTCGGACTTTTCTCCTCTAGAAGTGTCACCATTAATTCGGGCGGACCGTCGGGGGTTCTTTCTCCGGGTACTCCGGATCTTTTCTCCCCCACGAATTCGGTATTAATTTCAGTTCACCTAATCAAATTTCAAAAATATAAAAAAAAAAAAACGAAATACATTTCCAAGAGCTTGAGCTTGCTCTTGGCACCACGTGAATGGTCTGTGTTTATGTACATTGTGTGAGGGAATGCCCGTGATTCACGTAAGCGTGCTTGTTGGGTTCAGTTCGTGGCTCTGTCCTGCGCATTGAGTTATATTATAAATATAAGAAATGCGCCATATAAATACTATGTATTATTATTATTATTATTGTTATTATTATATTATTATTATTATTATTATTATCATTATTATCATTATTATTATATCCGACATTGTTAGAAGCGGACGTGGAAATATTTTGTAGTCTAACACAACAAAATCAGCTAGCAGAAAGAACAGTTGAAATCGTTGCAGTAGTATGGTCACAATGAGTTATTTAACAAGTTACTTTGTGACGTTACTTCTATTTTGTACATACTATACAGAATATATCTTTGTACTTGGAAATGCACTACAAATGACGTCACGAACTGGCTGAATTCCTGTTCAGAATTCTTTCTGCTGGCTGATTGTGTTGTGCTAAACTACAAAATAAATCCTAAGGACTGCGTTGTGTTGTCTTCTTGTTC
>BTPG01000001.1:158471815-158501815 GCA_036245525.1 Semisulcospira habei | reverse complement strand
TCTGCAGTAAGACTGCTGGGAATGGTTGTTGAAGTGCCAGGGCAGCCTTTAGTTAGAGTGTTTAATAGGCGCCAGATAGTGGAAGTATCCTTACTGTCTTTCACTGTGTCACGGATTAACCTTTTCCTTGCCTCTCTGATCATGTACTTAACACGGTTACGTTGTTGCTTGAATTCAGGAAATAGTTTTCGACTACGCAGATCATCTCTGAGCGCCATCGCTTGCATTATTTCTGGGGTTAACCATGGAGGAAGAGTGTTTGATTTAACCCTTCTCTCACGAAGGGGTGCGTGTTTGTTTAATACAGTTAGAAAAAGAGTGTACCAAATAGAAAGGGCAGTATCCGGGTCATTGGAGAGAAGTACATCGTTGAACGGAGTATTATTTAAATCAAATAGGAATTTATTATGGTTAAAGTTCTTGAATGATCGATATGTTATGGTTGTATGGCCGTTCTTCTTTGCTTTCGGAATCTTTTTTGACCATGAACAAACAACTGGATAGTGATCACTAACACTTAGATTTGAAACCTCAACATTATAGACGGCTTTGGGTTTATTAGTGTATATGTGGTCTATAAGTGAGGACGTATTCTGAGTAATTCTGGTGGGCGATTTTACTAACTGGACTAGACCAAACAATGAAGATATTGTATCCCACGCAGTGTGATTCTTAAGGAAGTCTATATTAAAATCTCCCATGAGAAGAAGGTCAGCCTTTCTTTTGCACGCTCTATCAAGGATCTGACTAAAATGGTCATACCATTCAAAAGTGGCGGCAGGGTTTCTGTAAAGGAATCCAACTAGTAGCGGTGTCGATTTAGGGCATTTCACTTCCAACCACAAACACTCTACGTCTGCTGTTTCCAAGTCCAAGCGTCTATGGACTAAATGCTGAATGGAGTTTTGAATGTAGGCAGCGATGCCTGTTTGACCTGGGGACGAGGGGTCTCTCCTAGTCAAGGAAAAATTAGGAATACTAATGGCTTCATCGCTCACACACGAGCTAAGGCGCGTCTCACTAAGCCCAAATAAATGAAACGGTGTGGGATTGCTAATGTAGACAGATATATCGGTTAGTTTATTGTACAAATGAAAAACATTGAGATGCCCTATTCGCATAACTTTCAAATTTATGTCTATTACGGAGTAAGGCAAATTTGTACAGAACAAACAACAACAACTACAAAGTAAAATGTCAAAAGAAGGAAGTATACGTTGAGATTATTAAATGAAACAGCACAAATGCCTATGTATATATAAAGCTGGTAAATGGATAAGACACAATAAAATGATTTAGCAGACTCGTCGGCAGGGAAATAATCCAACTGCTCGAACATCAAAGTCCCGATAGCAAGTTCAGTTAGGCGTATCAGCCGCACACGAGCACAATACTGGCCGGGGTTTGGTAATCCGCTTTCAACTCGATACTGCTCAGCGAAGTAAAGCGGAGACACAGTTATCACTGGTAAATTGAAGCTTGATTGAATCGTCTTGATTCAATCGAGTTTCCTTCACGCTGATAGTCTGCTGGTATTCGAACAAGCACTGACTGACCTCGTATAAAACACACAGAGTACTCCGACACAGTAGTAAACTAACGAATCAATGATATTCTAGTCTCGGAGAGACTTTATCCACGACGAACGAACGAACGACACAGAAAATGATGATCGTAACTGTTCTTGGTCATCGCAAAATACATAACACTACAGTGGCACATTGATCACCAAACGTTTTGCTTACTGCGCACTGTCCACAAGCTAACAAGAGTTCTTCAACAGTCAGAAATACAAATACATAAAATAAAAGTCCACAGGCACAGTCCCGAACGAATGCCTACAAGTAAAGTAATAGCGGTGTCAAATACACACGTTTATCAAGGAATAGAATCAGAAATGAACTGTCAATCGCTAGAATTAATGGAACGACGAAACACCACCGATCGTTGTTGTTTTTTGTTTTGTTGTTGCTGTAAACATGTTTTTTAAACAATGAACTAAAAACCTGTTTGTTGACTGATATACCCCTGGATAAATGGCTGAAGAGAGAGAGAGAGAGAGAGAGAGAGAGAGAGAGAGAGAGAGAGAGAGAGAGAGAGAGAGAGAGAGAGAGAGAGAGAGAGAGAGAGAGAGAGAGAGAGAGAGAGAGAGAGACTTCGGCGCGCGCTAGAGAGAATTACGTCATATTTAGAGTATTATGTCAATATCTGCGTGGTGACGGAGTTGCCTCTTTTACGTCACCGCCGCTGTCTGATTTTTTTCTAGAAGTCAATTTAAAAAAATAAAAATACTGTTTTCATTCTTTTCTGAAAATAATTAATTTTTACTAAAGAAATTGAAAGGATACAAATCAGGGGCCGGATGCTTGACAGCCTTCTAAATTAAAAGCATTTTAAAGTTAAAATCGTTTTAGTTAAAAGAAGTTTTAAAACACTTTGAAAACTGATGCACGACACGTTTCTAAAAAAGGCTAACAACGTTTTAGCTAAAAACTGTCTACCGCACTAGGTCACCGATATATAAATAGACTGATAGGGGGTTCCTTGAATAGTACATTCGCAGTAAAGATTTATGATCACTAGTATGGAGAGAAAATCCCAAATGAAAAAAGAAACACGATTAGCAAAGACAATTAAACCACAATTGAGTAATATTTAGGTCTGTTCAGAATATATGCAGAAACAATTACACAATTTGCAACTTATTTTTCTGATAATAATAATAATAATAATAATAATAATAATAATAATAATAATAATAATAATAATAATAATGAGTATTTATATAGCGCTTAATCTTACTCAAAAGCTCTAAGCGCTTTACAATCTGTACACAAAAATAAAAATACAATGACATATGCACATAACAAACAAAGCACAATGCCCGAACACACCACTTTTACAATAAACTAAACAACAATACATACATAATAATTTATATTCTAATTAACATTCAGTCTAAACAAGGAGGATTGCAGAACTACAACTAAGGCATCAAACACTGGCAGTTATTCAAAGTAAAGCTTGAAGAGGTGAGTTTTCAACGACCTCTTGAAGTCAGAGACAGACTCACTGTTTCTGACCTCAAGAGGAAGTGTATTCCATAACATTGGGGCTTGATAAACAAAAGTGCGCTGACCAAATGTTTTTAATGAGGATGCAACTGCAGGTATGACGTGACACAATAGCTGACGAACTGAAAGTTCGTAAGAAAAAGAACTAACACCTATAAGATTGACGTCAATTAACTTTATTGCGTCACTCGTCAGTTCCACACCAGCTAAGACGGCTGCTCCAAGTCCGGCGGAGACTCACATTTCTACACACCAAAATTAAAAAAAAAACAACCAACATTTTTTTCTCGGCAGAGGAAGCAGTCCTGCTGATGGAATATGGAAATAATAAAAGAAGTGCAGCACAATAACAACAAACACACAAGAAAAAAAAAAAAAAGGAAAAGCTGTGTCTCGAACCACGCCAGTCGTGGTTTCAAAAGTGACATGTTTGACCGCATGTCTTACCGACTGCGCTATTGAGGCATTGATGGTGATGATGATGAACTTGGAAAGGGACAGGGACTTCCAGCTCTCGCTGATTTCGTCCGGGGGGGGGGGGGGGCCAGGGGGGGGGGGGTTGGGGGGGGGGGAGGTTGTCTCGCTGACTGTCTGCCGCTCCGTCGCGCAGCTGGCTGATGGTACTGCCGGGGCCGGGTGGTTGGTGGTGGAGGAGGCGGGTGGTGTGGCCGGGGGGCCGTTGCCTAGCGCCAGGCTGGTGGGTGGTGGTAAGCCAGCCACTCCAGAAGATCTTGCAGGAGTGGTGGCGGGGGTGGTGGTGTCGGCCGGGGAAACCGTGGCCGGTTGTGGTAGGGTCTGGGGAGGTAGGGTGGTGGTGGTGGCGGCCAGTCGATTCTTGGTCGAGGGGTCGGGTGCTGGCGTGGACGGGGTGGGTGGCGGTGTTGCGGTGGCAGCCGCATGTGAGGTGGCGGCGTGGCGAGCAGTGGTGGGCGTTGGTGTCGGTAGCGCTTTGGTGGGCGGTGGCGCCTGTTTGGCCGTGGGCCAGTAGCTGGTCCATTGGGCGGTGGTGGTGGTTGTTGTGGTGCCGGGTCCGTGGCCGCGTCTTTGGTCGCGGCTGGTTCCGTTGCTGTGTCGGCATCCTGTGTCGCGGGTGGATGTTTCTGCGTCGTGCCGGTTTTTTTGTTGGCAGTCTTGGGGGCGTCCGTTGTGGTCTGGCTGGCTGCGTTGGTCACCTGGGGTGGCTGGAGGTCGCGAATCGCTCCGGAGTGCACCAGCCACCGGGCGGCGACCAACGCACGTTGATACGTGTCCCCTTGTAGCGCCGTTATGACCGGTATGGCGTCTTGGATGAGGAGTACCAAGTCGTCGAAGGTCATTTCGCGGACCCTCGTACCCTCCTCCTCTGCCGTTGCCGGGCGCTCCCGAGTAAGTGTTTCGGGAATTGCGACCGGCCTTTTGGTGGGCGGAGAGTCGGGCCCTGACGCCGACTCCGACGAACTCTGGTACTCCTCCTCCGACGAAGGTGTTCGTGGTTTATCCTCCACCGTTGGTGGTGGTGGAGGCGGCGACTTGGCTCGGTGTTGTTGCCTAGTCTGCCTGGTGTTCTGTGTAGGCTGTTGCGGGGAGGCCAATCGAAGGCTTCAAAAGTAGGCCTTCTTCTCATCGTAGCTCATCGGAGATGTGTCGCGTCTTAGTTGTCGATCACTGTTACACTACCGCAGCCACACGCAAGGTGTTGTAGATGGAAGACGCAGCCAGACAAGAGTGTTTCCAGAAGAGTCTTTTATTTCTTGGTCATCGTGGGTCTAATAGGTTGGGCACAACCAACCTACTAGCATGGCATACTAAAATGGCGAAAATACCGGAGCTCGGTCTCTCGCTTCTCAGCTCCCTCTATCTATCTATCTCACTCTCTTCGTTGTGTACTCTCTATCTATCTCGTTCCCTTCGTTGTGAGCTCTCTCGTTCTGGTCATTGTGCGAGCTCTCTCTCTATCTCGTTTTCTTCGTTGTGAGCTCCCCCGTTCTGGTGTTTACCCCCAATATATATACCCGTTCTGGCCGAGGGCATCGCCCCTTTGTCTCAACCAGTCAAAGGGGCTATTACTGTCACCCATATTATTCCACATCTATCATGGTGGCCAGCGTCCCCTGACCCTATCTGTCAAAGGAGCTATTACTGTCGCCCATAATCTATCCCCCATCTGCTCTGGTGGATAGCGCCCTCTGATCCTAGCTGACCAGGGACCCATTACTGTCTCTCATAATTATTCCACATCTATTATGCTGGTCAGCGTCCTCTGATCCTAGCTATCAAAGGAACTCATTACTGTCTCTCCTAATTATTCCACATCTATTATGGTGGCCAGCGTCCTCTGATCCTAGCTATCAAAGGAACCCATTACTGTCTCTCATAATTATTCCACATCTATTATGGTGGCCAGCGTCCTCTGATCTTAGCTGACCAGGGACCCATTACTGTCTCTCCTAATTATTTCACATCTATTATGGTGGCCAGCGTCCTCTGATCTTAGCTGACCAGGGACCCATTACTGTCTCTCCTAATTATTCCACATCTATTATGGTGGCCAGCGTCCTCTGATCTTAGCTGACCAGTAACCTATTACTGACTCTCATAATTATTCTTTGTCAGCAGGAGTCTGTGTTCCTCACTACTAACGAGGGCTCATTATTTATTCATTAGTCCCAGCTTAGTAGGGCCGGCCACTTGTCAACTCCACGTGAGCCCGTGGTACTAATTATACCCTCGTTATTTTCATATCAAGGGAAATTATAAAATTACCCGACCGTGATATTGGTCGTATACACTTATAGTGTAACATCACCCATTGTGCGCTGTGCGGTGGACCGTTCACGGCGCGCTGTGACTGTATCTTGGCTTGCCTTGGCTTGTATCGAGAGAGGCGCGTGTCCTCTCTCCTCGGCTGCTGAGCTGGCTATGCATTGATGGTAATCGAGCTTATTATAATTATATACAAAGTCAGGTCGTGTTACGCCGGCTGACCTCCGCCGATCTCTCCGACAATATTTCACTTCCCAATGCTTTTCAGCCCTTCTTAGAAAATCTCAAACGCTGAAACCGATGATGTTCGTCGTTATATTTCGTCCGAAAGGACGCAGCGATCTCTATTTTCTTCGCTGATGTTGTCGAATTCAATGAAGCGGCTGATTCAAAATGGCGCCCATTCAGCGTCCATTCCATTTTAACAGCGTTTTAGCACATTTAGAATAGCTCCGAGCACTTCTAAAGTTACAAGCAAAAATCGTCGCTAAAACAGTGTTAAGCGTTCCGTGCATCGCATCTAAACGCGCTAAAAACGATTTTTTTAAAACGATTTTTAATTTTCACTTTTAACACTGTTTTACAATTTAGACGTCTGTCGTGCATCGCATCTAAGTGCGCTAAACACGATTTTTACAAAACGTTTGTAAATTTTCACTTTTAACAGTGTTTTAAGAGTTAGAAGGCTGTCGAGCATCCGGACCCTGGCTAACGAACTCATCCAATGTCTTTATCTAAACTATCTATCTATCTATCTATCTATCTATCTATCTATCTATCTATCTATCTATCTATCTATCTATCTATCTATCTATCTATCTATCTATCTATCTATCTATCTATCTATCTATCTATCGATCGATCGATCGCTCGCTCGCTCGCTCGCTCTATCCATCCATCCATCCATCCATCCATCCATCCATCCATCGAGTCGAGTCGAGTCGAGTCGAGTCGAATCGAATCGAATCGAATCGAATCGAATCTTATCTTATCTATCTTATCTTATCTTATCTTATCTTATCTTATCTTATCTTATCTTATCTAATCTAATCTAATCTAATCTAATCTAATCTATCTATCTATCTATCTATCTATCTATCTATCTATCTATCTATCTATCTATCTATCTATCTATCTATCTATCTATCTATCTATCTATCTATCTATCTATCTATCTATCTATCTATCTATCTATCTATCTATCTATCTATCTTTCTATCTATCTATCTATCTATCTATCTATCTATCTATCTATCTATCTATCTATCTATCTATCTATCTATCTATCTATCTATCTATCTATCTATATCCCGTAGTCTTGCCGACCGTTGGGGCACCACTGATGACTTGGCAACCAGCTCCCTCCATTCCTCTCTGTTCTCTGCCATTCTTAGCGTTTCGCCCAGCCTCAATCCTGTCCACTCGGAGATGTTGTCCTCCCATCTTTTCCTCTGTCTTCCTCTCCTTCTTCCCTCCTTGCGCAGTGCCTTGCAGGATTGTTTTGGCAAGCCCTGCTGAACGCGTGACATGCCCATACCACTTCAGTTTGCGTTCAGTTTTTCATAATGGCTAATAGGTCTTCATAGGGCCCAATGGCTTGCCTGATTATGCTTTCCACTTCCTCGTTTGTGATGTGATATGAAATGCCAAGCAGCCATCAAAAACATCTCATTTCAGTGGCTTTTATCCTCCTTTCAAGGTCTGCTGTGAGGGTCCATGACTCAAAGGCATACAAGAACACCGAGATGACTAAGGAACGCATCAGTCTGATCTTGGAGCAGAGCGTGATGTTTCTGTCCTTCCATATATGGTCTTCAATCTTGTCAGTATCTGAACTAGCTATATCCAAAATTTAAAGTATATATTATGACAAAAATTACGGACTCTAATCTGGGTCAACCGACTTTCTATAAACAGTTGTTTATGTCTTAAATGAGACATTCAATTACAATATGCTCGGAGGCTCTCTTAGCCACCCCTTTAAGAAAGTATTTCGCCAAGTTTCAAGCTTGTGTGTACAGAACTATCGGAGATTCTCTTGTTTACATTGTTACGTGTTGAGTCGTGGTCGTAGTATGAAGTCACACCAGACGGCACGCACGTAAGGTTCTTTTAAAGAAACTTCACTCAGCTGCAACCCGTCACACGTGACTTAAGGTCGTAGACAACACTGGAGTAACAGTTCCAACAATATTTTATTGCAGCGATGCAATCTCCACACAATGCATTCACAAATGCACCAACACTGATACAATGTCTCCTCTGCAAAATGTCTACACTTTGACACAATGCGTCTCTCATACAATGCACATCACCATATACTGCATAACCCCGTCATTGACAATGTACAAACGCGCTTCCCAGCACAATCTTTTATAATATAATAGCTTTCCAGAATAATCTAGCAAATTCATATAACACAACTAATCAGAACGGAACCCGTAACCGAAACTCATAAATATTGATGAAAAGAACTTTCTAGAATAGACTACAATAGTCTACAAAATTAGATCTAGGGGCAGGGGATCTAACTGTTTGTCTGTCCAGCGCTGTGATTCCCCTTGGTTTGAGTACATTTCTTCCAGCGCTAGCCTCACCTATATGGTTTGTGAGTACAAAATTAGACTGCTAATTTCACTCCAATTTTTGGGAAATCCCGGTGTGTTATGACTTCACACAAGAGTATGCTAGACAGGTCACGACCTTGCTGGAATTCTCCGGAAGTTTCAAGACTCCGCCTAATATATACTGGCTGGTAATTTCACGCGCACAGAAAACAGCGGAGATTATTCGAGCGGTTTCTAGACTCTTCGGGATTCAACTCCGTATACCAAAAGACAATCAATTCCGCTCTCCGTGCGAACAATAGCGAATCTTACTAAAAAGGTATGTGATTCGTAATCGTGATAGCTCAAATAAATATCGGATCGTTTCAATCTTACGATGAATGTATGCATGCTCTCACAGAACAACACAATCACAATCGTAACATTCATACATAAGCACACGCATACATACGCACATACGGCGCGTCGCTCGAAATGTACGCTCACACTAGGTTAGCGTAACTGGACATGATGTAATTTTTATCTTGTTACTTCAATTGTGAGAGGTTTAGGCCTGCCCGCCTTTGACACCATGGACATGCTATTCAGTACATTCGTCCCACCGAGACCCGTCCTAAAAAGTCCCTTCTGATAATAGATGGGACTTAAAAACGGCACACGGGGAGTTGGGTGGCTCGGTGGTTGAGCGTTCGACTCTCGTCCAAAGGTCGTGGGTTGAAACCCAGCTGTGGTCAAAATTTGTACACACCTCTTTCGGTGCCCCGTCTTTGAAATCACCTTCGTATTCGTGGTGGACAAAAGACGTTAAGGTAGCAGATACAGTGGACACAGGGTCAAAATTCATGTTTTGGAAGTAGTGTTTAATACATATTTCTTTCAATAGAAAAATCATTTTTGCATCATTCTCTAACAGGTTTTTGTTCCAAATTGGATAGTTTTTTTGTTATGAATTTTTTCGTAGGGTAGGGTGTCGACAGTTTTGGTCCGAAAAACAAGATGGCAGCTGAGAAATCTATTTTGTCGTCAGTAACACCGTTTAGCTTGAAATAATGAGCCTCTCCCTGCAATTACTAAACTCCAAGGGAAATAATGAGCCTCTCCCTGCAATTAATACACCCCGAGAGTTACTGTTTCTTTGCAAATGGCTACCTCCATGTGAAAGCATGTGATTTTTGACTGGGATTATTATATTCATCGTGTGTTGTGATAGTTTGATCATGTCTACAGATCTCAAAAGGAAAGGTGAGAAGCGTAAGAAGAAGAAACCTCCTAAAAATAGATTTGTCAAGGCAAAACGAGTCTGTGAAAACGCTAGCTTTGATCAGAACGATGACAATGAACCCACGTCATCGCAAAACATAAATAATAGTGCAAGCGCCGAACAATCTCAAGACACTGCCACGCCCACTTCGACATGTTCTAAAAGAAAGCTGTCTGGCATTTACAAGCTATATTATGAATCTGAAACTAGTGAAGGTGAAGCAAGTGAGGCGGCAGAGACAGAAACAGTAGAACAAGATTCTGTACATGGAAATAGGATAATTGATATTGAACTGCTAGGACAGAACATCTCCTCTCAGTGGGGGGGGGGGGGGGTGGGGGGGGGGTGGGAGGGAGGATTATGAGGATTTATGCCTTTTGGAGATGTTTGGAGTGTTGTCTGTCGTAACACATTCTGTGCTTCGGGCGTGCTTCTCTCGTGGTCGGGTTGCTGCAGACGATCCGTCATTCAGGTTGCTTGATTTATAAAGTGTATATAGCGTATACGTGTATGTACCGACTCCACAAAGTTTTCCCATCTTTGACACATGTATTAATATATTGTATAACAAGCAAATTGATATTCACAAACTTGCTTGATATACTTTCCTTCCCAACATCAGTCCCTTGCCGGCATTTTCCGCCATTATGCGTGATCTAGTTACACGTAGAATTTACGCAGTACTAACACGCACGGTTACAAAAAGCACTGAGGTCTTCATAGTCAAAAGAAATCTACACGCCGAGTCGATAGTGATATGCAGTCGTCTGCCATTCACGTGCTTTGTCTGAACACCGCAATCAGCCGCAAAATGAATGACGCGAAGCACAGTTTTGTTTTGGACTGGATACACAAATCGTATTGAGCTAAATTTTGCTCTACATAGTGCCGATAACCGACAGATGTCATGACTTGACCAGAATCAAAACGCCCTCTATTGACGACTCGGACATTTTGATTCGGGTATCGTAATTACATCTGCTTGCTATCGGCACTATATTAAGAAAAATGAGGTTCAAACTAATATAATATCGCTGACAGACACGCATCTTGCTTCACAGGTGTACTGTCGGGTCTGATAAGCACTGAGTATGTCGGAACTTACTGACGCACTTTCAGTGTCTTTTTTTTTCAGTGCGCGCTATCTTGACATTGTTAATCAGCATAATCAGGTCACAAAAATTTACTTCCTGGTGTATCTAGCCTCCCGCACCGTTAAATACCAGTGGTCGCATGCAAGAGGGGCGGCCGGGGGTGGGGCGGGTGGGGGGGGGTGGGGGTGGGGAGGGGGGTGGAGGGAGGGAGGGGTAGGGGTTGGGGTGGTGGTGGGTGGATGGGTGTAAATTGGGCTTAATCAGCGACTTATTGTGTTTAAAGGTCATTGCATTTTTGTCCTTCGTGTTAGGTGTTCTACTTATACAATAATGTACTCGTTCATCGTAATCATGCGTCTGATACTAAAACCATTGCTTGCGCCTCTGTCTTCAGTCGTGGCTTTTAACTTCCCCCTAAGCCTTTCTACTACTGCCCGAACCATTTTATTGTAGTAGGTCTTGAATCCGGTTTTCCCTTTAGTGACTGCGTTCCTGTTATTTTGTGATTAGTCATAACTGCAATAGGGAATTAGCGCTTTATTTCTTTTAAATGAAATACATACATAAAGTATTTTCTTGCAGCTTTTCCCCCAATGAAAGTTGGTATACATGTAAGTGTTTCAGGAAACTCTGTGGGTGGGGTGGGGGGTGGGGGGTTGGGGGTGGGGTGGGGTTGGGGGGGGGGGTAGGAGAGGATACGCTGAGCCTCCTCCGGTCGTGACAGGGTCTGAATAAAATCTATATATTTCCTACTGTTACGAACTGATTCATTCAGCCTTTCCTGTCCTTTGCCCCCGGGAAATTCACGCTATCATCAAAGTGTCTCTGAATGGCTTTTGCGAAAGTCAAAATAGCAAATTTGTCTATTTAAAAAATACACTAACAAAGACATCAATCACAACACCACCCTATTTCCCCCCCCCCCCCTCCACCCTTAATTGAAAAAAATGTTGTTTCTGGTTTGATACCTCCCTCCCCCTCCTCCATCATTGATATTTTCTAATTGTCTCTATGCATACAAATTGCACCATTATTTGCAGAGTTGACTATGTGATTTGTAATTATGGGATCACACTTGCCGTTCGACGTCATTGCCGACCTTTATTCCCTTCGCGGTCGTTGGCCATGCACGATGTTTGTGAAATTATCCATTATTTATGCATAGGTACCCCTCGAGGAGGTCATCGGAATTTAAGCCAGCAACTTGGAACAGAACAAAACGTGTACAGGCACTATGTTTCGTCGGACGGAAGTGTAAAGAGGCAACCCGCTTCCGTTTGCTTTGTGTCTGCCCACTTTCTCGCCCCCCCCCCCCCACCTCCCTGTCACGCAAGAGACATGGATTATCATGAGCCCCTGCAACTGCAGGGGCTCATGAGAGTCTATGCCTCTTTGTGGTCGGGGCTGCCCGCAGTGCTACTTCTCTAATCTGCCGGCAGAGGAAGTGACATAGATTTAATTTAGGCGTGTCATAGTTTTCACTGTTCCTGCAGTGTGCGATGTGGGCCGGAGTGAGTCATTGTGTACAGATGTGGTGTTTTTTCCGCGTAATGATCGCACAGAGCTGCGTTAAATGTGGAAGGGCACGTCCCCAGCGTGTGTCCTGCATCCACAGGAGGCTCAGATCCTCACGCTCCCAGAACGCTGTGGCCTCTCTGGCGAACCCTCACCCTCTGCCGAGTCCATTTACCGCAGTGTTCTCGCAGACGAATAGGTCAGCTGGCGCTCCATGTCGTGTGCGATGTGGGCCGGAGTGAGATCATCGTGTACAGATGTGGTGTTTTTCCTTGTGAGCATAGCATGCTGTTATCTAGTCAGCGTATTCTGAGTGTGTATTTCAGATAGTTTGTGCTGGATGACCAGGTAGCAGTGCCCACTTCAATTTATTTAGTTTGACAGCATAGCATATTGTTTGTGACAATAGCTTGCAGTTATCTGGTCAGCGTATTTTCAGAGTGCTTCTACTGAGAGCCTATCTCAGAGAATTTGTGGAAGGACCAGGTAGCAGTGCTTTATTTACTTTGACAGCATGGGACATTGGCATGCATGCCATGCAGATAGCTGGACAGCGTATTCTCAGAGTGCTGAGTGCATACCTCAGAGTGCTAGTGCTAGTAGTGCTGAGTGACCAGGTAGCAGTGCCGGACTCCACTTTATTTTATTTAGTTGGACAGCATAGACTATTGTTTGTGACTATGACATGTATTTCTCTGGTCAGAGTATTCTCGGAGTGCTTGTGCTGAGTGCACATAATTTTCAGTGCTTGTGCTGAATGACCAGGTAGCAGTGAAATGTTATCATAATTTGCCATTATTTTCTGCTTGTACTGGGGCGCGCTCACCTGGGAAGGGGGTAGTTTTGACCCTAAAAAAAATAAACACGCACACAAACTTCTAATAAGTCTATATATTTTTTGCTCAATAACTATTGTTCCTGCATTTAGTACTCACGGTGGGCGTGCCCCATTTTGTCCAAACATTGAATTGTCTCAGTCGGATCAGTGTGAACAATGTGTAAAGCAAACATTCTACTGGTTTACTGAACGAGCAGAACGGGCACTTACGATATGACAGAGTAGACTAGCTAATACTAAGTTGAATAAATACATTCACGAATGCTCTAATTGTGGAACTCCGGTGTCATTTTGTGTTCATGTATGTGCTATGTGTATTCAGGCGTGTTTAACATTTTACATCTACAACTTGTACAATAATGGATGTGGTCCAAATTTAGGTCACATTCCTTCAGGAATCATCACGACAAAAAGCGCTACCGACAGCCAAGGGGCCAATATAACGGCTGATTCAAACAGACTGCAACGGCTAGGCAGAACGCCAAGTGTCGTTCTGTGTTGTTACACACGTTTTGACAAAGTAACATTTGGCGCAACACTCTGGACTGACATCCTTTGGAGTCACAATTGTCACAAAGATCGTCTAGACGCCCGTGATCAGCCTCGAAAAGCTTTGTGACGGATTGTTACACGGCTTGTGAAGTCTTCGCGTCGTGCGTAACAATTGTAACACGGTCGTTTGGCCTGCGCGATCTTTGTGACAACAAACAAGACAGCAAACAAATTTGTCACAAAGCTCATGAAAACTCCAGTGTCGAGTTTCTACGAACATTCCTTAGTCGCCTGCTCGGCGTGAAACCTAAATAACTAACTGACGAGGTTTGCGACAAGAACCAGTTGTGTCACAAAACACATGGATCGAGACTCCAAAGATTGTCCCTGAGTATTGTAACAGTTCAGACAGTTTTCTCAACATTCTTCAACCTGGTCGGAAAATCAAACGACGGAGGGGAGGGGGTGGGGGGGGGGGTGGATGCAATGGGAAGAGACACGCAGAATTATATAGAGTTTACAGTGTGGCAACTACTTTAGCTCATTCAACCTCAGGACCGTATTCCCCAATTTTGCAGGCGTCATCTAACGACTATGCACCAGCTGCAGAGGATGGATTGACCATAATAATTCAAGGGTAGTGCCTGATTAGCTTGGCGCCGACAGGCGCCAAGCTAATCTGGCACTACCCTTGAATTATCATGGTCGATTAATCTTCCGCTGTAGTACGTCGGGGCTGAATGAGTTAACCAGGGCGTTTTTACGAATCACGGAGATCTGTTTTTGGATTTCTTGTTTTACGACGAACTATTTGTTCAGAAAGGATCTCTAGGATAAAAATGCATTCACGAATCACTGAAACCGCAATAACGCCAATCATGGATCACTACTTTAGAGTATTAACCCCCTCCTCTCCCCCCCCCCCCACCCCCCGGTCCTCTTCCCCCCTTATCTCCCGAGAAGTGTTGACGAACTAAAATGTTCAGTGACGTACAGGTATCATAACATAAATTAACTTGTTGGTTGTCGGTATCCCTTTTTGTCCTACAGGAACCATCGCGACAAAAACCGTTAGTATACCGACAGTCGAAGGGCCGTTAACAAGTGAAGAACCTAAATAAGTAACAACGTCAAATAAAAAGCAGCCAGTTTAGATAAATAATGCACAGAACTTATTTACAAAGTAAACTACACGTCAACTGAGAAACAAAGGTCACACCAACCTGTTGCAGGAATGAAGACAGATCAAGCAGGAAGTGGTGACTGATCTGCTGTGGAGGGGTTGTGCCGCTGTATGTCTGTACACGCGAAAATAATAATCAGCTCAGATAAGAACTCCGTGTGTAGAAGGCCAGTGTCGGCTGTACACTGAAAGCTGTCGACAACAGGGTGCGACATAAGCGGGTCTCAAACTGAAGTCGCACGATAAATCGATTTTAAATTGTTAGCGGAGCTTATAATAGGCATCGGGAATTCCCGGTAATACGCCATGTCCTCCTGAGCCAGTTGTAGAGAATAATTACTATAAAATAAAAGTAATAACAAAGTGAAACAATGAAAGTAACTGTGCACGTTTTCTTTTGTTTTGTTTCAAGTTGAGTGTATGTGTGTTGTTCGCTCGCTCGTTTGTTTGTTTGTTTGCTTGTTTGTTTGTTTGTTCAAAGAGTTATCTGTTCAAATGGTGGGTTTATGTTTCCTTGTTTGTTTGTTGTTTTTGTTTTGTTTTGATTAACTGTTTGTTGTTATTGTTTGTTTGTTTATTTGGAAGTAAAAGCCGTTCGTTCCTTCGTTTGTTTGTTTGTTTTCCTTTGTGTTTTGTTTGTTTAGTTTTGATTTTTGTTTTTTTGTCTGTTTGAATGTTGTATTTTTTGTTTCGAAGTCAGCACTTCCCAAGGTGTTCATTTGTGTGTGCGTGTGTGCGCGCTCGTGTGTGTTTGTGTGTTTGTGTGTGTATGCGTATTTGTGTGTGTGTACGTGTGTATGTATTTGTGTGAGTATTTGTGTGTGTGTGTGTGTGCGCGCGTGCGTACGTTTGTGTGTGCGTGTATGTGCGTGCGTGTGTGTTTGTTTCTTTGCTAATTGTTTGCTTGTTTGTTTCCTTGCTTGTTCACTCATGTAGCTGTCTGTCGTTCTGACTGAGCTACCGTGCTGATGTATTCCCACTGCGCAAACGACCATCGGGCCGACGTCGGCCGTCGTTGGCCCGATGGCCTTTGTGCACTGGGTTATTACTCCAATTCTCTGCCCTTTATCGATCTGATGGTCACGTGACAGCGCAGCCAGCTTAACGCACTACAGCCTATGAAGTACCCGACCACACGGACATGCCGCCATAACGTTTCGAGTCTGACCGGGTACTGGTCAGTTTGGGGTAAAGTCAGGAGAAGAGTGACAGTCACTTTGTTCACCACGTCCTGCTAGTCAGTTGACGCACTGACTGTCACCGACAGTGCAGGTTTGTTACATTTGGCGGAGGGAAAAACAAAACAAAAAAAAAAACACTTGACAGAAACAAACTTGTGCTGGTCTGCGATTTTGAAAGTTACGGCTAACAGCCGTAAGGTTCGAAATCGCATGCCAGCACACAAATACACGTTTTTAAAACATCTGTTTTTACGAAGAAACTAAACATTTCAAGGATTCGAAACAGAAAAGTAATTTAGAAAATTAAAAAAAAAAAAAAAAAAAAAAAAAAAAAAAACAACCTACACTTACTATAGACCGCATCACGAGTCCACGTCTGTCTTACGTGCTTTCATGATCGATATCGTCGTTTGGTTTGTTTCCTTGCTTGTTTGTTTGTTTAATTTCTCGTTTATTTTTGTTGTGTTTCTAATCTTCTTTTTAAATTTTTGTTGTTGTTGCTGTTGTTGTTGTTTTGTGTGTTTTTTTTTTTAATTTGAGGGCGGGAGGGGTGGTGTTGTTTTTTTATGTGTGGTGTAATCGTACATGTTTTGTTACTTGGTCAGTTGGTTTGTTGGGTGTCTGTTTATCTGTCTGACTGTTTTTGTTTGTTCGCATCTTCGTTTGTTTAGTTGGTTTTTTTTGTTTGTTTTTTGTTTCTTTCTTTCTTTTTTGTCTTTTTTCCTTTCTATTTGTATCTTTGTATTTCTCCAAAGTTGGCGGGCTTTGCGAACATTTTTAAACAGTTTTCCTTTTTCCTAGCGCAGCTCTGGCGGTAAACATTACATCATCGTTTTTATGAAAGAATTTCATGAGCACTTTTGGATTCCTTATTTTCTCTCTGTTCCATGTATCAGTTGAGGCGCCAGGATGCGGACAAAAAAGGCCGACGGTCCTCGTCACCGTTGTGGCTATTGCGCTGTTCTTCCATTCCTGCGTGGCCCATACAGATCCCGACGCCACAACTGATGCGATCTACTCTGACGCCACTGCCGCAAATCACAAACTGACGATTTTCCTACACTCACAAGTAGATTCAAACTGCGCGCCATGTGACGCAGACAGTGGGTTAAAAGTCCGGACAAACATGAGATACCACTATTGTCGTCGACATACGTACAATTTTGGCCTATTTCTGATTTCCGATCAACATCTATTGTTCAAAAATGATAATTAAAACGCAACTGGAGCGCACAGAACTGTACTGTAATTGAGGCCGAGGAGCCAGCTGAGTCCCACATCTGTCCGATGTTTGTTATTGTACATCGTGTATTTTTTTTAAATTCAATTTTACGACTTTCATCTGTTTAGTTCAAGTCAAGACAATATATTTCATTAATCCCAAGATGGAAATTCTTGCCATCATCTCACGGGCACAATAGCGTACAATCACAAATAAAATAAATAAGAATCACAGGTAAAATGCACGCTCTCTCTAATTAAAATCAACTCATGAAAGTGTCACGGTATGACTGCCAGAAGCATAGATCCTAGTGAACCCCCGCAGATGTTGGACTCACTAGGATCTGTGTATAATGCCCCTGTTCCCAGAGCCTGTGAGTTATAAACGTATTCCATTTTGTCTTTGTTTCTCACACAGAGATGACGTATGAAAGCCACAGGACTGCTGCACGTTTAGTTTGACTACACGGTGCATAGATCCTAGTGAGCCCCCGCGGATGCGGGGGCTCACTAGGATCTATGCGCCTTGCCACTGTACAGATTTAGTCTCACGCAGCAACGCACGCACACACGGGAATTTGAACGTTCACGTCAGCTTATACCCTGAAACAACACTGCCGGGACAAGAGAAGTCGCTTGTCAGTCCTTCCGAAGTGACCACCACTCCCCAGTCCGTGACACACAATGCCCTCGGTTTGACACGAGTTGCCTCCCCATGCTCTGAACTGTTGAGCAGCCGTCGCCACTGTCCGGCAGAGGTCACCACCAGCACACACTGACCATTGAGACTGGCTATGTAACAATTGTTAGCTTTGTCAACTGCCACTTGCTGCGGTGCCTTCAGGTCAGGGTGGCTGTGCGTCCTGTCCACACCACCTGTATCTACATCCACGGCAAACACAGCGTGGGCATCACAGTCAGACACCCACACCGTGCGGTTCTGTGCGTACAGGTAGTGTGGCCAGCTCAGAGCAGTGAGGGTTGAGGAATCAACCAGAGTTCTAATGACAACTCCACCCCGCGTAAGAATATCAACAGAGGAAGGTCCGTCTGGTTCTTTCAGGCATCCAGCCAGCAGAGTGTCATCGTCTGTCAGTGAACCCACCCCCCAGTACTGTCTTTTTGTCGTCACGTGTGATACAACAGTCGGTGTGCCCGTAACGTCAACAAAGTAAATACGTTTCCTATCTCCTGTCACAGCCACCTGACCGTCACGGAGAAGGGCCAGTCTATATGGTATTGTGTCAAGTTTAACCCCCTTCAGCAGGCAGCCATCGGTACTGTCAACAATAGTATAAACAGTACCGGAGTCTGCGTGCGCAAGTGGGTGACCGGCCTGTGTTGTGGCCGGACTGACGTCAGCCACCTTGACCATTTTGTTTCTCCTGTCCGTCATGACCAGCCGGCTGTCGTCTGTGGCTACAATAGAGGAGATCAAAGGTCCTTCTGTGTCAGTGTCACCTGCTGCTTCAGGCGTGAAAGCAAAAGTCCTGGTCGGCACGGACGTCATTGGGTCAAAATGAATTCCATCTGTACACACACACACACACACACACACACACACACACACACACACACACACACACACACACACGCACGCACGCACGCACGCACACACATACATACACACGCACGCACAGACAGTATTTTCATAAATACCGGAAAAGCAAGTGAGTTTACCCCTTCAATCCTGACAAAAGTGACCAAAATTCAATTGCAAGAGCACAGATCCTCATGAGCTCCCGCGACTGCGGGGCTCATGAGGATCTATGCCTCTTGTCGAGACAACATTGTATCCATGTTTCTTGGACGGTGTTGGCTTTTGGTCGTTGAATAAACAAAGATTTCAGAACAAAAATGTACGTACAGTGGCAGGGAAGGGGTTAAACTGCTGAGATCAGCAGTACACCTGTAAAATAAGTTATTGGTAGCAAGGGTGGTCAAAGTGACTATTGTACTCAGAGAGCCGAACGCTTAAGCAGTACTCTGGCTATTTTGACCTCTCAGGGGCCTGCAACAAGGATCCGTGTAGCAAACCCTTGCTGCCAATAACAATGTTTTGTTCATTCCTCCGCTATATTCATAAAGTAGTCAAGCTGATCAAACTTCCAACTGCTGTGGCTTGTGAGGAGATAGTTGACCTCAATACATGTTCTGAGGGAGCCCCTGCAGTTGCAAGGGGTCATGCGCAAACATCGCTCTCGCTGGCAGCTTGTCAATTTCAGTTTGACTTTTGGAAAGAGCGTTACGAATACTAGCCGCACTGTCTACATATTGTCAGAGTAATGCGATATATTAGATTGTTGTGCACAAAAATTTAATATTCGGCCTAAAAGTGACGATGTGTGCGCTATTTTCGATCCGGCGACGACCAGTTTTATGTGTAGTCTCGCGTGTTTCGACGGGAAAAATTGTTGAACATTGGACGCTGTCATCTGTTTCGAACTATGCTAAGAAGCTTTGTTGTTTAGCGTTAAAATTTGATCTTTTGCTGAACAAAGCTCGTACTCAGTGACGTCATAACGTGTCACAAATTAGCTACATGAAAGTCCGCCATTATCGTTACACGAGTTTTTTGTGAAAAGTTCACGTGGTAAGGTTTGTGCTAAATGGATTGGTCGTGTGACGTAGGAATAAAAACAATAACCTATGTTGCAAAGGTGTGGTGCAATGGGATTTTCCATATCAGATTTCAATATAATAATTGCACAAAAGGGCAGAGGATGTTACTGTTAAACTCTTTAAAGGTATTTGCCAAAAATATTTCTAGCTGGGTGTATCATTTCCTTACTTGTGAAGATTTCCTACAACCGTCTTCAGTGTTCAGGGAAAACGTCCCTCTATCATGTATCCGGAATCAGAGAACCTTCATTGCTACACTCTCCTCTCTACTCGCTAATCTCGCAGCGTTTCGTGTTCACAGTGCAAGGGAACACCACTGAAAATAATGATAAACTTACGAGTACACACATACCAGGAGAAACACGTGCACAGGGTAACGGTGTGCCTGTATAGACTGCGTATGGTAACTCATTCGAGACGTGGCGCATATGTAGACGTCGCAAAAAGAAGATAGCAGATAGCCGCGTATCAGTGTACTGCAAGTCTCGAATGGGTTAAAAAGAAAGCATACACACATCTTTATCTCAGCATGTTAACACCTTGAGCCCTGGGGTCTAAAGTCCCAAACTTGGGCGGCGTCAACTGTAGACTACATTACGGAGTCACCATGATAGTTCAAGGGTGCTGACAGAATAGCTTGGAGCCAGAAGGCGCCAAGCTATTCTGTCACCACCCTTGAACAATCATGGTCGGCACAACAAAGGGAGTTCTTTTGTAGTCTAACACAACAGAATCAGGTAGCAGAAAGATCAGTTGAAATCGGAGTAGTTTTACTACAATGTGTTAGTATCAAGCATTAGTGACGTTATTTCTCCCATTCTGTACACACACAGTACATGTTTTTGTAATGGGAAAGATAGAAATGACATCACGAACTGGCAGAAGTCCTGTTCCTATTTTTTTCTGCAGGCTGATTGTGTTGTGTTAAACTACAAAACAAATCCTTAGGTCTGCGTTGTGTTGTCTTCTTCTCCGCTTTAATGCTAAAACTCAGACCAGACGCCGTGCTTACCTGTGTCTGTCCCACACTGCATCAGCCTGTTGACGTGTCGTGTCAGGCTGGTGAGAGCGGCCTCGGGGGGCGAGCGGCAGTCCTGGCGAACACGCTTCAGACGGGGCAGAAGGGCGCGTGCGCTAGCTACCAGCGCCTGATCGGCGTTCTCCAGACGGGCAGTGTAGGTCTCCAGCAGCTGCTGCTGTCCTTCCAGCCTCCTCTCCACCTCCTGTAGCTGAACTATGTTGGTTCTTATAATACGGATATCTTGACCAAGTCGTGACGCTTTCTGCTTGAACAGTATGGCTTCCTCTTGTAGAGACACCTGGTCCGTGTTCTGAGGTAGTCTGGGGTGAGTGTTATGGTCGAATCGGATGTTGTGAAGTTGAGATGACGAAGAAGAAATAATATCGTGAGGTGAGGAAGAAGAAATGATGTCCTGAGCTAGTGGAGAAGAAATGATGTCTGTTGAAGAAGAACTGTCGTGGTGCTGAGATCTGGCAGTGGAGCGGGCGGATGATGATGTGTTGCTGAGTGTCTGGGGCAGGTCCTGCTGCACGTGGTCTCTGGAGGCCTTCATTTTCTTATGGCCGAATGAACAGCGGTCACAGTACATTTCCCCGCAGTCCACACACATCACGGTGGCGGCTTTGTTGGGGCACACCAGGCAGAAGACTTTGCCCTGACCCGCCAGTTGCTCCATGACCAGATCCTCAAGGATGAGATCTTTGCCCAGCTGGTCCGCCAACTGGCCGATTGTCTGCCCCTGAGTTCTAGGAATGCTGTGACTACAGAAAGGGCAGGCAGGGTTGTGTTCCCTGTCCTCCAGGATGTTTCGAGTACATTTCCTACACAGCAGGTGTCCACAGGGTAAGAGGGTGGGACTCAGACACAGGGACTGACACGATGGACAGTCGGACTGCTTTGGCCACGCTGACGCCATCTTGGATTTCTAGTAGGTGAAGGTCAATTCAAAACATAAAACTAGGAGCTCGAGTATTGAGTCTTGTTTCTGATTGTGTTGGCTTCCCACACCTGTTTCAAATTTAAACCACTCCCGAAAATGACTCACAATGTGTCTCTGGTTCCTGATGTGCAATTGACGCCTTCTGCAGATAACTCAACTGTCTATATTTGTCCCTGAAGAAAACTGTACTCTGTTATTAGCAGCCATTAATGTTCAGCTATAACAGAGAACAAATATTCAATTAAATGTATGTATCAAAATGCTGTTGCAGACAGCTCGTATCACTATTCGCACAGTTAAAAGAACAGTTGCAGTGGCCGTCAGCTTCCACGAGTAAAGTTATCAGCTTTGTCCGCGGTTCACAAAAGACTGTGGTAAAAAATATTTGCACTATCAGAAAACTGATTCAGTCAAAGTTAACCGTGAAGCTGTGACGAAAACCTCTGTGAAAGTTCTGTCTATATGTAAATGCATTTAACTGGCACAGTTTATATTTCACCGGCTACTTGTTGTTAGTACGGTAGTAAATACATCGTTAGTGAAGAGTAGCCGAGTGCGTGTCACTATCCAGGAACCGTGCATCTTTATACCGCGGGAGATAGTGGCGGCTCGAGTGCGTGTGAACTACTGTCCCTCTGTTAAGTTTCACCAGTCCCATCATGTGTCCACTTGACACTGTAGATCTGTATCTGTGTGTGCTGGTCTGTGATTTTTTACCATAGGACTGTAAGCTGTAAGGTCCAAAATCACAGCCCAATATTAATTGTCGTCTATCAGCGATGGGTGATATTGTGAAAGCCGCAGTCACGCGTTGTGTTATAAGACAACGACATTTTCATGTTAAGTTTTTGGATATGTGTTGTCTGGTTTGTAAACTTGGGTCTGTCGGTTTCGAGCCGCTAGGTTCAAAATCCCAGGAACGTCACATCTTTGTAATGTTGTTCCTATTTGCGAGAACATGCGTTGGTACTCGTTTGAACGCATTGTAATTAGTTTGTTAACCCATGTAACACCGAGGCCGCATTTTAGAGGTGTCATCTAACAACTATTTACCAGATGCAGGAGATGGATCGACCATTACAATGCAAGCATAATGCTAGATTATCTTGGCACCATCAGGCGCAAGTAACAACTATGTACCAGCTGCAGGAGATGGATCGTCTATTACAATTCAAGCTTAGTGCTATGTTAGCTTGACGCCATCAGGCGCAACTGACAAGTATGTACCAGTTACAGGAGGTGGATAGACCATGATAATTCAAGTGTAGTGCCAGATTAGTTTGGCGCCTAAAGGCGCCAAGCTAATCTGGCACTACACTTGGATTATCATGGTCGATCCGCCTCCTTCTGTAGTGTGTCGAGGTTAATGTACTATGATCGATTTCAGCTCAAAACTTCAAATATGGATTATACCGATCCAGATTGCCAATACTTGATCTTTCCCTTACTGGACCACGTGCATGTACTGTGTTCATTGTGAGAGTGAATGTGTGTGTTTCACGTGAGCGTGCTTATTGAGATCAGCTTGCGGCGGTGCTTTGAGTCGATTTTCATGTGGGATAAAGTGCATGAATATAGCGTATAACTGACCAGTAGATTTGGCAAAATGCCAGTGTGTGGCGGCAAATACCGGAAGAAAGTATGCATGCAAATACCGGATACAATATAAGAATTATAATAATTTATTATCTACATTAAAAAAACAGGGGAAATTTGCTTTGCGGATTCACAAATAAATGTGAAGAATTATGAAGTGAAGCATCATTAAATACTAACCATGCGGACATTCGCGTACGTTCCTTTACACATTTACACACACAGCCTAAAAGCCAGAATAAAACCCATATTGACAGTACATAATAATATTCAGACACGCAGGCGTCATCAATACAATACAATACAATACAATACAATACAGTAATATTTTATTAATCCCTCATGGGGAAATTCACTGTCTGCCCATACAACACATGACATCCTCATTCCCTCAGTCAATTAATTAAATAACCTATACCTCTTGAGTAAAAGAGATGATCTGTAACAGACGTACTGGTACCTGAGTGTAACACTCCTGGCATCAGAAACTCTTATGGTTTATGCCCCATGTGCTTCTGGTCTCAGCAATGTTGCAGTGAACTACTGAATAGGCTAGTACTAAATAACTAAAGAGTGTTGACAGACATTATCTTCTGATATTGCTGTTGAAAAGGGTAACAGCCTGAGGGACAAAAGAGTTGATGCACGAGGTAAAGCAGAGAAGATGGCAGCGGCTTGGTCACGTCCTCCGCACGAACAAGAGTAGACACCCACACGCTGCTCTCAGATGGGCAGCACCTGGACAGAGGAAGTAGACACGACCATTCAGCACCTGGAGACGGACTGTGGAGGAGGAGATTGAGCATGCTGGGAAGACCTGGAACGAGCTCATCTGGATTGCCCGATACCCAGATGGATGGCGAACATGTCGGTACTTTGTGCTCCATCGGCAGCGAAGAGGTTTAACCCTTTGGCTGTCGGTAGCAATTCCTGTAGGAGTTTCTGGGAGTCATGATTAGAGGAGTTCACTTGTCCTCATTGTTATACCTCTCTCTCCCACTGTCACGTAACGGATGTGACATGTTGTTTCATTTTTTCGCCAAGTCGTTTTTTTGTTAATAAATGTAGATCGCCGAATTCTGTAAATAGCCTTAGTTTAGGGAAGTTAATAAATGTAGTGTGAGCGTAATCGTAAAGCCCGTGCAGCAAGCTTAGCAGTGAGCGAGTACAGCGGTTGCACGCTTTAGCCAAGTAGCTTTAACCGAACGGTGTTCAGAAGTAAAGTTAACCTGCAAGGTAGCAGAAGGATATTACAGTCAGTCAGCGGAGTTAGCCAGCGAAGTGAGAGTCTGGGTCAGGGTGCGGCCTCGTTTGGAGCCCTTGACAAGCTGTGTGAGGGTTGTTTTACCCTCCCTGCAAGACCACGGCCAGTGTTCCTGGGTGTGGGTGTCCCGAGAGACTTGTGACCACGGCTGCTACTCACCAGAAGACCCCTCCGGTTCGTCTTCGTCTTGTTTTGTCTCGTCCTGCCGGAGGACTCACCAGTGACAGGTAAATTCATGCCATTTTCCTCCGTTAGCTGCTGTGCTCTCGGGTGTGTGAATGTGTATATAGGTGCGGAAGGGTATGTTCGTCTAGTTTTTTAGTGATGTTTTAATTGAGTCTTTAACCATGTTTTTTAGGTTGGGTTGTAATGTGGTGGGTGTCGGATTTAGTTGTTTATGTTCGGCTGTCGCCGAGTGAGTATATTTAAAGGGCCATGTTGTAAAATGAATTAAAGTGGGTATCCTTTCAAATATATTGGTATTAAGTCCTAGATGTAATGTAATAAGATTGTCACGTTGGGCGGTTGCTGGTGATTATTTCATATCTTTGTATGTACATCTGGATATTTTGATAATGTTGGTTTTAGCAGTGGCAATGTTATTATACAAAAGTGGTTGTGCTAGCTTAATGCTAGTGTAATGGAATAGTGCAGACCTGGTGAATGTTGAATGTACATAGTAAGCTTTCATATCCATGATTGTATATTTAATATGGCCAAGGCAGGTATTAGGGTGAGACGAGACACAGCTCACGTGGTTTGTGAGTAGGTGCGGGTCAAATAGGCCAGAATTAACTGTGTTGGCACTTTGACTGACAATGCGCCCTTTTCCAGTGCACTGGCTTCGAAGACTTCGTTCTTCGATCTCATCATCCACAACCAACGGTGACGCATCATCGGGAGTCGGAACGCCTTCGCTAGCCGGTCCTGTTGGACAAGTACGTTGGGCTACAGCAGGCTGATTCTACGTTCTGAGCGTCGGTCACAGGCGTGCGTGGGCAAGCGCGGCTACGGTGCTCTGTGGTGCAGGGGTAGTACTCGTACGTTATGAGCCACCCTGTCTAGTGTGGGACAGAGGACACTGTACAGAGACAAAGTTACCCGCCTTGTATAGCCGTTGGCCATATTAGTCATTATCACCTGTTAGTCATATTCACCTGTTAGTCATATTCACCTGTTAGTCATTATCACCTGTTAGTCATATTCACCTGTTAGTCATATTCACCTGTTAGTCATATTCACCTGTTAGTCATTTTCACTTGTTAGTCATTTTTTATATGTTAAACTTTTTTATGTGTTAATACGTTATGAGTGCATGTGTGTGAGTGTGTGGGGCGTTAGTGGGTTGGGGTGGGAGTTAGAGTAAGGGTAGGTAATAAAGGATTTGTTTGTTGTTTATCACTGGCGTTGCGTTATTTATTTAGAGTGGGTGGGTTTTCTCGAGTGTCTGCACTCATATTGTCCACGGCGCCCTGACTCCGTCAGGCGTGTCGTGACACCCACTACACCCCTCCCCATCAGTTAAAGAAGTGTTTGTGTGGATTTTATTTTACACTTCTGGCAGATTATCATTTAACACAGGGCACGGTCGCAAAATGCATTTGTCACGATGTGTATCGATCTGCAGTATCTGCTCCCTCTGTTTCAGTCTGATTGAGTGCGTGTGAACTACTGTCCCACTTCTGTTTCACCAGTACGATCATGTGTCCACTTGACACTCTACATCTGTATCTTTGTGTGCTAGTGTGTGATTTCGGACCTTAAGACTTAGAGCAGTATGGTCCACAACCACAGAATGGCAAATTATTATATCACTGTTTGTCGTCTAACATCGATAGAAACATTTTGAAGGTCGCAGCCACGCGTTGTATTCTATCTATACATCTATCCCGTAGTCTTGCCGACCGTTCGGGCACCACTGATGACTTGGCAACCAGCTCCCTCCATTCCACTTTGTTCTCTGCCATTCTTAGTGTGTCTCTCAGCTTCAGTCCTGTCCACTCTGAGATATTGTCTTTTTCTCTGTCTTCCTCTCCTTCGTCCTCCTTGCACAGTGTCTTGCAGGATTGTCTTGGCAAGCCCTGCTGATCGCGTGGCATGCCCATACCACTTCATTTAGGGTTTTTTTCACCATAGCTAATAGGTCTTCATAGGGTCCGATGTCTTGCCTGATTCTGCTTCCCACTTCCTCGTTCGTGATGTACGAAATGCCAAGCTGCCTTCGAAAACATCTCATTTCAGTGGACCCCCACCGGGTCTGCCCTAGGGGACCTTGGTGGGGTTGTCTACTTTTTAGTTCCTAGGGTCACCTTGTCTAACCCCTGCAAGGTGGGTTCTACTCTTTTGGGGTTTTGTATTTCTGTCTTTCTGGTCCATTCATCTGTAGTTTTCTTTTGAAATTCTCCCTCCTGTCTGCGCTTCTTGCAGTTCTTTTCTTCATTTAGCGCAGGCACGTCCTGAGAAGGCCTTTGTCGCTTGCGGGACGTTAAGCAATCTATACTCACTCACTCACTCACTCACTCACTCACTCATTTCAGTGGCTTGTATCCTCTTTTCGAGGTCTGCTGTGAGGGTCCATGACTCACAGGCATATAAGAACACTGAGATGACTAAGGAGCGCATCAGTCTGATCTTGGAGCAGAGTGTGATGTTTCTGTTTTTCCATATGGTCTTTAGTCTTGTCAGCGCTGTTGTTGTCTGCGCAATCCTGGACAATATTTCTGGTTTAAATCCCTCATCTGTCACAATGGCTCCTAAGCATTTGAATTTCTTAACTGTTTCCAGTTTTTGGCCTCCAACCATGATTTCAGTGCCAATGCCACTGGTGTTATTGGTCATCAGTTTGGTCTTCTCTGCGCTGATTTCCATCCCAAACGCCCAGATCTGTACTGTCCAGATTTACCACCAGATGAGCTATCTCCAAATCTGTTCCTGCAAAGCCATCAATGTTGTTCGCAAAGAGCAAGTTCTTGATTGTTCTGCCTCCAATACTGACAGTTCCTTCATGATCTTTCAGAGCGTCCGTCATGATTCTTTCCACGAAGATGTTGAAAAGAGTAAGTGAGAGCAAGCAGCCTTGTCTGACTCCGACTGTTGTCCTAAAACAATTTCCTATTTTGCCGTTGAAGCAGACTGCGCTAGTGGCTTTGTTGTAAAGGTTTTCTATTACTTTGATCAGTTTGGCATTGATGCTGTACATCTTCATGGTGGACCAAAGGGCTGCATGCCACACCCTGTCAAACGCCTTCTTAAAATCCACAAAGACATGATAGAGCTGGTGCTGAGGTACCTCTCACATAGAACTCTCAGGTTGAAGATCTGCTCAGTTGTGCTGCGCCCTGGTCTGAAGCCTGCCTGTACCTCAGCTATGATTTCTTCTGCCTGTGGCTTCAGCCTGTTCAGTAGGATCTTTAACATGACTTTACTTAGTTGGCATATAAGACTGATCGTGCAATAATTCTGGCATTGTTGTAAGTTGCCTTTTTTTCGGGAGAGTTATTATAAGTGATTGGGTCCATGGTGTGGACCATTCCCCTGACTGCCAGATCTTATTGCAGATAGTAAGGCGCTTATCATGTCTTCTCCCCCTTCTTGGACTAGTTCTGCAGGGATGTTTTCTGCTGCTGCTGCCATCCCATTTTTCGGCGACTTCACGGCAGCCTCTACTTCTTCTCGGAGGATGGGATAGTTGTCACTGCTGATCACTGTTGGGGGTGACAAGTATGCCTGGGTCCCCTGTAGCTCGGTGGTTGTACAAATCTGAGCAGTACTCTGTCCATCTCTTCAGAATGTCTTGGTCTTCCGTAAGACAGTTCCCTTCGCTATCTTGAATGGTAGAGGAGCGTCCTTGTTTTACACTGGTCAGATCTTTCACCAGTTCGTATGATTTTTTGCTATTGTTATTGTTCAGATTTTCTTCTACGTGTTTACATTGGTCTTCAATCCACCTCTCCTTTGCCTTTTTCATGCTTTTCTTAATATCTAGGTTAATTTCCCTGTATTGTTTAGCTCCTTCTACCTCTGACTTCTTTTTCTTTAATTCTCGACACTTGTCACACAGATCAAGGATGTCAGCTGTAACCCAAGGTTTCTTTGCTTGTCGGTGTTTGCCAAGGATCTCACTGGCTGTTTGGGTAACAGCAGTATTAAATGTGTTGATCAGTGTGTCCACATCCGTGTCTTCTGCATCCAGAAGTAACAGTGGTGCGAATTTTCCTCCTATCTTTGCCTGGAATGCTTCCGCTACTTCTGGGTTTTTTAGCTTCTCGAGGTCGAACTTGATTCTCGTGGGGCCCTGCTTGTTGACTTTCTTCAGGCGGAGTCGGAAGGTCATCATTACTAAGTTATGGTCACTTCCAACGTCTGCTCCTGGAAAACTTCTTGTCTTGGCAATGTTCACACTGGTTTCGAATCGTCTCTTCACCATCATTTAGTCAATTTGGTTATGGTGCTCTCCATTCGGTCTGTGCCATGTTCACCTTCTGGATACTTTGTGTGGGCCAAACGTGTTCATCAGCTTCAGATCATTTGTGCTGGCGAATTCCAGGAGCCTTAAGCCTCTGTCGTTGGTCTCTGCATTACAGTAGAGTCCACATGTGCCTTTCCAGTTCTTAACAGCATCCTCTCCTATTTTGGCATTCCAGTCTCCCTGCACCACAAGAATGTCTTTCTTGGGGGTCTGGGCCAGGACTTCTTGCAGTTGGTCATAGAAGTCTTCTATTTCCTCATCATCATAGTTTGTTGGGGCGTAAACTTGTACCATGGTGATATTAAATGGGGTTGCCCTCAAGCGTATGGTGATAAGCCTGCTGGAGACTGGCCGAAAACTCACAACAGTGTTCACACTGTCTTTATGGACGACAAATTTGTCATCTCTGCCACTGTAGTACAGTTTGTGGTTTTCCTGGGTTGATGTTTCCCCAAGGTTCTTTCATCGTACTTCGCACAGTCCTAGGATGGTCCAATGGTATCTGTTTACCTCAATCCATACCGGATCGGTCGTCACCAGGAACAAGGACCGCGCCTTCTGTCTTGCGCCAGGCAGAGGTGTTAAGTGTGTTACTGGTGCAGAAACAACATCAGCATTGGTACTTGGAACGTCAGAACATTATGAACGCCTGGGAAGGTAGAGGAACTGACACACGAAGTGAACAACGCCACCGCATTGTTACTGTGTCTCAGGGCGCGCTTGTTTTTGTTGTTGTTGTTGTTGTTGTTTCTAGGGGTAGGGTTATGAACTTGTAACCAATGACAGTTTGCAGGTCGAAAATTACAAAATGACTGGCAACAAGACAGACACCGAGTGTTTAGCGCTTCTAATCGTGGATATGATTACAATAATAAAAATTAAAGTACGTGTTACTTTGCCAAACCCGGCAGGTGTATTTGG
>BTPG01000001.1:157986815-158466815 GCA_036245525.1 Semisulcospira habei | reverse complement strand
GCATAGCTGGTGCTTTTGACGTGTGGTTTTAATCATACATTCTGTTTTTGACGGATTCAGGGACATGGAGTTGGAATGACACCAGTCGGTGACCTCATGCAGGCTTTCCTGCAGACGCGTGCTAATTGCAGCTACATCTTTGTGAGGAGTATGTAGCGTGCAGTCGTCAGCAAACATGTCACAAGAAATATCGTGGCAACTAATATGCAGTGGAAGGTCATTGATAAATATGCAGAACAGCAATGGCCCGAGGACAGAGCCCTGAGGCACTCCGCTTTTGACGAGACCATACGAGGAGTAGGATCCATTTAACAGTACTCTTTGCTTCCTTCTGCTTAAATATGAAGTAAACAATGAGACAGCACCTGCATTGCAGAGATATGCTTGAAGTTTTGACAAAAGAATGTTATGATTTACAAGGTCAAAAGCTTTCTTAAAATCAATAAAGATCGACCCAGTTATTTGGGAGTTATTCATGGATGCTAGCCACACATCAATAAGTCTTGTCAGTGCCGTGTGGCAAGAATGCTTGGGGCGAAAGCCGGACTGAAATACGTGGAAAAGACTGCGACTCTCCAAATATTGATAAAGGTGTTTGTGCACGTGTCTTTCAAGAGGTTTGGAAAGGCTGGATAATATTGAAATGGGTCTATAGTTATTAACATCAGACAGATCTTTTGATTTAGGCAAAGGGATAACCTTGGCTTGCTTCAGTTCTGATGGAAACATATTTTGTTGGATACATAAGATATAAATATACGTTAACGATTCTACTGTATAGGGAAGGGACAGTTTCAGTATTTTAGGGCTGATCTCGTCAGGTCCCGATGACTTTTTGTTTTTCAGTGACCCGATCAGTTTTCCTACTTCATACACAGCTAGAGGCGGTATAGAGAAGGGGGGTTTGTCCTTAGTCTTCTGCTTACAGAAGTTAAGTAGGGCCTCCGGGCATGTGTAAGACGCGTTACCGCTTGAGGGTATGATTGACTCGGCAACAGACAGAAAATGTTTATTAAAAGTGTCTGCAGTAATACTAGAAGGAATGGCTGACGATTTCTTGCTGTTACCTCGGGTGACGAGATTAACCGCGCGCCAGAGTGCGGCAGTATCTCTGTTTTTTTTAATCATTCGTTCAAAGAGAGACTATTGAGCCCTGCGTACCATAGACTTGACACGGTTACGTTGTTTTTTGTATTCGCTAAATAGCTTGTGTCTCCTTAAGTCATTTTTCAATCTCATAGCTTCGATTATTTCTTGGTTTAGCCAAGGCGGTAACGTGTGGTTTTTTACCCGCTTTTGCCGCAAAGGGGCGTGTTTGTTAAGTACTCTTGTAAAGAGTCCATACCAAACAGCCAGAGCCTTTTCAGGGTCATTTTCGTTATTAACGACATTAAATGGTGTTTGATCAAGGTCTGCTAGAAAAGCAGACTGATTAAACTGTTTAAATGAGCGATACGTTATAGTTGTGTGCCCGTTTTTACGATGCACTGGCAGTTTTGTTGACCATGAACACACAGTAGGAAAGTGATCACTGATGCTGAGGTCAGGAACACTAACATTGAATACACTAAGGGGACGGTTGGTGTAAATGTGATCAATGAGTGTTGCGGTTGTTTTTGTGATCCTAGTAGGGGCCGAAACTAACTGTTCTAAGCCTGTTTGTGTGGTGATGCAATCCCATGCGGTATGGGGCTTCAACATATCTATGTTAAAGTCGCCTAGTAGCAACGCGTCACAGTTAGGTAAGCCAACTTTTTCTACTTCATGCAAAAAATCATCGTACCATTCAAACTTGGCTGCTGGGTTACGATAACAAAAGCCGACGAAGACGGGTTTAGTTTTTGGAGCCCTAAATTCCAACCAAATGCACTCAACTTCCGGAGTTTCTAAGTCCTCACGCCCTTTTACTAAATGTTGGATTGAGTTATGGATGTAAACGGCAAGCCCAGTTTGACCAAGTACACGAGGGTCACGTCGAGTGATGCTAAAGTTAGGTATGTGAACGGCTTCATCGCTTATGTCCGAGTTAAGTTGCGTCTCACTAAGACCAAACAGGTGGAATGGTTCAGACGAGTTTAGAAAAACATTCAAATCGGCCACCTTGTTAAAAAGATGGTAGATGTTCAAGTGACCAGTTTGAAGGCTTCCGTGTGTCTGAGCATTATGGATCATGTTGAATTCTAGTTCTCACAATTGAAGTGCAACACAATGCAAGAAAATATAGACAGAGAGAATAAGAATAAAAGTGTCAACGCAGTAAAACTCGGCTGAAGTTATTGCACCTCGTATCAAACGTCACAAACGGTGTCCAACACAGCGTTATCAAATGAAGATCGCTTTTGATTAATAGTGTATCCACGTATGAATGCCACGCAAGCTGTCTAAATAGTGACTGTGGTATAGCACACGTATCAGATGTCACACGTGAAAAGAGTGTTCTGGTCAGCACACTAGGCAGCGAAAAAAAACAACTATAGGCCCTGAAATGTGTTGATAAGACCAGGCCAGTGGGTGTGGATCTGAATGCTATCACACGATTTCCTCACGAATAATCCAAAGATATGAATGAGTGGCCGTAATTGTTAACCGTTACACGGACAACACCTTGAATTTTCCGCTCTGAGAGAGAGAGAGAGAGAGAGAGAGAGAGAGAGAGAGAGAGAGAGAGAGAGAGAGAGAGAGAGAGAGAGAGAGAGAGAGAGAGAGAGAGAGATGAAATGAAACTTTATTTCTCAAGAGAGAGAGAGAGAGAGAGAGACAGAGAGAGAGAGAGAGATGAAATGAAACTTTATTTCTCAAGAGAGAGAGAGACAATGACAATGACAATGACAATGATCCTTTATTTGACAACGGTAAAAGTTTTGGTAGTAACAACCATTTTTCGAACTTGCCGTTGCTAATCTACTGATTACAGAGTTACTATCGTACTAATTGTTTTCTACTACTAAGAAGGAAAAAAAAAATTACATGACACAGCACAAGCCAAGAATGAAAAAAAAAAAAACAATAAAAAAAATAATGTTGGGGGGAAGTGACATAGGAATTACCATCTTTACTGGTCGGGCATAATGACATGTTGTGAGGTTTAATTAAAATAATATAATAAGAATACACACAACCTAATACGCATACATAACGCATGCACATTTGAGCACGCCACTCTCTATCTCTAATATACACGTGCGCACACGCACACACGCACAACGCACTCGCACACACGTGCACACACATGCTTACGCGGCTTAAGCTAGTCAGTCATATGAGTAGCTGGCTACATACAAGCTGCACCGAATAAATATGAGTCGAAACCGGTGATACACGCAATTAATGATCTAATGAGCGCAGTGTGATATGAGTGTTCTGATCTGAAGCCCGACTGCAATGAATAGATTAATTTTCGGCTTTCCAGGTATATAGATAGATGCTTGTGAATATGCCGTTCTAAGGGCTTGGACAGAACAAGTAGAAGTGATATGGGCCTAAAATTATTAATTTCACTAAGATCTTTAGATTTAGGTAGAGGTATTACTTTCGCGTCTTTAAATGCGTCTGGAAAACAATTAAAATTAATACAGAGGTTGTAGATTTAAGTGATACTCTCTACAATGTATGGGAGGGATATCTTGAGTATTTTCGCATTAATCTCATCCAGTCCTGATGATTTTTTTTATTTTCCAAGGATGTAATTAATTTACCAACTTCATGGACCGCTATAGTGGGTATGATGAAAGGTTTTGTGCCGGCAGTTCTCTGCTTGCAGAAATCGACTAAGTTGTCCGGGCATACATAGTCATGCGACTCAGTTCCCGGCGGGATTAATGATTCTGCTGCGGAGACGAAGTGGCTGTTGAAGCTGTTTGCTGTGAGATGCGGCGGTAAAGGAGTTGTGCTTTTATTCGTGCCTCTAGTAACTAAATTTATCGCACGCCATATTGTGGCACAGTCTTTACTTTCGTGAATAACTTTATCGAAAAGTAATTTAGAGAGATGAAATGAAACTGTACTTCTCAAGAGAGAGAGAGAGAGAGAGAGAGAGAGAGAGAGAGAGAGAGAGAGAGAGAGAGAGAGAGAGAGAGAGAGAGAGAGAGAGAGAGAGAGAGAGAGAGAGATGAAATGAAACTTTACTTCTCAAGAAACTTTACTTCTCAAGAGATAGAGAGAGAGAGAGAGAGAGAGAGAGAGAGAGAGAGAGAGAGAGAGAGAGAGAGAGAGAGAGAGAGAGAGAGAGAGAGAGAGAGAGAGAGAGAGAGAGAGAGAGAGAGATGAAATGAAACTTTATTTTTCAAGAGAGAGAGAGAGAGAGAGAGGGAGAGAGAGAGAGAGAGAGAGAGAGAGAGAGAGAGAGAGAGATCAGTTATCAAAAAATAATTAAATCCATTAAGGCCCGACGCACTATGCCAGGAAATGCATAGACCGTGATAATTCAAGGGTAGTGCCAGATTACCTTGGCGCCAACACGCGCCAAGATAATCTGGCCCTAAACTTGAATTGTTATGGTCGATCTATCTCCTGCAACTGGTACATAGTTGTTTGGGGACACTTCAAGAATTTCGGAAAAATGCGGCTTTAGGGTTAAATGGGTTTAAACAACATTTGCACACTCAATGTTAGAAAGCTACAACCCAGAGTTTACAGATAAAACAGCAAAACATGTAAGAAAAGCAATAACAACATGTCACAGCTCGCACTTATACAAAATGGCGTCCACTTCTAAGTAAGAAAAAATAAACAGTTTTGTCTGTTCAGTACACATACCAAGGGAAATGACTGCGCAGGTGCAAAACACAAAGTTAGATCCCCTTACTCCTTTCAGTTTTTGACAACCAATTGCCAGCCCACGAGAAATACACAGCACAAAGTACAAGACGGTCATTCACGTCCTTCAAAGTATGCTTCACGTATGCATGTGTATACCAGGCCCCACCCTACTTCCAGGCCTGCATGCCTTTTTACAGAATTGACGTCACGATGGAATTTGATAAGGAATTGTTGACCTCACACCTGTGAAACTTTGTTTTGGGGAGGCCCATTCAGGGTTCTTATAAGAAAAAACAACAACAAAGTAAGCAAACACTACCGTAGATTCAGGGAGAATACGATTATACTATATTGAGCATCATTTTGCTTGATATAGTGCTAACAGGCAGATGTGATTGCGAGATCCGAATCAAAATGTTCGAGTCGAAAGACGAAGACATTTTGATCGGGTCAAGTAATCACATGTGTCTGTTTATCGGCACTGTATCAAGCAAAATGTTGCTCAATATAATGTATGTACCCCGTCCAATTATTTTTAATTTTTAAAAGAGTCCTTCCGATTACCGCCTTTGGTGTTGAAGTGGTCAGTTTCGCTTATTTGGACATACAACTTTCCAGCTTGACACTACTAACCGAAATGTACTCTCAGCGCAAATCCACCCAGGCGTACATCCGCCCAGTGCAGATGTGTTCCTCCGATTTTCTATTTATTTTTTTAACTAAATAAACTCAGTATGAATCTTCACAGCATGATTCCTCCCAGCATAAATCGACAAAGGCTTGAATTTACTCAAATAAAAATATCTCAATGGAATAGCGACAGCACACCTTTAGACTATGTAGATTTACGCCCAGGTACATTCAGGCTGTGTAAAAACATAGCGAACTTACCCCTTCAGCGCCACTGATAGTGGCAATGTGCGTACTACACGTACTAGAACAATCACGTCACCACAAAAACAAAAACAAAACCTCTTTAACGTCACAATCTAGGGCCCGCATAGTATGAAGTTCACGTCAGACATTTCTGAAATGTTGCACAGTAGGTGACATGACGTAAAATATGCACATAGGCTGAAGGGAACTTTACCGTCCAACACCAAATGTATGCTTCAAACATACCGAACCGGCCCCAGCAAATCTGACACAGCTGAACGTGTTTCATCACGCAAATTCCCTCTCACACGCCTGCGATGTTGGAGAAAACAGTCGGATAAGCTGCCTTAGCTACGACCACAGACATTAATAACTATGTCTATTTATGAACCTGGGTATGATACTTCCGATGTGTGTTTGTCTCTGTCCAAATTGTGAGCTGTTGTGTGCCACGTATTTGACTGTCGACTGACTCAGCGCGGAGATTTCGTTTGACTGTATAGAGTGCTTTCTATAATCGTGCGTGTTGTTGAGTAAAGTCTGCTTGTAATTAGAACACGGATAATGACGGAAAATGCCAGCAAGTTTGTTTATTTAGTTTTTTTTTTCTAAGGTTGTCACTATCACTAGCTTAAATCAGTGTCGTCAATCTCAAGTATGGCGATTCAATTCTTCGTGTGTTCGCTGCTGTCTATTCTCCGTTTATGTGCGTGCATGGGAAAGAAATTTCGAGCGTACGGACACACTAAAAAGTATTTCATTACTAGTGAGCATAAGGAGCTTGCTAATGTGACAGTATGAACATATTTAGCGTTTTTGCATTGTTGACAGAGGCAAGCATCAAGATTGAGTCTTTCTGGTCTGCAAGGGATTATGGGAAGGGAAGTATATCAAGCAAGTTCATTAATATTAATTTGCTTGTTATACAATATATCAGTACATGTGTCAAAGAAGGGGAAATTTTGTGGAGTACGGTGATAAATACATTACACCATGGATGGTGATAATTTACGAGCTTCAGCTTGCTTTTTACACACAGATCTAAATCCTCGGCAGAACCTCGGAACAAGAACTTGTGTGTCAAAACCAAATTTCGGCTCGTAAATCACCACAACTCATGATTTATCATGTACATGCAAGAACCTCTAAAGAAAATTGTCCATATCAAAACGGTACAATCTCTTCTTCATTTACCATTTTTCAAAGCAAAAGAGTGGCAAAAAGAAGAGTTGAAACTTTGTTTATAATTTACTACGGAATTTTAAAAAAGAGCCTAAGCCAAAATGGCACATACTCCAGCTTGACACGAAATAAAAACAAGCAGCAAAAATAGCAACAAATATGAGAGTCAAATAGAAAATTCATTTTCAACATAACCAAGTAATAAGTGAATATAATGTACATGTAACTAATATTGAGGTTTAAAGAGAAATCAGAGAAGAGAGAGAGAGAGAGAGAGAGAGAGAGAGAGAGAGAGAGAGAGAGAGAGAGGGAGGGAGAGAGATGAAATGAAACTTTATTACTCTAGAGAGAGAGACAATGACAATGACAATGACAATAATTCTTTATTTTACAACGGTGAAAGTTTTGGTGAAACCATTTTTCGAACTTGCCGTTGCTAATCTACTTTACATATAATGCACAAATCACAAAAATACTATCATTAAATTGGGAAAATTATTAATATATAACTAATAAAAATTGAAATATAAAGTTTTTAAAAAGGAAATCATTGAAAAAGTGGAAATAAACATAAAAAATCTCACACATACACACAATTGTAAAGGTATAAATCTTCATACATACATTCATAAACACAAGCACAAGCACAAAACACACACACACACACACACACACACACACACACACACACACACACACACACACACACACACACACACAAACAAACAAACTGAATTGAAGAGTTAGAAAGGGGAAAATCGTACTCTGCAAGTGCAGGTTGCTGTGAAAATCTTACGATGCTGAGGTGAGGTACTTGAAGAGAGCGGTTTTAAAAGACGAAAGCGTTGTTGATGTTGTAACATGTTTGGGCAATGTGTTCCACATGCTAGCACCTGAGAACGCTAAACTTGTCTTATAGAGATCGATTCTAGGTCGTGGCACAGTAATGGACTGCCTTGATCTGGAGTATGTTGATGCCGGGAGGGAAAACATTTTTTTATATACTCGGGGAGATTCAATACTTTGAACATCGTTATTCCCTTATCGTATAATAAATGTTTTTTCAGAGGGAGAATTTCTAAGGTTTTCAGTTTATTATCCGTTGTTGAGTTAGGGTCTGAAAGGATAAGCTTCGCGGCTCTACGATGAAGAGAGTTCAGTCTCTTTAACTGGACCTCGCTTGCGCCATCCCACACCGTAGAAGCATAATCTATATGTGACCTGATGTGGGCGTTGAAGAACAGTTTTCGTGTTTCTACATTAGCTATATGTTTTAACTTGGATAAAATAAACAGTTTCTTTGATATTGTCTTACATATATTACTAAGATGGCATTGCCATTTAAACTGGTTATCTACAGTAACGCCGAGAAGACGATGTTCCGTTACCTGGCTGATAGATTTGCCTTGAAGGGACAAGCTGAGTGAGAGAGTGCCGAACTGGTGCTTTTGGCGGGTACTTACAACCATACATTCAGTCTTTGCAGTGTTTAAGATCATGGAATTGTTACTGCACCAAGTGTTAATGAGAGAGAGAGAGAGAGAGAGAGAGAGAGAGAGAGAGAGAGAGAGAGAGAGAGAGAGAGAGAGAGAATTGAATTCAATTGAATTGAATTGAAATTGAATTGAATTGAATTGAAATGAATTGAATTGAAACGAAACTTTATTTTCTAAGGATGAAGACAGTAGGTACGCAGGCCTTTTTACATGTCTGTACTTAATAACATTTAAAATAAATATAACAGCAGAAACGGTAACATGACAAATAAATAAAATAAAAAGAAGAGATAATAATAATAATAATAATAATAATAATAATAATAATAATAATAATAATAATAATAAACATAAATATTTCGCACACACACACACACACACACACACACACACACACACACACACACACACACACACACACACACACACACACACACACACACACACACAGGAGCACAAAAGCCTCACAGTGGGTTACCTACCATTTCATGAGAAAATGGGTTCCCATATTTCTATTTATTCTAGGGCTCTGGAATTGATGCGAATGTTTAGAACTCACCTTATAACTAAGCTCTATAACTTAAAATAAAATAGACATTTTCTAGAAACAGAGCCACTAGATGCAGAAAAAATGGGTTTCTACCAATAAAGTGGGTGGGTGTCTCTCTCACACAAAAACTGGCATTACAGTCAAAATGGGTGTTTCACAACATTAGGCGTCTGTAATAAGGTCAAGTGCATGGAATACTTTTTTTTTCACATTCATTTTTTTGTTTTGTTTTTTTCAACTTAATGTGTATCTATGCATTAACATTCTTAACATTGTATGGTGCAAAATTGAATGAACACTGGCCTGTAACCTTTCGATTATGATTTTTACAGAGGAAATCTTTTAAACATTGCTACGTTTTGTCATTCTGAAGCAAAACAGTTTATGCATGGCATTTATGTGGGAATTCTGGAAATTAAACGACCTTAAAAAAAAAAATGTACTCTGCAGTTTGAGACAAACAGCAACAGAGCATTTTGAATATTAACCCTTATTATTCGGAATACACCAGTGTGTGCAACAAGTGTGACTAAAATAGTCCAAAGGGTAGTGGCAGAATAGCTTGGCGCCTCTAGGCGCCAAGCTATTGTAGCACCACCCTTGAACTAATGTCATTGGTCTATGTCCTCATCTGTAAGTTCTGTAATGTAGCTTGCATATATGGCAGTGTACAAATTTGAAGCTTTTAGCCTCAGTATGATGCAGGTTAAAAAGTGTGGAAAAATATGAAAGACAGAAAAAGACCCAGACCAAGAAACTAACACTTAACTTATTCTACCCCAGACACACCAGAGCAAAATAAAGATCGACCATGATAGTTCAAGGCTGATGCCAGAATAGAGTGGCGCCTATGGCCGCCAAGCTATTCTGGCATCACCCTTGAACTATCGTGGTCGATCTGTATCCTGCCCTGCAACGCAGTTTTCAGAAGACGACTTCAACATTTGGGGATTCCGGTCTTGGGGTAGAATGAGTTAAAATGACAAAACAGAACACTGACATTAATTAATGAACTGACAACATGGGAAATCAATCACTTGAAACTTCAGCCTTTATTAATCACATCAAAGGTGCATGCATATAAAAACACAGTAATTGTTTGTAGACACTTCAAATCAAACAATCAAGAGCAGTCAAACCTTTTTCTGCCAACTTTGTGATGAGGAAAACTAGTTCTTGCCCAAGTTCGGCACGTAAAGGGTTACCGCGACTTATGTGCCTCTATTCATAAAATGGAGAGAGAAATATAATACTGAGTTCTAGCAAGTGCGACAATAACGTTTAGCCGAGTTGGTATACCTCGTCCAGTGCCTAGGTTAAATGCACCAGTGGTGCCAATGTTGCTATATTGGCAGCAGACCGGTCGCTCGGACCGGTCTGGTGCACCCGATTGGTTTAGAGCGTGTGCTTTCTGCACCTGTAATGGGCAACCTCGGAGAAAGAATCACGTGAGCTTCGTTTGACTGCTGCAAAATAACATGAATAAAGAATAAACCCTTTCCTATTTATGCAATCCAGCAATTATGCATCCTGTAACGAACGCCTTTAGTACAGGTTTTGGTCGGACGATGGTGTGACGTCATTAGCAGTTGGACCGAATGTTCACGTGCGAATAATGTAGAGATAAGCATTGTTCACGAGCGGTAATGTAGCGGTGAGCGATGTTCACGTGTCACGTGTGGGAGTGACAGTGTGGTATCGGGAATAATTGCAAGTTAGAGATGCTATACCAGTCGAGCCGAGCGGTCGTTTTCGTTAGGGCTCTGAGGAAGAATTCTGGCTAGAGAATTCGGTAGCTGTATATTGAATACAGGTATTTATTCATTTATTACCGGTATTTATAATGACCTATAACGCTATTCAGATGAAAAAAGAAAGTATTGTTTTATGAATTATTATTAGAGTGCAGAAGAGCCATGTTTGAAGGAAATGCGATGGCTCGTGTCAATACTTGTTTAGTCATGTAATTATGTGATGTAGTTATAACTAGGATGTCATGTTGTATTCATTCATAGGTGAAGATGTGGGACTGAAATAGGAATAGAATTCAGTATATATTTAGGTATACCTAATGATGAAATGTGCAGTAATATGTTACGAATTGGAGGTGAGCTGTGATTGTAATATTTGGCTCATAATCCATTGGGTGTAGGTACGTAAAATGTGTGTAAAGTGTTAAAGTGGCTATAGGAATTGTGTGCACTGTGTTAAAGTGGCTATAGGAATTGTCATAAGAATTATGACAATAGTGACTGTAGTATGGTGGCATACCTCAACCTCAGACGACTGCAGGCCCACACGAAAACCCTAGACCAACTGATCCGTGAGCTGCTTTTTGCTGATGATGCTGCCCTCGTTGCACACACAGAGAGAGCCCTGCAGCGCATCACGTCCTGCTTCGCAGACGCTGCCCAGCTCTTTGGACTCGAGGTCAGTCTGAAAAAGACAGAGGTCCTCCATCAGCCGGCACCCAAGACAGTGTATCGCCCTCCTCACATCACCATCGGCGAGTCTGAACTAAAGTCAGTGCACCAGTTTACTTACCTTGGCTGCATTATCACGTCGGACGCCAAGCTGGACAAGGAGCTTGACAGCAGGCTGGCAAAAGCGAACAGCGCTTTCGGGCGACTTTTCAAGCGGGTGTGGCACAATCAACAGCTGAAAACAGGCACCAAGATCAGCGTGTACAGAGCTGTGGTCCTCACCACCCTGCTGTATGGTTCCGAGTCCTGGGCCCTCTACCGCAGCCAACTACGACTCCTCGAACGCTTCCACCAGCGCTGCCTGCGTACCATCCTGGGCATTCACTGGAGTGACTATGTCACCAATGTCGAGGTCCTTGAACAGGCTGAAACCGTGAGCATCGAGGCTTTGCTGCTGCGGACACAGCTCCGCTGGGCGGGGCATGTCTCCAGGATGGAGGATCATCGCCTACCAAAGATCACCCTGTTCGGCGAGCTTGCTACTGGACACCGTGACAGAGGGGCACCAAAGAAGAGATACAAAGACTGTCTCAAGAAGTCACTTAGTGCCTGCCAAATCGACCACCACCAGTGGTCTTCGCTTGCTGTGGACCGTGACACCTGGCGCTCCACTATTTACAAGGCAGCTGTCTCCTTTGAGGACTCTCGCAGAGCTAGCCTTAAGGACAAGCGGCTCAGGAGAAAGAACAGAGATGCCGCAACTCAGAACTCTGGCCATACCCTGCAGCCACTGCGGTCGAACCTGCCTGTCCCGGATTGGCCTCCGCAGCCACGAACAAGCCTGCAGACGTCGTGGGCAACTCCTATAAAATCTTCGTTCGCGAAGTCCAGCCAAGAGAGATGGTGGCATAAAGAAGACATTTTTCAGAGGAAATGATCTAGAGCGCTCTGAAGAATGTGTCGAAGACACATTCAGACTTTTGGGTATAAGAGCGAACATTTATGAGTGTATAAATGTTGTGTACAGCGGGGCCGGTACGGAGCGGACACCCCTGGTGTAGGGCCGATGAAGCTGTCCTGAAGGCATCACGTACGTGACCAGGTGCTTGATTGTACATTGCTTAACGTCCCGACAGCAACAAGGCTTTCTCAGGACGTGCCTGCACTGCTTGTGAAAAAAAAAAAATAAACAGAACATTGAATGTATGTCGCCAGCCGGTCAAATACATTAAATAAACCTAACACATGGGGCCTAAATAAAGCTAAGACCATTTAGCAACACACATCCAATATCACGAGCTACAGGCAGTGCAGACAGTAGGGAGAGTTTTAAAAAGGCAAATACAGGTGAATGGACAAAGGGTAGACAGAAACACATGCCCCAGAATAGAGAGAAAAACCCACCCTGTGGGGCTGACCAGGGTGACCCTGGGAACTAAAAAATACCTAACCCCACCCAAGTCCCCCAGGGCAGACCTGGGTGGGGGTGACCAGGTGCGGACATCAAGCCTTCATCTCTCCTTCGTCCTACCATCACTGGTGCTACGAGCAGCAACGGTAGCGAAGTAAGCCACAGATTCGTGCTACAGGACCACATGCAGTGTTCCGTCAGTGTAGCTATTGTCGCCTAGCGCCGTTAATTTCACGCCTAGGAATGTTCTAAATCTGTGAGTAGTCATTGAATAGTAATATTCAGTTCGGGAATCTCCGTCAAGTCGTCAATGTGATATTGACTGTGTCGACACTAATATAAAGAGGAGTCGAGTGACGTCTCTCGAGAGAGACAACGACCTCTACGGTAGCGAGTGAATGTGTGAGCGCTGAAGTTGTGAATAACCTATATGCCACTTGTTAATTATTTGTGCAGATTGGTTTATATGATGTGAATTGTTATTGGTACTCGGCTAAGGTTTATGCTTCCTGTGACTTTAGAAACAACAATGCACAGTATGCAAAGTGTACTTTATAGTAATCAAAAAAAAAAGTTACAAAAATTTCCAAAATGATCCAGGCATACATCAGATAAAAACAAGCTATACACACTGAAAAAAATAACACTTGTAATAAATGTTTATCATGTTGACAATGGTTTTATCTTATTGTCTTTCATCCCGATTGGTTGTACATGCTGAACGTCCGGACGTGCCAGCACTGATAATGAAGGGGAAAAAAATAAAATAAAATAATGAACAGAATATTGAATGTATGTCGCCAGCCAGTCTAATACGCTAATAAACTTAAGATCATTTAGCAACACGCATCCAAAATCAAGAGATACACCACCACCACCACCCTCCCCCCCCCCCCCAAAAAAAAAAAAAAACAACAACAAACAAACAAAAAAAAACAACAAACAAAAAAATGATTCAGACCCAAAAGGTGACTGCCAATCATGTAAAATGCAAAGAAAAGAAGTGCCCAATGGAGAAAGAAACAAGCTCAGAAAAGACAGTTGCAACACAATTCAGTAAGATTTCAGGTAAATCCGCCTTGTCAAAACAAACAGATCAGTCGCTACTTATCTTTTTTCACAGAAGGAATGTGCTGCACATTCCTTCTGCCAATGAAGATAAGTAGCGGCTAATCTTTCTGTTTGTTTGTCTATTTTGACAAAGGGTATTTACCCGAAATATTAATAAATTGTGTTGTACCCGTCTTTTCTAAAGCGTGTTTCTTTCTCCGTTGGGTACTTCTTTATACAGCATACAAAATGATCCAGGTGTACATCAGATAAAAAAGAGCTATACACGCTGAAAACGACCGAATAATAACGTTCTTGTAATAAGTCTTTATGTTGACAATGTTTGTTTCTTTTTCTCATATTATTGTCTTTCGTCCCCAACCGCCGTTTCATCAGCAGTTCCATTTTCAAAGTTTTACATGTTATATACAGTATACAAAATGATGCAGGCGCACCAAACCCATAGTAGTAATAAATCTTTATGTTGACAATAGTTTTCTTACTCCTTATTATTGTCTCTCGTCCCCAACCGCCGTTCCATCAGCAGTTCCATTTTCAAAGTTTTACATGTTATATACAGTATACAAAATGATGCAGGCGCACCAACCCCATAGTAGCACTCTCGTAATAAATCTTTATGTTGACAATGGTTTTCTTGCCCCTTATTATTGTCTCTCGTCCCCAAGCGTCGTTCCATTTGCAGTTCCATTGACAAAACAAAAACAAGCTAGACATGCTGAAACCAACCCAATAATAATGATCACTCTTGTAATAAATCTGTATGAAAACGAAAATGACGCGAGTGTCGGAGAATCTCAATTCATTTCTTTTGTAACTTTTTCAGTCTGTTGCGGATGTAATCCTTAATGTTTGTCCAGCGCCTATGTCTAAGTGCAGCCTCTTCTGGCAATTGCCTGCTGTATCTCGGCTTTTCCAGGAAGTTTGTTCACGACGAGGTGCGACTTGAAACGAGTTTCAACAGCTTTCTCTTCAGCTTTCCCCCATGGTTTCCTTGTAAATCTAGCTTTCTTTCGAACAGGAGCCGACGCAGAACTGTCATCATCAAAACTATCTAGTTTGTCATCAGGCTCTGGACGTCTTTTCTCGGTCATACTCATTGATTCATGTGTTGTTGACTTGCTATTTGCTTCATTCACAGGTGCTGTTTCCCCAGAGACCTCTCTGCGAGTTTCTGATGTGTTTTCATTGTCAAAGTCAATCTCTTGATCATCGCCCAGTTCAGCTCTAATGCAACTCTCAAAATCTGTCATCCCATTGTTAACTGACAGAAGAATCTTTGCCACTTTTGCCTTTTGAAGGACGTCTTGAGGTTGGCGGTAGATATGGCGATGTATCAGAATATCATGACCAAAGAAGTCTGCCAGCTGATCCTGGTCTAACTCCGAGATGGCCATGGACTGAGCCAAAGTTGCAACCTGCTTCCGTAACTGAGTAAATGTGAACATGGCTGGGTTTGACACTTGCGCTTGTAGCGCATGTTCCTTCAGAACATCATGGCCTCTGTAAGGCCTCTGACCAGAAGGTGTGGCAAAGATGTACTAGGAACCGGCGAGAGCTGGCACTGATTGCCTCATTTGAAGGATTCTGTCCACAGTTGTCATCATCTTCTTCGTCAGCAAAATGGGAACACTCCTATTAAACTTGCCCCTGATTTCCACTCGCTGAAAATGATTCACCATTTTCTTCTCCACCTCTGTGAGACCTTTCAAGATATCTTGATTGGTGATCGATCCAATCTTAGCATTCTGGAAGTCTGATACCTTCATTCTCTGAACTTCTCCCCCTCGTTTTCGGTTGAAAAGTGATACAGCGCAAAGAGTTGCTTTAACCACTGTCGGATAATCTTCCGAAACCATCCTTGTCTCAAGAAGCTGTTGGACCTTCCTCACATCTTCACATGATGGGATCAGCTTGGGTTTGTTCATGGTCATTTTCCCGACCGACTGGGCTGCTGTAGCTGACACACAATCGTACCAGTCCCCGGTGAAGACAGAGTCAAAGCGCTGCGCCTCAGAAAGCTCCTGTCGCCACCTGTCATCTGAACCATGCCCAAGCTGTTTGGATGCCAGCGACTGTTTGATCTGTGAACATTTTTTCAAAGCATGGCCTATGCGCATTGCAAGATTGCCTTTTTTGAACTGATGTGTATCCTCATCAAATTCTGCTAGCTCTTTTACAGCCAGTACAACATGATCAAAGCTAGCTGCATTGACCACAGCATTTAAACTTGCGATTTTCATTTCTGACCTCACTCTAAGAATCTTTAATAGTCTCCCTAACTCCCGCATCCTGGAGCTGATTTGCCCAGCCGTGTGTTCTTCAATGTCCCTGCGGTCAAATAATCTCTTTCCATACTCCAGAAGCAAGGGGTCAGTTCTGATGAGACGGCTTATCTCATCATCTCTCTGTCTGCCTAAAACCTTATGATAGAAGGAAAAGTCAACGTCTAAGGGTATTGGAAGCATTAGCCTACCACGTTGAGCAGCCTCACCTCGCTTAGCGAACTGAAACCCTCCTTGTTTCTGACAGCAACGTTTTGAGTGTACAGAGATCAGCTTTTTTTTTGATAGAGCCCTTTGCAATGGCTACAGGCGAGAAGGTCGTCTACCTTACTAGTTTTGGTGCGATACTTAGGAATTAAACATCCCGATTTCTTTTCAAGAACTGCAACATTATGCATGCAATCACCCTCATCTTGTATTCTGATCCATGCTTGACGTCTCTGCTTAGTCCCTTTTTTATCATCAAAATTTTAGCAACGTCTGCCTCATCTGCATGGACATCGTGTAAGTGCGTGCTCATTTTCAAAACAAGCTTGCCACAAAATTTGCATGCATGTTTCTTGTCCCATTTGTACTTTCCTTTCCCTCTCTGCGACACGTGCACACCCGTTTCTTTGGCAAGCGCTCTTTCCCCACCCCCAACATCATGTTCCTTCTGCCTATCCACATTGTCATTACCACCCCCTAATTCATCCCCTAACGCACACTGCACCTTGCTGGTACTTGCTTCACTGACACCCTGAAACAGCCACTTTGAAATCTAACATATTCAATACAATACTGTCTGTGTCAGAGACCCCAGAGATTGATGGCGACACACCGTCTGAATCCTGTGAGCTCGAGCCAGGAACAAAGTCCTCGTCATCACTGTCCTTGTATTGCGATGCGCTTGCACTCTCAGCCTCAGGCCCATCCCAGGCTCCATTTGCCAACTGGAAAAGGAAAGAAAAAAAAGAAAGCTGCATTAGTACAAAAGCAGCCCAATTTTGGTTTAAGGGGCCTTGCACAAGAATATAAAGAGTAATCCCGTGTATGACCGATTTACATGTGTGACCTTGGTGACGAGGGCTGGCTTTCGCAGCAGCAAAATCCATGTTTTCTGAAAATGTAAGCAGTTTTCACACATCTGTCAAGACCACATGACCCTTTGAGAGAGGTCACTCAAATTGGTATGTTTACAAGGGTCTTGCCACAAAGTATCCTTGGGCCAAGCTTGAAGAATGTGGCTTGAAAAGTCTCCGAGAAAATGCCACTGTTAATGTTTACCATGGACGCGGACGGACGGACGGACAGACGACCAGTGGCCCAGAACATAAACTCACTTTTGCTTCGCACGCGAGCCAATAAAATGAAGATGATCATAGAATCACTTACCAGTTTGTAATTGGGGGCATTCCGCTGCCGTCTATGCACCCTCCTACCAGACGCACCCTCTGCGACAGACGACGCTGGGCCATCATGCTTGTCCACTTCCATAGATCCCGATGGGTGTGGACATTCTGCTGCCATCCGGCGCTGGGTGTGTGCAGAAAGTGCTGAGTGTGACCAAAACGGTGTTGCTGCAAACATGTCAAATACAACCATGTAAACCATTGCCATTTTGAATCGGATATATACATAATTACAGCAGTACCCCCTGCCCCCTACGAACAATAACTGGTAATACAGTAAAAGGAGACACTTTAGTTGCAAAATCCGAAAAAAAATATTCGTGGAAGTCTGTTCTTCGAATCGCGAGTTAGTTTTGCGTACGATGATTCAAATACACAATGAAATCTGGCGCCATCTTTTCAAAACTTTACAGTGCATGCATACATGTCATTGTCAAGTTACTTTTCGATATCAATCACACATGTCAGAAAAAAAAGCAACCCAATCGCGTGACAGATTGACCTTGTAATGTGTTATTGAACGAATTCCTTTCATTGAAGAAGAAAGCTTTTGTTAAATTCGTGGGGTTCTATTAAATGTTACTACAAGACTGACTGAGCAGCACTGACTGACTGAGACGCGGGTCGTAGCAGACGGCCGGCGTCTCAGTTTTCTCGGCCAAATGGGTCCATATAGGCTACTGTGCAATTGTATCTGATTGGGAGCATCTCAGTTAAATAACTGCGCTGAAGAAGTACACTTGGGCGTGCTTTTAACTAAGAAATATTGCATAAAAACAATCTTACCTGATGGAACGACGGTTGGCGGGACGAGAGACAATAGAAGGGGAAACAACTCAGTTCACTCTGCGCAGCCGAACGACGCTCGCTTCCGTGGTAACACACTGGCCCAATGCGTTTAAAACGCGCAACATTAGGTAAACCTGCAAAAATGGGACATCCAATTTTTTTTTTTTTTTCTGACTTTTGAATGAAAGATAATGCAGAAACAACCCTCAGAAAAAATGGGTGCCTGACTTGGTCACCCAGAATTTTACACACACCCATTTTCCAGAAGGATGGTAAAGAAAGTCGCCCATATTAGTGGTTTTGTGCACGCACACAGACACACACACACGCATACACAAATACACGTTCAGTCAGATGTAAGGCGACAGCACAAGGGTAACACATGATGCCTATTACTCAAGTGATGCGTTACAATTACGCACGCACCCACACATACAGACGCACACATACGCACGCGTGCGCATACGTTAGATTTAAATAAACCTAAAAGTGATCATAGATTATATGAAAGAATATTAACTCTAAGATTTCAACTAAAAACTGAAAGAGTAAAGTTAAAACTTCAAAAGTATACTATTGAACACTGTCAACTGTAACTATTGAGGAACTAAAATATCGCGCACACACACACACACACACACACACACACACACACACACACACACACACACACACACACACACACACACACACACACACTGACACACGCACATGCGCACACGTGTGCTAATTGTAAGGCAGCACAAGATTAAAGTAAAACGCCCATTACTCGAGTGATGCGTTACACACGCACGCGCGCGCGCACACACACGCACACACACACACACACTCAAGTGATGCGTTACAATCACGCAAGCACACATACTCACACGTGCACATACAATAGATTTAAATAAAAATAAAAATGATCATAGATTATATGAAAAAAAATTAACTCTAAGATTTTAACTAAAAACTGAAAGATCAAAGTGAAAACTTCAAAAGTAAACTATTGAACACATCAACTGTAACTATTGAGGAATTGAAAATATTACACACACACACACACACACACACACACACACACACACACACACACACACACACACATTCAGTCAGATGTAAGGCAGCACAAGGGTAACGCATGGTGCCTGTTACTCGAGTCAGGCGTTACAATCACACATGCACACACGCATGTGTGCCAGATGCAATGCAGCGCAAGAGTAATGCAAGACGGTCATTACTCGAGTGATGCGTTGCTCCACGCACGCACGCACGCACGCACGCGCGCACGCACGCACACACACATACACACACATACACACATACACACACACACACATACACACACATACACACACACACACATACACATACACACACACACACATACACATACATACATACATACATACATACATACATACATACATACATTCAGTCAGATGTAAGGCAGCACAAGGATAACGCATGATGCCTATTACTCGAGTGATGCGTTACAACCACACACACATGCACACATTTGAGCGTGCAAATACGATGAAAGTTGAATGTATGATAGCAGATCAAAGTAGCATGATATAGAATCGGAATTAATGATCATCTTTATGCTACTATTAATAAAGTTTGCAGATACATCTAATCTGTTCGATTATTTCTGAGTAAATACTGTAGAAGTTGCTGAAAAAAAGTGAGCAAGATCCAACTGCAAGAGACATAGATCCTCATGTGCCCCCGCAAGTGAGGGCTATCATGAGGATCTATGCCTCTTGCTGAGACCAATTTGTATCCGTGTTTCTTGAACGGTTGTGGCTTTTGGTCGTTGAATAAATAAAGATTTGAGAAACAATAATGTACGTACAGTGGCAGGGAAGGGGTTAACTCATTCGAGACGTGCCGCCTCCGGATACGCGGCATAAACATGGAAGTTTGTCACTAACATACTTGTCTAGGACTGGCACTTTTATTTCGAAGCGAACAAAGTTGGCTACATGGAGGTCCACGATTAACTCATTCGAGACGTGCCGCCTCCGGATAAACGGCATAAGCCGCGTATCCGGAGGCGGCACGTCTCGAATGAATTAGTCGCTACACGGGATTTTTGTTGTCGTTTAGAAGTCACGTGGTTAGGTTTGCGCTCAAGGGATTGGTTGTTTGAAGTAGGAATGAAAACAATAACCTCTGCGGCAAAGTAGTGCACTATGAAATACGTGTGTTGACCGGGAACCTTTTTTTTTTTTTCATTTAAAAATTCAAAATGAATTATGACAATTGCATAAAAGACCAGGGGAGGTTACTGGTGAACTCTTTAAAGGTATTCGCTAAAACATATTTTCTGACTGGGTGTAACATTTCCTTACGTGTGAAGATTTCCCACAACCGTCTTCAGTGTTCAGGGAAAACGTCACTCTATCATGTATCCGGAATCAGAGAACCTTCATTGCTACACTCTCCTCTCTAGTCGCTAATCTCGCAGCGTTTCATGTACATAGTGCAAGAGAACATCACTGAAAATAATGATATACTTACAAGTACACATATGCAAACACCAGGAGAAGCACGTGCACAGTGTAACAGTGTATCCACTGTGTATGTTAACTCATTCAAACGTGGCGCATATGTTGACACGGTAAAAAGAATATAGCAAATAATCATGTATCTATATACCGCGCGTCTCGAATGGGTTAAACAGAAAGAATACACGCACATCTTTATCTCAGCATGTTAACACCTTGAGCCCTGGGGTCTAAAGTCCCAAACCTGGGCGGCGTCCTCTGTAGACTACATTACAGTTCTGGAGACGGAGTGACCATCATAGTTTAAGGGTGCTGATAGAATAGCTTGGCGCCTCCGGGCGCCAAGCTATTCTGTCACCACCCTTGAACTATCATGGTCGATCCATCGCCCGTTGGAGTGAGTCAGAGCTGAATGAGTTAAATGGGCTGATAGGTCTTCATAGGGCCCGATGGCTTGCCTGATTCTGCTTCCCACTTCCACGTTCGTGATGTGATCTCTGTATGAAATGCCAAGCAGCCTTCGAAAACATCTCATTTCATTGGCTTGTATCCTCCTTTCAAGGTCTGCTGTGAGGGTCCATGACTCACAGGCATATAAAAACACTGAGACGACTAAGGAGCACATTAGTCTGATCTTGGAGCAGAGTGTGGTGTTTCTGTCCTTCCATATGGTCTTTCATCTTGTCAGTGCTGTTGTTGTCTGCGCAATCCTGGAGAGTATTTCTGGTCTTGATCCCTCATCTGTCACAATGGCTCCTAAGTATTTTAATTTATTAACGGTTTCCAGTTTTGGGCTTCCAATCATGACGTCAGTGCCAATGCCACTGGTATTATTGGTCATCAGTTTGGTCTTATCTGCACTGATTTCCATCCAATACGCAATGGCTGTACTGTCCAGCTTTTCTACCAGCTGAGCTAGCTCCTTCTCTGTTTCTGCAAGGCCATCAATATCGTCTGCAAAGCGCAAGTTCGTGATTGTTCTACCTCCAATACTGACAGATCCTTCATGATCTTTCAGATCATCTGCCATGATTCTTTCCAGGAAGATGGTGAAAAGAGTAGATGAGAGCAAGCAGCCTTGCCTGACTCCGACAGTAGACCTAAACCAGTTTCCTATTTTGCCGTTGAAGCAGACTGCGCTAGTGGCTTGTTGTAAAGGTTTGCTATGACTTTGATCAGGTTGGCATTGATGTTGTATAGATCGTTTAAATGATTCTGTAGGTGGAGTGTTAACAAATCAAGAGAAACCAGGCCAAACCGTTTATCAAACAGGGGATTTATGAAATCGTATATCGAGTGAATGCGCTATGAAGTAAACGTGAAAGAAAAAACATCGACAGACCAACCTGTGGCCAGAAATGAAGACGAAGCAGGAAGCTCTGACTGGTCCGCGATGAAGGATTAAACCGCTGTATGTCTGTACACTGGAGATATCAGCTTAGATAAGAACTCTGTGTGTAGCAGGCAAGTGTCGGTATAAAACTAAAGGCTGTTGACACTGGGACGTGAGTTATAAGTATAATAACTGCCAGGAGCGGATCACATACCTCTTAAGAGTAGGAGGAGGGGGGGGGGGGTAGGGGCAGATAAGCCCAACTTTGTCAGCTTAAATTCCAACCGTAGACATGACACACTGTTCCAAATATATCGAGTTTTAACCCTTTGCCTGTTGGTGGCGTCTTTGAAAGACGATCAGCGTGTCAGCATAGAAGACTCTCGAAAGCTGACTCAGTGGACGGCAAGGAAAGTGGGCAGGGGTGGTGATGGGAAGTGGTTCGGGTGGTGTGAGGTCAAGAAACAAGCGGAGGAAGGCGGAGAGGGAGATGTGTGAACTATGGCATCCCGCACACTGACCTCTGACCCGCCCCTGATTCCTTTACACGTCGGCGAAGTCCAATTCAGTCACGTGACCATCAGTAGATTTCACTGTTCGCGTATCTTCTTGTAGGCCGACACATGGGAATTTCTGGTTCTACGACAATTCAAATGTTTTTCTTGATCGTTCTGTAGTGCATACCACTTGTAGTGTACGTGTGTGGGGTGTAGGCAGGATTGACTGTATGTTGGTGGGGTGTAGGCAGGACTGACTGTATGTTGGTGGGGTGTAGGCAGGATTGAGTGGACGTGTGGTGTAGGCAGGATTAAATGTACATAGGTGGGTGTAGGCAAGATTGATGATACTTGGGTGGGGTGTAGGCAGGACTGAGTCTACGCAGGCGGCTGTAGGCAGGACTGAGTGTACTTGGGTGTCTAGGCAGGACTGAGTGTACGCGGGTGTCTGTAGGCAGGATGTCGTGTATTTCGCCCTTTAAACCAGTGCTTGAAATACTACAGTGTGCGATGTCATTTAACTCATTCAACTCAAAGGCCACATTCCCCAAATTTTGGAAGTGTCACCTACCGACTATCTATTACCTGCAGGAGATATCACGACCATGATGATTCAAGGGTAGTGCTAGATTAGCTTGGCGTCTAATGGCGCCAAGCTAATCTAGCACTTACCTTGAATTATCATGATCAAGCCATCTCCTTCTATAGTGAGTTGGGGCTAAATGGGTTAAAAATGATTGTAGTCAGTAAGATTGTGACGTGTAGAGCTGCACTTTTCACCTAAGAAAGATAAGCAGTGCATTGTAGTGTTGTCTGGCTCTTCACTTTGAACAAGTCTTGACCCGAAAATGACATAATTTGTCTTGTACCTGTCCTTTCTAATCTTGTTTCTTTTGTTGTGGAATTTGTTTGTGTGTGTTCAGCGGCATTGAAATACAAGAGAACGTTTCATTTAAATGTAAGAGCCGCAGGCGCAAAACACACACGCGCAACATACAGTACATAATTATACACCCACTAAACTGACACACGCACGTACACATTAACGAAATGAAACACACACACACACACACACACACACACACACACACACACACACACACACACACACACACACACACACACACACACACACACACACGCGCGCGCGCGCGCGCAGACGCACACAACCTGCAGAACCATGTATGTGCGCGGCTTAGATTTTCATGAGCCATGCCGTCACTAGTGACAATAATTATAGAATCGCTTTCATGAGCCCCTCCAGATCTCATGTGACTCTATGACTCGCGCATATCATGGTGCCCCATCCTGAGAAGAGGTCAACGTCACTATGTTTAACCCCTTCAATGCCGACCGGAGCTCAGCGGCTGGCAAACGATTGCAAGCGGAATAGATCCTCAGTCGCGGAGGCTCATGAGGATCTATGCCTGTTGCTGGCCTCAAGTATTTTTAGCGGTCTGAGGCAGAAGGGGTTAACCGTTACCCTGCAATAAAATTATGATGATTTCCCACATCATTGCCAGTGTTGAAAGTCAAGGGTTAATGTGAAAACTCTGAGTTCAATGAAGGCAGAATAACGCCGCAGTACCGCTGACTGGGGTTTCTCTTCTACAGATAATGAGACAGAGGACGGGGTGATGTAGTAAGAAGCTGCCGCCAGTCCACACACAGTCAATCAACAAGCAAGAACAAATCACAATCACAACGTATTTTTATCGAAATGAAACATTTATTGACACGCTTTTGAACTTTTGTCTCAGTTGACTCTTTTAGAACTCAAGAACCCTGAACAATGAACTTTCCTAGTTCACAACGCTACACTCTTTTCTTCTCAAACCATTCCTCAAACCAAAACGAAGAAAAAAAGCGTTGAACTATTTGTATTTATTATGGAACGAAAATGAAAGAGCTAAGTCAAAATAGTGTATCTTCCAGCTTTCCCCAAAGCCAAATAAGCAGCAACAATAACAACACCAAATATGACAGCAAAATAGAAAAGTCAAACATATGTACAGTAAACAGGCTGATTTTCAACATCATTATATGGTATGATGGTAACTTGTAACTATGACTATTGAGGTTTTATTTTTAAAAAACTCAGAGAGAGAGAGAGAGAGAGAGAGAGAGAGAGATCTGACATTTCCACAAAAAAATGATCCATTTAGCCCCGACGCCCCAGGACAAAATTTGACCATGATAATTCAAGGGTAGTGCCAGATTAGCTTGGCGCCACCTTGGCGCCAAGCTAATCTGGGACTACCTTTGAATTATCATAGTCGATCTGTCTCCTGCACCTGGTATATAGTCGTTAGGTGACACCTTTAGAATTCAGGAAATGCGGCCTTGGAGTTAAATAGGTTAAAACAAACTCCTACACACACACAGCGCTGAATGTTACAAGCCAGAGTTTACAGATAAAAGCAGTAACAAGTGTAAGCATAAAAAGGCAATAACAGCATGGCGCAACCCGCACTTCTACAAAAATGGCGTCCACTTCTAAGTAATAAGATATAAACAATTCTGCCGGTACTGTACACATGCCAAGAGAAATGACTGCTTATGACACACACACACAGTTAGATCCACTGGCATCCCTCATATGGCAACCACTCGCCAGCCCACGAGAAATACACAGCACAAAGTACAAGACGGTCATTCACGTCCCTCAAAGGATGCTTCACGTCTTGCATGTATACCATGCTCACCCTACTTCCTAGCCTGCATGCCTTTTTCAGAACCCAGGAAGTAGGTGGGTGATAGACACAGTCACTAATACAGGGCGAATCGTGACCCTGAATTTCCTTAGTAGATTTACGTGACAATGCAGAACAATGTCACAATATAAATTTTGCCTCAATAGTTTTATAGATCTCACAAAACAAAGGGGGGACAAGCGATGATAGATACAGTACAATACCAAGAGAGAGCACTCATCGCTGGACAAACACACAGTTAGATCCCCTGGCTCCTTCCTTATGGCGGCCAATCGCCAGCCGACAAGAAACGTACAGCCTAAAGTACAAGACGGCCATTCACGTCCCTAAAATGAGGCTTCACGTCTTGCATGTGTACCAGGCCTCTGTCACAAACTGACGATTTCTCCAAATCACAAGTAGGCAAAAAACTGCGCGTCTTGTGACGCAAACAGTGGATTAAAAGTCCGGACAAACATGCGATATCGCATGTTTGTCTGGCCTTTTAATCCACTGTTGTCGTTGTCACACGTCCAATTTTGACCTATTTCTGATTTCCGATCAATGTCGCGGGGGCTCACTAGATGCACCTTGCCACTGTACAGAATCAGTCTCACGCAGGCAGGCACGTGTACTTGAACGTTCACGTCAGCGTATACCCTACTACAACACTGCCGGGACCAGAGGTGTCGAGTTTTACTCCATCCCACGTGACCAAAACTCCCCAGACCGTGACACACAATGCCCTGGGGTAGACACGAGTTGCCTCCCCATGCTCTGAACTATTGAGCAGCCGACGCCACTGTCCGCCAGAGGTCACCACCAGCACGCACTGACCACTGACACTGGCTATGTAACAATTATTAGCGTTGTCAACTGCCACTTGGCGCGGTGCCTTCAGGTCAGGGTGGTTGTGCGTCCTGTCAACACCACTTTTTTCTACATCCACGGCAAACACAGAGTCGGCATCACGGTCAGACACCCACACCGTGCGGTTCTTTAGGTACAGGTGGAGTGGCCTTGACAGAGCAGTGAAGGTTGAGGAATCAACCAGAGTCCTTATGACAACTCCGGCCCGCGTCAGAACATCAACAGAGGAAGGTCCATCAGTGTCTCTGTTGCATCCAGCCAGCAGAGTGTCATCGTCTGTCAGTGAACCTACCCCAATGTACTGTCTTTTTGTCGTCACATGTGATACAACAGTTGGTGCGTCCGTAATGTCAACAAAATAAATACGTTTTTCCCAGCCTGTCACAGCCACCTGACCGTCACGGAGAAGGGTCAGTGTGAGTGGTGTTGTGTCAAGTTTAACCCCCTTGTGCTTGCGGCCACCGGTATCGTCAACAGCGCTGTCAACGGTACTAGTGTCGGCATGCGCAAGGAGGTTAACGGCCTGTGTTGTGTCCTGACTGACGTCAGCCACCTTGACCATGTCGTTTCTCACGTCTGCCATCACCAGCCGGCCGTCTTCTGTTGCTACAATAGAGGTGATGTAAGGTCCTTCTGTGTGAGTGTCACCTGCTGCTTCAGGCGTGAAAGTGAAAGTCCTGGTCAGCACGGATGTCATTGGGTCGAAATGGATTCCATCTGCACAGACACACACACACACACACACACACACACACACACACACACACACACACACACACACACACACACACACACAACACACGCACACACACACACACACACACACACACATGCTTGCACGCACGCACACAGGCACTCACATGCACACACACACGCACACAGTATTTTCAAACATACTGGAAAACACAAGGGGTTTAACCCCTTCAATCCTGAAAAAGTGAGCAAAATCCAACGGCAAGAGACATAAATTTTCATGAGCCCCCGCGACTGCTACTGCGGGGGCTGATGAGGATCTATGCCTCTTGTTGAGATCGCGTTGTGTCCATGTTTCTCGGACGGCTGTGGCTTTTGGCCGTTGAATGAACAAATATTTCAGCAACAAAAATGTACATGCAGTGGCAGGGAAGGGGTTAAACTGCTGAGATCAACAGTACACATGTAAAATATTTTATTGGTAACAAGGTTGGTCGAAGTGACAATTGTACCCAGAAGTCAGAAGGCCTGAGAAGAACACTGGTTACTTTGACCGCCCGAGGGCCTACAACATGGGTCCGTGTAGCAAACCCCTTGCTGCCAATGACGTATTTGTTTTCTTTCCGCCGCTATATTCATAAAAGTAGTCAAGCTGATCAAACTTCCAACTGCTGTGACTTACGCGATAGTTGACCTCAATACATGTTCTGAGGGAGCCCCTGCAGTTGCAAGGGGTCATGCGCAAACACAGCTCTCGCTGGAAGATTGTCAATTTCAGCCTCTGACTTTTGGAAAGAGCGATACGAGCGGCACTGTCTACATATTGTCAGAGTAATGCGATATATTAGTTTCAGAATGTTGTTCGCAATTTCTTTTAAAAATTTAATATTCGGCCTTGAAACGACGATTATTTGGTATGATCTGTATGCACTATTTGCGATCCGGCAACGGCCTGTTCTATGTGTAGTCTCGCGTGTTTCGACGAGAAATATTGTTGAACATTAAATGCTCTCATCTGTTTCGGACTATGCTAAGAAGCTTTGTTGCTTAGCGTTAAATTATGTTCGTTTGCTGAACAAAGCTGGCACTCATTGACGTCTTAACGTGTCACAAATTAGCTACATGCAAGTCCGTCATTAATCGTTACATGGGTTTTTGTAAAATGTTCACGTGGTAAGGTTTACGCTACAGGTATTCGTCGTTTGGCGTAGGAATGAAAACAATAACCTGTGTTGCAAAGGTGTGCACTGGGAAACTGTTTCCATATCGATTTCAATATAATAATTGCACAAAAGGACAGAGGAGGGTACTGGTAAACTCTTTAAAGGTATTCACCAAAAATATTTCTAGCTGGGTGTATCATTTCCTTACGTGTGAAGATTTCCCACAATCGTCATCAGTGTTCAGGGAAAACGTCCCTCTATCATGTAATAATAATAACAATAATAATAATAATAATAATAATAATAATAATAATAATAATAATAATAATACAGAGCATTTATATCGCGCTGAATCCCCAGGAGCAGTGGGATCTATGCGCGTTACAAAAAATGTATGTGTGCAGAATCTCACTGCCTCTAAAAAAATGTAATCTATGCAATCACATACAACTGAAAGACACATAACAAAAACATCCGGAATCGGAAAACCTTCATTGCTGCACTCTCCTCTCTACTCGCTAATCTCATGTACACAGTGCAAGGGAACATCACTGAAAATACAGGGGCGGATCCAGGGGAGTCCTGACGGGGGGTGGGGTGGGGTGGCTCAAATTCGACGACGACGAACAACCCCCCTCCCCCGCCCCGTCGCCCCCCACCCCCTCTCCCCCCACGAACGCCCCCTCCCCCGTCGCCGACCCTCCCCCCACCCCCTTCCGGTACGTCAGATTTACAGACCTGGACACACGCACACACACACGCACACACACACACACACACACACACACACGGCACACACACACACAAACAAAACGCGCGCGCGCCCGCACACACACACACACACACACACAAACGCACACACACACACACACACACGGCACACACACACACAAACAAAACGCGCGCGCGCCCGCACACACACACACACACACAAACGAGCGACCCCACACGCGCACACATCACAACACAACACGATGGACGTCATTCAAACACTTTACTTTTGTAAAATAAGTCTAAACTATACTGAAGCTAAGTACACACACACACACACACACACACACACACACAGCCACTATAGTTTTACAACCATGGAAGTTTGTTTTTTTTTTATGCAAAAAGGGACGAAATAACAGAAAGAGACTACAACACTCAAACACCTATCAGTCTTGACGAACCTGTAGAAAAACAATGGCCGGTGACTACTGAATGGCACACAGCTTTTTTGTTGTTGATGTTTTATCGTCGCTACCTATGAGCCTATTTATTGCAGTAATACGGTTACAATGTGATTGTCAGAGCCAGAGAAGATTCACGTTAGCATCAAAAGGCTAAACTAACTTGAACCGGAGCTGACATAAAGACGCAAGACTGTTGTGAAAGGCATCCGTTACTTTAGTCTCGCCGCGGACCCAAAGACGGCCGGTGAAGTTCAATGATCCTTAACCAGACTGCCGTATCAGCAGTCGGGGACAATTATCCGATTAACAGGTGACACCAGTATTGCCTCAGCCGGGCGTCATCAGTCGTTGGCATATCCTCAGTCTGAGGATGGTACACGTGTATATCACATCAAGACTTGTATAGATTTTCAGGAGCCCCTTTGCCTGCAGGGGCGCATGAAACGCTATGGTTCTACTGAGGAGCCCTATCTCAGCAGGGACTGAATTATCTCCCACAAGTGGGGTGGACCAACACTCAAGGACTTACATCATATTGCTTACTCGGAGTGAGGATGCGATGCTGATGATATCGCACATTGAGAGATAATACTTTTCATGAGCCCCTTTGATTGCGGGGGCATTTGACACTCTGTTTCTGGCTGAAAGACTATATCGGGTTGCAGGTATTTAGTGCGAACTGAGGTTATTTGACTAGTCTCAACATATTAGGCCCACCCACTGATTCAGTACGTAAGAGAGGACAAGAAAGGTAAAGACGACTGCGTACTGTGATGAAAAAACAAACAAACAAAAAAACCCACCTTAATCAACCATCCACTAAAAAGAAAAAAAAACCCCAAAAATCTAACCAACCCTCCACCCCCTAAACAAAAAAAAAAATTGCCAGTGCTAACGTGGGCATGGGAGCCTGCCCCCCCCCCCCCCACTTGGATCCGCTACTGAAATAATGATAAACTTACGAGTACACACATGCAAACACCAGAAGAAACACATACACAGTTTAACGGTGTGCATGTATCCACTGCGTATGTTAACTCATTCGAGACGTAGCGCATACGGATTCGCGGCAAACAGCAAATAGCTGCGCATCCGCATACAACACGAGTCAAATGGGTTTAACAGAAAGTATACACACAGTTTTATCTCAGCATGTTAACACCTTGAGCCCTGAGGTCTAAAGTCCCAAACTTGGGCGGCGTCTTCTGTAGACTACCATTACAGTTTTGGAGACGGAATGACCACGATAGTCCAAGGGTGGTGACAGAATAGCTTGGCGCATAAAGGCGCCAAGCTATTCTGTCGCCACCCTTGAACAATCATGGTCGGCACAACAAATGGTCTTATTTTGTAGTCTAACACAAACGAATCAGGTAGCTGAAAGATCAGTTGAAATCGGAATAGTCTGGCCACAACGTGTTCTTTATTATACATTTTGGCCTTATTTCTACCGTTCTGTACATAAAGGCCCTACATGTTTTTGTATTGGGAATGATAGAAATGACATCACGAACTGGCCAAAGTCATGTTCCTATTTCTTTCTACTGGTTGATTTTGTTGTTCGAAACTACAAAATAAATCCTTAGGCCTATGTTGTGTTGACTTTGGGTTCCCTTTAATGAACAAGTAATCATTGAGAACAAAAGCAGTACTAACCTGTGCCTGTGCCAGACTGCATCAGACTGTTGACGTGTCGTGTTATACTGGTGAGAGCGGCCTCGAGGGGCGGGCGGCAGTCCTGGCGAACACGCCTCAGGCGGGGCAGCAGGGTGCGTGCGCTAGCTACCAGCGCTTGATCGGCGTTCTCCAGACGGGCAGTGTAGGTCTCCAGCAGCTGCTGCTGTCCTTCCAGCCTCCTCTCCACCTCCTGTAACTGAACTATGTTGGTTCTTATAATACGGATATATTGACCCAGTTGTGACGCTTTCCGCTTGAACAGTCTGGCTTCCTCTTGTAGAGACGCCTGGTCTGTGTTCTGCGGGGGTCTGAGGCGGGTGTCGTGGTCGTATCGGAAGCTGTCAAGTTGAGATGATGAAGAAGAAATAATGTCGTGAGTTGAGGAAGAAGAAATGATGTCCTGAGCTAGTGAAGAAGCATTGATGTCTATTGAAGAAACAATGTCGTGGTGCTGAGGTCTGGAAGTGGAGCGGGCGGTTGATGATGTTCTGCTGAATGCCTGGGGCAGGTCATGCTGCACGTGGTCTTTGGTGGCTTTCATCTTGTTATGGCCGGCGGAACAGTGGTCACAGTACATTTCCCCACAGTCCACACACATCCTGGTGGCGGTTTTGTTGGGGCACACCAGGCAGAAGACTTGGCCCTGACCTGCCAGTTGCTCCATGACCAGATCCTCAAGGATGAGATCCTTCCCCAGCTGGTCCGCCAACTGGCTGATTGTCTGCCCCGGAGCTGTATGGATGCTGTGACTACAGAAAGGGCAGGCAGGGTGGTGTTCCCTGTCCTCCAGGATGTTTCGAGTACATTTCCTACACAGCAGGTGTCCACAGGGTAAGAGGGTGGGACTCATACACAGGGACTGACACGATGGACAGTCGGACTGCTTTGGCCATGCTGACGCCATCTTGGGTTTTTTAGTAAATGACGCTCAATTCAAACGAAGAACTTGGAGTCAGAATATTGATTTTAGTTTCTGATTGTTTTAGCTTCCTACACATGTATCAAATTTAGGCGACTCCAAAACTGATTCACAGTATGTCTTTAGTTCGTGATGTGCAATTAACCTCGGCTGCAGATAACTCCGATGTATATATTTGTCCCTGGAGGAAACTGTACTGTGTTATTAGCAGCCATTAATGTTCAGCTATAACAGAGAACAATTATTAAATTAAATTTATGTGTCATAAATTCTGTTGCAGACAGCTCGTATCACTCTTCGCACAGTTAAAAGAACTGTTACAGTGGCCGTCAGGTTCTACTAGTAAAGGTCTCAGTTTTGTCCGCTGTTCACAAATTACTGTGGTAAACAATTACATGCACCATCAGAAAACTGATTCAGTAAAAGTTAACTGTGAAGCTGTGACGAAAACCTCTATGAAATCTCTGTCTACGTGTAAATGTTTTTTTTTTTTTTGCTGGCACAGTTTATATTTGACCGCCTACTTGTTGCTAGTACGGCAGTACTAAATACATCGTTAGCTGGGTGTGTGTCGCTATTGAGGAACTGTGTATCTTTTATACCGTGGGCTATAGGGGCGGATCGAGTGCGTGTGAACTGCTGTCCCAGTTTTAAGTTTCATCAGTCCGATCATGTGTCCACTTGACACTGTACATCTGTATCTTTGTGTACTGGTCGTTGATTTTGGACCTTACGGCTGTAAGCCGTAAGTCCAAAATCACAGACCATCCTACTTATATATCATCGATTGTCGTCTATCAGCGATGGGTGACATTGTACAGGCGCAGTCACGTGTTGTGTGATAAGACAGCAACATTTTCGTATTCAGTTTTTGGATATGTGTTGTCTGGTTAGTGAACATACTACTTATATATCATCGATTGTCGTCTATCAGCGATGGGTGACATTGTACAGGCGCAGTCACGTGTTGTGTGATAAGACAGCAACATTTTCGTATTCAGTTTTTGGATATGTGTTGTCTGGTTTGTGAACATGGGTCTATCGGTTTCGAGCCGCTAGGTTCAAAATCCCATGGACGTCACATCTTTATAATGTTGTTCCTAATTTGCGAGAACATGCGTTGGTACTCGTTTGAACGCATTGTAATGAGTTTGTTAACCTATTTAACCACGAGGTTAGAGATGCCATCTAACAACTATTTGCCAGATGCAGGAGCTGGATCGACCAGTACAATGCAAGGATAATGCTAGATTCGCTTGCTACAATCATGCGCAAGTAACAACTATGTACCAGGTGCAGGAGATGTGTCGTCTATTATAATTCAATCGTAGTGATATGTTAGCTTGACACCATCACACGCAACTGATGACTATATACCAGTTGCAAGAGGTGGATCGACCATAACAATTTGGTCACGTCCTCCACACGAACAAGAGTAGACACCCACACGCTGCCTTCAAATGGGCAGCACCTGGACAGAGAAATAGGGCACAACCACTGGGCGCATGGAGACGGACTGTGAAGGAGGAGAGGGAGCATGCTGGGAAGACCTGGAACGAGCTCACCTGGCTTGCCCGAGACCCAGATGGCTGGCGAACATCTGTCGGTACTTTGTGCTCCAGCGGCAGCAAAGAGGGTTAATCCTTTGGCTGTCAGTAGCGGTTTTGTCCTGTAGGAATCATCGCGACAAAAACCGCTACCGACAGCCAAAGGATTAAGTGAGTAAGTTGTTCTAAAATAGCAAGTCAACCAAACTAATTTGTGGGTGTTGTGCTTAGAGAAGTTTCGATTTAATTGTTATACGCCCCCCCCCCCTTCCTCTCTTTGTTAGACGTAGTGTCTATTTTAGAGTTTCTTTTATACTTCTGGCAGATTAGCCACCAACACAAGACACGGCCGCAAAATGCATTTGTCACGATGTGTATCGATCTGCAGAATCAGCTCCCTCTGTTTCAGGCTGATTGAGTGCGTGTGAACTACTGTCCCTGTTCTATGTTTTACCAGTACGACCATGTGTCCACTTGACAATGTAATCTGTATCTTTGTGCTGGGCTGTGATTTTCGACCTTACGGCTTGCAGCCGTAAGGTCCAAAATCACAGACCGACACATTTGTATCTCATTGTTGGCGGTAGGTAACATTTTGAACAGAGGGAGCTGATACTGCAGATCGACACATCGTGAAGAATACACTTTTCGACCGTACTCTGTGCTAATGGCGAATCTGCCAGAAGTGTAAAGAAACTCCAATACAGACACTACTTCTAACAAAGGGAGGGTCTAACAATTAAATCAAAACTTCTCTAAGCACGACACCCAGAAACTAATTTCTTTGACTTGCTGTTTTAGAACAACTTACTCACTTAATCCTTTGGCTGTCGGTAGCGGTTTTTGTCGCGATGATTCCTACAGGACAAAACCGCTACTGACAGCCAAAGGATCAACCCTCTTTGCTGCCGCTGGAGCACAAAGTACCGACATATGTTCGCCAGCCATCTGGGTCTCGGGCAAGCCAGCTGAGCTCGTCTCAGGTCTTCCCAGCATGCTCCATCTCCTTCTCCATAGTCCGTCTCTATGCGCTCAGTGGTCGTGTCCTCCTTCTCTGTCCAGGTGCTGCCCATCTGAGAGCAGCGTGTGAATATCTACTCTTGTTTGTGCGGAGGACGTGACCAAGCCATCGCCATCTGCTTCACCTCGTCCACCATGTTGATGACGCCTGTGTGTCTGGATATTAGTATGTACTGTCAATGTCGGTTTTAATCTGGCTTTTAGGCCGTACCAGTGTATGTGTAAATGTGTAGAGGAACGTACCTCAATGTGTGAATGGTTAGTATTTAATTAATGATACGTCACGTCATAATTCTTCATACTTGGTAATCCGCAAAACAAATTTCCCCTGCTTTTTCTGTGGACAACAAATTATTCTAATTCTTATTTCTTATCCGGTATTTGCATGCAAAACGGATTAATTTTTTTTCCCGGTATTTGCCATCACAAACTGGTATTTTCCAAAATTCACTGGTTAACGATAACTCTGCTCATTCTCATAATGTAATACCACAGCACATTAAACGCTATATTCATGCACATTATTTCATATGAAAATCGACTCAAAGCACTGCCGCAAGCTGATCTCATCAAGCATGCTCACTTGAAACACACACATCCACTCTCACAGTGAACACAGTACATTATGTGGTGCAGTAAGGGAAAGACCAAAAATTGCCAATTTGGATTGGTATAATCTGTATTTTAAATGTGGATCAAATGAGCTGAATTCGACCAGCGTACATTAACTTCGATGCACTACAGAGGGAGTTGGATCGGCCATGATAATTTTAAGTGTACTGCCAGATTAGCTTGGTGCATTCAGGCGCTAGGCTAATCTGGCACTACACTTGGATCATCATGGTCGATACATATCCTACAAATGGTACATAGTTGTCAGTTGTGCCTGATGGTGCCAAGCTAATCCGGCACATCCTTGCATATACTGGTCGATCCATCTCCTGAAACTGGTAAATAGTTGTTAGTGACACCTCTAAAATGCGACCTGGGGGTTAAACGGGTTAAGAAACTAATTACAATGCGTTCAAACGAAATAGGAACAATATCAAACATGTGTGACGTTCCTGGAATTTTAAATCTAGCGGCACGAATTCGGTAGACCCAAGTTCACAAACCAGACAAAACATGTCCATGAAGGGCAACCCCCAAAACTTGCGGCCTGCACAATGTTATCCATCGCTGATAGACGACGAACAGTGATGTATAAATCGGCTGGTCTGTGATTGTGGATCTTCTGGCTCACAGCCGTAAGGTCCACAATCACACACCAGCATACACAGATACAGACGTACAGTGTCAAGTGGACACCTGATCAAACTGGTGAAACTTAAAACTGGGACAGCAGTTCACACGCACTCGATCCGCCCTTATAGCCCACGGTATAACAGATACACGGTTCCTCGATAGCGACACACACCCAGCTACTCTTCACTAACGACATATTTACTACAGTACTAGCAACAAGTATGCGGTGAAATATAAACTGTGCCAGTAAAAAAAAAGTACCTGTAGACAGAGATTGCACAGAGGTTTTCATCACAGCTTCACAGTTCACTTTTACTGAATCTGTTTTCTGATGGTGCATGTAATTGTTTACCACAGTAATTTTGAACCGCGGACAAAGCTAAGAACTGTACTCATGGAACTTGACGGTCACTGCAGCGTTCCGCAACAACATTGAATAAGTGTTCTCTGTTATAGCTGAACACTAATGGCTACAAAGAATACAGTCCAGTTGCCGTTAGGGACAAATTTAGAGGTTTGAGTTATTCTTGATTGATTGATTGTACATTGCTTAACGTCCCGACAGCAACAAGGCTTTCTCAGGACGTGCCTGCACTGCTTGTGAAAAAAAAAAATAAACAGAACATTGAATGTATGTCGCCAGCCGGTCAAATACATTAAATAAACCTAACACATGGGGCCTAAATAAAGCTAAGACCATTTAGCAACACACATCCAATATCAAGAGCTACAGGCAGTGCAGACAGTAGGGAGAGTTTTAAAAAGGCAAATACAGGTGAATGGACAAAGGGTAGACAGAAACACATGCCCCAGAATAGAGAGAAAAACTCACCCTGTGGGGCTGACCAGGGTGACCCTGGGAACTAAAAAGTACCTAACCCCACCCAAGTCCCCCAGGGCAGACCCGGGTGGGGCTTGAGTTATTCGCAGAAGCCGTCAATTGCACATCACGAACAAGAGACAGTCTGTGAGCCATTTTGGATTTGTTTAATAAAAGAAGAATCAATACTCCAGCGCCTAGTTTTCTGTTTGAACTGACTTTCACCTACTAGCAAGCCTAAGATGACGTCAGCGTGGCCAAAGCAGTCCGACTGTCCATCGTGTCGGTCCCTGTGTATGAGTCCCACCCTCTTACCCTGTGGACACCTGCTGTGTAGGAAATGTACTCGAAACATCCTGGAGGACAGGGAACACCACCCTGCCTGTCCTTTCTGTAGTCACAGAATCCATAGATCTCCGGGGCAGACAATCAGCCAGTTGACGGACCAGCTGGGGAAGGATCTCATCCTTGAGGATCTGGTCATGGAGCAACTGGCGGGCCAGGGCCAAGTCTTCTGCCTGGTGTGTCCTAGCAAAACCGCCACCAAAATGTGTGTGGACTGTGGGGAAATGTACTGTGACGGTTGCTCTGTCGGCCATAAGAAGATGAAGGCCACCAAAGACCACGTGCAGCAGGACCTGCCCCAGACGCTCAGCAACGTGTCAACATCAGCAGCACCCCGCTCCACTGCCAGACCTCAGCACCACGACATTTCTTCTTCATCAGACATTATTTCTTCTTCACTAGCTCTGGACATCATTTCTTCTTCCGCAGCTCACGACATTATTTCTTCTTCGTCATCTCAACTTGACAGCATCCGATACGACCACGACACCCGCCCCATACTCCCGCAGAACGTGGACCAGGCGTCGCTACAAGAGGAAGACAAACTGTTCAAACAGAAAGCGTCAGAACTGGGTCAAGATATCCGTATTATAAGAACCAACATAGAACAGCTACAGGAGGTGGAGAGGAGGCTGGAAAGACAGCAGCAGCTGCTGGAGACCTACACCGCCCGTCTGGAGGACGCCGATCAAGCGCTGGTAGCTAGCGCACGCGCCCTGCTGCCCCGTCTGAGGCGTGTTCGCCAGGACTGCCGCCTGCCCCCCGAGGCCGCTCTCACCAGTCTAACACGACGCGTCTACAGTCTGATGCAGTCTGGCACAGGCACAGGTTAGTACGGCTTTTGTTCTCAATGATTATTTGTTCATTAAAGGGAACCCAAAATCAACACAACATAGGCCTAAGGATTTATTTTGTAGTTTTGAACAAAAAATCAACCAGCAGAAAGGAATCGATACAGTAATTCGGCCGGTTATTACTTCGACACCAATTACAAAACAGCTCAGAATGGTAAAATCGACGCCACAAAGGCTTTTTAAATCCCCCACTGAGCCCAAATTACTGCTCGGATTTCAGCACTTATTTATGATCGCCGACTCTTGTTTTAGACAACAAATTCGTGTGCCTTCCTTGACATCGATGGTTTTCCATCGACGCTTTCACAGTGGAAGTTTCTACTGCTATGAAAAATTTAGAACCGTCATATTTTTTTATTTCACTAATTTTATTGGTTGTATAGGGTTCAAATTAATGTTTGAATGACTCCATGCTGTAAATATAAGAAACATTAAAATACAATAAAATAATTCGCATCCTATCATGTGCTCGCTCTCTGCAATTTCTTTGCCATCTTGTTTGAGTTGCGATCTTCTTGTGCGCATTTCTTTCGTCGATTTCTTGCAATCATAAGTTCAGAGGAGAGTGAAAATGGAGCGGATTATTCCACTGATGTATCCTTGGATAATTCTGATGGTGCAGACAAAGCCTTCGGGATGAATGGCTTTGGAAATCGCCGTGTTCCACATGACAGGTACAGACTTCCTTGTGTCTATTTTTAGATATGTCATTCTTGTGTTTACGAAGCAAAACTTGCTCTACAAAAACACCAACAACAACAACTACGTCTAAATTATGGGAGGAATAGCATATCTGTACACCTTGTATGTGGGTTCATCTATTTTTGCTCAAGTTTTCATTAATATTTTACTGTACTAACTGCCTATACTGAGGTAACTAGGGGGCTGTCTGCTTTGTTTACATTATGACTGCCACTGTTGTCAGTGTGAGGGGGGAGGCTGTCATTGCTTCTGATCATGGTTACATGCATAATATCAACACAACAATACATGCTTTGTACTTATTACATTCCATTCTTTTGTGTTTGCAGTGCCTGGAGCTATGGGAATCTGGATCCTGGCCCTACTGACCCCATGCCCAAGTTCAGACCTAACAAGACACCTGGCATACAGCTACCTGACTGCCGCACAAGAGACGATGTGATGAGATACGTGACACCTGCCTGCTTCTTCAATCTCTTCTTCATCCTGGACATCGTCACCCGCATCTGTGAGTAGACCAACCACTACGCAAGGATGCATGGCCCTGATAAGCCTACTATCAAGGCTGGAAAGACGTCACCACATATGAACTGTATGTATACTTTGCGTTGCTCAAGTACATGGCGATTGTGAAAGCTCCAAATGAAGCTGCATACTAGTCGACCACTGCTCTGTACCATGGACTGTGGGCAAGGAAACTCATGAGTTATGCTCGTTTCAAGGCCCTTCAGGCCTTTGTGAAAGTGTGCAATGCTGCTACCGACAACAATGTGATTGATAAACTGTGTAAGGTACGCCTTCTTCATGACTACATCAAGGCCAAGTGCAAGAAACTTTATCAGCCGTATATGAATCTGTCAGTGAATGAGAGAATGGTGCGAAACCGTGGTAGATTCACATTCAGGCAGTTTGTGAAGGATACGCCCACGAGGTGGGGAATGAAGTTGTGGATTTTAGCAGATTCTTCTAATGGCTATACTTATGATTTTGATGTATGCAACGCACGCAGACTTGCCCACAGTCGCACGTACAGACTCTCACGCAACAGACGCATACACCGCCACTGACTCAGACGGGCGCATTCATGCGGTAAAACTCAACACACAGGCTCCCTTTCTAAAGTGACTTTTATACAAGATAAATATACGGAAAAAACGCTCACAACTATCAAGCTATATACATCACTCCTTTCCCCACACCCAGCATCCACATCACATACACATCACACACTATCTCGGCCAGGTTAGGCTTTAGTTTCACACTGTCTCCAACCTGTTTGATGTTATTGCCTGGTTACGTTGGTCCTTCTCACGTCTAGGCGTGAAAGTCCTTCGTTGTACGCTTCTTCCTGCTGTCCTGTCTCTTTGGCACGGACGTCCTCGTACTCGTACTGTAGCGCAGTTCTCGCTATGATCCGGGTATCTTGGTCCCGATCAGACTCACTTTGAGTGAAGAGCTGGAGGGATGACCTCACGTTAGGTCTCACCTGTGACTGACGTTTCGGCGTCCGTCGTTCCACTCTTTACAAGTACTCTAACACAACAACAAGGATCCAAACGTAACGCTTGCTAAACACACAACATATTGGATCAATGAGAAACGTCACGTAACCTGGCTGATACAAATAACTCACACGTTCATTCACACACACGCGTGCTTCATAAACTGTCTACTTCCCTAACACCCCCATATCTGTCACTATCTTGAAACAGACTATAGCCTAACACTCTTGCTATACACTACTCTATACACCGGAAAAGACTATGCTTAACCAACCATAGCGGCTTAGACATACACACCTCACATTCCTTTAGTTATCTATCTCGGTAAACAACTGTATACAAAAACACCGGTTACTTCACTGAATTCTAAACCAACATAACTAAACCAAACCGGAACACCGCTATACAACCACATTACTCTTACCAACGCATACTGTCTTTAACTAAGCAACTATCAATACTACATAATTTTATATAGAAACATACCTGAAATCTAGGCTTCAGAGTCTTGGAATGCGGGCTAAGGTATCTCGCATAACGTCTGTCCAGAATGACAGTCAAGCCCCGCACTAATATATTACTGCTCTGACAGACACAGCTTTTGCCTAGAACCCACTAAACAGAACTCACCAAAACTCCGTGTTAACCATGTCTTACAGATTCCACGTGGACACAGGCGCCACGGACTATCGGCACAAACAAACCGTTAACAAAAACCGTACCGTACTAACCCTAATGTATGAGCACTATGCACGAGCATAGAGCTTCATCACAATTTTCCCTTCCTCGGGAAAAAAAGAAACGACCGAGTTTCTTTTTTGAAGACGACTCGACGTACTACACTATCCTAAAACACGAATAGACTAACTTTTATCTAGAAGACGAGAAAACAAAATATTACCGCCTTAAGCCTCAACGTACACTCTCGGATCGCACTGCATACACAAAAACAGAACAAACGCGCTAAAACCTCCAGAAATGAAATCGATCCAACGACTGCCCACACGATCGCGAGACCCCAGTCTCCGACCTACCTACAATCGCGAGACCCCAGTCTCCGATCTACCTAAATATTGGGTGCTGAGCGCATTTCTGTCCGCAACAGAAGTATGCCGTCTCCAGCCAACCCGACTACTGGGCCACACCCGCTGACCGATCCCCTGATTCTGGACGGAAATAACACGATTTCTCTGCTCACGAGCACGCTTGCTCTGAGCTCTCGTTGCGACTGATGCGACTGCACCGTGAGGATCGTGAGCTCGCTTCATCGCTCCGACTCTACCGATGACTAGCTGCACACCCTTCATGTTACCCAGGACTAAATCCACTACTGGCTCGTCGATGACACACGAAACCAGATCACCTGTGAAAAACTCGGTGTCAATCTCTATCTTAGCCAACTGAAAAATTTATACTTTCCCTCCGAACGAAACTACTTTCTGCGTTTCGTCCGTGAACTGATCTTCCTTAACTAGGCTACGCCTGACCCCAGCGGTCGTTGTACCGGAGTCACGGAGAACAGAAACAAGACATCCATTTACCACACCGTCCACCAGCGGTAGGCAACCACCTCCGTCATCTGAACACTGTGCCCAGCTGTGGTTCCTCCCCGACTGGGACCGCAAAACTGGCTACGTGAGTGGGCTGCACCGCCCCCTCCACCATACCAGGACTGTTAGGACATTGATGAGACAGATGGCCGTACCCCTGACAGGTGAAACACTGAGCCCCTGAACTACTGCTAGGACAGTCACGACTAAAATGACCGTATGCATGACACGCAAAACACTGAGTGTCCGAATTCGCCATACGACCACGACCATACCCACGACCAGATGTTTCTCCTCGTGCGTACGGATCGCGACCGCTACTGCTGATACCTCGATCACCGCGTCGAAAACGCAAAGTACCCCTTCCGTTAACCAGCTGGGCTCCACGTAAGGTAACCCCCAGTCGTGTTAGCAGCGACCAACCCGAATGGCGGTGTCTCGGTCCTACGCGCGAGGTTTTTCGTAGGATGCGCCATCCGAAAAGCCTCCGCGTTCTGTACTAACTCGTCCGTAGTCTTGAGGTTACGCTCCCTCAAGAATACCGCTAGATCCTTGAAAACGCTACCAAAGAACTGTTCAGCCAACATGAGATCGAACAATGCTTCGTACGTGTGGTCGATCTTTGACAGTTCGACCCAACGTACGAGCAAATGGGACAACCGTTTGCCAAAAGACACAAACGATTCCCCTGTCTCTGGCCGACAAGCTCTCAAGCGTTCTCTAAAACCCTCCGCACTACACTGGAACTTCTGTAAGAGACACTCCTTCAAAGTATCGTAATCTATGTTCCCCGAAACGTTCAAGCTATGGTAAAGACTCAAGGCCTGACCTTCTAGCACAGACGAAAGTAAAACGGGCCAGTTGGCAGAAGGCCAACTCAACGCCTGCGCATGAGACTCGAAACGACACAAAAAAGCGTCAATAGAGTCCACGGACTCTTTAAACATCGGCAGTCTAGGAAAATTCCGTATGTCCCGGCCTACTGAATCACTATCTGCTCTAGACCCCGCATCCCGAGCTAACTGTAGTTGCACCTCTCTATCCCTCTCCTTTTCTTCTCTGATAGTCTAGTTCCTTCTCTCTTAACGCATGTTCCCTCTCGTCCTTCTCTCTCTGAAACGCTCTTTTCTCTTTCTTTCTCTCTCTGTACTTCTAATTCCTTCTCCTTAAAGACTTTCTTTCTCCTCTCGCTCTCTCTGAGCTAACTCTTTCTCCTTTAAGGCTTTCTGAACTTCTAGCTCCTCTTTCTTAAGCACTCTTCTCTCTCTCTCTCTCTCTCTCTCTCTCTCTCTCTCTCTCTCTCTCTCTCTCTCTCTCTCTCTCTCTCTCTCTCTCTCTCTCTCCTCTCTCTCTCTCTCTCTCTCTCTCTCTCTCCTCTCTCTCTCTCTCTCTCTCTCTCTCTCTCTCTCTCTCTCTCTCTCTCCTCTCTCTCCTCTCTCTCTCTCTCTCTCTCTCTCTCTCTCTCTCTCTCTCTCTCTCTCTCTCTCTCTCCTCTCTCTCTCTCTCTCTCTCTCTCTCTCTCTCTCTCTCTCTCTCTCCTCTCTCTCTCTCTCTCTCTCTCTCTCTCTCTCTCTCTCTCTCTCTCTCTCTCTCTCTCTCTCTCCTCTCTCTCTCTCTCTCTCTCTCTCTCTCTCTCTCTCTCTCTCTCCTCTCTCTCTCTCTCTCTCTCTCTCTCTCTCTCTCTCTCTCTCTCTCTCTCTCTCTCTCTCTCTCTCTCTCTCTCTCTCTCTCTCTCTCTCTCTCTCTCTCTCTCCTCTCTCTCTCTCTCTCTCTCTCTCTCTCTCTCTCTCTCTCTCTCTCTCTCTCTCTCTCTCTCTCTCTCTCTCTCTCTCTCTCTCTCTCTCTCCTCTCTCTCTCTCTCTCTCTCTCTCTCTCTCTCTCTCTCTCTCTCTCTCTCTCTCTCTCTCTCTCTCTCTCTCTCTCTCTCTCTCTCTCTCTCTCTCTCTCTCTCTCTCTCTCTCTCCTCTCTCTCTCTCTCTCTCTCTCTCTCTCTCTCTCTCTCTCTCTCTCTCTCTCTCTCTCTCTCTCTCTCTCTCTCTCTCTCTCTCTCTCTCTCTCTCTCTCTCTCTCTCTCTCTCTCTCTCTCTCTCTCTCTCTCTCTCTCTCTCTCTCTCTCTCTCTCTCTCTCTCTCTCTCTCTCTCTCTCTCTCTCTCTCTCTCTCTCTCTCTCTGAGCTTCTAACTCTTTCTCCTTTAAGGCTTTCTGAACTTCTAGCTCCTCTTTCTTAAGTACTCTCTCTTCTCTCTCTCTCTCTCTGAGCTTCTCTTTCTCTCGCCCTATCCTCCCTATCCCTACATTTTTCCACATAATCAAAAAGTTTCTCATCCTTAAGCCCTAACCTCTCACCTTGTTTAATATAAGCCTCTACTGGGTCCGACTCCATCTTTACTACAATTTCCCACATTTGAAAACGTAAAAATACAAATCAACGGCAAAAATAACAACCTACGCAGAAAATAGTGACCTTCTTGACGCCCAGATGGACCGAAAAATAAGAACGATAGAAAGAAGAGCAAGGAAAAAGAATACTACCTATACAACAGGAAGAAACAAGTACTAACTCCTCGTAAGACCCAGAAAACTACAGGAATAACGGATCTTACCCCCTAGAATCGGAGAGGGGAATCTAACACATCAACATGCACATAGCAACAAAATCCTACTCAAAAATATATACCGCTAAAACAGGGTCACCACTGTAACGCACGCAGACTTGCCCACAGTCGCACATACAGACTCTCACGCAACAGACGCATACACCGCCACTGACTCAGACGGACGCATTCATGCGGTAAAACTCAACACACGGGCTCCCTTTCTAAAGTGACTTTTATACAAGATAAATATACGGAAAAAACGCTCACAACTATCAAGCTATATACATTACTCCTTTCCCCACACCCAGCATCCACATCACATACACATCACACACTATCTCGGCCAGGTTAGGCTTTAGTTTCACACTGTCTCCAACCTGTTTGATGTTATTGCCTGGTTACGTTGGTCCTTCTCACGTCTAGGCGTGAAAGTCCTTCGTTGTACGCTTCTTCCTGCTGTCCTGTCTCTTTGGCACGGACGTCCTCGTAGTCGTACTGTAGCGCAGTTCTCGCTGTGATCCGGGTATCTTGGTCCCGATCAGACTCACTCTGAGTGAAGAGCTGGAGGGATGACCTCACGTTAGGTCCCACCTGTGACTGACGTTTCGGCGTCCGTCGTTCCACTCTTTACAAGTACTCTAAACACAACAAGGATCCAAACGTAACGCTTGCTAAACACACAACATATTGGATCAATGAGAAACGTCACGTAACCTGGCTGATACAAATAACTCACACGTTCATTCACACACACGCGCGTGCTTCATAAACTGTCTACTTCCCTAACACCCCCATATCTGTCACTATCTTGAAACAGACTATAGCCTAACACTCTTGCTATACACTACTCTATACACTGGAAAAGACTATGCTTAACCAACCATAGCGGCTTAGACATACACACCTCACATTCCTTTAGTTATCTATCTCGGTAAACAACTGTATACAAAAACACCGGTTACTTCACTGAATTCTAAACCAACATAACTAAACCAAACCGGAACACCGCTATACAACCACATTACTCTTACCAACGCATACTGTCTTTAACTAAGCAACTATCAATACTACATAATTTTATATAGAAACATACCTGAAATCTAGGCTTCAGAGTCTTGGAATGCGGGCTAAGGTATCTCGCATAACGTCTGTCCAGAATGACAGTCAAGCCCCGCACTAATATATTACTGCTCTGACAGACACAGCTTTTGCCTAGAACCCACTAAACAGAACTCACCAAAACTCCGTGTTAACCATGTCTTACAGATTCCACGTGGACACAGGCCCCACGGACTATCGGCACAAACAAACCGTTAACAAAAACCGTACTGTACTAACCCTAATGTATGAGCACTATGCACGAGCATAGAGCTTCATCACAATGTATATACTGGAAAAAGCACTGAAAAGGCACACTTTGGTCTGGCTTATGATGCTGTTATTAAGCTGTGTAAAAGTTTTTTAAAGCAAGGTTATCGTGTATTTTTGGATAACTTTTATACAGGTGTAGCGCTAATGAAAGATTTATTAGCTAATGGTGTTCTCGCGTGCGGCACTGCCATTGCCAGTCGTAAAGGCATACCACCATTATTCAAGGATACAAAATCATTTTCCAAGAATACTAGAGGCTCTGTGAGATGGTTGAGGGAGGGAAATTTATTATATTTACAATGGCTTGATAATAAGCCTGTCACATTTGTGAGCACCATGCATGAGAATGGCAGTAGTTATAAGTATGTACAGCGGCGTAATAAAGCAAATGGCGCCTTTAAGGCAATAAGAGTGTGTCAGCCCAAACTTATAATTATAATAAATATATGGGTGGCATGGATAAAAGTGACCAGTTAATTGGTACATATAAAACTCTAAGAAAAACTCACAGATACTGGAAAATCTTGTTTTGGTTTTTTTTCATTTCTTGACGTTGCGCGAGTACATTCCTACATACCTTTTAATGATTTTCGACGGAAAAACCCTGATATTCCAGAGTTAAAAAGGCAAAAAAAGTTCAATCAGCTGAAGTTCACTGAAGAATTAATTAGAAAACTTGCTAGAATAGATGAAAATAGTGATGTACCTCTGTTGAAGAAGACTAGCAGCCGGGTTCCTACTCAAGTGCCACCGCCTAACCATGTAATGCAGCCAGTGATGATGGAAAAGGCAAAAAATTGTAGATTATGTTATTTCAATGAAAAAGTTAAAAGAAAAACACATGTGAAATGTTCTGTGTGTGACAAAGCTTTGTGTTTTACAAGCAAGAGAAACTGCCTTCTTCAAGCTGACCTGTAGATGCTGTGTAAAGTGTAATCCAGACCAAAAAGGTGACTGCCAAGCGTGTAAAATGCAAAGAAATACCCAACGGAGAAAGAAACACGCTTAGAAAAGACGGGTACAAGCGTGTTTCTTTTTCCGTTGGGTACTTCTTTGTGTATAAAGTGTATTTGTACTTGAGAATTTTCACTTGCAATTTTTTCACTGCAAGCTAAGCATTGATTTATTAAAAAAATCATGTGTATAAATGTAGAAACATATGGATTTTTAACACAGCTGAATACCATGGTTGCAAACAGAAAGAAATGTAAATAGTGAACGGTGTGTTTATGTTGTTCATAGCATTCATTCTTGTGAGCTACTTTAAGTGTTTTCATTTTGTACTACTTTTACGTATTTCAGTCACTTTGTCTTCATGAGGATAGAACATACATTTATAAAGCAATTTTGTCATACTTGGGCTTGTTTTGTCAGAAAATAAAGTGGCTTTCAGAATTAACTTCTTTTAGTGACTGTTGTAAGTAATAAAAAAATTCTTCTTTGATACTATTCAATGTTTAATATTTTGCGGTAAAATAAAAAAAAAGTAGACATTTAACCCTTCTTCATGGTTTACAGTGTAATTATTTCTAGTTGTGAGTGTGCCTGTTTGAAAGAGAATTCAATTTGCTTTCAACTGATATATAATATGTCTATAATATGTTAACACATGCACTAGTTATGTGTATTTTTAATCATTTACCTGTTGCGCAGTCAAAAATGCATAAAATTTGCACGAACGTTTAAGAGTTAAGTCCCTATGTTGTGTTTCTTTACAAAATACGTCCCTATGTTGTGTTAGACTAGAAAATAAGCCCGAATGTTGTATTAGGATAGAAAATAAGCTCCCTTGCTGTGTTAGACTCTGGATTAAGTCTGTATGTAGTCTCTGTTAGACTCTGGATTAAGTCTGTATGTAGTCTCTGTGTTGTGCCAGACTACAAAATAAGCCCCTATGTTGTGTTAGTATACAAAATAAGTCCATATGTTGGGTTAGACTATTAAAATATGAGTACCTATGTTGTGTTAGACAAAAAGAATATTCCCCATGTTGTGTTAAACTACAAAATAAGTCCCTAAGTTGTGTCAGACTATAAAATATAAGTCCCTGTGTTGTGTTGACTTCGTGTCCCCTTTAACTCATTTAGTTCTGAATCACTCCAACGGGAGATGGATCGACCAAACTTTAACCCGTTCAGTGCCAGCTGATGCTGACTTTCGGCAATCTTCGTTGATTCAACATCAAAAAGCCCTAGAGTTGTCCCAGAAACATGGATTCAAAGTGGTGCCAGCAAGAGCTATAGATCCTCACGAGGCCTGCAGTTCCGGGGTTTCATGAGGATCATTACCTCTTGCAATTGGGTGGCGTTCACATCTTCTCGGCGCTGAACGGGTCTATAAAACAAGCAAGCAGACAAGTAAGCGCGCAAATGAGCAAGCTCAGGGACGTAAAAATGTAATCAAATATCCATAGCGTGTGTTTATTTCCGTGCATTTCTTAACTCATTCTTCTTAACTAACTTCTTAACTCATTCGAGACGTGCCGCATACGGATACGCAGCTTTCAGCTGCGTATCCGTATGCGGCACGTCTCGAATGAGTTAATGCTCTTCTAAGTCAGATGAGACATGTCAACTCTTCTCTGCCACTGGACGCACATTTTCTTTCTGGAATCTCTGTTCCTTCAAAAGCTAGACGCGACAACCGTTCACGTAACATGGATACAAACTGGTCTCAGCAAGAGACTCAGATCCTCAAGCGAGGACGGCGGGGGACGCATGAGGATCTATGTCTCTTGCCGCTGGATCGTGTTCACCTTTCCTCAGCAGGTAATAAGGGGTTTAAAGGCCCACTACCGCCGTAACTGTTCAAAGATACACTTCTGTAACAGATGGTTACGAAACGCTACACACAGGTCTAGATATAGTTCATTTAGACACAGAACAATCCAGTTTGGCACACGTCGTTTTGATATCAAGTATTTTGACAATGACTCTACTCCGTTCTATAAATACAACACTTCCAGTACGACAATCAGCTAAAAATAGATTGACACGCTAACGGCTGGGCAGAATAAATAAGTGCGATTACGCGTGTGCGTTTGCTGCGTGTCCCAACTGCTGTTATAGTTCATTAGGTGTGTCGACCAGGCATAACAAACACAAATGGTGCTGAAATGGGTCTTCAAATTTACGCGTAATGGTACTTTAAGACAGCAACAGAGATCTTGAAAGCACCTGAATACCCTGAATGGTTGTTCGGCCTGTTCTGCATAACAATGTACTGCCTAGTACATTAGTCACTCGGAATGAATCAACAACACGTGCGTTTTTGCAAAATTTATCAATTTTAAATATGTGTTGTCGGGTTTGTGATTTTGGACGTTACGGCTGGAAGCCGTGTGGTCCAAAATCACAACCCACACACATTCTTTATTTCGTTTTGTATCTAATGCTAGTTTTCTTATACCAAACGGCTCACATCTATTCATCTATCCATGTGAAATCGCGAAACGCGACAGCGTTTGAGCCAAAGCTACTAAGCCACCGCGAACACGCACAGCAGTAAGTTTACAGAAATGGAGTTAATACATTAGCCTCAAAATTAAACGGCTTCAAACTTATTTTTGGCTGCTTCTACAGACACTTGGCATGTTGTTTATAGTGGTTAGCACTCATATGAACACGCACTTCAAACCATAAACGGAGTTTGTGTACTTTGATTTTATATCAGGCAAAAAAGTAACAAATAAAAAATAAAAATTCAGACCGCTGAAAACTTTTGACTAGTGAAAATGTTTGTGTACGGCAGAACATTAGTGAAAAGTCCTGGGGTGTAAGAAAATAGTGTAAACTAGACCTTTTGCACTTAGTGTCATTTTTTTAGTTTAGTAACACCATTGTCAAACAACCGCCCAACACATAAAGGAAGTAATCAGATGTAATCAGTTAAACGAGTGGCATGCTTTTTAAAAAAATAAGTAAATCTTGTTATGTTGATGTTGTTTTTGGATTTCTCAATAGGATTTTATATATTGTATGAGTTGTGGCTATTATGTTATGCTGATTGGCGTCGTTTTGTTTCGATGTAACTCACCGACAGTCCGGCACAAAGCGCCTGTCATTGTGGTCATGTCGTCCGATTGGTCGTACGTCACATTTCCGCCACAGTAATACCCCTGCTTTCCGGCGCACAAGCTGCTACATTGCTGTGTATTGAGGCCTGCAAAACTCTGTAGGTCATCATTATTTATGCACAAGCACGGATTATCGCTCACAAGAACGGAGACTTTGTAGGACGATTTTTGGCAGAAATTGCGATATTCAAACTCCCCGCTTGGCATCAAGGTGGTCTCCGAATATGGCTGGAGGTCGGACGGGTTGAAAGACTTGCATCCAATGAAGTATGGCTTTTCTGTAGAAAACATATCAAATTCAAAATTCAAGACGCAATGTCGAAAAAAATGCGAGGTAGCAAATTATTTACACAACAAAATCGACATGAATTATAATTCGTACGCGTATAATATACGCCTACAAATTAGAATTCATGTCGATTTGGTAAACAATGTGCTACTTTATATTTGTTTTTAAAGTTTACCTCGACAGTACACTTGCATTAACCTGTCCTTGCTCCAAGATCCCGTATTCTGACACGTGACCTGCACCTGGGTCACCTTCTGTCTTAGCTGGTAACCCGGATGACATTGAGAGGTGACCACTGCTGTGCATGCGTTGTACTGTTCCGCCACAGAGCTAATGTAGGTCCGTTCAGCGTTGTACACTTTCACCTCGTCCAAACTGGAACGTGTCGCGGCATTCTCATCTGGAGACAGAAATTCGGTTCATGAAAAAAGAGCGTAGGCTGGCCTGTGATTTTGGACCTTACGGCTTTCATCCGTAAGGCCCAAAATCACAGACAAGCACACATTATTCATTTTTTCTGCAAACTGACATAGCTCGTTTGACATCGGGCGTAAAACGTTTTTTTGCTGAAAAAATCTCCGCAAAGAAACACCTCTCTGTACAATTTAAAGAACAAATATTATTTAGTGCCAATTAACCTATTATGGAATTGTTTTTACTGAACTTCTATGATTTGTCGATTTTGCTGTACAGTCGTAAAAAAATTGGTGAAAAGACAAGAACAATTCATTTTCAATACCCTACATAGAGCCCCGGCTGATTTTGGTATCGAGGGCAAGCATGCAGACTTTATGCATGCCTGCCCTGTTACAGGTTTGAAAACTTGGTCAACTCACGTGAAAATGGATCTTTCTTATACTGGGCTTAATATATCCGAGGCCGTTTAAGGATGTAAAATCAGTCATTTCATGAAAAACAATCCGATTTTTTTACGACTGTCCAACAAAACATTGTTCGAGTTTTTAAAAAGTAAATCGTATTTGGCCAACTGTGACTGAATGATATTGGTTCTAATATAGAAACTCAATTCTTTGCGGAGATATTTGCGAAAAACTCTGTGCTCTCCGATGTCAATCGACCTATATTCCGGGCTCATGAGGATCTATGCCTCTTGGAGATGTTTGGCGTGTTGTCCGTGCTTATGACACTAGCTGGCTGTCCGTCGTGACTTCGCTCTCGTTCGTTGTTGCGGGTCGTTCGGCGCAGACGTAACCTCTCGACTGATTGTGAACGTTACTAGCAGTATACCGCGTTCTCTTAATCCATTCTGTATGGAGAACAGCCTTAACCCCTTCCCTGCCACTGTAGGTGCAGTTTTGTTTCTGAAATCTTTGTCCATTCTACGACAAAAAAGCCGCAACGGTCCATGACACTTGGATACTGACAAGTTGGTCTCAGCAAGAGACATAAATCCTCATGCGCCCCCACAGTCGCGGGGGCTCATGAGGATCTATGTCTCTTGCAGTTGGATCGTGTTCACCTTTTCTCGGCATCGAAGGGGTTAAAGCTTCAGCGGGCGAAGAGGTGTATACTCACAAGCGCAGTGAGGCTGATACCCGACCACACTCCTTCGTCCAGACATGTATGACTGCTGTTCCCTTGCAGATAGTGACAGATTTCGGTGTTTAGGCAGTACCAGGTGATGGTCAAGTTGACTTCATACGCTTGACTGTGCGGGTGGAAGTCCCATCTCGGCCGTCGGCGTCGGACTGGGTCAAAACCCTGGCAAAAATGTCACTGGAAAAAAAAACAAAAGTACAAGTTTAGTATAACGAATGATACCGTACGTGGCGTGACGAGAAACAACGTCCACCACACTGCTGTAATTGTACGCTGCACATGAGTGGTAGTTTTAACTCTTTTGCCTATACGACTGGCGGCTCCTGGCGCCGCGAGACAACTTTCTTAGCACGTACACTATGGGCGGTGAGATACAATGCGCACAAGGCCATCGGGCCGACGTCGGCTGTCGTTGGCCCGCGCACGGACGTGCGCGGTCCAACGGCGGCCGACGTCGGCCCGATGGCCTTGTGCGCATTGGGATCCGCCCACCCAAGGTTCACTGGCAGTGCGTGTGCTTGCCTATTTTTAGTGCTAAATGTGTCATCACAAGCTGTTACTTGGCATTCCCACCCAATTTGGAAATGATCTCTAATGGGTCGTTTGACAACGTTTTGGGCAAATATCTTCGCAAAGAAACACTTTTATATACCTCTCTTAGATCGTTCAGTGCCAGTTGACCTAATACGATTCACTTTTTAAAAAAACACGAACAATGTGTCAGTTTTGCTGTACAGTCGTAAAAAATAGGATTTTTTTTCATGAGACGACTAATTTGACATGCCTAAATTTGCCCGGGATATATTCAGCCTATATTAGGAAGATCCATTTTCACGTGAATTGGCCAAGATTTCAAACCTGAAACAGCGCAGGCATACAAGAAGTCTACATGCTTGACCTCCATCCTGAAATCTGCAGGGGTTCTATTAGGGTATTGAAAATGGCTTGTTCTTGTCTTTTCACCAATTGTTTACGACTGAACAGCAAAAATCAACAAATTATTGGAGTCAAATAAAAATAGTCCATATTAGGTCAATTGGCACTAAATGATATTTGTTCTTAAAGTGGTACAGAAAGGTGTTTCCTTGCGCAGATATTTGTAAAAGAACAAGTTGTGAGCTCCGATGTCAAACGGCCTATAAGAAAATGATTACTTAGATAGACATGTAGGCAGGCCGACAGGCAGGCAGGCAGGCAAGCAGGCAGGCAGGCAGACTGACTGACTGACTGGCTCGCTCGCTGACTCACTGAGTCACTTATCAATTAATTGGCAAATAATAAAGACTCAAGTCAGTGTCACACTGTTAAAGAATTTTTGACGGGATTTTCTTGAACGTGTATTAAATTCATCTTCGCTTCACTTCCAAAAATGTCAAATTTAATTTGAAAGTAAAAAATGTGAAATAAAAGACCATTAATGCTTATGAGGAAAATAAGACAATAAAGGAAATGTTTACCTGCATCAGTGATTTCAAAAGTAGATGTGGTAGTTTCGTACGCATCTTCTTCCGTAGTTCTGTTAACTCATTCTACCCCAGACACACCACAGCAAGATAAAGATCGACCATGATAGTTCAAGGGTGATGCCAGAATAGCTTGGCGCCTATGGGCGCCAAGCTATTCTGGCATCACCTTTGAACTATCATGGTCGATCTGTTTCCTGCACTAGAGTGCAGTCTTCAGAAGACAACGGCAAACTTTGGGGATTTCGGTGTTGCGGTAGAATGAGTTAACAGACGTTGTTTGAAAATAAGAAGTAGGTCAAAACTGCACTTGTTCGACGAAAACAGTGGATTGAAATCCCGGACAAACATGCGATACCACACGTTTGTCCGGGGTTTCAATCCGCTGTTTGTGTCCGAAGACGCGCAGCTTTTCATCTACTTCAGATCATGTACGGAAATTATCAGTTATAATGTCTGCCAAATCCCACATACGTACTCATCTGTAGCCACAGCCACAGCAGTTTCGCTGATGTGGTACTGAGCTGTAACCACAGCAGTGACTTTTCGTTTGCAACGAACGACTACCGACAACGAACGAGAGGGAAGTCACGGCGGATAGCCAGCTTGTTTCATAAGCATAGACAACACTCCGAACGTCTTCAAAAAGCATATATCCTCATAATTATGCCCGGAGGGTGTATGAGGATCTATACCTCTTGGAGATATTTGGAGGGTTGATTGTCTGTTGATTCGCTCCCGTTCGTTGTTGCGAGTTGTTCTTAAGAAACGAAACCTCACTAAAGGTCTGATTGCTGCTGTTTCCTTGGTCAGGAGAAACCGACGTACTGAGTAGTTGTAGCCAGGCCGGTAGTTAGGCTGATGAAATCCGCATGGGAGGGAGCAGTCAGTGGTGTTTGAATTGTCCTCTGTTGCTGTTGTTGTTGATGGTGGTGTTGTCGCGTCCGAGGTGTGGCTGTTTGCTGCGGTGGCGTCGGGAGCAGTGCTGCTAGAATTGTCTTCTGTTGTTGGTGGTGGTCATGGTGGTGATTTTGTCGCGTCCGAGGTGTGGTTGTTTGCAGCAGTGGCGTCCCAGTAGATCGCATCAGCTGTGGTGTCGGGATCTGTCTGGGCCACGCAGGAATGGAAGAACAGCGCAACAGCCACAACGGTGACGAGGACCGTCAACCTTTTGGGTCCGCATCCTGGTGCCTCAACTGATACATGGAACAGAAAGAAAACACGGAGTCCAAAAGTGTTCATGAAATTCTTGCATAAAAACGATGATGTAATGTTTACCGCGAGAGCTGCGCTAGGAAAAAAGAAAACTGTTGAAAGATGTTCGCAAAGCCCTCCAACTTTGGAGAAATACAAAGAAACAAACAGAAAGGAAGAAATACAAAAAGAAAGAAAGAAAGTACGAAACAAAGAAAACAAAAACAAACTAAACAAACGAAGACAAGAACAAACAAAAACAGTCAGACAGATAAACAGACAACCAACAAACTAACTGACCAAGAAACAAAACAAACGATTAACCCACACATAATAAAAAAAACCACCCCTCCCCCTCAAATAAAAAAAAGTTTAAAAAAAACTACAACAAAAAATTTAAAAAATAAAAACAACAGAAACACAACAAAATAAACAAGAAATCAAACAACAAACAAGGAAACAAACCAAACGAGTTTAATTCTGCTTAATTCATAAGCAAAGTTTAGCGATGAAACACCATTAGCAGCTATGTGGACACGAACTTGAAAAAAAAAAAAAAAAATAGCAAAGAAACAAGAAAACACGACTCCACTATAGGTGCTATGTGAAGCAGACGACAGTGTTGTTGACGCAAGGGAATTAACTGTGTTGAGTGATTTGTTTGGCTGTTCCGTTTACCTCCTACGCTAATACGTTTTCGTTTTTTTTTTTTTGTTTTGTTTTTTGTTGTTGTTTTTTTTAGCTTTCGCGGCTCTAGTTTGCGTTACATGTCTACAACAATGAGGGTTTCAAGTAATAAGTTAGTGTCTTTAGCTTTTTTTAAACTCTTTGTATCGCTTTTTACGGGTTTCCTTGTTCAATGCGAGTGCCGAAGCACACGATTGGGACGAGAAATATCTTCGGCATTGGTGAAGAGCGGCAAGTTTAAAATTAATCAAAGTGTTATCGTTATCATAGTTGAAAAACAGGCATTAGTGTTGCAGCAGAACAGTTTTTTTGTGTGTGTTTTATTTCGTACGACCCTGGCTCGAGAATCGATCAACAACTTTTCCAGGGCCGCAAGGCTTTTCGGGAAGGAAAGTATATCGAGCAAGCTCATAAATAATTGATTTCCTTGTCATACAATATAGCAGTACTTGTGTCAAAGAAGGGGAAAAAATATGGAGTGGGTACATTATTTTATAAGTAGAACACCTAACATAGACGAACATGCAACCATGACCTTCAAACACAATAAGTCGCTGATTAAACCCACGCCTCACCCCCACCCTCACCTCCGCCCACCTATCCCTTCACCCTCCACCACCCTACGCCATCCACCCATCCCCACGCCCGCCCACCCCCTCTCGCCCACCCCGCCTTGGCATGCTGCCACCGATATTTTACGGGAAGCTATATACACGGACGTTAATTTTAGTGACCTGATCAGGCAGATTTACAATGTCAAGATAAGGCGCACTGAAAAAAAAAGAAGACTGAAAGTGGGTCAGTAAGTTACAAGGTACTCAGTGCTTATTAAACGCGACAGTAAATCTGTGAAGCAAGACGTGTGCCTGACAACGATATATTACAAACGAAGAAACGAACGAACGACCGGGATATCGCTTTTACTTATGAAAAAAAACAAAACAAAAAAAAAACAAAAAAAACAACAACAAAGTAGTCGATCATAACGAAAATTAAACAACAAACAAACAAGGAAACAAAATAACAAACGCATGGACAAACAAGTTTTGAACAAACAAACAAATAAACAGCAAACAAACAAACGAGTGAACAACACACTTACGCTTAACTTCAAACAGAAGATAACAAAACAAAACGTGCAACAACAAAAAATCTTGATATGCAGGCCTATTACTTTATCAGTGTTCCATCTTGTTCTTACGTTGCAGTTTATAATTATTCGCCAAAACCAGCTCAGGGGTATACAAGTCGTAGTACCGGGAATTCCCTGTTCCTATGACAAGCTTTGCTAACAATACGACAGAAATTAATGATAGTTGGCCCGCCATTTGTAAACTACTTAAGTCACATTCATAAAATTAGTATCAAAACATATTTTTTTCAGCCTTTGTCCTTTATTCGTGCACACTATGTGCACTGTGTGACGTCATTGAAAATGTGATTTAAACAAATGTGCTTGACTGAAAACAGTGGACTTTCCAAGATAATAATCTTCTTTATTGTTATTTTAAAGTGAACTTTTGCAACAGTTCTGTCAAAATCCAAACAAATTTGAAAGTTGTTTGATATGGTACTTGTGTGTTTGTTTGCGGCACTGACTGGAAGTGGATTGTGCAATTTAACTCTGAAAGAGAAGACTTTGAAGACAAATACTGGTATGACTGACAAATTTCATCCGGGAACGAGCAAACTTTGCTTTTTATTTACGTACTGATAGGAACATACGCATATATTTTATTTTAATAAATATTTTAAACTTCCGATCTTTTCTTGTAACAGTTCAAAGGCTAGTGCGCAATGACCTTGACCTCCAAAGCTGTCTGCAGTAAGGATACCCCATTTCTTGACAGAGGCTCAGATGCAACAGAAAGTTGATCGCTTAGAATAACCGATCAAAACGTTTAGCGCCTATGTGATGTCATCACTGACGACGATACTTGCCGGTCCTGTAACGGTATCCCCAGCAGTGGTTGGCCTCTGTTGAGAAGAGACTAGAGGCACTTGTATCAGGTTTTCAGAATTCACGGCAACATTTTCTCTATTTTATAAAATTTGGAGGTCCATGTCATTGTTCATATTTTACGAGTGGAGCGCGCAGTCAAAGCGAAATATCCTGTAAGATTTTTTTTCCAAAAGTGGTGAAGTCTGTTCATGGGCAACGGCCAACTTTCAATGGCCAGAACATGTTGTTTTTCTTGACCACAAAGTCAAGGTCACTCTTTTCTACACAGAGGAGCAAAACATTCGCGTTCCTCTTCAGCCATCACACAGCCCTTGCCGTGACAAATGCAACTTTATGTGCTTCCCTCAACTGGAAAAGAGGCTGGCAGGACACTCCGGAGTTTCCCCGCATCCTAAACCTAGCAAAAGCCGTAAATTCACAACTGAGTCCGACCCTGACTTTAATCAGAATACCATATTGCCTTTAAATCTCGCCTAAAGTAGCTGACATTTTGCATAAACGGTGGAGGATAGTGCTATTACAAAAAGCAAAAATATCAAGTAAATTATGCCAACAGTTTGTGTGTTACGTTTTGTTATCTATCATACCTCGTAAAATCGACTCTTGGTCATGTGACTGCAGCTAGAGATCCGACTAGGTCGCACCCCTTGATCGACAAACCTTCAGTGTACAGCCCACACTGGCCTGCTACACACGGACTTTTTATCTGAGCTGATTATTATCTCCTAGTGAACAGACATACAGCGGCACAACACCTCACTGCAGATCAGTCGCCACTTCCTTCTTGCTCTGTCTTCCTGGCAAAACTGAGGTCGGTGTGACCTTTGTTTCTCAGTTGAGTTTTTCTTTACTATGCACACACTCCGTGTATTCTCCTGAGTTGACGTGTATTTTACTGTATAAGTACGTTCTGTGCATTATTTATCTGATCTGAGTGCTTTTTATTTGACGTTGTTATTTATTTAGTTTGTTCACTTGTTAACCCTCCGACGGTCGGTAGCGGTTTTTGTCGCGATGATTCCTGTAGGAATCATCGCGACAAAACCCGCTACCGACAGCCAAATGGCTAATTTATGTTATGATACATGTCACTGGACCTCCTAGTTCGCCAACACGTCTTGGGAGATAAAGGGGAAGAGGACGGGGGTTATTACTCTAAAGTAGTGATCCGTGATTGGCGTTATTGCGGTTTCGGTGATTCGCGATTGCATTTTTATCCACATGATCCTTTCAAAACAAATAGTTCGTCGTAGAACGAAAAATCCAAAATCAGATCTCCGTGATCCGTAAAAACGCCGTGGTTAACTCATTCAGCCCAGGCGAAATAAAGCAGAAGATGGATCGACCATATAATGTGAGTTGGTCACTAAGTCAGCTTGCGTGTGCCCTCTCCAGACTTTTTGTCTTTTTCTGTGGATTTTCTCACTGTACACTGAAACATTTACTGCCATTGTGCTGCTGATGTCCTGGCCTACGTTTTTGCATACGTTTTGGGCACTTTTGCTACCTGGCATGAAGATTATGTGGATTCCTCTATTCCTGAAGCTGTTTGCCATTACAGTACACTACCAGCATGGCTTGGTTGAGACCATCCCACCATTGTTGTCACAGGCCAAGCATTCCAGTGCTACAGCTGAGCCTGTCCTCAACAGTGCACCAGTCCTCAAGTGCTGGATTTTTCTGTGCCTCCCAAGTTGCGTGCAACTGTACCAGAGTTCCAGAAGATCAAGTACTCTCGCTCTGTACTTCATAGTTTGAGACATACCTCTGTACTTCACTCGGATTCTGACTTGTGCAGAACACTGCGTATGTTAGACATCCATACAACAGAGCCCACTCCGAGAGTTCTCAAGAGATGCAAGTGACGTCCCTTTCGGGGCGGGCGGAGGAAGGTGATACGTGGGCGACCTATCCCAGTTCATGCATCATGGCGTTCTGACTTCCAGTCAACACAGCATGACGTCTCTACCCTTGACCCATTCCACCCTTGCCTCATAGTATTGTTGTGCAAGTTGACATTCCGGCACCTGGAACTGGACAGTTAGGTAACCTTATCCATATTTACACTAAGCCTTGTCATGTGTTCCTTCAATGCACAGTCAAAGAGACAAGCGAACTGACATTTGTAATTTTGTCTGCGATGAGAATGTGGGCATTCTCCGTTCATAACAGACACGTGGGTTAAAGGCCAGGAAGACAAAGCCAAATGTGCCGACTTAACCCCGCCTGGTTACACCCTCAGATCATTTCCTCGTGCTTCGCGTGGTGGGGGTATAGTCATTCTGATGCGAGAATGTCTCCTGGGCCAGGCCACATACAAATCCGCCTTCCCCTTCCCACACTCATCATTTGAACTGGCACAAGTGACACTTAATGTCCCACATCACGTTCATTTTTTTCTGCTTATATCTTCCTGTCACGTGCCTGCTGGATGTTGCAAAGCCTCGTCCGCCTCCAGTCATCAGGATCACAAGGAACTTGAAGGGGATTGACCGGGACAAGTTCAGGGCCGATGTCGCCGCATGGCTACCCACACGCCTCGGCTGATAAGCTGAACGCTGGACTGAGGACCCTGCTAAACCAGCACGCCCCGGCTACTCGTCGCAAGGTGACCCAGCGCCTCGCCACACCCTGGTTCCCATCTGTGGCGTCTGAACTGCACGCCTTAAAGTAGGAGAGACGTCAGGCTGATCGGATCAGGACTGACAGTGCATAAACAGATTTTCAGTCAGTTGAAGCACGAAGTCACGCGTCTGACAGACCATGCAAAAACTGTTTTATTGTTCTAAGGTTGCTGCTGCTGGTACATCACTACATGCAAAGAATTGTTTTGCATTGCCAACAGCCTTACGGGAAAGGTCAGGTCTGTTGTTCTTCCGAGCACCCATCCACCCCAAGTTCTTCCAAAGCTTTTCTCAGAGTACTTTAGTGACGAAGTCAAAAGCATCCGTGACAATATTGATTGTGCCGATGCTGGTATAAAAAAAAAAAAAAAAAAAAAAAAAAAAAAAAAAAAAAAAAAAAAAAAAACTGTCCATCTGCAGAGACCTCTTTTTCAGGTCTGCCTGTCATGTTTTTGTCCTGTAACGGAGAAATGTGTGCATGAAACCATGAGTAAGATGTCGCCTAAAACGTGTGAGATTGTGCCAGCTGTCACAGGCGACCATCGTCAGAAGGAAGAGCCCATGGAAGTGGCCCGAGAGTTTGAGAAAGTGCTATATCAAGCTCAGACTTCTAGTCATGTGCACTAAATAGCGACATGTTAGCTTCCAATATGACAGACATTCAGCCAATGCAAATGGTTGTTTTCTTTTTCAGCACAGTCCCAAAGGTCTCCAACGGAGATACATACACGGTTATTTTGTTCGAGGCCTTGACTTCAGGCATTCTTTCTTTAAAACAATTTATGCACTTTCTCCTACTGTAAAGCGTTTTAGATATCCCCAGCAACATCAGCTGGAGCAGCAGTGCCCGTTGAAATGCTGATGAAGACCACGTTACCTCCACAGAGATTCAACCAATTCGATAAGCTTTCATCTATTGAAGAGATAGCTTGTTTATCTTTAGAAATTTTGACCCTTGTAGGTCTGAGCGGTGTTGCCCATTCTGCTTTAAATAGATCATGTTCCTCAATTTCACATCTGGAATCAGCTGTCAGGTAGAACCTACCCACTGCCCCTGCCCTCAGGCTAAACTTTGGTGTACCTCCTGCATCTGTGTCGTAGTTAGAGTCATGCAGAAGAAGAACCACATCAGCTCTCACCCTGTCCACTTTGCGCGCTGAACATGCCTAGTGAGCCAACTGCCATGAATCACTTAAAACGGAAACCGAGAAAATTACCCTGAAGCTCCTGATCCCATCAAGCATGAATGGGAGACAGAAACAAAAGACAAGAACATCCAGGCCGTTGACTGGATGGATGTCATACCAGCATCTGAAGCGGTTCTTAAGCTTCTAACGTGCAGGCGTGTTAGACGATGGACAATACCAAGGCGCGCCTGTGTAAAGAATGCTCTGAAATGTACAGACATGTGCAGATTCAGAACTGTGAGAATCAAAGCTCAGAGGAAGATCATGATGAACAGCCGCAGAAGATGATAAAGATGATGCAGATGATAAAGATGAATTTGATTGTTAATTCACTTGCTGAAAGTGAAACTGAACTAATGAAAACTAGTAGTAGTCTTCAAGCACTTCTGTTATTGCTGATGTAAAAAGACTTGCATTCTGTATGGCAAAGGAGCATCTTGAAAGTGGAAAGGGCAGAGGGTTCCTATAACACGCATGGCTATTTTTTTTTCTTATCTACTTTATTAAATTTGCCCAAAACATTTTGGGCATAGATTTATACGTTAATCTTTGTAAGTATTCAATGATTTGTACTGCTTGTTGAATTGCTTTTGTGTGCCGATGTAAAGTCGATTATTTAGAGTGACTAATCTACCACATATTTTGCACACTTTATTCCATGAACAGAATGTAATTTAAATTAATAAATAGTTAATACATGATTAATATATAGCGTGTGTGTGCCCGTTATCTTATGGAAGCTGCATTAGAGGTTATTTGAAAATAAACAAAAAGACAGCTGAACGTATTTTAACGGATTATTCTTTGCATACATCGGATTTCAAAAATGCTATAAAGTTATAATTTAATGTGAAAGAAAAACAGAAGATAGTGGTAGAAAACCCTTTAAAATAGAAACAAATAACGACGTTTCGGATCAAAGATCCTTCCTCAGGTGACATGGAAACAAACGTTTGTTTCCATGTCACCTGAGGAAGGATCTTTGATCCGAAACGTCGTTATTTGTTTCTATTTTAAAGGGTTTTCTACCACTATCTTCTGTTTTTCTTTCACGTGAAACCCTAGCGGCAACAGTTTTACTACATATATAATTTAATGTGTTTATAAGAACACAAATTATAAGTTGCAACTATTCCAAATTTGGGCTCATGTCTTGCCATAGTGTGCAAAAGGGTGTAGATTTTGGGGTAAGAGCGCTTAGTAAACTCAAAGACACACTGCCAAGGTACACATGCATGCGGAAATTGCTACCTGGTCACTCAGCACAAGCGCTATACCCAGAAGGCTCGTGACCAGAGTAACAAGGACGTTAAGCAATGTACAAATCAGAGTAACAACATGTCAAGCCCACAAAGACAAACTGAATCGATGAAAAAAATCACATTTACCAGATCGGAGACAACTTGCCAGATGTATATATAAAGACCGAAACCTGAAGAAAAGACTTTAAAATTTGCAAGTATCTAATGCAGGCCTTGGTGGAAAAATACTCAACAACAATAGAACACACACATTAGCTACGTAATATATGTGCCGAAATACAATAGCAATAGTGGCGTTCAACTTTATTCAGTCCCCGCTAAGCGCTGTTTCAATTGTTGAACCGTGTGCGAGCACCATAATGCGCTTGTGTTGAGTCCCATTACATCAGTTTAATAAATCTGTAATTTATATGACCTAAGCTGAAGAGCTACTCTTGTTACCGATGCTGGCCCACTTTGAAAACTGATTAGACATAAAGGCGTTTATCAACAGAAAGATCGGTTCGTTAAAAACTGCATAGTAGTGTCATGTTACATCCTGGTGTGTTTGTTAAATTAGTTTATCTTCATTTCAGCTCTTTACATTTTTCGCATTGATCTATGGCTAGTTTAGCTCCAGTCGTACGTTACCTAAGCGACGGAAGCTTTTTGTCGCCCGTTTCGACGACAAACGTACTCTCTAACCAAAATATTCTCTTCCCCAAATATATTATGGCTAGTTTTATCAGTAAGAAGACGCCTGACAAATAATATTAAAAAGTCAAACCACTAAATACTAAAAAGCAAGCAGATAGGTATACAAATTCAGGGAGTTGAACAAACGTTGTGTAATACCTTCGGTACAAGCTGCATACAAAAGTCCTCAAAATGGGATCAGTTTGATGATATCATCGGCACGCTATGCATACATGTACTGAGCAGTATAGTCAAAACAGCGCAGCCACAGAAGATTCCTGCAGGGTGTCTGACCAGTGCATAAGTTGCTATAACTGGCGTGTGATTTTAGCATCAGCGATGCAGGTCAGTGTTCACCAAGTTCGGATCGAGGTGTACATATTTCAATTTTTCCATGTTTCTCCGAAAATAATGGCTAAACGGCTAATTTTCAACCAAGCAGATTGTAAAATAAATTAGGTCTACGTTTTGGATTTTTTCATTGGTCTGTTGTCCTGAAACACACATAAAATTCAAAAATTATTTGTTAGTTCTGAAAATCTAGCGACCATGCCGCTAATCTCTTTTAACCAGAGGCCACCCATTCCTGATGGGATCATTTTGTTGACGTCACCATTATAGAACAAGCAAGTATTGTTCTCAGTGATGACTTCACGAGGTCGTGTTAGGCCACCTGGTCTCAACCGTTTTGAGCGGTCCAATTTATGTTTCATCCGAGCCTATGCCAAGAAATGCGGCGTCCTTACTGCAAATAGTTTTGGAAGGCCAGTTTTATCACTAAACCTTTTTCCAACGTAATCTAATCACTGGAAGTATAAAATAAGTTGTACGAGTCCTCTCCTTTTGACTTGGAAAACGGACTATAGTGTGTACCCAGTCGACTAGTCACGAAGATTCCACGCGTTTACGCGCAACTGGTCTTGTGTACAAACGAGTTGTATTTTTTCAAAGGCGGGCTGTGTACAGTGTCCTGTTTAATCTTGTCACTGCCCTTGGGGGCGGTCCGTGGCGCAGTGGTTAAGGCGCCTGCCACCAATGCCAAAGGTGCGAGGTTCGATACCGGGTTCCGGCGTCGGACTTTTCTCCTCTGGTCACCGTTAATTCGGGCGGACCGTCGGGGGTTCTTTCTCCGGGTACGCCGGTTCTTCTACCCCCCCCCCCCCCTACCCCACCCCCACCCCACCCCCCACACTTTGGTACTGGTTTCAGGCCACTTTACAAATTTCAAATACAAGCGATCAAAAATCTCTGTAACTTCAGTAGCTGAACTGGCCCTTCGTCTGTCTTGTACTGTATTTGTCTTAAATGGCGTAAATCCGTGTCTGTTACGTGAGTGTGTGTGTTGGGTTTCAGTTCGCGGCGCTTTGAGTCGATTCGCCCAAAAATTGAGAAAAAGCGCCTATATAATAACTGTATTATTATTATTATTAAGAGAAGACGCAGTCAACACAATCCCCCCGCCCCCTCCCCTCCTCCCCGCACATGTTGGGGGCTAACGGGGATCTGTGCCTCTTGCCTTCGAGTGTGGATGTATGCCGTTTGCTTGTGCAAGTGAGTGAGGTACGAGCTGTATCTGGAGGTCTGTCTGTGATAATTTCACAAACATCGTGCATGGACACTAACTGTGAAGGGAATAATAGTCGGCAATGACGTCAAAGGGAAAGTTTGAACACATAATTACAAGTCACATAGTCAACTTTGCAGAGGTAAGATGTAATTTGGATGCATGGAGACAATCAGAAAATAGCGATGATGGTGGTGGAGGAAGGGGGTGGGAGGTATCAAACAAGAAACAATTTTAGGTTGTTGTTTATGTCCTTTTAAAGGGGGGGAGGGAGGTGGAGTAGCGTATGTATGTGTAGAAACTCGTAAAAAAATCAAATAGGGAGGGGAGGGGTGTTCAAGCAGTTTAAACACGTTTTTTTTTTTTTTTTTGGGGGGGGGGGCCTGAACCCCTAGGATCCCCCCCCCCAAAAAAAAAAAAAAAAAAAAAAAAGATCCGCCCCTGTTGTCAGTCAAGAGGTTATGTTCTTATGCGACCCTAAACTTACATTTTTATGACATGTACAAATCGTCTCATTCGCCAAATCAAGTTGTGATTTTTAATAAAATGTTAAAGGTAGAGCTTTAACATTTATGGACGAGTACACGTTTTTATTCGCTCTTTTCGATAGTATATCAGTATTTATGTGTTTGCAGTTTTAAATAATGGCTGATCCTATATCTACATGTGGGCATATCCCGCTACCTGAGTCTCTAAAAGAAATTCTCGCGCAGGCAATCATCCGTACACCTTACTGAAGTCTGTCTCAAAACGTCTCTTTTGCTAGTACTAGTCTGTTTACATCAATGAGGCGTCTCTTACTCACTCTCACGACCTTACATACGCTGAGCATGCACGAAATCTTCACACACAGCTGACAGATCTACGATCCAATTTAGCACGAATGCGTCACACACAACTGACAGATCTACTATCCAAGTTAACAGACCAAATATATGTACAAGCGATCGAGTCAGCCTGTGAATACTATGGTGGAACACGGAAAAGTAGAAATTTTACTCTCGATCATACGTAGTGATGTCTTGTGATTCTCTCTGGGTTCAGTTGACCATGCGTCCGACATCAAGCTTTTATCCATTATTTCGTGTCTGCCAGTCGTGATAAAGGCTTCGGGAACGGAAATATTCTTCACCTAAATATGGAATATGATTTACACTCGCCATAATAACAGTGCTTTCCAGGTATCTCCAATACCGCCGAAATGGGCTAAAATAATGGAAGCATCGATGCTCTTCCATGTCCCGCAAGCATAAACAGCGTTGTTATGCCGGGCCTTCTGCCTGGCAGACAGAAGCACATGGTCTTCAGCGTTTTGATTGGTCGAGAGGCTAAGTCTGATTGACATTTCACCCAAGGAATGGGTCGGTCTATTAGAGTGTTGTTGTTGTGGTTGATATCTTTGTTAGTGGGTGTTTTTTCTTTAGAAGAAAAAATTCTTATTTTGCCTTTTTGCGCGATTTTCGTAAAAGCCATTCAAAGTCGCTTTAATGATAGCGGGAATTTCCCGCAGGTCAAAAGACGGGAAAAGGCTGCTGGAATCAGTTCGAAACAGGAGGAAATATACAGATTTTATTCAGACCCTATCACGTCCAGAAGATGCTTGGCGTACCCTCTCCTACCCACCCACTCCACCACCACCCCCACCATCCCACACCTCCTTCCCCACCCACCCACCGAGTTTCCTGCACCATTTACATGAATACCAACTTGCACTGGGTGAAAGCTTCAAGAAAATAGTTTATTATGTATTTCATTTAACTCATTCTACCCCAGACACGCCACAGCAAGATGAAGATCGACCATGATAGTTCAAGGGTGATGCCAGAATAGCTTGGCGCCTATGGGCCCCAAGCTATTCTGGCATCACCCTTGAACTATCATGGTCGATCTGTGTCCTGCACTGTAAAGCAGTCTTCAGAGAACAACGGCAACATTTGGGCATTTCGGTGGTGGGGTAGAAAGAGTTAAAAGAAATAAAGCGCTAATTCCTATTGCAGTTATGAGTAATTACAGCACTACAGGAACTCAGTCACTGAAGGGGAAAACCAAGTCAAGTACTACCACAATAAAATGGCTCGGGCAGTAGTGGAAAGGCAAAAGGGGGGGGGGGGGGGGGGGGGTGTTACAATGCACGACTGAAGACACAGGCACAAGCAATGGATTTGTTTTCAGACGCAGGATTACGATAAACGAGTACATTATTGTATAAGTACAACACCTAACATAAAGGACAAGAATGCAACCATGTCCTTCAAAACACAATAAGTCGTTTTTAAGCCAAGGCCTCACCCCCCCCCCCCCCCAACCTCCGCCCACCATGCCCGTCCCCCACCCCATCCCTCCCCCCCCCCCCCTTTTGTGCAATCGACCACCGGTATTTTACAGTGCGGGAGGCTAGATACACCAGGAAGTTAATTTTATTGACCTGATCATGCACACTAAAAATGTCAAGATAAGGTGCTCTGAAAAAAAGAAGACTAAAAATGGGTCAGTAAGTTCCAACGTACTCAGTGCTTATCATACCCGACAGTAGACATGTGAAGCAAGATGTGTGTCTGTCAGCGACATACATGTATTAGGAATAGGCAATCAAATTTTGTATCGATTTGCTTGGTACAAGACTTGCACAGTGACATAGCAGATGGTGAATGAAGCAAAACAAACAAATAATTATGGTGATTCGATACACCGTTCTCGAAATATCGCGTAAAACGTGCCCTTTAAAATGTCCATTATTTTGACCCAAAATCGTCAAATTCTGGAAAACTACAACTTTAGGCTTCTGTGTGACTCACATTATAAACCGCACAGAGTCCAAACTAGGCACACACACTTCGATTACTGCGTAGATTGTGCCTATTTTTTTCTGGGCTTGTACTACAAACACACATCCTGTGGGAGGCCGTTAAAAACGCCGAATTTTGAAAATCTACCAACGTCCTTTTAGCTCGAGTGTTGGGTTTCAATTTTCAAAAGCTGATATCTCCTACACTATGTGACCCTCTATCTTCAAATTTGGCCCTACTAAAGTATATAAAAAGAGCTCTATGCACATGAGTGTTTATGTGACTTATCCGAAGGTCAAAGTCACACAAGGTCAAAATACATAATGAAATATACGATTTTCTCAAGATTTGTACGCTGATTTGGAAGCCTAACATGAATGTTTTTTGTTGTTTTTTTATAATGAAACACAACATTATGCTCCTAAGGCAACCTTTGATAACATTTTACAATGGTCAAGGTCACTGGAGGTCGTCCAATGCTTGAAAGTGGAAAATGTGTGTCAACGTTTGAAACTACATATTTGCATCTCCTGACATGCTTATTAATTCAGCTTGGAGCTTAAAAAGCATTTTTGATGTTCCAATCTGGTTAACGTCTGGCAGCTCAAGGTCACAAAGGTCAAGTAATGTGCGAAAAGCAGTTATAGTTTGCCTGTGACTGCATTTCTGAAAGGCTATGTGGTGAGATACACTTTGTTTATGAAAGGGGATTTCTTTAAATACTGATAGATTTGACCCCAAAAGCAGGGCAAGGTCACAGATCATCAAATTTGTCAAAATGAACATGAGTTTTGAGTGTTCCAGTGTACTTTGTTAGTTTCCTGTGTTGATAACTATATACGATAACAGTTTATAATTATACACATCCATGGCAGTGACCTTGAGATGGGGTCAAGGTCACAGTTAATGTTATTCTTATTTCATAGTCTCAGAGTATCTAGTTTGAGGCTGGTTGTGTTTCAGTGCAAGCGTTGTTCAAAAACGGTACCTTAGAAAAACTACCAACACGCTCATGAAAACTTTACAAGTGTAATCCAGAAATATGTTTTATCCCACAAAAGATCACTTCCTTCCACCTTAAAAGTGGAGGGAGCGATGGTGGAATTACTTTATTTGTTACGTTGGTTTGTTGCGTTTGTCATTCGATTTTATGTGGAGTTTAGGTGGCGATTTCCATCATCACAACTTGATCAAGAGGAAGGTTTGTCCTACCTTCAAGGTCAAGGTCGCGGCCATATGTTTTGGGGTTGTTATTGTTGTAAATCACTTTGCACAAAGAATGTCTTTAAAAAAAATGGGCCGATTTGATCCATGTTTGACATGAAGATAGTTCATTTGGAAAATAAGCGCAAGGTCACGAACACCGCTGCGATAATTGTTGCAAGAAGACTGTAAACGCATGATTGATTTGCTCCGAACGTTAAGTGATATTAATAATCTTCTTCTTCTTCTCGAATGCCGTCACACTTGGAGTTTTGCTCTCAAAATGAAATCTGTGGTCTTCTGTAGCGCCTCTACAAGCCCATACAGTTCTTGTAGAGTGGCGGGCTTCGGCCATATCTCCTCCCTCAGCAGCTGGTGGTTCCCACAGTCCTGGAGCATGTGCTCTGTTGTCTGCTCTGCTTCTCCACAAGGGCACAGGGGAGATGGCACGAGGTGGAAGCGTCTGTGCAGTTGAAAATTGAGTCGGTTGTGCCCGGTCCTCAGACGGAACATGGACACCTGCTCTTGTCTGGACAGCTGATGGTAACTGTCTAGGGGCCGTTGTGGTGGTCTGTACACAGACTTAATGATGGTCTTCTCTGTGAAGCTGACTTCATTTTCATCTTGTTCTTCCTCTGCGCCCACTTTTGCCATTCTGTCAGCTTCTTCATTGCCGTAGATGCCACAGTGTGAAGGGATCCACTGCAGCACCAGTCTGGTGCACTTGATGTTTTGCAGTGCCTCTTGTAGACGTGGCAGTTTGCCTGCTGTTGCTGCCTCAAGGACAGACATGGCATCAGTCAGGAAGACAATCTGGGCATCAGGGTCTGCAGTGCCATTAAGGGTGTTTGCAGCGCGGACCAGGGCTTCCACCTCAGCTCTGTAAATTGTGCAGTGAAGGCCTGTTGGTACTGTCTCCGCCTGCCATTTTCCTTTTGGGTACTGAATGTTATTAATTATCAAGAAGAATCTTTGGTGTAATGAACAAGGTGCATGGGGTGGGGTTCGTGGGGGGGGGGGGGTGTCGAGGAGGACTGGGACTGTACGACTAGACGTTCATGATGGACGGATTCAGTTTTCACAACCTTGTAAACTGGCCGGAGGAAGGTTTCTACCTCAGGCTTTACAGTGTGGTTATAGACTTTTCACGTTTCCCCTTACGCTATTGAATCAGCAAGTCAACATATAGCGCAGGAGGCTGTTTTAAAACGCATAGGGTACCAGCTCCTCTTTGCGCTTATCAGTCATCTACGTTACGCAAATCTGCTTGAAATAAAATGGCATTTGGCGCCCCAGAACGTATTAAGTAATTCGCCACTGTTGGTGACTCGTTTTGATCCAGCTAAAGTCACGGACTTTTGACCCAGTCTCAATTGTTTTGTCAGAATTTATTTTCAGGATGTACACAGAAACTGCGAAAGCGAATACGTTACAAATGTGACTCTTGTGGTACGCAAGCCTCATTAAAATATGTGAATAAAACATCCAAAAGGTACACAAAAGGTTAAAAGAAATAGGTACCCCAAACAAACAGTAACAAACAAACATAACGTGCATTACGCATGGTGTTACACACTTGCACTCACAAACTGCAAGATTTACAACACGAAGATTACAAAAAGACCGTTGAAATCTTTAAATCTTTTCTGCTGGAGAGAATATAGCCTCACACATGATAAATACATGAGTTTGTCTCTTAATTTGTTTTAGAGGAAAAAACAATTTTGTCAAAATATGGTTTTTTCGCCTATTTCCTGATACCTTATGACATTGACCTTCCAAAAAAGTTACTGCAATTTGGTAAGTTTATAAAGGTCTTGCCACAAAGTATCCTTGGGGCAAGTTTGAAGACTGGTTTGAATAGGTTCAGAGAAATGCCAACGTTAAAGTATTCCCCGGTGGGCGGACGACCTGGCCCAGCACATACTCACGTTTTGCTTCGCACGTGAACCAACAAAAACAATAACATCCGTAAAAGATGCGAAGATACAAAAACCAATTTAATGAATGTTTTATTTTAAATTTCGTAACACATTTCATACATGCCGGACGACTGCCGCGACATTTCACATTATTGAGTCAGACGACGTACAGCACAGTGACGGTTTCTCATTGCAGAGGACGTCTACGCCATTTGGTCTAGATCCATGCAATTTTGACAGACCTACTGGACATGGAATGGCATTTGACTGGAACCCAGAATGCATGTTGTTTTTTCGGATTTTATGATGATCGATAACAAGTCAGCAACAAATTTTATAAACGCACATCTTGCAGAATATTCCATGAATGACAATCGTTGTTTTTTTTGTATGGCAACACAATGCGCATAGCCAAGAATCTGATCTATTAAATGACTCTAAAACCAAACATGTAGACAGACCGGCAGAAATGCTCTAGATCATAGAGGGAAAAACATACTATCATCGTGTACGCGATCAGCCCGGAAACAAATTGCAACGTGAAGAAAAAATCGTGTACACTCACTGCCTACCACACACTCGTTTTGATGACATATATCTCGCCGAACAAAACAACAACAACAACAACAACCAAGGAGGCAAAATAAACTTCATTATTCGTTTTCTCATTTACTTACCACATATTAGACACGCCTGAAAAGAAGGCCTACGAGTCTTTCACGTTAATGTCAGGCGACGTACAGCACAGTGACTGAGAGGAACCCAACGGAGAAGGAAACACGCTTAGAAAAGACAGTTACAACACAATTTATTAATATTTCTGGTAAATACCCTTTTTCAAAATAGACAAACAAACAAATATAGAGAGCAGTCGCCACTTATCTTCATTATCGCAGAGGGAATGTGCCACATTCCTTCTGTGAAAATGAAGATAAGTAGCGACTGATCTCTATATTTGTTTGCCTATTTTGAAGGAGAATATTTACCCGAAATATTAATAAACTGTGTTGTAACTGTCTTTTCTAAGAGTGTTTCTTTCTCCGTTGTGTTTTTCTCTGCATTTTACACGCTTGGCAGTCACCTTTTTGGTCGGCATAACACATGTACAGTGACTGATATCTTCTGTGGAGGGCGTCTCCGCCATTCGCTCTACAACCATGCAACTTACACAGATCTACTGAAAATTTAATGATGTTTACGTTGAGTCCCAGAACATATGTTCTTTTTTCAGCAGATTTTATGATTTTCGAAAAAAAGGTCGCGAAAATTGGCTAAAAACGCAAGGTCTGCAGCGTAACTTTTGAATCACTGAAATGTTCCAAAAACGCAACGAGCTGCTGTTAGCGAAGAATATGACCTTTCCAATTGTGCAACAATTAGATCTGTAGGTTGAATGGCGGAGACGCCCTCGGCTATAAAAACGAGAATGTTTTTTCAACATATATTGCTCGTACACGATCTGCCCCACAAAAAGTGGGCAACGCGATTAAAAACACGTCGACACTCACTGTCTTTCACACAGTGGTGTTTATGACTTGGTGCATTAAGAACAAAACTATTTAGAACTTTGGAGAAGACAACAGTTATCACCATGTAAAAAGCTTTCTTTTAAAGTCAAATTATTTGCATTCGGAGCGAGTTGAAATACAGGTAAAATTGCACTCTCAGCGCCTTAGACCCGCGCAGAGCGTCAGGTTGCCGATACCTACATGTATACGCTATATACACTTTATAAAGCCAGCCGCCTTAACTCATTCTACCCCAGACACACCACAGCAAGATAAGGATCGAGCATGATAGTTCAAGGGTGATGCCAGAATAGCTTGGCGCCTATGGGCGCCAAGCTATTCTGGCACCACCCTTGAACTATCATGCTCGATCTGTGTCCTGCACTGCAATGCAATCTTCAGAGGACAACGGCAAAATTTGGGGATTTCGGTGCTGGGGTAGAATGAGTTAATGACGGATCGTCTGCATCAACCTGACCACGAGGGAAGCACGCTCAAAGCACAGAACATGTTACTACAAACAACACTCCAAACATCTCTAAAAGGCATAGATCCTCGTGATCCTTAGGGCCCCCAGGCTGCAAGCCCATGGGCACCGAGGTGGGGCCGACACGGGCCCCAGAAAGTCACACTGACGTAAACCACTCAGAACCCGCGTCTGCCCCGCCTCGGTACTTCAGTACGGGCTTGCAGGCTGGGCCGTGAGGACGGGTGTCTCTTGGAGGCGTTTAGAGTGTTGTTTATCCCCGGAAGGTTTATGAGGATCTATGCCTCGTGGTGATGTTCGGAGTGTTGTCTATGCCCGGAAGGCTTATGAAGATCTATGCCTCTTGGCGATGTTTGGAGCGTTGTCTCTGCTTATTGTACAAGCTGGTTATGCGCTGTCAGTTAATTCGCTTTCGTTCGTTGTTAGGAGTCGTTTGTTTCAAACGAAACCTCTGTATGAGAGCTGTACCATAAACCAAAACCAGTAACAGAATTGTCTCCCGGGTGACCAAAAAACCCAGCTTCTTCAGCCAGGATTCAAGGTAATATGGTGTTCTGATGTAATCGTGGGTCCGATTTAATTGACAGTTCCAAGGTGTGTGAAAAATCCCCGTCCTGCCAGCCTTTCTTTGACCTTTGGGAACAAGCACAAAGCTGTCCCCAGTGTGCAAAAGGCCATCGGGCCGACGTCAGCAGTCGTTGGCCTGCACACGGTCGTGCGAGGGCCAACGGCGGCCGACGTCGTCTCGATGGCCTTTTGCGCATTGCGTTATTGACCAAATGGCCAAAGACGTGCCCTGCAGTCCCATCAGTTAAAATGCCTTAGCCTTAGTCTGTCCCAGTCATCCGCTAATTTTTCAATCCCATAAACAACACTACCGCCCACTAGCTGCACATTGCCATGCACAAAATCAAAAACAAATAAATAAATAAGGACTTCACCGTCTCATTCTCTGGCTATCAACATGGTTCTGTACTAACCCTACATCCAAGCGCAGCCACTAGCCAAACTGATACATACCTCAAATCACCATCCGCTTGGCAACTCAAACTAAGCCAACAAGAGTCCGCTGGTTAAGTCAAGGCTGGTATAAATCAAAGCACCAAACATGTCTCTTCTCATCTATGAAGAGATTTTAAGCGAATTCCAGCATACTGCCTCTGTACAAAATGTCAAGGAAGGCAGAAGATTTAAAAAACAAACAAACAAACAAACAAACACCGGTCCTCTTACTGCCTCACCTATCTCTTTTGAATATGTAACATGACCTGAAGCAGGTAAATTATGACCGCAGCTGTGGAAGAACACGCATGTTTTGCTCCTCTGTGTCACAGTGACCTTGGACTTGGTTTTATGGTCACCGGCATTCTAAGAAAGAACAAAGTGTTCAGGCCACTGAGTTTTTGCCACAGCTCATAAACATACTTAATTAATATCGGAAACATATGTTTTGCACACAGTATTTTGTTTATATTGATTGAGCGAACCATTGGTAAAAAATGGAAAATGACGCGGACGTATCAAGTTTAAAATTTCATGGGGATAATGTTTCCGCCAGATCTGGTAATCTGGCAAAGCTGCCGCCATCAAACGAGCCATTCCTGACTGAAATGTTTGTCAGGGATACCGTTACAGGAAAAGCAAGTGCCATCCTCAGGGATGACATCACACGGTTGTCTGGATTCATTTGACTTAAAGGTTTTGAGTAGTTGCTCTGAGTGGTCAAATTTCTTTTTCCTCTGAGCCTCTGTCAAGAAATGGGCTATCCGCACTGCAGGCACAGCTGCTCGTTCCCGGCATATGTTTGACAGTCACACTAGTATTCGTCTTCAAAGTCACCTCTTTCAGTACTGAACTGTGCAGTCCGATAGACCGACTCACTTCTGGCGTGAAATGTCAATCAAACCTAGCGCCTTTTCATTCGACTCTCGGCCAATCAAATCGCTGTAGAACCACCTGCGTATGAGTGCCAAGCGGAAGTGCGGCAAAACAACCGATATTTATGCTTGCGAGGCATGGAAAAGCGTCGATATTTCCATTATTTTAGCCAATTTCGGCGGTATTGGCGATGCCTACCTAGTAGGCACTGTTGTTATGGGAAGTGTAAATCAGATTCCGGATACCCCAATCGATATGCAGGTGTAAAAAAAAATCCGTTTCCGAAGACTTTATCACCAATGGCAGACACGAAAGAATGAATAAAAGTTTGCGGTCGACCACATGGTCAACTGAACCCTGAGAGAATCACAAGACATTACTACGTATGCTCGAAAGTAATATTTTTGTTTTTCCGTGCTCCACCATAGTATTCACAGACTGAGTTAATCGCTTGTACTTACTTTTGGTCTGCTAAATTGGATCGTAGTCTTGTCAGTTTTGTATGAAGCATTCGTTTATGTACGACGACCCCGTATGACTGGGGTGACAAACGCCTCATTGATGTAAACAGTACTAGAATTTCTTTTAGAGTTTCAGTAGCGGGATAGTGTCACATGTTGGTAGGATCACCCATAATTTCGACCTGTAAACACATAAAAACTGATATTACCATCGGAAAGAGCGCATACAAATGTGTGGTCGTCCATCATGTCAAAGCTCTACCTTTTTTAGTGTATGAAAAATCACAATTTCGCGAAAATGAGACGATTTGCATTTCATAAAATGCTAAGTTTGAGATCGCATAACTACATAATCTCTAGACTGAAATATCCCCATTTGTTGTTCTGATTAAACCCAATACCTAGTGTGTGCTGATTTGTTTTTTTCACCTCCAGTAATGGTGTACTTTAGAAGATATTCCATCTTAAAAATGGTTTTAAAAATCAACGTCGAATAGCGCGGTTTACTATGTTAACAGTCTTCACTCGCGCTGTTAAAGTATCACGCTTGCCGGACCCCGACTAAAGGGGCGGAGCCAAATGTTCGCGCCCAACAAAAGTGGATCGTTTTATTGCAGACAATACACCCCAAGTACCTAAGCACACAATCTTCATATCTCTTTCGATTTTGACTAGACTATCTCGGAGTTGCACTCTTTTAGAGTCGCTATTTGGTCCTGGTTGCATAAAAGGAGAAATTGTGGTACAAAATTATAACTTGAGCAACGTTCATGAAACTGATTTAATTTGTGCAGCATTTCGAATCAATCTAGTTTCATAATTAATTAGTAAAAAAAAAAGCTTGGAGTTAAGTTACTTATGCATAATATTGACATTACTCGTCAACCACTTGAAGAAGTTTCTAACGTTTCACATTGACGTGCAGATTACAGTGATATGTGAATAAAATCAACACATTTTGATATGAAATAATGAGATGAATTTTCTTTTAGCCCTAAAGCTTAAAATTAAGTTTTTGATATCATTTGTTGTGTTCACATAAATTCTTGTGACACTGATAACTTAGAAACCATACAACTTAAAAGTTCCTTCAAGATTATACTACTTCCATGTTTTCCTTTGTTTTCTTCTTTATCACATTCCTTGCAATATCATCAACATTGTTTCATACAAGTTATAAAGTGTTACTCTTTCAATTGAAGGTGTTGTGAAATAAGTTACCGCATTGCATGTGTCACCGTGTGACAAGACGATGATGAAAGATAGTACAATCTAACTGACGTTTGAAAAATATATATTAAAGTGCGCCTCGGTGTTGTTTTTAGGGTTACAATACTATGATGGAAGATAGTGCAACCTAACTCAGCTTTGACAAATATCGAGAAAAGTGTGCTACAGTGGTTATTTTTAGAGTTCTAGTGCTTCATGTGACTCATCGGCAATTTTTTTCAGTCAGAGGCTGTTTACACTTGCAACTAGGGTTCAATCCAAGTAGAGTTCAACCCGGTCGGTGCGCCCCCTTACACTTGCATTTGGAACCAGGGTTGACCGGTCCACGTGACCTTGACAAAGCTTCCTGGGAGTGCATCATGGCGCCCTCTCCGTGCAACATCTTGCAGTTGCAGTTTAGTGATGACCAGTCATTTTAGTTTTTTTTACATAAATAAAAATACATACAATTATTATAATGTACTATTGCTTTCGGCACAAAAAGATACGGTCTCGAGATCTCTAAACATGGGATTAAAGCTCATAGCAGGCGAGGATCCGGGAAAGGGGGGTGTTCCAGAGGTCTCCCCCAACCACCTCCCGCTCCGGCTAAAAATTCTTTGAAATGCTACGCCAAAGTCCCTTTTGGGGAGTTGGGACTTCCCCCCCCCCTTCTCCCGCCCCCCCCTTTTCTCCCCCCCCCCTTCTCCCCCCCCCACCCCCTCCCCTTGTCCACCCCCCCCCCGCCCCCCTCCGTCCTCCCCCCTTTCCATCATTGTTACATTTCGGTGCGTGGCGAGATGGAGGATACATTGATTTTTCGGCCACTAAAGGCAAGGTCTAGTGTCAGGCCGGAGGCCTTTTGTGTCAGGGCTAGGACCCAACAGCTATGGACGGCTGACTGACTCAGCGCGCTAAATAAGTTCACCGACAGCCTCGTTTTCAGCTGCAATCTGTTTTCACTTCCGGTTGCTAACGTTTCAATGACCGATGTCTTTGCTAGTGTTACGCGTCGTTTGAAAATCACGATTTTTGTGTCTTTATTTAGCAATCTGAATTTTTTTCTACGCATACGTCGATAGGAAAATCAGTCGAGTTTATAACCCTGTGTTTAGATTTTTTGTCAGCCATTTCTGAAACCCCTAATTAATCCCAGAGTCAACCACAGTGTGTTCCAAAATGACTGAGTGACATTGACACTAGTAGTGACAGTCCCAGAGCTTCGGTAGTTCCTAAATCAAGAGCAAGGAGGGCGCACAGTACAGGAGATTATTATTATCATATTATTTTCATATTTGTTTTGTAGTATAGGAGCGAAACACACACACACACAGACAAATTGTAGTACAGTGACATTTTTTTGGACAGATTATTTAGTTTTGGCACAAAAAAAAAGCTTTTCTTTTGGAATTCTGTTTTGAAAACAGCCTGGGTTTGAGAAGGTTATGCTGATTCTGTAACCAGTGTGGTTGTTCATGTAAAGGCCTAATGTCAAACTGGGGATTTAGTTTTGGGATAGGTGTTTGTGTTATATTTCAAAATATGTGTAGGTAACGAGTATTACAAGTTGTTCTTTCGTAAAGTGTGTGTGTTATATTGTGTGTGTGTGTGTGTGTGTATGTGCGTGTGTGTTGTATTGTGTGTGTGTGTGTGTTGTATTGTGTGTGTGTGTGTGTGTATTTAATCAGTGTTAGGGTATTTTTTTACCTTTATTTATTGTTTTGCTTGGCACTGTATGGTTTTTGAATTGTTTTATTAGAGATATTATTAAGTATAGGTAAACATTGTTTTTATTACCAACATATTACTTGTTATATGTGTGTTAGTACTTAGAACTTTTAACGTTAAGCTACTTTTAAACATTGTTTGTTTATATTTTAGGTTTATATATAGGTTATTTCTTAATTATGCGTGTGAGTGTGTGTGCTTGTCTGTATTTGTATTTCTTTTAAAACATGTCTTTTCATATATATATAGACTATTTTTTATGATGTTTAACGTATTTTATCTCATAATGTTATCATATTGTTTAAATATTTTATCCTTGTGTGTGTATGCGTACGAGCGCTTAGAGCAAGCTATAAGTTTGGTTTTGCGCTTTATAAAATAAATTATTATTATTATTATTATTATTATTATTATTATTATTATTATTATTATTATTATTATTATTATTATGTCCAACTCCAAGTCCAGCAGTTCATCTTCAACCTGAAAATCAAAACAAATGGAAGTCATTTGGACTTCAACACAGCAAATAACACAGCAAAAGCATCGACACTGCTAATGCATCAACACAGCAAATACATCAACACAGCAAACACATCAACACAGCAAATACATCAACACAACAAATGCATCAACACAGCATAACATAGCAAAAGCATCAACACAGCAAATGCATCAACACAGCAAATAACATAAAAGCATCAAAACACAGAAAAAGCAAATACCATCAACACAATAAGAGCAGATAACACAGAAGCAAATAACACAGCAAAAGCATCAAAACAGCAAGGTGAATAGCATCAACAATGCAAGGTTAATAGCATCAACACAGCACACAGTGCTTCGTTTTCTGTCTGAAGTGGAATGAATATTTTTTTTTTTAATGCTGTGTCTGGGATACCTGCAAATGTACTTAAGTTCTCACTTGATGGAATAAATCATAACTGTTTGAACAGTTTACTGTTTTGCTTACCATGAGAATTCGCTCAACTGTAGCGTCCATTGCGGTAGCAGACGTACCGGAAGTAACTACAGCGGTCAATCGCTTCGGTCAGGCTTCGCGAGACTCTGTTAGTGGCACAACGCGTGCGCGCTGAGTCAGTCAGCCGTCCATAGCTGTTGGGTCCTTGGTCAGGGTGAAGGTCCCAAACAAAAAAATGGGACCACCTCCCCCCCCCCCCCCACACGCACACACACAAACGCACACACACACACACACACACACACACACATACACACACACACACACACACACACACACACACACACACACACACACACACACACCGAAGTAACTAATCCGCCCTACTGACTTTGTACAGAAAGGTTTGTAAAATAAGAAAAAGAAAATTCTTACATAGCATTGTTCATTAACAAGGTTATTGCATTGTCAGTTCGGCAGGCAACCAAGTCTTTAATTATCAAAAGTCTTCGGTCTCTGTCACGGTCTCAAGATTCAAGATGATTTTATTGTTGCTGTGATAGAAAATAATCATACACAGCAAAAATTGTCTTGCCACCGCAGGTGCTGCTCACATTCACCCACTCGCTCATTCTACAAATTACAATAACAGAGCTACAAAATGGACAATGACTTGGGACGGTTGAAGCCCGTCGCCAAGGCATCTAATGGCCGCGCGGCGCCAGTGGCCTCATCCCGACCCGAACCACCCTGACACAAACAGAATGCTAGGACAGCCCTAAGTCTCCTGAACCCACTAGTATATGCTCTTTTGTTAAATTCCTACTTGACAAAAGCTAGTACATAAAAATACAAGTTAACAACAGAAAGAAATTACCATCGAAAGAAAGATTTGTTCAATAGCATGTCCGTTGAAATGTCCTGGAAAATCAAAGTGGCACAGTTGGAGTGCGCCTGAGTTGATCAGTGTTCAGGTCGAACTCTATAGGCAATAGATTTCCCTGTCCCCCATAACCCGCCCGTCAGGGCCGTCCATGATCACCTCGGTGCTGTGGACGTTAAACCCGAACTAACCAACCAAGCACCTGGAGGCCCGTCGCTTTAGTACAGCGCCGGTATTTAGAGGGCACCGCTCCGACAAAGTCCGTCCAAACTGTGACTATTTAAAACATATAAATATCATTCTGGTATCAGTCATGAGTCGTTATATTAAAATACCCACACACCCCACACACAGTCCTGTTCATTTCACTGGAACACTGCTTGTTGGGAAATGTATGTCAACAGCGAAAGTCGGTGAGCCAGGCAGATGCTAGATAAACACGGCCGCCGAGAAGGAAACGCAGTAACTAAGAAAATAGCAAAGCTCGCTGGTAGATGCTTTTCTGTATGCTTTCACGCTTTTCTGTGGAGTCAGACAGAACAATGAAAAATCTGGCACCAGTGTGCAAACACTGTAGGATGGACCCGGAATAGCACACGATTAGTTATTCCACAGTTCGTCTGCACGCTCTTCTTTGACTATAGAGGCTGGCTCGAAGTAACAAGTTGAAATTCCGACTGTTATTACACTGAAGATGAAGACGATCCGACTCAGTATTACAAAATAAAGACGATATTCTATCAAATAAGTTAGTGAAAAAAGTACATCACTGTTTCCTAGAAACTTGATGGCACAACACTACCTGGAAAATAATAATTATAGACGTCGCTTCAAAGCACAGTTGACGGATTTTGCCGGAGCGGCCGCCCGGCCAGGAGATGATGCCTGGCCGCCATCTTGCACCAGAACTGCTGGCCGGAAAATAATTATTGTTCTGCAAACTTACAATGAACTTCTGCAGCTCAAACTTAGTTGAGAAGCCGTGAAATAACTCACTGTGACATTTTACTGACGATGTGCACAGTGGACTTCGGCGCTATGAAATCTACTGTGTACTTAAATTCCCTTCATTAACGTCACCTCGGATTTCTTTGCAACGTGCACAACGATGACGCGAAATAGAATGCGGTTTTGATCTAACGGTAAACGCACCAACCCGGATTGAACTCGGGTTGAAACCGGGGAGATGTGCAAGTGTAAACGGCCTCTCTTACATTTATTGAAGGGACTTTTTAGGACGAGTCGAGGTGGGGCGAATTTAATAGCATGTCCATGATGTTAAAGGCGGGCAGGCTAAACCTCTAACAATTGAAGTAAGAAGATAAAAATTACGCTAACCTCGCTGCTGAACGTGCATTTGGCGCGAAGCGCCGTGTGTGCGTATGTATGTGTGTATATGCGTATTTATGTATGTGTGTGCGTATGTATGTAAACAAGAGAATCACCGATATTTCTGTGTACACAAAAGCTTGAAACTTGGCGAAATATTTTCTTACGACAGCCGCCGAGCATATTGTAATTGAATGTCTCACTGGAGACATAAACACCCTAGGAAGTCGGTTGACCCAGATTAGAATCCGTATTTTTTGTTATATTTACTTGAACTTTTGCATATAGCTAGTTTGGAGAAAGACATTGGATGAGTTCGTTAGCCAGCTTTGTATCCTGTCAACTTCTTTAGTAAAAATTAATTCTTTTCAGAAAAGAATTAAAACACTTAAAAAATTTTACTTCTAGAGAAAGTCAGACAGTGGCGGTGATGTAAAGAGGCAAATCCGTCTGCACGCAAACGCTGACATAAATGGTACTCTAAATATGACGTCATTCTCTCTCTCTCTCTCTCTCTCTCTCTCTCTCTCTCTCTCTCTCTCTCTCTCTCTCTCTCTCTCTCTCTCTCTCTCTCTCTCTCTCTCACACACACACACACACACACACATGCGCGCATACACAGGAGGGATAGATCTTCATGCGCCCTCCAGGCGCATAAGGATCTATGCCACTTGGAGATGTTTGGAGAGCGCGCGCACGCACGCACTAATACTCATACACACATCGACGCGCTTTCAGTAGAGCAGGCAGGTGACCCGTGTACTTAGTATATCATGTAGCTAGGTAAAGTCAACCTGCTTTCACACAAATTATAACAAGACAGAAATTGTACCGTGCAGTTCTAGTTTTGTCACCATTTTCTCAAGCCTGTAAAGCAAAAGTAAAACTCATCATCACGTTAAATATAAAATTACGTAAAAACTAAAACTTACGTCATGGCAAATGACGTTTAACAAATCAATGACGCGTATATCCTGCGCCCTTTATAGAACTCACTGACGCACTGGCAGATCTGCGAGACTTTTTCAATAGTGGATAATTCAACATCAGAATCAGGGCAAAGACAACAGGTAGAGAGACCATTGACAGCAAGGACAGCTCTGATATAGAAGGGACTTTGTGGGTTATGGTTCATCCCATCTTGCTCTTGTTTTTCGGTTTTTGGGGGGTGTTTTTTTGTTTTTTTGTTTGTTTTTTGTTTTGTTTTGTTTTGTTTGTTTGTTTGTTTGTTTTTGTTGTTGTTTTATTTGTTGTTGTTGTTGTTTTTTGTTTGTTTGTTTGTTTGTTTTTTGTTGGTTTGTTTTGTTGTTGTTTTTTGGGTTTTTTGTGTGTGTGTGTGGGGGGGGGGGGGGAGGGTTCATTCACAGGCACAGAAATGCGTAAACATACGCTAAATATTAAACGACAACAACATCAACAGCAACAACAACAACAAGGATACATATCATAATAATGTGAAACTGCCCTCAGGTATTTTAGATATAATCGGCAAAACGTGGCTTGCACAAGTCGACCGGTTTGTAGCGTTTCAGGCGAATTTGACCGTGACACGTCACATTCTGGGGGACACAAAAAGCCTTGCGAACGACAAAAAGAAGATGAGTAAGCGGGTAAATTAATTTTGAAATGAAAAATGACTGGAGGTTGTTTCCGTTTGCCGATAACCGATGCTTATATTTGTGGGTTTCTATCGTTTCATATGTGACACAGTAGACGAACGTTTATCTGATTAGCAAGGAAATGGACGGATTGACTGCAAACAGGCCTGTTTCGGAAGTTTTTGGTGTGCACTTTTGATTTGTACCGACGACATTTACCGTACGATTTCCCAACGCTTGCAGACGATTTTTTTTTTTTTTTTTTTTTTTGGACATCGGATACATGACACCGGCTAAAAGGTTAGAAACCCGGAATTCGCACACAAAATTCATGGAGATATAAAACAGACATTAGCATATGTTTTATTGATGTTTTATGTACTAGAAACGCACCAAAAAAACAACAACAACAAATACACTGATGCTTTATTTAATGCGCACAGCACGCCTTCCAGAGTAAGGTAACTGAATTCCTCTTTTCGAACGTCTTTTTTAAAGCGATTTTGGTCCTTATTTCCCTGATTTCACCACTTTATCCAGCTATAATAATAATAAATAATTAATAATTATAATAATAATTACGGTATTTGTAATGCGCTTATCTTATAATAATTATAACTCTAAGCGTGCACTCACAACTCGCACACGTACCACAAATATTGAAATACATTACTACGGTCAGCTTGCGGTGGGGAGTGTGGTGATATAGTGCTAAGAACTGTTGAAAGAGGTGAGTTTTGAGGGCGGACTGGAAGGAGGAGAGAGAGTGTTTCTGACGAAGAGAGAGTGGGAGGGTGTTCCAGGTGGATGGACCGTAGACGGAGAAGGAGCGGGGGCCGAAAGTGTTGAGATTGGTGCGAGGGATATGGAGGCGGAGAGGGTCGGAGGCAGAGCGGAGGGAGCGGGAAGGTGTGTAGGGGTGAAGTAAGTTGGAGAGATAGGCAGGAGCGCAGTTGTTCAGGGATTTGTAGCAGAGAGACAGAATTTTGTATTGGATGCGTTGAGGGATGGGGAGCCAGTGAAGGAGTTTGAGCAGGGGTGTGATGTGGTCGGATTTTTTTTTTCTTCTTCTGAGGACGAGGCGGGCAGCATTGTTCTGGACGCGTTGGAGAGTGAAAGTGGTGGAGTGAGGGAGGCCGGAAAGGAGAGATATACAGTCCCATACGCTTAAGTCGAACACCGATAAGTCAAACAACGCTTAAGTCAAAAAATTTTTTTTACCCCGGTCAAAGCTGTTCTTTCTATGACTAATTTTACAACGGATAACTCGAACTCGCTTAAGTCAAACTTCGGATCAGTCGAACGTGTTTCTTCGCTAAAATGTAGGATAAGTCGTACTCTTTTTTTTTTTCTTTTTTTTTTAATGCCGTTCCCTACGCCGCTGTCAAAGACGAATAGGTCGATAAAACGTTTAAGTCGAACCATTTTCCCCCTGTCCAAAGCTGCTCTTTTATGACTCATTTTTTTCAAAGTATTTCTAAAACGGTCCAGGTGCGGTTAATTAAACTTCGGTCGATAAGTCGAATGCGTTTCTCGTTTTTCAAACTTAGATAACTCAGATCATTTTTCCCCGTGGCAAAGGCTGCTCTTTCTATGACTAATATTTAAGTGAAAACGGCTCCGCTAAATCGAACCGAACTCGGATAAGTCGAACACAAATATTTATGGTCTTTCAAATGATCCCAGTATGTCATAAAATAATGCTGAACAAAGAAGCTAACAGGTTTTGTAGTCTAAATGTAAGTAATGAAAGACTTCTCTGCTCTCCTCGGTTTTCTTTTGTGCGTAGGAGAGTTCCAACATTTACCAGGGGCACTAGAAAACCTTTGTTGCGTGTGCATATCCACATGGATTGTGAACAGAGTACAAAAGGCTCCGCTAAGGCAAGACACTGAGAATCTGTTTTATCAGGGACGTTTAGCACCCAAAGCCCACCCTTGAGCAGACGGTTTTAATGCCACCATTGCGTCACATTTCTTGCGGTTTCTTTTGTTTTTGTCACTGATTAGTTTTGTTGTATGTTTTGGCCATATACGTAACAATCGTAAGGAACTGAGGACAATAACCACAAAATGAGTTTTACGTGAATTCTCTCTTCTTTCTTTGTTGATCATTACTGATGGTACAGAAATGAGAAGTGTACTCATCTCTGTGATATCAGTTTGTTTGGAAAGAAGGTGCGTCTGACTTTACTAGGATGAAAAGATGGAGTACAGATTAAATTATCATCCACATGCAATGAGTTTGGTGAACTTTTAAGTCCAAAAGTTTGTTCATTTGAATGTAAATTCCCTGAGTCTGGGTTTGAGAAAATTGCCACAGGGAGAAATAACATCCTGAATTATAGCTGTTTACAGAAGTCGCCGGGAAAGTTCCGCGTAGGACGGTGTCTGTCTGTTCCGTCTGTCTGTCTGTCTGTCTGAGTCTCTTTCCTCTGCATCCGAGAGATTCATTTCAAGTTTTCAGTAAATTCTGACGTGCTTTTGTAAGAAAACCTTCTGTCTGTTCTTTTTGTCTGTTTGAAGATAATTTTTCATATCCCCTGCGGTTCGACTTAAGCGTCGTCGACTGTAATCTATGCTACTATAGATTGTTTGATTTCCTCTTTTTAGCTTACATCCACGTTCAAGGTTTTCATAATATAATACAAAGTGTTTTTTAATGACACCCCTGCGTTGTGACCGGTACTAAATAATGACTCTTTGACAAGTAGAATAAATTTATTATTTCTGTACATTTCTCAGACAGTACATCAATTTGTCAATGACGTATACGTACATAGAGCGGCTGGCTGAAGATACCAGCCCAGTATTGTGCATGAGTAAAGGGCACAGACTGAAATTTATTTTGACATTAATGTTATGATGTGGCTTGAGCAGTTTACAACTGGCAGCCCAGCTCTAAGTATATATGATGTTCATCTCTCGTAACGATTACTTGTGAATTACGACAGAAACACAAAACACTGACTGTTGTATAATGGGGTTTCTCCTGCAAAGGGACACTTTATTCCACGTTCAAGTTAATTCCCGCACTCGATTTCTAATTGCATTTTAAATGTTGATTTCGGTATTGCTATCTTCTAGAAACGTCGAGATGGCGTCAGCGTGCCCAAAGCAGTCCGAGTGTCCATTGTGTCAGTCCCTGTGTCTGAGTCCCACCATCTTACCCTGCGGACACCTGCTGTGTCGGAAATGTCTACGTGTCACCCTGGAGGACAAGGGACACAACCCCGGCTGCCCCTTCTGTAGTCACATAATCCCTAGGGCGCAGGGGCAGACAATCAGCCATCTGGCGGACCAGCTGGGCAAGGATCTCATCCTTGAGGATCTGGTCATGGAGCAACTAGCGGGTCAGGGCCAAGTCTTCTGCCTGGTGTGTCCCAACAAAGTGGCCACCAAGATATGTGTGGACTGTGCGGAAATGTACTGCGACGGTTGTTCTGTTGGCCATAAGAAGATGAAGGTCTCCAAAGACCACGTGCAGCAGGACCTGCCCCAGGCTCTTAGCAATACATCATCATCCGCCCGCTTCTCTGCCAGTCCTCAGCGCCTCCACACCTCATCTTCAGACATCATTTCCTCTTCTCCATCTCAAGACAGCATTCGATACGACCACGACATCCGCCCTAGATCCCGGCTGGACACAGACCAGGCATCTCTAAAACATGAAGCCAGACTGTTCAAGGAAGAAGTGTCACGCCTGAGGCAAGCGGTTGGCGTGGTTAGAGCCAACATAGTTCAGCTGCAGGAGGTGGAGAGGAGGCTAGAAGGACAGTACCAGCTGCTGGAGACCTATACAACCCGTCTGGAGAACGCCGATCAAGTGCTGGTAGCTAGCGCACGCGCCCTGCTGCCCCGCCTGAGGCGTGTTCGCCAGGACTGCCGCCCGCCCCCCGAGGCCGCTCTGACCAGCCTGACACGACACGTTAACTGCCTGGTGCAGTCTGGGACAGACACAGGTAAGCACGACGTATGGTCTCTGGATGATTTTTAGGTCCTACTATTTATAGAAGGGACTTTTTAGGACGGGTCGAGGTGGGGCGAATTTAATAGCATGTCCATGATGTCAAAGGCGGGCAGGCTAAACCTCAAGCAATTGAAGTAACAAGATAAAAATTACGTCATGTCTAGTTACCCTAACCTCGCTGCTGAACGTACATTTGGCGCGAAGCGCCGTATGTGCGTATGTATGTGTATATGTGCGCATGTATGTGTGTGCGTATGTATGTAAACAAGATAATATCCGATATTTCTGTACACACAAGCTTGAAACTTGGCGAAATACTTTCTTAAGTGGATGGATAAGAGAGCCGCCGAGCATATTGTAATTCAGTGAATGTCTCATTGAAGATATAAACAACCGTTTATAGGAGGTCGGTTGGCCCAGATTAGAGTCAGTAATTTTTGTCACATTTACTTGAACTTTTGCATATAGCTAATTTGGGGAAAACATTGGATGAGTTTGTTAGCCAGCTTTGTATCCTTTCAACTTCTTTAGTAAAAATTAATTCTTTTCCAAAAAAAAATTATTCAATTAATTTTTTTAATGACTTCTAGAGAAAGTCAGACAGTGGCGGTGACGTAAAAGAGGCAACACCGTCATCACGCAGACACTGAAATAATACTCTAAATATGACGTCATTCTCTCTCTCTCTCTCTATCTCTCTCTCTCTCTCTCACACACACACAAACATGCGCGCATCGCCAGGAGGAATAGATTCTCACGTGCCCTCCAGGCGTATGGGGATCTATGCCTCTTGGAGATGTTTGGAGCGCGCGCGCGCGCACGCACTAACACACACACACACATCGACGCGCTTTCCAAAGAGCATGCAGGTGAACCGTGTACTTAGTATATCATGTAGCTAGGTAAAGTCAGCCTGCTTTCACACATAATATAGCAAGACTGAAATTATAGGGGAGGAGCCCCTATTATGAAACAGTGCTTATTATGAAACACCGTGCTCCCGGCGAAACGGAATAACTTTTCCATATTCCGCCTGTGCAGTAATATAGAGCTACTTCAGTGAGCCTTATTTAAAGTACAAGAATGTCAAGCCTGATGAAAACGAAAACACGCCTAGAAAATGTGATTTTTGAACCTTCTGCATCTAATTTATCGCCATTTTGAAACACCTACATCAGAATTCAGTTTTTTGATTTAAAAAAAAAAAGCCACTCTTATCATGAAGAGCAATCTTCGGACATCAGAATACTGATAACCAGCGGCAATCGTTTTGGCTCTCTGTTTGTTGTTTTGGAGGCAGGCATTTTTCTGGAGAGGTATCTTGTTCCTATTATGAAACATAAAGAGCACCAAATATGAAACGTGTTTCATAATCAGAACACTGTTTCATATAAGGAGCAGTGTTTGTCTAGCGTATATAGCGGAAACCATCCAGCCAGTTTGTTCCAAATTTCAGATGTTGATACTTTTTCTCAGGAGAGAGTATCCCACACCAGGATCATGTCACTTTGGTCAAGGTCAATGTCACAACGGCTACATTTATTATGTATGCCATTTTCCAGGCAATGTTACTGTAAACACCGAAACGACGTGATCCGAATGGCAAATTGTGATATTTTGTGACGACACAGAGTGTTGCATAACAGAATCTATTAACTGCCGTAATGGCCAAGGTCACAACGGCCATATTTGTTTTGTGCAGGATTGTGTGCTTGGCAATATTTTATTAACCATTGGACCTTTTCAATCAAATTTTATAGTATTTTACCATATCACACACTGCCATCAATCTTAACTGTGCCTCTACCTCAAGGTCAAGGTTATAGTTGCCATATCTTTCTTGCAGATTATTGAGTAGAGAATACCTCTGAAATCGCTGTACTGATTTGCTCTGAACTTTTAGGAAAAGATGCCTTATCCTCATATGTGATGTTTTTTAACAGAATGAATTCACGACCTGTAAGATGGAGGTCGCAGAGGACATATTGTGTGTGTGTGAGCCTTTGTGCAGGCAATATATCTGAAACCATAGGCCCGATTTTTTCCAACTTTTGTTTCATGATATTTGCACTTAACCCCGTCACAGCTGAAAACTCTCAATAGGATCCATCTGCAAGACACATAGATCCTCATGAGCCTCGCGCGATCGCGGGGGCTCATGGCGAGTTTGGCTCTTGCTGGCACAACTGACATAATATTTAGTTGACGTTTGGGGCTCCTTGGAACTGAATTAGGAAAGATTTCAGAGATATAGTGGTAGTGAAGAGAATAAAACAGATATGTCAAAAACCAGGTTTATGTCGCTACATCACTTCAGTTGTCGGGAATGCTTTCAGACAGACAAAATGGCCCATTGCTGTCTGCCGGGAGGGGGTGGGGCTAAAACGTTGTTCCAAAAGCAAACCTTGTTGGCTTAGGTGTGACAGCAAATGTGAAACAGTATAAATGTAGTCACCAATCGTCCATGCAGACGCTCTTCAGCCGCCGTGTGTGTATGCGTGCGGTTTGTATAAGGCAATTTCTTAGGGACTATAACATTCACAGACTTTAAACTCGACACAACTGTAGTTTACAAGAACAAGTTTACCTACATATTTCACCTGTAGAAAAGGTCAAGGTCATCCCAGGTCGATGTGTTTGTAAAGATTAGTCATTTTTCGCAAACACAATTTTTAAAAGTTATTTTAGGGAGCAAAAGTTTGAAAGTAACTAAGTATGCATTTTATGCCACGAATACTATTGCGAATGACCCCTCTTTAAGGTATAGGGCACGGTTTAAAAAAAAAAAAAAAAAAAAAAAAAAAAAAAGAACGTGCGGGAGATTCCGTAGACCTTTCAGTGGGAACTCTTCGTGTGGGCGGAGTCACAGTTGCTGAGAATGTGAAGAAGGTGAGGACCTACAAATGCGCCACTTGTTGACTATCAAACGAGGGGCGGGTGGTGCTCGTGTTACTGCGGGTGGGAGGTCGCGGGAAGGGGGAGAGAGGTCTGAAGACCTTTTCACCAATGGGCGAAAAAACACACGACGGGCAGTTTACAATTTCCAAGAAGAGGCGCTGGAGGGTGTGTGTGTGGGGGGGGGGGGGGGGGGGGGGGCGGGGGAGGGGGTTTCCAAACTCCCCAAAATGGAAAATTACACATTAAAAAATATCCTGGGAGCCGTGCACCTTGGAACACCCATCTCCCCCTGAATTTGCTTGTGAATATGCTGTTACATAAACCTGTGTCGATAATGCTAGCTTGTGTCAAGTTTTACTTCTAAGGTGGAAAAACTACATACAGTAGCTATTATTCCCCCATACATAAAACATTTTCAAAACACTTGCTGACATGCCTGCCCTTTGACCTTTGGAAGGAGCCAATCAAATTAATATGCATAGACAGTTTAACCATTAGCAAAACATTTCCACTGTGGTCTTATTGCAGAGTTTCCATACGAACTACCTGTAATAACAACAACCTAAAATAAAAGCCTTCTTACTTCTCGTGACCTTTGACCTTAACGAGAGGTTAACTTAGTAGAGCTGCAACAAAAGTTGTATCATCAGTTTTCTCTTTGGCAAGTTTTAAAATAAGATTATAACTATTTTCTTTGAAAATCGCCCGTTTATTGACCTTTGTAACCTTGACCTTCATGGAGGTCAGCGCAAGTGAGAATCAAAGCTATTGTCAAATATGTTCACCGTGCCAATTAGAAGTCTGTGGCTCTGATGGTCTATCAGAAATTCAAAATGATAACATCCGTCACAATTGGATATACACAGGAGGATGGATGGATGGACACCTCAAAACCGCTCATCGGATGGAGGACTACAGCTGTGCAAAATGTCGGAAAGACAACTTCAAAATGCACAATTCACATCTAAATCGACCCTAACAGATCGGACTATGAACAGAAGCCGGACAATTTCAATTCCGTGGGCCAGACAACAGTACCTCGCAAAATCAGTATGAAGCATCAGCAATAACTAAGGTTGCTGTGTTAACGCTCCTGCTCCAGGCAATAACTCTTTTTTAGTTTACAATAATTTCCTTAAGAATGTTTTTAATGGGTCTTACAATATGGTGCGCAGAGGGACTATTCTAACATATGTGATACAATGAAGACCTGTCTGCTATTTTTTCCCCTTTGCTGCATAGGAGAGTTCCCCAGCCCCCACCCTATGAGTACCAGAAGCATCATAAAGCCACCGTTACGTATTAAGTATTGTGGGGGGAAAAAAAACGGTCGAAAAAGGCTTAGTTAAAGCAAGACAACACTGAGAACCCAGTCCGTTGTATCGGCGAAGGCCCGCCTTAGAGCAGGTCGCTTTCATGTTTGTTCGAACTTACAGACGAGTGATTTTGACTGGAGCGATCAATAACGAGAATACTTGTGAAACAAAAGTAAAATCATTATTCAAGCTAAAGATGAGTCACATCCACATCGCCCAAAAAGGAGTCTCGGATTGGTTCGTGAGTGAACGTTTCATCCACCCCAAAACAACACTTCGTATTATTTTCCGTTTTTAATAAAGTGGATACGTGCGAAGCAACTGTATCTACATTATGGATGTATCTGTAGAACATTTGTAGGACTTTATTTTAAGAATCCGTAACTTTTCTTATAACATGAAAAGCTGGGTCTACTGGCAATTTGTTATATCCGGTGGTTGCAGTAATTGTGAAAAAAATTATCCAAACCAGTGAAGGGAAAAATCATTTCATTATCGAAGCTAAGACGACTCGCATCCACAACGCAAAGAAGGGACGTTAGGCTCAGGAAATTAGCTGATTTGATTAAAGTCCCCCCCCCCCACCCCCTCCACCCCCCCCCCCCACACCCCGCCCTCTCCTCTCCATGATTTTTTTACTTAAAACATAAAAGAAAAAGTATTTAAAAAAAAGAGATTAAGCATAAACTGTCGTTTACTTATGGTAATTGCAAACTACTCTAATTAAATGATTCTACATTAAAATGCCCTGTAAATTAATGAAAATATGCTGAAAACAAGCCTTTGTCGATATGTTGGGATTAATACCTTAGAAAGTCTGACATTTCGCTTATAACAAATTCCGCTAACAACAACAAAAAAATATCCGTCCCTTGTGAATTTGTTATAACCGGACATTACTGTAAGTCCCTATGTTGTGTTAGACAATAAAATACTGAAGTCTCTATGTCGTGTTAGACTACACAATAAGTCCATGTGTTGTGTTAGATTACAAATAAGTCTACGTGTTGCGTTTGATTACAAAATAAGTCCCTGTGTTGTGTTAGATTACAAGATAAGTCCCAATGTTGTGCTAGACAACAAAATAAGTCACTATGTTGTGCTAGACTACGAAATAAGTCCCTATGTTGTGTTAGACTACAAAATAAGCCCCCATTTTGTTTAGACTACAAAATAAGTCCGGTTGATGTGTTAGACTTCAAAATAAGCCCCCATGTTGTGTTAAACTACAAAATAAGCCCCTATGTTGTGTTAGACTGCAAAATAAGCCCCCATGTTGTGTTAGACTACAAAATAAGCTCCCATGTTGTGTTAGACTACATAATTAGTCTCTATGTTGTGTTAGACTACAAAATAAGTCCCTAGGTTGTGTTGACTTCGTGTTCCATTTAAATCGTTCAGCTCTGTTTTACGCCAACGGGAGATGGATCGACCATGATAGTTCAAGGGTGGTGACAGAATAGCTTGGCGCCCTGAGGCTCCCAGTGTATACTTCCTGTTTAACCCATTCGAGACGTGCAGTATACGGATACAGTATAGCAGTATACGGATACACGGCTATTTCCTATCTGCTTTTTGCGGCGTCTACATGATTTATGCGCCGCTGACGTCTCGAATGAGTTAACATACGCAGTGGATACATGCACACCGTTAGACTGTGCACGTGTTTATCCTGGTGTTTGCATGTGTGTACTCGTAAGTTTATTATTATTGTCAGTGATGTTCCCTTGCACTGTGTACATAAAACGCTGCGAGATTAGCGAGTAGAGGGCCGGAGAGTGTAGCAATGAAGAGGTTCTCTGGTTCCGGATACATGAAGTGGAACCGTTTTCCCTAAACACTGAAGACGGTTGTGGAAAATCTTCACACGTCAGAAAATGTTACACCCAGCTACAAAATATATTTTAGCAAATACCTTTAAAGAGTTCACCACTGAGTAACCTCCCCTGGTCTTTTATGCAATTATAATAATTCATCATTTCTGAAATTTCAAATGGAAAAAAGGTTCCCGGTCAACACACATATTTCACAGTGCACACCTTTCTTGCAGAGGATAATGTTTTCATTCCTACGTCAAACGACCAATCCCATGAGCGCAAACCTAACCATGTGACTTCTAAAAATAAATCTCCTGTAGCGATTAATGGTGGACCTTTATGTAGCCTAAATAAAAGTGCCACTAGACAAGTCTGTTAGTGACAAACTTCCATGTAGCTCATTTCTAGTGAGCCGCGTTCTGACCTCATTGAGTTTCAGCTTTGTTCGGCCAAAACTTACACGCTAAACAACAAAGCTTCCCATTTTAGTTCGAAGCAATACATCTGCTAGATTTGTTTCTAAGACGACAGCATCCAATTTTCAGCAATATTTTCCATGAAACACGCGAGACTACACATAGAGCAGGCCGTCGCCGGATCGAAAATGATGCACCAGGATCAATGCCACGTGATTGTCGCTACAATGCCGAATATTAAATTCTAAACTTTTTGTTAACAATAGTCAAAAATTAAAACTGTTATTGTTATATCGCATTAATCTGACAATATGTAGACAGTACGGCTCGTAACGCTCTTTCCAAAAGGAGTCAAACTAAAATTGACAAGCTGCCAGCCAGTCATTTGCGCATGACCCCTTGCAACAGCAGGGGCTCCCTCAGAACATGTATTGAGGTCAACTCAGTATCGCGTAAGCCACAGCAGTTAGAAGTTTGATCAGCTTGACTACTTTTATGAATATAGCGGAGGAATGAAAACAAACACGTTCAGTATTGGCAGCTGGGGCCGTTTGCTACACGGACCCTTCGGGCGATCAAAGTAACCCGCAGTGTAAATTGCACAGACCTTCGGCCTTGTGTGTACAATAGTCTCTTGACCACCCCTGCTACTAATAACTTATTATACAGGTGTATTGCTGATCTCAGCAGTTTAACCCTTTCCCTGCCACTGTATGTACATTTTTGTTTCTGAAATCTTTGTTCATTCAACGACCAAAAGCCACAGCCGTCCAAGAAACATAATGTACATAATTAAAATTATGGGCCCCAGTGTTTCGGTCGTAGGCAGCGAGCGCCGGCCAACCCGGCTACGCCTGTCACCGCGGACGGCCTAATGTCAACAAAAAAATGGCTGAGCGCAGATGCCGGCTGCATAGCTCGGCTCTGATGCTGACCTAGTGTACACGCAAACCGAGTGAGGGATTTGTATAGTGCTATTCTTAGCCTTACGCGCTCAGCGTAGCTTTGGACTGAGATTTTTTCCATTTAAAGTTTCTCCGTCTTCAAATATCTTTTGTTGTATTCATAATTATGGCAACGCCATAGCAGCAAAACTCTCCTTCCGTAAGTCAACAAGCAACTCAGAATACATTTCCCAAATATATATTATATCAGTTCAAGACGAAATGGCCTTCTGTCAAAGCGAATTGGTCTGAGCAAGAGGCATAGATCCTCATAAGCCCCCTCTGTCGCTGGGGCTGATGAGGATCTATGTATCTTGCAGTTATGTTCGCAGATATTATTATCTGTGCATACGTGTGTGTGCGTGTGTGTGCGGTGTGTGTGTGTGTGTGTGTGTGTGTGTGTGTGTGTGTGTGTGTGTGTGTGTGTGTGTGTGTGTGTGTACAGATGGAATCCATTTCGACCCAATGACATCCGTGCCGACCAGGACTTTTACTTTCACGCCTAAATCAGCAAGTGACTCTCACACAGAAGGACTTTGGGTCGTCTCTATTGTAGCCACAGACGACGGCCGGCTGGTGATGGCAGACTACAGAAACGGCATGGTCAAGGTGGCTGACGTCAGACCGCCCACAACACAGGACATTAACCCCGTGGCGCATGCCGACACTAGTACCGTTCACAGTACTGGTTACTGCATGCTTAAGGGGATTAAACTTGATACAGCACCATTGAGACTGGCCCTTCTCCGTGACGGTCAGGTCGCTGTGACAGGCGGTGGGAAACGTATTTACTTTGTTAACGTTACTGGCACACTAACTGTTGAATCACATGTGATGACAAAAAGACAGTACCATGGGGTGGGTTCACTGACAGACGATGACACTCTGCTGACTGCATGCGAGAAAGACACAGACGGACCTTCCTCTATTGATGTTCTGACGCGGGCCGGAGTTGTCATAAGGACTCTGGTTGATTCCTCAACCCTCACTGCTCTGTCCAAGCCACTCCACCTATGCGTACACAACCGCACGGTGTGGGTGTCTGACCGTGATGCCGACTCTGTGTTTGCCGTGGATGTATATGCAGATGGTGTGGGCAGGACGCACAACCACACTGACCTGAAGGCACCGCGCCAAGTGGCAGTTGACAACGCTAACAATTGTTACATAGCAAGTGCCAGTGGTCAGTGCGTGCTGGTGGTGACCTCTAGCGGACAATGGCGTCGGCTGCTCAACAGTTCAGAGCATGGGGAGGCAACGCGTGTCTACCCCAGGGCATTGTGTATCATGGACTGGGGAGTGGTGGTCGCGTGGGATGGAGTGATAGGCGACTCCTCTGGTGCCGGCAGTGTTGTTTTAGGGTATAAGCTGACGTGAGCGTTCAAGTACACGTGCGTGCCGGCGTGAGACTGATTCTGTGGTGGCAAGGTGCATAGATTCTAGTGAGCCCCCGCATGTGCGGGTGCTCACTAGAATCTATGCACCTTGCAGTCAAACTGAACTTGCAGCAGTCCGGCTTGTGTGAGAAACAACGACCAACTGGAATACATTTATAACTCACCGGCTCCGGGAACAGTGGCATTATACACAGATCCTAGTCAGTGAGTCCAACATTTGCGGGATTCACTAAGATCTATGCTTCTGGCAGTCAGACCGTGACATTTTCAAAAATATATTTTAATTAGAGAGAGCGTGCATTTTGTCTGTGATTCTTATTCATTTTATGTGTGAGTGTGTGCTATTGTGCCCGTGAGATGATGATAAAAGACCAAGATTTTTATATATTGGGCCGGATTATTGAAATGTATTGTCCCAAGGTTTTAGAATCCGTTTCAGTATAGAAGCCTGATTGAAAGCATACTGACTTTTAACATCACTGCTTGGTTGGCAACCTCAGTATGAAAAACAGGGGCAGACTGGTCAGCCGGAACAGCTGGGAAGAACATTGGCCTAGCACTGTACCATCATAGGGCTGTACGAAGGAAAGCTGCTAGCATTGTCAGTGATCCTCGTCATGTTTTTTAAGAAGTCTTTTATTCCAACTGCTGTCTCGATTTTGAACTCTTATTTATAACGTCGTGATATATAATGTGTGTTCTACTTAACATTACCTCCCATCTTGTGATAGATTGCTTGTGATAGATTGCCTGTGATAGATTGCTGCAATGATAATTTTAATGAAATGTTCTCATACTGTTTATTAGTGTCTTGTTTTGTTGTTTTACCAAAGGCAAATTTCTGTCGTGCTTTGACTCGAACAGACAATAAAGTTGTATTGTATTGTATTGTATTGTATTGTATTGTATTGTATTGTAACCCCGACCTGGGCCTCAGTTATTTTTATTATTATTATTATTATTTTATTATTTATTTATTTATTTTTTATTTTATTTTATTTATTTATTTATTTATATTCTTTTTATTTATTTATTTATTTATTTTTTTTATTTTATTATTATTATTATTATTCTTATTATTATTATTATTTTTTATTTATTTATTTTTTTTTTTTTGGGGGGGGGGGGGGGTGTAGGGGGATGGCTCTAGAACCGAGGCTCGAAGCCAACCGCTGAAAATCAGTGACGCACTAACTTAGCTGATAATTGGTGGCGAACAAGATATTTTTTATCTTCACGCTCTCAGAAGGTCTAAATTGACTGTAGGTGTCGTGGCACACACTAGAATCGAAGCGGATCCGTTGCTTTGGGTAGGTTGTTTTCGTCGTTAGACCCGAAGAAATCTCCAATTTTGAACACGTGATGCTTGTACCTCCGCCGCACATATGTCTTGGTAAAAGTATTAGCTGATGGTGCAGAGTGAATTACTTAGTATTTTTCTTTTTCTTCCCGTAAAGAGACTTCCCAAGGAGTACAGTGTTTTCATATGTACTGCAAGAATGAGGCGTCAAAGGAATGATTATGAACAAGAATATGACGTCATCTTGCTGTCGAGTGTCGTAAATGTTTTCTCAGTGTTGTTATAATATGCTAATGACGTGGAATCTATTTATCCGCCCACATTCTTCAGTGACAGTGGATTGTGCATTGAATAAAACCTTCTACATGAGTTTATGGTGACATTGGAGCTCCAGGTAGGTTGCTTCTCTGGTTTCTTCATTTTTTTTTTTTTTTTAATTTTTAATAGGTCGTTTAGCACCGCGCCACGACTCTTACACGTTTTTAACGTACGGCATAAACTCTTGTCTTGAAATGAACAAACTAACGTCGTAAAATTAAATAAAAGACGACTGACGTGCAACAAGAGCAAAGTGCTAACTCGACAGAAACATCCCGAGAGCAGAAGGTCTTCGGACATGTGGGACTCAGCTGACCCCTCAGTTGGCCTCTATTACAGTACAGTTATGTGCGCTCCAGTTACGTTTTAATTTGAACAGTAGACGTTGATCGGAAATCAGAAGTAGTTCAAAAACTGAACGACGACAAAACGGAAGCCATGCTGGTAGGCACTCGCCAGAAACTCTCCCAGCTCCCTCCCTCTCTCCACCTTCAACTCGACAGCACCCCCATCTCCCTCTCTGACTCGGCCAAGAACCTCGGCGTTATAATCGATTCCTCTCTGTCCATGACCAGCTTCGTCTCCGCCACGGCCCAAGCATGCTATTTCCACCTCCGCCGCATCAGTCAGATCAGAAAATACCTCACTACCGAAGCTGCCACCAAACTTGCTGTCTCTCTCATCTTATCTCGCATCGACTACTGCAACTCTCTCCTTTCCGGCCTCCCTCACTCCAACACTTTCACTCTCCAACGCGTCCAGAACAATGCTGCCCGCCTCGTCCTCAGAAAGAAAAAATCCGACCACATCACAACCCTGCTCAAACTCCTTCACTGGCTCCCCATCCCCCAACGCACCCAATACAAAATTCTGTCTTTCTGCTACAAATCCCTGAACAACTGCGCTCCTGCCTATCTCTCCAACTTACTTCACCCTTACACACCTTCCCGCTCCCTCCGCTCTGCCTCCGACCCTCTCCGCCTCCACATCCCTCGCACCAAACTCAACACTTTCGGCCCCCGCTCCTTCTCCGTCTACGGTCCATCCACCTGGAACACTCTCCCACTCTCTCTTCGTCAGAAACACACTCTCTCTCTCTCTCTTTCTTCCAGTCCGCCCTCAAAAATCACCTCTTTCAACAGTTTTAGCACTATATCACCACACTCCCCACCGCAAGCTGACCGTCGTAATGTATGTCACTATTTGTGGTACGTGAGTCGTTGTCTAAAGCGTGCGCATGCGTGCGCGAGTTGTGAGTGCGCGCTTAGAGTTATAATTATTATAAGATAAGCGCATTACTTATACCGTAATTATTATTATTATTATTATTAAAATGGTGCGTGTGACGACAACAGTAAAGTCTGGACAAACGTGCGATATCGCATGTTTGTCCGGACTTTTAATCCACTGTTTGCGTCACAATACGGGCCCGCAGTTTTGACCTACTTCAGTGTAACTTATGGAAATCGTCAGTTTGTGATATAGGCCTAGTATTCATGCAATTCGTGAAGTTAGGGACGTGAATCGCCGTCTTGCACTTTAGGCTGCGTATCATGAACTGAATCAATCAATCAGTCCGAGACACTGAGTCCAGCCACCCATCCGGCACCCGCCAATAAATCAATCGCAACACGAAAGCCGAAGCGCCGGCACTGAATCAAGTTAGCGGCACTACTGATAATAACTTATTATCAGTATTATATAGTGGCAGCTTGATTCAGTGCAATGACTGATTGCGTTGAGCAAGCACGTCACAGTAATACAAGCATTTCAGCGATATACTGAATCAAAGACCCGGCCGGCTCAAAGCGCCGCCGGAACTGCACTCAACACGCACGCTCACAGTGACACAAGCATTCACTCTTGAGACAAACAGTGCAAGACAGACACAGGACTACATTCACGTGGTGCGAAGGGTCAGCTGAGCTACTGAGGTTTCGGAAATTTTGCCGGATCTATGTCGCTCGATCAGTTGTACTATGATTTGAAATTGCTACTGGCTGAAGTGGCCTGAAACCGGGGCCAAAGTGGCCCGGAGGGCCGGGGTGTAAGAACCGGTCGGAGTACCCGGAGAAAGAACCCCCGACGGTCCACCCGAATTAACGGCCGTGACACTTACTAGAGGAGACAAATCCGATGCGAAACCCGGTATCGAACCTCGCACCTTTGAGCGGAATCAGTTGGTGGCAGGCGCCTTGACCACTCGGCGGGGCCGGTCGCGGCCGGACCGCCCCAACTGACTCAGATGCCGCATAGTAGGAGGCACTTGGGTGGCAAGTAAGCAAGCAAACTTTAATCAAACAAGCAACCATGCAAACAAGCATGCACAACTGACAACACAACTTGAAATATAACCAGGTGTCTTAAAACTTGATTGATTGGTTCCGAGTTTACGGCGTCCACGGCACCGAAGTGATAATGGACGGCCCTGACGGGCGGGTTCTGGGCCGGGACAGGGAAATGTATTGCATATGAAATACGACCTGAACACTGATCAACTCAGGCGCACTCCAACCTGTGTCACTATCAGGCTATTGGGCAATGACTCACGGGTCGGGCCGTTTTTTCTCCCTGGATCGCAAGTCCAGCTACCGGGGCCTGGACGGGGATTCGAACCCACGACCCGGCGATTCCCTTCGTTCTCCTGCTCCGACGCTTAACCGCCTGAGCTATTTAGTCGGACTCTTATAAAAACTTGAATGTCGTTATTTCCTAATTTATTTCAGCCGAGTGTTGGTACCACTGACTTATCGAGGATCGTGCATTAACCGGAAGTGGCGTCAGAAAAACGCGCGAGTTCCTTCCCTCCCAAAGAAACCGCGAGGATCAACACTTTCTGTACACGATGTCGAAAGCAAAGCCTAAACAGTCTAGTACGGGTGGAAACACCTTATTCTCCTACTTCACTAAAACACCAAAGAAGGAAGCTATGCCACAGAAAAGCAAAGAGGTCTTGTCTCCTCGTCGATCGCCGAATAATGCCAGCAAATCGAGTCCCAAGTCGATGACGAAGGGCAGCACATCTCCAAAACGTGGACTCGCTTCGCAGGGAGCGACACCAAATGGTTCTGCAAACACAAGTACGTTTAGCGAAATAAATGTGATTAGTTTTCTTTGGTTAGTACTTAGTGCGGTAAGGTTATGCATGTATATTCAGACGTGTTGCAAAGCTGCCAAGCATGTTTACTCAATTGCTGGCCCTGATTGCTTTGTAGTCCGCTTTTGCAGGCCCTGTGGGACAGTCGGAACTTTAAGAAAAGAAAAAACTTGTTGCAATTTATTATTGGATGCCCATGTCCAATGAGCCATACTCAGTATCATTGACGTGAACATAAATTACACAGTTTTTTTTGTATAAATTACACAGTTTTTTTTGTGTGCGCACTGTCCATTCGTGCTGAGAGTGAGATGTATAATGTACCCAGTCAGGTGGACAAACGTCTGCAAAAAGGACAAACATTTTGAAACTGCTGCAAAACTACATGTTTTATATAATTTATTAGCTTTGGAAGATGACAATTGGAGTTACACTATGATTTCTGAGATGCATTCTCAGGTACATTTCTAAACATTTTCTTTTGGTCTGTGATTGGCGAAGTCATGGTTGTGTTGCCAATAGGAATTAAGGAAGCCCATATTTGACACTTGTTAAGTTAGTTGGATACCATAGGGTCTTGACAAGGGATGCAAGTTGACATACTTTCTATTTATTTTTTATAAGTCTTTTTAATCTGCTGTTAAACAAAACATTTCCAGTTTATTTGTATTGTTTCTTTTTTCTTTTTTGTTGATGTTTTTTTGTATGTTTTTTGTTATGTCATCCTTGCTTAGTTATGTGTGTTTGTATGTAAGCCGCTTTGAATCTACTGTGATGGAATCCTGCGCTAAGAAAAATTTATTATTTATTATTATTACTTGCCAGTTTTCGGGTGCGCAGGCAGCACGCTCAGCGACATCTCAACCAGATTCTGAAGAGAATAAAGATAGTTTAGAGATGTCATGCCTTAGGATTATAAGAGGCAATGCACTGCAACTCAACAATAGCTTTCAAGCTTCAAAGCAGCCATCCGCTTGAAATGTGCCAGGAACCAGCTCAGTCGACCAATTAGAGTAATGTTGAAAGTTAGCACCTCGTGCTGGCACCATATGGCGTTGAGGCACGTCCCCTGGGTGGTGGATAGGGAGTCCCTCGCAAGAGGGGTGCACCGAATGAAATAAGGTGCCGTGAACCAACATGGTCTAAGGGAAGGTGACCCCGACAGAAAACCCCTGGTTCTCCTAGTAAGGGGGTTGAGCATGGGGGTAGCTTCCCCACCGTGCAAATAAGGAAATAGCTACAAAAACGCCGACGAAAAGACAAACAGCAATTCCTTTCCTGGAGGAGGAAGGTTCTTCTACCAGAAAATATATGACGTCCTGTGTTGAAAGCCGGAATTCTTCGGAAGCCACAGAACTGAGCAACCTCCAGTGTTGATTCTAGAGCGCGTTTTGCGCGATTTCTCGCAATATTATGCTCCAAATCGCAAAAAAAACACCGATAGCGCGGCCGAAGAATCGCAGAAAAAAGAAACTGGACGCTTTTTTGCACGACCAGCGCGGCCGCACCGCTGCTGCGTAAAAGCCTGCTCGAGCGTCTTGGTGCAGTGTGGCCTGAGTCGAGCCAGGGCAATTTCACTATTATTCACCTATTTAACACGAACACAGATTCCATTCACAGAAAACCAATTCACGTGTCGCTCTCGCGCTGTGGAAGTACACATGACAGATCAGAGCGAACTCCTGTGATTGGCTGAATAGCCTTCGGCTGTTGTAATCTGTCTTCTCATTGGCTAGCATTTCTGTACTGTATTCATGTTGTATCATTCGTGTACCAACACAACCCTTTTACCGATGCGGGATTGTACTTCAGCCTGTGTTGCTTTTACCTGAGGATTGTAACTTAGTATGGATTTTACCTGATGGATTTACATTAAATACTCGAGCTGTACACGTTTCCTTGTGTTTTCCTAGCGAGCTGAAGGTATGCATAGAAAGTACGATAATGTCGTGCACTTTTAACCTGGTACTCATTCACGCACACGTCTTACACACTTTCTCCTTGAGGGCTGTGATCAATTTTGAGGCCATATTGGTTAACACGAAATACGGTTAACACGAAGTGATTTTCCGTGTCCCCAGAAATTCGTGTTAAGCGGACTCCACTGTATGTATGAATGTGTGTATATATGTCGTTTTAAAGTAAGCAGTGCAATGCGATTTGAGGGCCTCCCATTTACACCTTGAGTGGCTCCCTTTTTTGATTAGAGGGAGCCTTTGGGCTCACTTTTCTGAAATCCTAGAATCAACACTGAACCTCTCTCTATCCAGGGACACAACCATGGGCACATGGAATGTCAAGACCATGTAGTGATGTACCGGAGTGGCAAGGCTGCCCAGATAGCGGAAATGCAAAAGTACAACCTTTCCCTGCTAGGTATCAGTGAAGCCAGATGGACGCAGTCTGGCCAGAAAAGGCTGTTAAGTGGGGAGATGATTCTGTATTCAGGTCATGAAGAGGAGAATGCCCCCCATACAGAAGGAGTAGCATTCATGCTGTCACCAGTGGCACAGAGAGCGCTGATGGCTGGGAACCTCTTGGGCCAAGAATTATCACAGCAGCCTTTAGAACCAAGAAAAAGATCAAGCTGAACGTCATCCAGTGTTATGCACCCACTAATGACAGTGACGAGGAAGAGAAACAAGAGTTCTACGACCGACTCCAGAGTTCTGTGAACAAATGTGCGGAGCGAGACGTCACCATTGTCACGGGCGATTTTATTTTTAATGCCAAAATAGGGGAGGACAACACTGGATATGAAGAGGTGATGGAGAGACAGGGACTAGGGGAGTTGAGTGAGAACGGGGAGAGATTTGTAGACTTTTGTGCTCTAAACAGACTTGTCATTGGAGGCAGCATCTTCCCAAACAGAAGAATACACAAAGCATCTTGGGTCTCACCTTACCATGATACTACAGAGAACCAAATAGACCATATCTGCATTAGCAAGAAATTTAGAAGATCCCTTCAAGATGTTCGAGTGAGGAGGGGAGCAGATGTCGACTCAGACCACCATCTGCTTACCTTAAGAATAAAGCTCAAGTTAAAAAAAAAGCCGCACAGAGACAACAAGAAGACAGCGCTATAATGTAGGCCTCCTGAGACTGGAGTGAGAGAAGAGTTCAAACTGGTGCTGTCCAACCGGTTTCAAACGCAACAGGAGCTAGTAAATGAAGAAGAGGCGGTCACCACAGAGCAGCAGTGGAAGGCAGTTAGAGAGGCGCTGAACTCAACCTGCAAAGACACTGTAGGGTTCAGGAAACACCATCACAAGGACTGGCTGTCGGTACAGACCCTGAAGAAGATAGAAGTGAGGAAGCAGAAGAAAGCAGTTGTCAACAACAGTCGCACGAGAGCAGCCAAAGCAAGGGCACAGGAGGAATACTTGGAAGCCAGCCACAAGGTGAAGAGGAGTATCAGGGCAGACAAAAGGGCCTACACAGACAGCCTGGCAGGCAGAAAAGGCAGCAGGCAGCAGCAACATGAAACAGCTCTACGACATTACCAGAAGATTGTCGGGCAAGTATGGCCATACAGAAAGACCAGTAAAAGACAAAGAAGGCAATTCTATTGCAGACAGAGCACACCAACTCGACAGATGGGCCGAGTATTTTGAAGAGTTACTGAACAGACCCAGCCCACCCGACCCCCCAGACATCCAGCCAGCAGAGACCGACCTACCCATCAGCTGTGACAGACCCAGCCGGGAAGAGATCAGAAGAGCAGTGGCATTTTTGAAGAACGGCAAAGCAGCAGGGCCAGATGGCATCCCAGCGGAGTCTCTGAAAGCAGACCTAGAGAAAACAGTAGAGATGCTGTACCCACTGTTTGGAAAGATCTGGGAAGAGGAGGTGATGCCGGCTGACTGGAAGGAGGGGTACCTAATCAAGTTTCCCAAGAAAGGTAACCTCAGCAAGTGTTCCAACTACAGAGGAATCACCTTGCTGTCGGTACCAGGAAAGGTCTTCAACAGGATCATCCTGGAGAGAATGAAGAGCTCCGTTGACCCCCAGCTGAGAGACCAGCAAGCAGGATTCAGGAAAAACCGATCATGTACAGACCAGATCGCCACTCTACGATTCATCGTGGAACAGTCTCTGGAGTGGAGCTACCTGCTGTACGTCAACTTTGTGGATTACGAGAAAGCATTTGACAGCATGGACCGAGAGACTCTGTGGAAACTCCTACAACACTACAGTGTACCCACAAAGCTCATCAGCCTGATCAAGAGCAGCTACGATGGCGTGACATGTCGCGGGATCCACGAAGGGCAGTTCACCAGGGAGCTCTAGGTGAGAACCGGTGTCAAGCAGGGGTGTTTGCTGTCTCCGTTCCTCTTCCTACTGGCCATAGACTGGGTCATGAAGAGGACCACAGAGCACAGACGAAGTGGAATACAGTGGACACTGTGGACACAGCTTGACGACCTCGATTTTGCAGACGACTTGGCTTTACTGTCCCACACTCATCAACAAATGCAGGACAAGACCACGAGGCTTACTGACATCTCATCCCAAGTGGGCCTCGCCATCCACAAACAGAAAACAAAGACAATGAGGCTGAACGCAACCAGGGAAGAACCAGTCTTGCTTGCTGGCACCCCATTGGAGGAGGTGGAGTCCTTCACCTATCTCGGGAGCATCATAGACAAAAAAAGGCGGCACTGATGCAGATGTCAGAGCACGAATCGGTAAAGCCAGAGTACCCTTTCTCCAGTTGGAAAAAGTGTGGAGTTCCAGAGAGCTGTCACAACACACCAAAGTCCAGATTTTCAACTCCAACGTAAAAGCAGTTCTCCTATATGGAGCAGAGACTTGGAGATTGACAAAAACCACAGTCAACAGAGTACAGATCTTCATAAACAGTTGCCTTAGAAGAATTTTGAAAATCCACTGGCCAGAGAAGATCAGCAATGTCAGACTGGGAGAGAACAGAGCAGATAACAGCAGAGAATGAAATTGGGTGAAGAAGATGGGGATGGATTGGTCACAGTCTGAGAAAGCCAGCTTCCAGTATCACTAGGCAGGCATTGTCATGGAACCCCCAGGGTAAGAGGAAAAGAGGCAGGTTGAGAAACACCTGGCGTCGAGACCTCCAAGCAGACATCAAGAGACTGGGAACCACTGGGAGTAAAATTGAAGGAGAAGCACAGGACAGGAGTCGCTGGAGGTCTCTCGTCGATGGCCTATACCCAGGGAGGGGTGACAGGCGTAAGTAAGTAAGTGAAAGTTAGCATAAAGACTTTTTCAACAGTTAAGCTTCATCCTTGCAGACATCAAGTTGTCTGGTTTACAAATACAAGCGTTATGCTCATTTCTGACTGGTTTTTATCTTAACATGGCCTCTTTCAAAAAATTCTTGCAGAAGGCCTAGCAAAGTAGCATTGTAGTTTTTATACAAGTTGCATGGATGAGAGCATTGGGAGAATTCTGGGCACTGGCTCATGTCAGACATGGCAAAAGTTTCTTCCCTTGTTATCATTATGAAGCGAGCGTTCTGCTGAGCGCACCAGAGACTCTGTGTGTTTCACATTAGCTTGCTATCATATTGCACATTAGGTCCCTACTTTGGTCACAAAGCCATTTCTGGAATGTTGAGGTTAACTCATTCAGCCCTGATACACCACAGTAGGACATGGAATGAGCTTACTAGTTCAAGCGTGGTGCCAGAATAGCTTGGCGCCAATAGGCGCCAAGCTATTCTGGCACCACCCTTGAACTAGCATGCTCAATCTGTCACTAGAATTGTAATACAGTCCTGCAGAGGGCAACTTCAAAATTTTGGGATTTCGATCCTGAGGTAGAATGTGTGTACATGTGTTAACAGACCCACTTGCATGCAGCAACAGGTACTGTAAACAGTGCAGGTTGCCACACACATGCAGAAAAGGTCAGTGTATTAGTATCAACTCTGTAATGCATTGTGCACTAGTGGGTTAACCATTTCACTGCCATTGGACTCAGGTTGTGTTTTTTATATCATCGTAGGTTCAGTTTTAAAGATCCCCAGGCATCAAAGGAACATGGCTACAACATTGTTTTTTGCAAGAGGTATATGATTCTCATGAACCCCCACAACTGCGGGGGCTCATGAGGATCTATACCTCTTGCAATTGGGTGTTGTTCAGTTTTTCTCAGCAGTGTAGGGATTATTATAAAATAATAAATTTTTCATATTATAATTAAAACTGATCTCCTTTCTTGCATTATACACAGATGACACGGAGTATGCCTGTGGAGATGTGGTGTGGGCCAAGCTTACAGGATACCCATGGTGGCCGAGCCTTGTCTGCAAACACCCGACGGCCAGGACCCATGTCCGCGGCCAGACGACGAAGAAACATGAAGTGCATGTGCAGTTTTTTGACACCCCACCCACACGAGCTTGGGTGAAAGCAAGGTGCTATTAGCAGTTCAGATTTTGAAAGCCTACAGTGGGATGAGTTTTTAGCAGTGTTATATAAATATTATATATACATATATGTAAATACTGTGCATCATAATTCATACACATACATCATCTCATTATTCCTGTTTGTTATACATGCTTGGGTGACAATCCTTCTGTCCTGAAGACTGATTTGACTTTTTAAAAAAAAGCTTCATTTGAGCATGTGTGTGTTTTTTTTTAACAGAACATGGTCCCTTATACAGTATTCAATGCAAGTTAAATTATGCATTAAAGTGTGTATTATAACTTGCGCATTATAGTATATGTACTGCTTTTTGTGCAGAAATGTGAAACCCTTCAAAGGGTCCAAGGAGAAAGAGTGCCAGAAAGGGGGGCAGTTTTACACGCTGAACACACAGATCAACAAGAAAGCTCAAGAGGCGGACAAGGCTTTAGAGATGACGGTCGAGGAAAGATTGAAACTTGTTGTCCATATTGAGCCATGTGATGATGAAGACGAGGAGGACGAAGAGGATCTTGGCACAGAGATGATGGATCTTGACCGTGGGTTTTAGTTTTTTTGTGTTGTTTTTTTCTGAAAAAAATACTTTCACTTTCAGCTCCATTTGCATATTCACCATTAAGGAGACAGCTGGAGATTGATATGCCATGACAGTTCAAAAGTAGTGCCAGACTTGCTTGGCGCCTAAGGGTGTCAAGCTAATCTGGCACTACTCTTGAACTGTTCTAAACAATCTGCCTCCCTCAGCTGGTACACATTTTCCATTGGCATCTGACAAAGTTCCTAAAGTCTTTTAGATCAGTAAATGGTATTGGGGAATATATTTTTCATTGTTTTAGATAGTGTCTTCAGGGTATTCTGTCTTATAATTATAGTGTGCCAAATATCAATACTGCAAATTGTATCCCCTAAATGACACCCCTACCCTCGCTTTTTCCAAAGGGACAAAACTTGTCAGTGCGAATGTCCAAATTATTTAATTTCTTTTTTACATGAGGGAAGGTTGGGTTCATTTAAAGTTTGGATAAATGTGTAGTACTAGTATATTCGGCACACTTAATCACAGCAACCTTGAATATTACACAAATTTCAGTGGGAGATGCACCAGCGATGATATTTCAGGCGCCAAGCTAATCTGGCACTACTTTTGAACTGTCATTGCAGTTCCATCTCTGTTATTGGGTACCAGTGTTGTAACCCTTTGGCTGTCAGTAGCTCTTGTTGTCGAGGTGACATCCTGCTGGAAGTCACCTAGACAAAAAGAGCTACCAACTGTTATTAACGCATTCAGCCCTGACTCACTACAGCAGGAGATGGGTCGACCATGATAATTCAAGAGTAGTGCCAGATTAGCTTGGTGCCTGTTGGTGCCAAGCTAATCTGGCACTGCCCTTGAATTATCATTGTCTATCCATCTCCTGCAACTGGTGCACAGTCATTAGATGACAGCTCCAAAATTTGGGAAATACGACCGTCTGGCTAAATGACCTAAGAGTTTTAAAAGGCTAAGAGTCATTTGGGTTTGAGTGAGTTTACTGGTTCTGATGTAGTTGTTTTAAAAAAACAGTAGATTGCAGTGAGACATGCCACATAGTTAATCTGCACATCTTTTTCCAGCTGACATCTTTGATGATGAGATGTCAGACGGCAATGATGAAAGCATCAAAGAGAACAAGACTGCTGATGCAAAAGAGGTAATTTTAGTTTCTGACAGCTGTATGTGCATTTCGTCAGCGATTTCAAGTTATTATGGATTGGGATGTCTGTGTATTTGTCTACATTACTTTCATTGCATTTCATTATTTACAAATATTTTTCGTTTAATAGCTTGCGTGTAAACACATTTTGCACTCACACATGAAACTTATTTTACACACTGGTGTATGCCAAATAAGGGTCAACTGAAATTTTCACACACAAACACACACTTAGATTACTGCATTCGAGACACGCCGCGTCCAGATACGTGGCTTTAAAGCGCGTGTCCGGAGGCGGCATGTCTCGAATGAGTTAACAACCAGTACACGTTCATCTATAAAAAGCTGAAGTTTTGTTAACACCGCCCTCTTTTCTCCTGACTACAGGCCAGCACCCCCAAGAAAGAGACCACCACACCTACGAAGAAAAGAACGCGAGCAGCCAAAGCGCAGAGTGGCAAGACCAAACGACGAAGAATTATGGAACCTGACAGTGCCGAAGAGGACTCAGGTACACATGTGCTTTGTTTTATGATTTGGACCCTACAGTTTACACTATAGGCCCACAAATTCACGGATCAGCATGTAAGTAAATTGTGTGTCTCTAAAGCAGAATTTAGTCAGGAAAAAATCCCAACGAAGCAAAGAAACATGCTTAGAACAGACTATTGATTGAATACATCTGATGTCACACAGTCAGCGTCGCTATGCATGTTGTCTGCAGTCAGTCATTTTGTGCAGTAGAAACAAAACCATCATCAAAATGCCTTCAACTTGGGCATGGTTTCTTATGTGTGTTTGTAGCATGTGTGTGCATAGATTAAAGCATGGTTTCTTATGTGTGTTTGTAGCATGTGTGTGCATAGATTAAATTCGTTGAAAGGTAGTGAGATTCTGCATACATACACTTTTTGTAACGTGCTTAGAGCCCACTGCTCTTTATTAGTATTATGAATTGTCTTTACTAAGCCTGTCTCTTTCTTCATTTGCCTGATTATTAGGGACAAACTTAATTGTACTGTAATTGCCTTCTCTTAGGGTGTTTTTTTTATCCAATGGGATTTTCGTTGCCCTTTTCACGCTTGTCTGTCACATTTTTGGTCTTGGCAGAAAAGGCAGCATGAATCACAGGCCAGTGTGTGCAATTGGGTGTGTTATCAAGCTGTGCGTGCAATCTACATAAGCTGCATGGTTGTCAGACAGTGATCAGTCCTGGAGACTAATTCACCTGTTTTTAAAAATCCCAGAAAGCTGAAAGTCAGCTTTTTTGGTTCATACAGAAAAGTCCTTCATCCAGCTCATTCCAGCAGCAAGTGACATAGATTCTCATGAGCCGCTGCAATTGCAGGGGCTCATGAGAATCTTTTTCTCTTGCTAGCATGGATCAGTCACGATTACATCTGCAGATCGAGTTACTTAGCTGTTCTTAACTGTACAGCAGAGATGGATCATTTTCAGTCATTTCATATTTTTCGCACAGCCACCCAAGTTTGTGTATGTATGATCAAGTGGTCAGTGCAAGTACAAGATGTCCAATCTCCTTACACTGCAGTCTTTACTCAGTTAGCCCATTTAGCCTCGACGCACTACAGCAAGGTGTGGATTTTGACCACGATAATTCAAGGGTAGTGCCAGATTAGCTTGGCACCTCATGGCACCAAGCTCACCTGACACTACCCTTGAATTATCATGGTCATTCGTCTCGTGCAGTTGGTACTAGCTGTTATATGACACCGCGACAATTTGAGAAATGCGGCCTTGGGGTTAAATGGGTTAACTTAAATAGCTTCTACAGTCTGAGGAAGCTAGTTGACAGCAGGGGTCAGTTGCATGAGTGAGCTTAGTCCTGCGCCAGCCACTAAGCAAGGTGCTCTGCTGTAGCAGAGCACCTTGCTTAGTGGCTGGCACAGGACTAAGTTCACTTATAATGCAACTGGATCCAGGTCTCTTGCACGTAGGTTAGGCACAATGATCAAATTATATATTGTTGTTTAGTCAGCCTATTAGTGATCGTCAGAACATAAAGATTGCATAGTGTTGAATGCCCCATCACCTGCCTCCTACAGCCATTGCTGTATCATAATTTTATTTGCTTGACCTGGCATCGTAGCCTATGCACAAAAGAGTCACATCCCCTGTGTAGCACACAGAAATGGTTCAGTCTGACATCAGATACATTTGGCGTGTAACTCCTGACGTCCAAGAGAACTTTGCTGCTTCAAATTATGCGAACTCTGGACTGAACGACAATGACATTGAACCGTCTGTGTTGGGTTACATCGTGGTTTGTAGTCCTCTGAAGCTCGTTATCAGACCTGCGTGCCTTCAGCTCTTTAGTGTGATGCTTTTTAGTGTGATAATCATCTTCATCTGATTACAGTGCCGTGATGTAATCCTCAACATAACCCATTTCTCATTTTCTGTGTCCAGAATCTCATTTACTATTTAAGAATAACTTCTGTTCATTTCCCATGGATTCAGAATTAAAATTGTTGGCCTGAAAGTTTATTCTAAAGCGCACTGAATATACTACATATTGTACCCGGGAAAACAGACCTCAAAACGACCCCAGCTTGTTCTTTTTCTAAGGGGACCAAACTCATCACCGCAGATGTCCAAATTATTATTATTTTTTTCTAAAAAGCGGGACATGGAGTCCAGGTTTTCCAGGTACACTTTGTAGTAGATTTGGCACCTTAAACATTCTGTTTTCTACGTAAAGCAGTGACTTCAAACCACAGCTCTTCTGGCTGGGAGAAGAGTTTTTCTTCAGTGATTTTTAACTCATTCGAGACATGCTGCCTCCGGATACGTGGCATAAGCCGCGAAACCCGGAGGCGGCACGTCTCGAATGAGTTAAGAGTCATCACAATTCAGAGCAAAATTTTATGAAACATTTTCAGAAGACATGGATAATTGATTTCTGGCACTGAGTGGCAGGTGCGTGTTGAGTTACGCTGACAAGCAATAGAAATGTGACATCTTTGAAATCATTGGAAACACTTGAGTCGCATTTCTCTTTCTTGTCAGTATATAAAATATATATTTGTTATAACTTTTGTTAAAATAAACCAATTAAAAATGCCAGACGCACTAAAAACATAAAGAATAACTCACTATAAACAGAGAAACTGATAACAGATTTCCATAGTTACCCATGCAGTGTTTTTTTCTTCTTTACATTAGGTGAAGACTTCAAACCAGAATCATCTGATGATGATGACGATGAAAGTGCAAGCAGCGGAGTTGATGAGGCAGAGATGTCGGAGCTAGATGGAGAGTCGGAGCCGGATTCCCCTGTCAAGGTGAGTTCTCGTAATTGCAGCATCATCCTTACATGTATTTTGAGCAGCAGTTTGACACTTTAGAGTTCTCTGCTCCGAGGCAGCCTTTAATTGCTTAACCCCTTCACTGCTGTGAAAAGTGAAGGTGGTCTAATTGCAAGAGGCATAGATCCTCATGAGCCCCCATGACAGCAAGGCCTCATGAGAATCTGTGCCACTTGTTGAGACCACCTCGTGTCCATGTTATTTGAACAGGAATGTTGTGGCTTTTGGTCGTTCTGTGAACGCAGATTTCAGAAACAAAATGCATGCTGATTGGCAGGAAAGTGGTTAAATTAGCGGAAGCAGCAGGTTATCAGTGTTGTCTTTTCTACCATCCTTTTCACGTAAGTAGGTGCACATAACAAGTGCACAAGCAACCTTTATGTGCGAAACGGAAGTACTCTCTTCTGTGTACAGTGGAGAAGAAGAAGAGCAAGGAAGTCTTTCATTTTTGCGACATTCAAGCTTTATAAATAAAAGTTGTATGAATGTGTTTTGGGGGATTGTGGATCATGTGGTATGATATGTGTTGATGTCTAAATTTGTATGTCCCAATGTATTTAATTGTGAACTTTGTTTTTATTTATAGATGTTTGCTGTATATATTTAAATTGTATTGCACTTAGAGCCAATTTGAATAAGCACTATATAAATACAAATTATTATATTATTAATATAGCCCTTTTGTATAACAACATTAATTGTAAAGGCATCATAAAAACATTTATAAAGAAGATACTGTAAACTATTAACCCTGTACTATCTATCTATCTATATCCCGTAGTCTTGCCGACCGTTGGGGCACCGCTGATGACTTGGCAACCAGCTCCCTCCATTCCTCTCTGTTTTCTGCCATTCTTAGCATATCGCCCAGCATCAGTCCTGTCCACTCTGAGATATTGTCCTCCCATCTTTTCCTCTGTCTTCCTCACCTTCGTCCTCGTTGCACTGTACTATCTGGAGCAGTGCAACTTGTGAATTTTTAAGTGTTTCGTTCTTTCATTCTTGGGAATTCTTTTGCATTTTTACATGCTTGACAGTCACCTATTTGGACCTATTTGTTTGACTGCCAAACATTTCTGAAGCAGATACTGTGAACTATTAAGTCATTTCTGTCTGAAACAGTTCAACCTGTCCTTTTTTAATCATTTTTCTGTCTTTCTCGGGAATTCTTTTGCATTTTACCTGCTTGGCTGTCACCAATTTGGTCTGGATTCAGTTTCACTGACGCCTGACACAGAATCTGGGAGCTTATTGAAGATGAGGGATCAAAATCAGAAATACTGTCCATGATTGCGCAGACAACAACAGCACTGACAAGATTGAATACCATATGGAAGGACAGAAACATCACGCTCTGCTCCAAGATCAGACTGATGTGCTCCTTAGTCATCTCAGTGTTCTTGTATGCCTGCGAGTCATGGACCCTCACAGCAGACCTTGAAAAAAGGATACAAACCACTGAAATGAGATGTTTTCGAAGGCTGCTTGGCATTTCATACAGAGATCACATCATGAACGAGGAAGTGGGAAGCAGAATCAGGCAAGCCATCAGGCCCTATGAAGACCTATTATTAGCCATTATGAAAAAACGCAAACTAAAGTGGTATGGGCATGTCACGCGTTCAGCAGGACTTGCCAAAACAATCCTGCAAGGCACTGTGCAAGGAGGACGAAGGAGAGGCAGACAGAGGAAAAGATGGGAGGACAATATCTCAGTGGACAGGACTGAGGCTGGGCGATACGCTAAGAATGGCAGAGAACAGAGAGGAATGGAGGGAGCTGGTTGCCAAGTCATCAGTGGTGCCCCAACGGTCGGCAAGACTACGGGATATAGATAGATAGATTGAAGAATTCTGTGACTTTGTCCAGATTCTTCTTCAACACGTCACAGCCAGCAAAACGCAGATTGTGTTTCTGCAGTCTGTGTTAATTCAGCGCCAAAGAGCCCCAACCATCCAGGAACATGTGTTGAAAGCAGTGTCAGCAAGAGGCATAGATCCTCATGAGCCCCCGGAGCTCATGGATTGTGTTCAGTTTTTCTTCTCAGGCGTTGAATAGGAATAATAATATAGACAAGTATGGAGTCCCTTCTTCACTTTTTTTTTTGTCTGTCACTTTTGATTTTTTGAATGAATTTGTAAATTTCAGAAATCCAGCAGAAAGAGGCCATCAGGCAGTGCTAAAACATCCCCAATGCTGAGCAGTGCGAAGAAGCCGACATTCCAGCCTTCTGTCAGCTCGGCCACAAAGTCTAAATTGTCGCTTTTCTCTGCCCCTGATAATGTAAGTTGATTCTGATTCGTTTAGCATTAGTCAAACTGCCTTTGTCTTCTTGCAGCAGGCTTTCAGGACAACAGCTTTTTAGGTAGGCAGTACCAAGCCTTGACAACAGCGGTGGGAAAATTTCTGCTTTTGTCTGATTTCCCACTTTCTTGTCGCATAGGAGTAAATTCTAGATGTACAAACTCTCTGAATTGTGTAATTTAAATAGCTGATATTAGGATGACTGTCAGAGGGTTGTAAACAGATTACTTTAGTGTAAAACTAAAACTTTATTTTAGTTTTACACTAAAGTAGTCTGTTTACAAGCTTCTGATCATCATTCTGTCTGTGGCCCTTTCAGTGAGTGTGCAGCTTGTTCATTGCGATGATTCAGTGCTGTGACTGAAGGGCTCTTGCAGATAAATCAATGTTTTGGATTAAAACACTTACATTACAGCAGTTATCGGTGATTGAAACCAAGTTGATGACCATTCTGGGTTCAACGTAACTCCATATGCACTTTCAGTCCAAATAAACCTCGGTCTTATTTTCTGTGAGTGCTTTATCAAGTTGAAATGTGATAGCCAGTCACCTGCAGGTCGGTGCTAACGTAGTTTCTTTGCAAATAAGGCAAGCTAAGTTGTGTAACAGACACGTGTGAAGCAAGTCTTGAAAGTCAATAGCATTGAAGTCAGACTTGCTGTCTGAATGGATTTGTCTGTAATGTTCCTTAACCCTTTGGGTGTTGGTAGCGGCTTTAGTCTCGATGATTCCTGCAGGAATCATCATGACTAAAACTGCTACCGACACCCAATGGATCAGTAAATGTGTGTCTTTACTACTGCATGGCCAGTTTTGCCCCAGATTGTGTAGCTAGCAGGATCGTTTACTTCTTGTTCATTTAATTCTGTTTTCACGTCTGATCAGTGAGTTGCCACATTCCTTGTGCGATAATGAAGATATGTAGCGACTGATCTCCATATTTGTTTGTTTGTCTATTTTAAAAAGGGTATTTACCCGAAATATTAATAAATTGTGTTATAACTGTCTTTTCTAAGCATGTTTCTTTCTCCATTGGGTTCTTATCTTATCATGAGTGTTTTGTCTTCAGGCGCCGTCCGGCAGCGATGCAGGGCAGACAGATACTTTGAGTCTCGCGCACACCAAGTTTGATTTCATTCAGCCAGACAAAATCAGGTAAACATTTCTTTCAGGACATTTGTGTGCTGGTCTGTGGTTATGAACCTTATGGGATTGGGCCGTCAGGTCCCTTTTTGCAGATCAATACATTTTTTATATGTGTGTGTGGAGGGGTGTGTTTTCTCTGTTGTATTTTGCTTGAGATTTTTATGAGTTTTATTTGCACGATATGTCTGCAATATGGTGGCGGAAGCTTTCCTATCCTATGATTGATATGTTATTTTGATTTTTGTCTACTTAATTTCTTATAAAAATAAGTTGCGTGTTGACATTAATATTTTCACTTTTAAGTTTGAAACTTCTTGAGCTGAAACTTACGTTTTGAGCTAAAACTTACTTATTGAGGTAGCTTTGCTACATATATGTACACTTGACAAACACAATCAAAAACAATCATAATTCAGAACATAAGAACCACAGCTGTCCCAGGAACACAGATACAAAATAAGGCAAACAAGAGGCATAGAACCTCATGAGCCCCTGCAACTGCGGGGGCTCATGAGGTTCTATGCCTCTTGCAGTTGGGTGGTTCTGGCTGTGTCTCTGGCAATGTTTAAGAAAATATGTAGATAATAGCAGCAGATATAACAGATCACAGCTGTTACGTTTTTAAAGCGTGTGTAGTTGATGTAGTTTTGATATTGTGTACAGTTTGAAAGAAGGTTGGTTGAACGTAGGAGCATGGCAAATGGAACATGTAAATGAGCGTTGTTTTTGGCTCGCGTGCGAAGCAAAAATGAGTATGTTCTGGGCCAGTGGTCCGTCATCCGTGGTAAACTTTAACGTTGGCTTTGTTTCCTCAAAAACATTACTGATGACATGACTTTATGGAAGTGTCTACTACTTACTCAATTTTAGCCTAAGAACCCGTTGTGTTCCAACACAACCCGGGAGGCACTCGGGGAACCCCCAGAGGGGCCGAGAGTTGTCTCCCATCCCTGCCCTTCTGGTTCTGAGTCATGTGGTGGACCAACCAGTCGATCTACTTAGCTCACGCTGTGCAGACATGTTTTCAGCGTTAGCCTTCGGAACCCTGACTGTGTTGGTGCGACTGGTCTTGCCCGGTCGTCTTGCCTTGTTGTGACTTCCGACTTTGGTGCTTCACCTTCGTCGCTGCCTGTTCTGTCTTCTGGGAGGGCTTCGCTGCCTGTTCTACCGGCCTTGCCTCTTCTGCGTCTTCCTGGGGTTGCCCGGTCTACTCGGCGCTGACTCTGCCTCTGAACCTTGCCGGCGTGAGCGCCGTCGCCGTCTAGCGACCGGTCAGCTCTTTGCCGCCCAAACCCTCCGTTCCCGGAGAAGTGATTGCATGCGCCTGCCCCGACCTTGTGAAACGGACGACACATCGGGACACTTATGCTCAACGCGTACCACAGGACTGCATCCACTGCCAAGGCCCGCTGACTCTTACAAGGGGTCGTATAGCCGGCAGAGTGCCCCGCCTCACTGAGCCTGGCCTGCAGAGACGCGCTTCGCACCTTACGTTGTACACTGGCAGTCCTGGTATGTCTCTCCTCGACAAGCCCGCTGACTCTTACGAGGGGTCATATAGCCAGCAGAGCGCCTGCCTCATTAAGCCCGGCCAGTAGAGACTTGTGTCCCATCGTCCGAAGACCGGTCATGGACCGGAGACCTCCCGCTCAACCATCAGCTCCAAAGCATCGTGGTGGCCCCCTCCGCTCCCGGAGAAGTGACCTTGTGGATCGGACGACATGCCGGACATGTGAGCCCAGCTCTTCTAGCAGGACTGAAGCCACCATGGCGCCCGCACAGTCAAGGAGACTGGCCTGTGGAGACGCGCTTTGCGCCCTCATTTGTCCTCTAGCTGTCCCGACTGTCTCGCCTCGGAAAGCTCGCTGACTCTTACAGGGAGTCTTATAACCGGCTGAGAGCCCGCCTCTCTGAGGTTGGCCAGCAGAGGACTGTGTTTCTTCATCCACGGACCACTGGCAGACCTGTACCCGCCAGCAGCTCTAGACCCTCTCGCTTGTCCGGGAACCAGCGTGGGAAGGACCGCGACGTGCGACACTCCACCAGATGCAGCCCTCGCCCTATGACCTTACCACTTTGAATACACCGGGTCTCGTCTGATCACCGAAGTTACGCGACGTCGGCGCTCCCGTCTTCGCAGTCGCTTCCCCCGCCTCTGGCGCCAGCCTTGCTCCGCCCGCCCGTCGACCCGGCGCGTCCCTCCGTCGTCGTCGCCCTATCGTCTACAGCACTTCCCTCGGCCCATCGCGATGGAGCTGTCGTCGTCTCCGTTCCCTGTCTTCTTTGGGTTCCCCCGTCCGCGCGTGCTGGGACTCTTCTCACCCTGGATGTGGCCTCTCATCTGTTCGTGGCCGCGCCCCCCGCTGAGGCCTGCCCCCCTTCCCCCCCCCCCCCCCCCCCACACTCAAGAGGTAGGTTCCACTTCGTTGACGCAGGACGGCAGGTGAAGAGTGTAAAGTCGCTTCCACAGCCCTCTGGCTTTCGGAACCTTTGGCACACCTTCCACCCAGCTCCTACAGTTCGGCTTCCGGGACTACGACTTCGTCTCCGACCGTCGCTGGCCGGCTGGACTCGACTTTGCCTTCGACAGGACTGGTAGGCGGCCCTCCCCAGTTCTCTCCTGCTCCCTTTCTGCCTTGCACCCTCTGGCACTAGTGCCCGATGGCGGCGCCGCTCTAGTCTACGCGCCGTCCCCCTGGGCTTGGACATGACTGCGTCACTCGTCTGGAACTCTTTGGCTTACTCGGGTTTCCTGGAGCTGCTCACCCTAGCTTTCGCCTGCAGCATCGAGGACGCCTGGCGCCCATCGTGGTCGCCCTACTCAGAGATCTCCTTGCCCTCGCGGAAGTGGCCCACCATGCGGCGTTTCTTTGTCGGTCATCACATGGACTTCTGCCGCCTTGCGACCTGTTGCGTCGGGATGCCGTGCTTCTGGCTGCCGCGGACTGCCCCCCGACCTGAGATTCTGGCGACCCCTAGATCCTCGATACCGTTGCAGATCCTCGATACCGTTGCAGAGGTCCTTCGGATCACCTTGCGCTCGCCGCCACTGCGTCGCTCCGGCTGTGGTCTGAGATTCCGCCCAACGAGCTCAAGCCTACGCCCTACGGGGAGAGATCACCGTGTTTCTACCGAAGGCCACTTTGGAGGTCGGATTGCGCCACGACTCCCCAGCCTTCTACAGCCACCTTTTCGTAGTACCCAAGCCGGTCTTCGTTCGCTCTGCCCTGCACGGATTTTTGCATGGAGACCGCCCTCTGGGCCACCGTACAGCCCGTGGACTTCGCTGTCATTCTGGTTCTTCCGACGCATTGCTCCCCTTGCACCCCGACTCCAGGAGGTATCTCCGCTTCGCCTTCGACGGCGTGATCTACCAGTTTTGGGCCCTCCTGTTCGGTCTCAACCTCAGCCCTTGGGTTTTCACCCACTTCATGGACGCCGTAGTTGCCTAGGCCTGGCAGTCTTCTTCCAGTTCGACGTCGAACTACCTGGACGACCTCCTACTACGCATCCAATCGGAGGCCGACCTCACATTGGACAGGGATGCGCTGATATGGCTGTAATCGCGTTTGGGCTTCTTGGTCATCGTATGCGTCGGACATCTCCCCCTCTCGCCGCTTCATCCACCTCGGCATGGAATCTGCTACTGACCTCAACAGGGTGCATTTGCCGGAGCCTCGGATCCAGAAGTTAGCTGCCCTAGCCGGCCAGTTAGCCCAGCAGGACGCAGCCCCCGCCAGAGTTTGGCTTCAGCTCCTCAGCGGGATGAATGCGGCGGCGGATTTCCTACCTCTCGGTCGTCCCTGCTCCCAGCCGCTACAGCTACACCTCCTGCTCCATTGGCGTCCGTCCTCCCGACATAGCTGCCCTGGTACCCGTGACTCAGAGGCTTCGTCCCCATCTGTGGCATTGAGCAGACTCGTCGTGGTTTGCGTTGGGAGTCCCCCTGGCCCTGTGTCAATGCAGTCTCTCTGGGTGGGGTGCTCACCTGCTACCGCGGTTCCTCACGACATCCAACCCCTGGCCTCTAGAGCTGGCGGACAGACACATCAACTGGGTGGAGCTTCAAGCGAGCTGGCAAGTCCTCTTCGCACACCTCCATCACCAGGCCATGCTCGTCCTCTTGGACAACGCGACGGTGGTTTCCTACATTCAGAAGCAGGGCGCTATGCGCCCACCCGACCTGTGCATGCTCCCCTACTGTCTGATGCACTGGTGCGAGGACTGCAGCTTTCCCTCCGAGCTTGACACATTCCCGGCCACCTGAACATCTTGGCTGACTCGCTCTCCTGGCGTGGCCAGCTGCTACACAGGGAGTGGATGCTATGCAAGGACATCTTTCAGATGATCTGCGCTCACTGGGAGACACCTATGGTCGACCTGTTCGCCACGAGGTGGAATCACCAGCTTCCCCTCTTCATCTCCCCGATTCAAGACACCCTTGCCCGGGCAGTCGACGTGCTCTCCATCCCGTGGGACGGCATCTTCGCGTATGCGTACCCACCGACGGCCTTCGTTCCCAAAGTCCTCCTCTAGCTTCGAGGATGCAATGCATTTGTCTTGCTGGTAACCCCATTCTCCTGGAACCGGTCTTGGACCACCGACCTCAGCCTCGCCACGGCCCCCCCCCCCCCCCCCCCCCCCCCCTGCTGCTGCCCGTGCCTAGCACGATGCTCAGGCAACCCCGCCAGCCGTTGTTCCACCCGTGCCCGGAGCGTCTCCCCCTTCACGCCTGGAGATTGTGCAGCAAGCCCTCACCGCTAGAGGCTTCTTGAGTGCAACAGTGGAAGCGTTCGCTTCAGCCCTCAGACCCTTGTCCAGGCGCGTCTACGAGGGAAAATGGCGAGTACTGTGGTCCTGGTGCGCTGACCAGCAACTCTCCCCCACCGAACTGACTACTCCCCAAATCGCTGACTTCTTCCTCTGGCTCTTTGGGGACCAGGGATGGCCCCCTTCACGATCAGGGGATACCTGTCCATGATTGATGACACCTACCAGCACCTCGGCCGCCTGGACCCTGGTGACTACAACCTCTCCCCACTTCGGCCTGCAGCGTCCAGTCCCCCACTCGCTCATTACTCGCTGGGACCTCCTGTGGATACTACCGTGGCTTATCTCCAACAGGTTCGAACCGCTGTCCTTGGCCCTTGACGCGTAAGACATGCTTCCTGCTGGCCCTTGCCACGGCGGCCTGAGTAAGCGAGCTACACGCGCTGTCAGCGCGCCCTGCATGCCTGCAGTTCCGGACGGATGGTTCCGTGCAGCTTCTCACGGACCCAGCCTTCCTTGCCAAGACTAGGTCTCCTTTGTCCGCGCCACAGGCGATTCCCTTGCGGCCGCTGAGAGATGGGAACTTCCCCAGGAGACCAGGCAACAAGATCCCGTGCACGACTGCAAAGACCTCGCCGACCTTTTGACCCACTGCGGCTTGCAGCGTCCAGTTCCCCACTCGCTCATTTCTCACTGGGACCTTCCCTGGGTACTGACGTGGCTTCACTCCGATGCCAAAGTTGATTGAAAAGTTCGTAAAAATGTTGATAATAACTACAATTCTATCAAAAACTGGCATTTTATAAACATTTGCTGACCTCTTGTGACCCTTGACCTTTTCCATGGGTCATCCAAATTAGTATGCATAGATAGATATTACCATCAGGTATCTCTGTAGCAAGTTTGGGTTTGAAGTTGTGAATAGTAATTGAGAAAAAAACATTTCTTGCCAAAATATATATATTTTTAAAATATTTCCTGAGCTCTTATGACCTTGACCTTTCCAAGGGGTCACCCAAATTAGTATGCATAGATAGGTCTTACCATCAGGTATCTCTACCAAGTTTGGTTTTGAAGTTGTGAATAGTATTTGAGAAAAAAACATCTTTCGTCAAAATATGGATATTTTGGACCTATTTCCGGAGTTCTTGTGACCCTTGACCTTTCCCAAGGATCAACCAAATTAGAATGTATTACGAACTTTTCAATCAACTTTGGCACAAAAGTAGCTGATGATACGTGTTACACTACCGCAGCCACACGCAAGGTGTTGTTGATGGAAGACGCAGCCAGACAAGAGTGTTTCCAGAAGAGTCTTTTATTTCTTGGTCATCGTGGGTCTAATAGGTTGGGCACAACCAACCTACCAGCATGACATACGAAATGGCGAAAATCTGGAGCTCGGTCTCTTGCTCCCCAGCTCTCTCTATCTATCTCGTTCCCTTCGTTGTGAGCTCTCCCTATCTATCTCGTTCCCTTCGTTGTGAGCTCTCCCTCCATCTATCTCGTTCCCTTCGTTGTGAGCTCTCCTCCATCTATCTCGTTCCCTTCGTTGTGAGCTCTCCCCCATCTATCTCGTTCCCTTCGTTGTGAGCTCTCCCCCGGTTCTGGTGTTTCCCCCCACTATATATACACGTTCTGGAGGGCATCGCCCCTTTGTCTCAATCAGTCAAAGGGGCTATTACTGTCACCCATAATATTCCCCATCTATTATGGTGGTCAGCGTCCCCTGACCCTATCTGTCAAAGGAGCTATTACTGTCGTCCCTAATATCCCACATCTGCCCTGGTGGACAGCGCCCCCTGACCCTAGAGGTCAAAGGAGCCATTACTGTCATCCCCAATATCCCCCATCTGCTTTGGTGAACAGCCCCCTCTGACCCTTAGCTGACCAGGAACCTATTACTGACTCTCATAATTATTCCTTGTCAACAGGAGTCTGTGTTCCTCACTACTAAAGTGGGCTCATTATGTATTCATTAGTCCCAGCTCCCAGTTCGCTACTGCCCGCATCGTGACCGCTAAAGTGAGCTTGATGTATTTCCACTCAAAATTATCATTCATTAGTCCCAGCTTAGTAGGGCCGGCCACTTGTCAACTTTACGTGAGCTTGTGGTAGCTAAAGTGGACCGTGCCATTACCCTCTCCGTGCTCTGCCCGTGTTACTAAATTATACCCTCGTTATTTTCATATCAAGGGAAATTATAAAATTACCCGACCGTGATATTGGCCGTATACACTTATAGTGTAACATTCCTCCCAAACCTACCCGAAAAAAAAAAGGAATCTTAATTCACAAGATTCACTTTTTTTTCATTACATAATATTCAGACCACAAAATCATTTCAAACAATTGAACATGTTATCCATAAAATACATCATTTTCGGAATGACCGCTTATTTAAATCGGTCACTCCTTATTAAAAATTATTATTGTCCGGCGTAATCACGCCAATAAATGTTCACATCAAAATCGTCGACTCAGTTATGTCTTTGCACATGTGTTCGTATTCTTCACGATCCATCCTGGATCCCAACAGCGTTGATCCTTTGTCACCCCAACGACGGGTAAAACTTGACAACGTTCGAGGCGGGGAGTAACTGCACTCCTCCCTCCATCATCGGCGTAGAGTCCTTCGCTCTTGCGACGTCATTCACGTCTGCTGATTGCACAGCCGCCGAAGTCAATGTGGGCATCGTGACCTCACGTTCACCCTTCCTGAGTCGTGATAGTATGGAGCCAAACCAGGCGCTAGTTTTCTTCTTATATTGTATACACCCTACCCCAACTATGATCACTACAACTGTCCCTACGACAGAACCAATGATCTGTTTCCATATCGCCCATTCTTGTTTTGGCTTAACGAATCGCATGCTCTGAAGTCGAGCAATTAGATGATCCATTGGCATTTCCTTAATTTCATCTAACTCTTTGGGCAAAGAGATGGGATCGTAATCTGGTAAAGCGCTCTGAAATGGTTTCCATAACGTTATATTGGAAAATGCATAGTTTTCCATCCATCCTATCAATTTGTCTTCCACCTGATACTGGCTCTCTTGTTGGTAGTAAGGGGTTAACATCAATCTATCACTAATAGCCATACATGATTCATTGAGGCGGATTAGCGATAATGGTGGGTTGATTTGTTGGTACGTGACCCCTTTACCGTGACAACTAATACTCATCTTTAGTGGACTATGATTACTGATGACCCATAGCCCATCCATTATATACTGTGCCATAGGTAACACTGTACCCAACTTGACCTTTGTTTGGCAGTGTGTTGCAATTACGTCTGAATTGTTTAAAAACAGCGCCGTAACACAAAAACTGATTAATGTTCATAGGATATATTGCACTTCGAATCGCACAGAATCCTATCAAGGGTTTGGAACAATCTTCAAGTTCAGCTTCCGTAAGGAACGCGAACCGCGTACGTTGCGCGTCTACTGCTATTGTTGTGGATTCTAAGTCATACTGAGCCGTCATTGATTCTGGCGCAGGCCGACCTGAATCTCCAGTTACTAATGGTACCGGTAAATTGTGTACCTTATAAATTTCAAATTTCTCATTAAAATCGAGCAGTGGTATGGGCACGATCACTAGAATTCGTGAGTTTTCAAAAATGGTAGTACATGTAAGAAACTGATAAAATTTCCACAACTCTTTCTTTGGATCCCCAGGTAGGTGTAGGGGTGACTCTAAACGTAATTCAATCTCCGTTAACAACTTTAGAAGGTTATGCGGAGTAATCGTACTCGGAGCTAAACGTCCAAGAGATAACATATTCAACTGAAGTTGAAGATGTTCAAAATAAATCGTCAGACGTTGTATCATCTGTTTGACTTCTTCGATTACCAAATCGATTTGAAGATAAGTTGAAATAAAGGTTTCTAACTCGTATATCTGCTTCTGCATTTCTTGCGTTACGTTTCTTAATTTCTGATCAAGTTGCGTCACACCTTCCATCAACTGATTAATCGTGTGTCTATTTTCTGAAATCTCAACCCGCGAAGCATTTATTATGGTCAGACTTTCAGCCACCACATGTGCCAATTCTTGTTGATTATCTGCTAACACTTGTACATTTTCTTGCACGGCTCTCAAGTCCGATTCAGAAACAGTACCGAAAAGGAAATTGAGGGCACTACCTACAAACGGAATTAGTGATCTTCTTTTTCTGCCATACAACGTATTGTATTCTGCAAAACTCTCAGTAATTCCATTGTATGTATCCATCACTATCTTTAGTTCCTGACCTAACTGTGCGAAGTTCTTCACAAACTGTTTCCTTTCTTCAAAATAATGCGCAATGATATTCCAAGTGCTGTTGGTAATACCTTGCACGTCTTTATAGAGCTTATTGATCGCATTATGATATGGCTGTAGATCAATAACAAAAGTTACCAACCATCGCGATCTCGTCGTGGTAACTTCATCAAGTTTTTGAAATACGACATTGTGATTAATATTTAAACCCTGCGCTAGCCCCAATACTATCAGACTCAAGAAAAAACTTCATCTTGTTGTTGTCTGCAACATACAAGATACCACCAGAGACTTATACCACTGTCTCTGACAAAACCCAAATCATGCTTCATGATTTACACATTACAATAGTCCTTTCTCAGATCCCGTCTGAGAGTCGCATTTCTAATTTGAAGCCTTCTTTGGCAGAAGAGTCAGTATCGCTTCAAGAATTTCCCTAACCCCATTAGTCTGTAAACTAGGCTGAATCGAACGATTGTCGTCGATCTCCCCATCATCAGAACTGTCTGATGCGCCCTTGTTACAACTAACGTAACCCTTTTCTCTCTTGTCTTTAGGCGCTTTCTTAACTCCATTAACGGAACGTCCTCCTCGGTCTTATTCTATTAATTTCATTCTTTTATTCACGACACTATATTCAAATGTCTAATTCACCGATCCTTTGAAATTTAAAATCCATATCCGCATTACCATTTTTTTTATACCACCTTATTTATTACCTCCCTGACTTTAAGTAGGGTTTTTGCTTATGTGTCAACCTCATGATATCAACATCGACATTTCCTAGATCCGGATAGCTATTCGCTTATCACATCAGAACACACTGATACCAGTACAACGACTGCGGACCTAATGTCAAACCACCTTGGGCAAAGCCAAAACACAGGCTATCCCATTCTCACCTGACCCAACAGACACATATCAGTATGACTCCATAGCTGTCAAACCTTCTATCTACCGCCCTCTTAAAGTTCTGCAAATTTCAGCGCCAATTCCATAATTGTCTTATGAACATCGTACCGTGTCTAACATCTCTTATACAACCTTATTTATTACCTTCCTGACTTAAGTAAGGTTTATGCCTATGTGTCAACCTCATGATGTCAACATCGACATTTCCTAGATCCGGATAGCTACTCGCTTATCATATCAGAACACACGATACCAGTACAATGACTGCGGACCTAATGTCAAACCACCTTGGGTAAAGCCAATACACAGGCTATCCCAGTCTCACCTGACCCAACAGACACATATCAGTATGACTCAAAAGCATTCAAACCTTTTATCTACCGTCCTGTAAAAATGTCTGCAAATTTCAGCGCTAATTCAATAATTATTTTTATGAACATCTTACTGTGTCCCAATAATATTGAACCCTGACAAAAATATAACTCTTTCCAACTGTTCTCTGCACTGCACTTCTATTATACTCTAGCAACTATACACTAGTCAACTAACTTAACTTGTAAAACAAATTATTCTCGACTCCTCTAGCTTCCATATCAATTATGCTGCAATATCTCTAATGGTCGATTTTGAGAACAATACTCGTCAAACTACGTACCCTATTTATGCTGACCGACCGACTCTTCTTCTTTCTATGGTTCTGTGCAGTGGGTTCGCTTGCAGCAGAACCCACAAATTTTCCGTCAAACGTCCCTATCATTTCTCCTATGCTTTGAGCGTTTATAGCCTGCCTGATCACCTTTGCCATTTTTGTTTCTTTTAATTATAACAACTACACAATCCTAGCTAATGGTCTGGCTCCTCTATAAGACTCAACAAGGGTTAAACGAAAAAATCACTTACCCCGTGATCCTTTCGGCTGTTGGTCTTGAATGAGTCGCGGACGTCTCGTGGGCTCGAACTCTGTTTTTCCTGAAGTGGGCTCGAACTCTGCTTTTCTTGAAGTGGGCTCGAACTCTGCTTGTCTTGAAGTGGGCTCGAACTCTGCTTTTCTTGACGTGGGCTCGAACTCTTCTCTTCTCTTCGGGTTGCTGGCTTGACTCTTCTCTTCTATTTTCTTGTTGTTGGCTTGACTCTTCTCTTCTCTTTCTGGTCTGCTCTTCCACCCTTGCGTCGTTGGCTGTCGATTTGGTGCTGATAGTCTAGTTTTCTGTTGCTTCGTTGCTTTGTTTCTTCCCGTTCCGAGATCCTGGTCACGGCACCAAAATAAGAAGATAGGTAGTGTTACACTACCGCAGCCACACGCAATGTGTTGTTGATGGAAGACGCAGCCAGACAAGAGTGTTTCCAGAAGAGTCTTTTATTTCTTGGTCTTCGTGGGTCTAATAGGTTGGGCACAACCAACCTACCAGCATGACATACGAAATGGCGAAAATCTGGAGCTCGGTCTCTTGCTCCCCAGCTCTCTCTATCTATCTCGTTCCCTTCGTTGTGAGCTCTCCCTATCTATCTCGTTCCCTTCGTTGTGAGCTCTCCCTCCATCTATCTCGTTCCCTTCGTTGTGAGCTCTCCTCCATCTATCTTGTTCCCTTCGTTGTGAGCTCTCCCCCATCTATCTCGTTCCCTTCGTTGTGAGCTCTCCCCCGGTTCTGGTGTTTCCCCCCACTATATATACACGTTCTGGAGGGCATCGCCCCTTTGTCTCAATCAGTCAAAGGGGCTATTACTGTCACCCATAATATTCCCCATCTATTATGGTGGTCAGCGTCCCCTGACCCTATCTGTCAAAGGAGCTATTACTGTCGTCCCTAATATCCCACATCTGCTCTGGTGGACAGCGCCCCCTGACCCTAGAGGTCAAAGGAGCCATTACTGTCATCCCCAATATCCCCCATCTGCTTTGGTGAACAGCGCCCTCTGACCCTTAGCTGACCAGGAACCTATTACTGACTCTCATAATTATTCCTTGTCAACAGGAGTCTGTGTTCCTCACTACTAAAGTGGGCTCATTATGTATTCATTAGTCCCAGCTCCCAGTTCGCTACTGCCCGCATCGTGACCGCTAAAGTGAGCTTGATGTATTTCCACTCGAAATTATCATTCATTAGTCCCAGCTTAGTAGGGCCGGCCACTTGTCAACTTTACGTGAGCTTGTGGTAGCTAAAGTGGACCGTGCCATTACCCTCTCCGTGCTCTGCCCATGTTACTAAATTATACCCTCGTTATTTTCATATCAAGGGAAATTATAAAATTACCCGACCGTGATATTGGCCGTATACACTTATAGTGTAACATACGACCTTCCTATGTATACTAATTTAGTCAACTCATCGCAAAGGTCAAGGGTCACGGGGGTTTGACATATGTGTGAAAACTGATTAAAGTTTGAGAAAACATGGATTTTGTTGGTGCAGAAGCCATCCTTTTACTTGTTGTCACATGTGTGGATCGGTCATACACGTGAGCCATAAGGGCTTTGCCTTTCTTGTTTGTTCTTTTTTATTTTATTTTTTTCCACATTTTCTTCTTGCAGAGATGCAAACAAGAAGACGCCTTCGGATCCTGACTACGACCCCAGAACTCTGTATGTGCCAGACAGCTTCCTCAACAAACAAACACCAGTAAGTAGTGAAGAAAACAAAAAAGAGCTGAGACCTCCCAAAACTGTACATCTTTTTTGTGACTGACAGTTCAGACTGTAGATGTTGATGCGGTCTACAGTAGAAGTAGGTAAAAAAACGCCATGCCTTTTGATACAAAAGTTGGTGGAAAAGCTTGGACAAACGTGATATGGCATGTTGTTTGGGCTTTTTAATTCACTGTTTTTGTCAAATCACATGCAGTGTCTACTTCTGATTTCAGAGCAATGTCTGTTGTGAAAGCCCAGCCTGTTCTGTCTGTTAGTTGTAAAATTTGCTTTGCTGACTAGAATTCACATTGCTGGATATTCTCCCTATGTCAATCACATTATTTCACTGTGGGTGAAGGTGTGACGCGAGTGATATTATGTAGACCAGTTGCATTGACAAGACAGAAGACTTTAATGCAAATCCCAGCAAAAAATAAAATTGCTTAGAAATGACTTGTATAACATAAATTTATTGAATTTTCTGGTGAAAATTTTTTCATCCTGATACGCTCGTTTGAAATCAATTTAACTATGATTTTGAGGGTGGTGCCAGAATAGCTTGGCACCACAGGCGCCAAGCTATTCTGGCACTACCCTCAAACTGAAATGGTTTACCTGCCTCGTAATCTGTAATGTAGCCTTCATAGGACTATAAGCAAACTGTGAGAAGTCGGCCTCAGGAATGTAATGGGCTAAGCGACAAGTGTAACTGAAGGCATGACAGAAATATTGCATTTACTTACGGATTCGTCTTCGTTTCTTTACCAGGCAATGAGACAGTGGTGGGACATGAAGGTGAAGCACTTCGACACTGTCTTGTTTTTCAAGGTCAGTAAGTTCACACGCTTTTACTCTTGTATTGATACACTCACACTTGTACACAGGATCTCATCGTTTTAAAGTGACGTTCGACTGTGAAATTCGTGTCATGTAATGATGTATAATAGTTACGTTCATTCTGAAGGAGATAGATAGACCTTGATGGTTCAAAGGTGGTGCCAGATTAGCTTTGTGCCTGTGAAGGCACAAGTCTAATCTGGCACTACCTCTGAACAGTCGTGGCTCATCAATCTCCCACAATCTGTACACCCACACCCCCATCCCTCCCGAAGTTGCATAGAGTCAGTATAGTCGAACATTGATACCTGACCACCCAAGGGACCCAGAACGTATGGTTTCCTTTTACATGGTCATTTGAGTAGCAGATGGAAGACCATAGGACCAAAAATGAGCGGTCTGCTTAGACAGGTGGTCACTTAGGTGGCCATGTTGACTGGTCTGACTGTATTAGGGTTGATGCTACCCTTGAAATGTCATGGGTCCATCTTCCACATTTGGTACACAGTTTCCATTATAGCATAGAAGTGTACTATCATTTCTAGACAGACCTCGCCGACTCTATTCTCAAACTGTTTGAATCATAGTCACCGAGAGCTTCTTTACTATCATTTCTAGACAGACCTTGCGACTCCCATTCTCAAACTGTTTGAATCTTGTCACCGAGAGCAAAGCTCTCGGTGACTGTGATTCAAACAGTTTGAGAATGGGAGTCGCGATATCTGTCTAGAATGATAGTTTACAAACTCCCCACCTTACATGTTTTATAGAACCTTTCACAACATGAATCCAGTTACACACAAAAATCAAACAAAGCGGACAAAGTTAGCTTTAGCCTGCTCGTCGTCTGTACCACTCACCGCAGATTGTGTCGAGTTTTTTTGCTATGTAGAGCAAACAATTTAAACATTTAATATCTACAGTTGTGACTATCAATCATAAAGGTTTGTCTTTCGTCAGGAGTGCAATGTCATTGATTCTAGTGTAGAGCAAGCCATGGTTGTTTGCACTCTCAAGCTTGCCAGCTGCCTAGAGGTGTACTGTGCGATTCTCGGCCCAGAAAGCACCATGCAGTAAAGACTAGGACACATATGGTGTGGGGTGTTTTGCTATGTAAAAGTGGTCTTGAAATGTGCTTTATACTGACAAGCAAAAGAAATGGGACATCTAGTGGTGTCACGTTTAGTTTGCTTGTCAGCATAGATGCCCCTTTGAGTTGCAAAAGTCATTGCTATGTTCAAAACTACTCTTGAACTGTCTTGGCTTATCTGTTTTCCACAACTAGTGCGCATTCGCTTTTTGTTGTGGACACCTTCCAGAGTTGCACTGTCATGGCAGAACTATTTCCTTTGTTTAAAAAAACAAAACAAAAACAACTTAATTTGTTTTCGTTTGTCAGTCCAACCCAGTTTTGTTTAGCAAACTTTTGTTAACTCGAGACCCCAAAAACCCTAGATGTGACAGGAACATGGATTCAAAGTAATGTCAGCAAGAGGCATAGATCTTCATGATCATGTCAAACTAGCATACACCACAAGGGACATAATGCACATTGAGTTATTTACCCTTGGCTAATGATAAAATCCAATTTCTGTACTTGTACTTTTTTTTTTAGTGCAGTATATGCGTTGCAAAGTTGTGACAGTTATTATTAGGTTTGATACTGATAGTGCTAATCTTGTATTGTTGCTTTCAGATGGGCAAGTTCTACGAGCTGTTCCACATGGATGCCACCACTGGTGTGGAGGAGCTGGGTTTAGTCTACATGAAGGTATACATATTACTTACATATACATGTATGTATGTGGGTGACAGTCTTGAGCTCTGGAGACAGATCCAGTTTTTTTAAGATCCCAGAGAGCTGAATTTCAGGGTTGTTTTTTTTGTTTGTTAAGACAGCACAGTCTTTCAGCCATCTTGTTCCAACGGCATGAGGCATAAATTCTTATAAGCCCCTGAATCTGCAGGGGCTCATGAGAATTTTTGTCTCTTGCCAACCATGGATCATGGGGCATAGTTATTCCGTGCACGCTTTTCAATTTTCATTTCAATTTTCACACTGTCACTCATGATGTAGAGGTGACTTTGTCTATAACAACATCAGGTATAGGGAAAGTCAGATATAAAAACACTTTTTTAGGGGCCCTTTCATTAATATTGGCTGTAGAACTAAAACTCATGTGTGCGTATGCAGGGTTAATTACTTCATGTGTGCTTTTTTTTTTCATTGAGTGTGTTTCAAAACAGTTTCTTTACTAAAACTGTGTTCATGTTTCAAGTCTAATAAACTTTCCTCCCAATCTTTTTTTTTTTTAAATAAAAGGGTGATTATGCACACTCTGGCTTCCCCGAGATTGCGTACAGTCGCTATGCCGATGCCCTGCTGCAGAAGGGATACAAAGTGGCACGCATTGAGCAGACGGAGACACCTGAAATGATGGCTGAACGCTGCCGACTGAGTAAGCGTTGTGATCATTTATTTCTTGTTTTCATCCTTTTTTTTTCTTTCTCTCTCTCTCTTTAACCCATTCACTGAGAAATACAAACAACACCCAAATGCAAGAGGCTTAGATCCTCATGAGCCTCCGCTGTCTCGAGGGCTCATGATGATCTGCGACTCTTACTGGCCTTTTTCATAGCTTCCATTCTGACACAGAATGTTTATCTGGCTTTCATTTTGCATCTGTGTTTTTTTTAAACCCATATCATACTGAGGCTTAAAGCTTCAAATTTGTACACTGCCATGCAAGCTACATTATAGTACTTACAGATAAGGATATAGACCAATGGCTTTAGTTCAAGGGTGGTGCTAGAATAGCTTGGTGCCTAGAGGCACCAAGCTATTTTGGCACTACCTTTGAACTATTTTACTTTTTTGGTCAAACTTATTTCACACACTGGTGTATTCCGAATGATAAGGGTTAAACATTTTACTTCAAAGTTCAAGGCATAACACCTGAAGTTGACTGTTGGGTAAACACACAGTGCTGTCAGCACGTTGCGTGTGGTGTACACTGACAGCAAATAGTTCAAGGGTAGTGCCAAAATAGCTTGGCGCTTCTAGGCGCCAAGCTATTTTGGCACCACCCTTGAACTAAGCCATTGGTCTATATCACTGTCTGTAAGTACTATAATGTAGCTTGCATGTGGCGGTGTACAAATTTGAAGCTTTTAGCCTCAGTATGATATGGGTTAAAAAAAAAAGAACACAGATGCAGAATGAAAGCCAGATAAACATTCAGTGTCAGAATCAAGTTTATATTGAGCTTCTTTTTTTTTTTTTTTAATGTTGCTTGTTTTGTTCCTGTAAATTTTAGTGAGTAAGCCGACCAAGTTTGACAAAGTTGTCAAGCGAGAGATTTGTCAGGTGGCCTCACAAGGGATTCGGACCTTCAGTGCTCGAGATGGCAACACAGGAAACGATCGGCCTAACTACCTGCTTGCTCTGTGTGAGGTAAAAAGAGTGATCATTGAAAGTTAATCAGATTTGTGTAAGCAGAGATTAGAGCAGTTGGCACATGCATTTTTCTTAACTGAGTGTATACTCCAGTGTAAGCAGATGGCAGAGTCCTCTCACACTGATCATGTGGTCACACTCTTCATCATAGACAGTGCTTTAGTCATCATTTGTCTGAACTAGCTCACTTATAGGGTAGTAGTAATATTAACCCGTTTGACCCCACAGCAGCATTTTCCCAATTTTGGAGTTGTCACTGAACGACTATGTACCAGGTGCAGTAGATGTATTGACTGTGATAATTCAAGGGGAGTGCCAGACTAGTTGGGCACCAGAAAGCGCCAAGCTAGTCTGGCACTACCCTTAAATGATCATGGTTGATCCATCACCTGCTGTAGGGCGTTGGGGCTAAATTAAATAATATTAACCCTTCAGCTGTCAGCAGCCATTTTTGTCATTTTGTCACGATGAGTCCTGCTGGACAGAAACTGCTACAGACAGCCAAAGGGTTAAATACTTGTATTTAAGTTTCAACACTTTGATTCTAGACAGGTACACTTTGTGATGGAAATTAAAGCCTGCTTGTGCTTGCCTTTACATGGAAGATAACACTTTTTGTTTTGCAGACAGAATCTTCTCAGGGTGGTGTGGTGTATGGCGTCAGTTTTGTCGACACGTCTATTGGCACTTTCTGTGTAAGTAAATGTTTGCAGACTGTGATAATATAAATGAGTAGGGGATCTAATTTTCCATACATCAAGGGGGCTGGAAATCCAGTATTAGTACGATAATGCCACCCCTCGCCCCCTTTCAGTGGGGGGGGGCTTCAGACTATATTGCTTCCAGTGACTTAGCAACCACCCCACCCCCTCCCCTTATTTTCCTGTCATTCTTTTTTAGATAGACATAGATCTTAATTTGCAGCTTAAAAAAAAAAACTAAAAAAATTCAGTATTAGTGCAGTAATGCTCCCTTAACTCATATCATACTCGGGCTAAAAGCTTCAAATTTGTACACTGCCATATGCAAGCTACATTATAGTACTTACAGATAAGGATATAGGCCAATGGCTTTAGTTCAAGGGTGGTGCCAGAATAGCTTAAGCGCCTAGAGGCGCCATGCTATTCTAGCACTACCCTTGAACTATTTTAGTCAAACTTATTTCACGCACTGGTGTATTCCGAATGATAAGGGTTAAAGGAAGGGAAGGGGCCTGGCTTCAGCATACATCGCTTCCAGTCACTTAACAACCTCCCCCCCCCCACCCCCCCCCACCCCTCCTTTTCCTTTTTATTGTCATTTTTGGTAGGTAGGAGGCTTAGATCTAACAAGGGTTACCCATTTTAATTTGCGCTTGATTCATTTAACCCCAGGACTGCGTTTCCCAAATTTTACCTAACAACTTTGTACCAGTTTCAGGTAATGGAGTGACCATGATAATTCAAGGGTAGTACCAGATCAGGCTGTCGTGTGTCAGGGCTAAATGGGCTAAATTTGTAGATGAAGGACAATAATACATTGAGAGTACAATGGGTAGTAGTGCAACAGTCTTCAAAAGTTCTGTGCAAAAACAGTGATGCACTGCATGTGCTGGTTTGTGATTCTGGGCATTACAGCTTGTGGCCGTAAGGCAAAAAATCATGGACCAGGACATGCACTTGCACGCATAGATCCCAGTCCATCCCATCGATACATGACTAAAAAAGTGTTCACTTTTTCAGTCACGTATTGATGGGATGGACTTTTTCAAACACAGGGAATCATCTTATTTGAACTGATTTGAACTGAACAATGACTTCAGCCAGTATATTATTATTCTCCGTCATTGTTTCATTGTACAGAGAATTTGTCAGGTTTTGTTTTTTGTCAGCAGCTTGGACAGTTTACAGATGATCGTCACTGCTCAAGGTTGAGAACCGTCTTTGCACACTACACCCCCTCGCAGGTCAGTAATACTAGTAGACGATTTCCAGTAATCAGAAGTATGTCAAAGATGGGCGGGTATTGATGAAACCGTTAAAAAACCCCAGAAATAGTAGTATGGTGCATGCTGTTTCTGAACGCAGCCCCTTGCTTGCGGAACAGCTTCCCCAATGACCTGACATCTTCCCTTGCCACCATCAAGACCTTGAAGCACAAGCTTAACTCATTCAGTCCCGACACACCACATCAAGATATGGCTCGACCATGTTAGTTCAAGGGTGATGCCAGAATAGCTTGGTGCCTACAAGGCGCCAAGCTATTCTGGCACCACCCTTGAACTATCATGGTCGATCCATCTCCTGAATTGTAATGCAGTCCTCAGAGGACAACTCCAAAATGTAGGGATTTCGTACCTGGGACACATTGAGTTAAAACATTTCTCTCCTGCTAAGCTTGTTTTTGTTTTAAAACCCAAGCACCCCAGAGTATGAGTGCGCTCAGTTGTCAGGTGCTGTGCAAGTTCCAATCATCATCATAATCAGTCATCATGCTATGGAATATGTTAACCCTTTGGCTGTCGGTAGCGTGTGTTGTCGTGATGATTCCTTCAGAAATCATAGCGACAATACACGCTACCAGCAGCCAAAGGGTTGGTAACGCAGTGAGAACATTGATCCAAGATGGTAAAATACAGACCCAAACTTCTGAATCGTAGAGAACGTATTTGTGACTGCTAGTACAACTGCATATCTCTATCTCTTGCCGTCTTGTTTTCTGTGTCACCAGATTTTGTTCGAGAGAGGGCGAATGTCACAGAAAACTCTGCAGCTAATCAATGGTCACACTTCAGCCCTGCGGGAGGCGCTCAGCCCAGGCAAGGAGTTCTGGGAAAGCTCAAAAACTCTGAAAACTCTGCTGGAGGAAAATTACTTCAAGGAGGAGGGGGAGGATTTTGTGTGGCCAGCGACTTTGAAGAAGATGATGTCCGATAGTGAGTGGCTTGTATATGGATTGTTTTCAAGCAAACCTTATTTTTCTTTGCGGTCACCTTTGTATGCCCAGAGCCTTAGCCAAGATGAAATTGGCTGTGCAGTGAAGCTCCTCTCTACAGCCATCCACCTTTTTCTGGAGTGTGGTGTCCAGGCTTCTCTTCTCAGCCGCTAGAACAAGGGGCAGTTTTGGACAATGCAGCCAAGTCTCCTCACTTTGGCCGCCCTGGCGAGCAAAGAGATGCCACAATCCTGAGCTTGCGGCTCATGTGATAGTTGAGCCTGTTGTGTCCTGGCTTAAGCCTGGACATGCAATCCATCAAATAGATGTTCAGAAGCATATTAAACGTTGCATGGACTCGGATTTTTTCCGATGGCTCTGCCTGCAAGAGGCATAGATTCTCATGAGCCCATGCAGTCGCAGGGGCTCATGAGAACCTACGCCTCTTGCTTGTAAGGATTTGCGTGATTTATGTCCTCAGTTTGAGGTATGGTGCAGTGTTAACAGTGCACCTGTAACCAGGTGGTATGCTGTAAGTAATGATCAATGCGATCGCTAGCGAAACTTTCCGGTTATTACTGTGTAGACGTCCTTGCTATGAAGGGGCGCAACCTCCTATTTTCCTTACTATAAAGGAGCTCATCCTACTGTTTTGACCTGATTTTTATTTAGAAAAATAGTCTCTTTAACATCATACATGAAGACAGGACTTTTCAGTATAATATTTAGCAGGATTTTAAATTATCCATCGGGACAGACAGCTTGACCAAATATCCGTCCTAGGCTCTACAGTCCATTGCATACTTTAAACACGGCCGAGATAAGTACATCAGTGCTGATCGCAAACACCAACAGTAGGAGGGGGTGTGGTGGGGGTGAGGTGTGTGTTGTCTTCCAAAATTTGCAATAGTGTGAAGCATTCACGTCAGGACACTTCTTTTTTTCCTCAAAATGTGTCCGTCCCAGTGACAGACGACCTTCCATTTTTTTTCATTCTTGTCACAAACTTTTCATCAATTGCAGAGAATTCTCCATTATTGGAAGGTCTGTGTTGGTCACTGATTTTGTACCTGGGTTTAGTTTATTTTTGTGTAAATGTGTAAATCGCTGTATGTTGTGAACTTTTCAGGTGATGCATTGGGTCTGACGGCTGCTGATAAATACGACCTGGCTCTTCGCTCCTTGGGGGCTATTGTCTGGTCAGTTTGTTGGAGTCTTGTCTTTTTAAACCCATTTAGCCCCGACCCACTACAGCAGGAGATGGATCGACCATGATAATTCAAGGGTAGTGCCTGATTAGCTTGGTGCCTGACGGTGAGTGCAAGTCATGTACAAGGTGTCCAATCTCCTTACACTGCAGTCTTTACTCAGCCCATTTAGCCTCGACGCACTACAGCAAGATGTGGATTGACCATGATAATTTAAGGGTGGTGCCAGATTGGGTCTCAAAGTGTACCTTCGATTTAGCCGTAGAGCAGGCAGCACTGTGCTTTGACACTTATGGTTAGGATTTAAATGACTCTTTGGACTGCGTGTGCATTTATATATGCTTGCTTACTGTTTAAATGGGTTTCTTTGGAAGTCATTTTATTCTGGGAGCTAAAAGAGTTAATAACCTCAGTGCTTCTACACAATAAATGTTTTTGAAATTTGTATTTTTTATTTTGTTGCAGGTACTTGCAGTATTGCCTAATGGACCATGAAGTGCTGTCAATGCGGAAGTTTGAGGAGTACTGCCCCTTGGACCAGGCCCTGGAGAAACGCCACGTCACCACCTTTGACACTGAGCAACAACACTTGGTAAGTTAACATCTGATTATGTGCAGGGTAATTACTCAGCACTGGACAAATGGTTAGATCCCTTCCCTCTTCCTACTCGGCACCCAATTACCAGCCCACGGAAAAATCCTCAGATAAAGCCATTACCAGACCTGCCTACTCTTATGATTTCGCCGTATTTCTTACGAGTTTGGGTGTTTTTTTACGGTCTTCCGGTCATGTATCAATTTTCTACAGTAGCTTTTTACGGTATTTTGGGGTTTGTTTTGGCAAAAAGACAGTTTGATTGTGCTGGTTCTGCCGGTAGTAGTAAGCCTAATCCTGATTGGCTACTGTGTGCTGACCTATAATTTTGTCTAGCCAATTGGAAAGCGCGTCTTTTTGGAAGCAAGGTCTGCTGTCGTTTAAATGCACGTGTTTACAAACATGGCGACATACGTCCCATCGAGCGACAGTGACCCAAAATTTACAGCTATTTCGAAGTAAATTGGCAACAATCCAGTTTCCGAGTCAGAGGGTAGTGACATAAGTTTGTCTAGTGTGCATACTAGCGATCTGTCGGACTGGGATGACAAAGATACCAGAGTATTTCTGCAGTGTTTACCGAGGCGACGACTGCAAGATGGCGGCGGCGATGCTATCTGGCATCAGCGGCCAATTTCAGGCCCTGTTTTGCAGCCTTTCACGCGATATGTGGGCCCAACAACTCCACTTGAGTTGGAAGCGACACCACTTGATTATTTGTATCAGTATTTCCCTGCAGAAATGTTCAAAACTTTCGCCCAACAGACGAACTTGGCGATCAATTTGTAGCAACGTCCGCCGACTAGATACGTGAACTTCGATTACCTGAAGGATTATCAGTGGATTGCCTGATCATCGTGATCACTAATGTAAAATTATCTCACTCCACTATCACACACATTCATATTTTCACACACTGACACATTTTTCAGTTTAATGTCTTTTGTTTGTCCTTTACAATCAAAATAATCAAGGTGCATTTTTTCAGTTAATTTACCTGTAATTAATTACAGTAAATATTATAAACAGGTACCAAATTATACTCCACCACAACATGAAGTACTATCCATCCATATGTGAGCTAAGAAAAAAAACAAACAGACTTAAACATCGGTCTATTAAAAAAAGTTATAAACGCTTTGGTGATGTAGCCCATTTTCTCAGTAATTTTCTTACTATCTTTTAGGTACATCAGAATAGACAATGTATGTTCTTATAGGTGATTAAGTTAACCAACCACCCCCCCCCCCCCCCCCCCCCCCCCCCCTGTTGTTTGATTTTTGGCCCCTGGGAGCAAGGCTTATTGTCCAGTCGAACTATAATCTTACTGACAGTCTCACAAATCTTACTGAGAGTTTTCCCAAATCTTCCTGACAACCACATGAACATGTAGGCAGGTCTGCATTACATCCGGAGGCTGATTTTTTTTAACATTTCCTTATTGTCCCATGAAGGCTGCATTACAGGTTAGGAGATAGATCAACCGTTTTAGTTCAAGGGTGGTGCCAGAATAACTTGGCGCCTCATGCGCCAAGCTATTCTGGCACCACCCTTGAGCTATCATAGTCAAAAGAAATTTCAAGCAGTAGCTGTATCAGGATGAAAAGGGTTAAGTACACAATAATCATGGGATTGTCCGAAAGTCCAGATTAATTTATTTAGTGATGTATGTGATCATCATGTTCTTTTTCGGCATATTTTTCCGTATGGGAGTCTGATTGGAAGGGGCAAGGGATCTGACGTTTTGTCTGTCTGGCTTTACGTAATACCCCTTGCTACTCGTATTGTTGCTGTCAGTGCTTGACCCAGTGATTTGTTTTGTGGTTCTGGTCTGCATGCTGGCGCTAAGATCAGAAAATACCTCACTACCGAAGCTGCCACCAAACTCGCTGTCTCTCTCATCTTATCTCGCATCGACTACTGCAACTCTCTCCTTTCCGACCTTCCTCACTCTACCACTCTCACTCTACAGCGCGTCCAGAACAATGCTGCATGCCTCGTCCTCAGAAAGAAAAAAATCTGACCACATCACTCCCCTGCTCAAGCTCCTTCACTGGCTCCCCATCCCCCAACACATCCAATACAAGATTCTGTCTCTCTGCTACAAATCCCTGAACAACTACGCTCCTACCTATCTCTCCAACTTACTTCACCCTACACTCCTTCCCGCTCCCTCCGCTCCGCCTCCGACCCTCTCAGCCTCCTCATCCCCCGCACCAAACTCAGCACTTTCGGCCCCCGCTCCTTCTCAGTATACGGTCCATCCACCTGGAACACCCTCCCACTCTCTCTCCGTCAGAAACACTCTCTCTCTCCTCCTTCCAGTCCGCCCTCAAAACTCACCTCTTTCAACAGTTCTAGCACTATATCACTACACTCCCCACCCCAAGCTGACCGTCGTAATGTATTTTCACTATTTATGGTACGTGAGTCATTGTCAAAAGCGTGCGTGTGCGAGTTGTGAGTGCGCGCTTAGAGTTATAATTATTATAAGATAAGCGCATTATAAATACCGTAATTATTATTATTATTTTATAAGATCCGAGGGTGAGGTAAAACTTTACATGGGGGTAGGTGTTAGAACAAGGTCAAAGACAATAGGTTAGATCAAGGTCAAAGACAATAGGTTAGAACAAGGTCAAAGACAATAGGTTAGGACAAGGTCAAAGACAATAGGTCAAAGACAATAGGTTATTAGACAATAGGTATTATTATTATTATTATTGTTAGAACAAGGTCAAAGGCAATAGGTTAAAACAAGGTCAAAGAATAGGTTAACACAAGGTCAAAGACAATAGGTTAGAACAAGGTCAAAGACAATAGGTTAGAACAAGGTCAAAGACAATAGGTTGAGCCCCTTTACAGTGAGGAAAGACAGTAGTTTTCACCCCTTTGTAGTCGTGAAGCCCACGCAGTAGTGGAAGGACCATTTCGCGGGATGGGTATGATCCCCGCGGCATCAGTCCTTACAGCAGTCGTACTGTTGACTCCTTCCCTGCCACTGGATGCATAGTTTTGTTTATTTCCTCAAAAACATTACTGATGACATGACTGACACTTCCTCCGAGTCATGTCATCGGTAAGTATTTTTTGAAAAAATACCTTTTAGAGAAAAATGCATTTATTTCCTCAAAAACATTACCGATGACATGACTCGGAGGAAGTGTCAGTCATGTCATCGGTAAGTATTTTTCGAAAAAATACCTTTTAGAGAAAAATGCATTTCTCAAATCTCGCTTCATTCAACGACCAATAGCCACAACTGTCCAAGGAAAATGGTTATAAATTGGTCTCAGCAAGAGGCGTAGATCTTCATGAGCCCCCGCATTTGCGGGGGCTCATGAAGATCTACGCCTCTTGCAGATAGGTGATGTTCAAGATCCCTTGGCAGTTAAAACTTGACAAGTACATGCACCTCGGCGTCAAACCATGGATGAAGTTTAGGCACCTCCTTGCAAGGAGGAGGTGTACATTGTCATGAGGATAGGTACTCAAACTGTGGATGTCAGTGAGGCAGCTCCTTGTGAGCGAGAGGCATAGATTCTCACGAGCCCATGCGGTTGCAGGTGCTCAGAATAATAATGAATAATAATGGACATTTATATGTATATCGCCTAACCTCCTGATGGAGCTTTAGGCGCCTCACAATAGACACACAGTATGCAACAAAAAAATATATACAGATGAATATTAATTAAATTGAAGAACAAAACTAAACAGCCATGAAAACACTGGTGTGTATGTGCACATACACAATCACGAACACATGCATACACACGAACACACACAACACATAACTCACATGAACAGGTCATCAGTAGGCAGACTTGAAGAGATCAGTTTTAAAGGAGCTTTTAAAGGAATGACCGGACTGCACACAGCATATTTTCTACACGCCTCTTGCAGATGGAAGGCTCAATGAATCCATGAAATGTTTGAAATCTGTGCAGTGCATCACCTACTTGTAATCTAGGGTTCACCTCATGGCCAGTGGTGGCCCGTGCACTGTTGTGGATCATCAGACGCGAAAGTGTAAGATGTTCCCCATAGACAATCAAACACTGACCAAGTTCTTCTGGAGTAGGTCAACAACTGCACAGCTTTGACCCAAGCAGTGGATTTAAAAGCCCGGACAAACGTGCAACATCGCATGTTCGCCCGGGTCTTTAATCCACTGTTAGCGCCAAAAGATGTGCAGTTGTTGACCTACTTCTAAAGTCATCTGTTGTTTCCTCAGGTGCTGGACGGCGTGACACTGAATAACCTGGAGGTGGTGGAAAATGCGACTACAGGTGGTATGGAGGGAACTCTGCTGGAACAGGTGGACACTTGCTCAACACCTTTTGGTAAGTAGGACGTCCATTACAGCAGAATAATTTAACTCTTCAGCCATTGGGCCCAAGGCCGCATTTCCTGCATTTTACAGGTGGCATTTTACCCTTTTCATCCTGATACACCCAGTGCATGAAATAAATTAGACACAGGATAGTTCAAGGGTGGTGCCAGAATAGCTTGGCGCCTGAGGCGCCAAGCTATTCTGGCACCACCCTTGAACTAAACTGGTTGATGTCTCTTGTCTGCAATAATTATAGCCTTCATAGGACAATACACAATTTAAAAGAAAATCAGCCTCAGGGTGTAATGGGTTTACAGCTATGTACCAGTTCCAGGAGATGGGTGAACCATGTAATTCAAGGGTAGTGCCAGATTAGCTTGGTGCCTGATGGCGCCAAGCTAATCTGGCATTACCCTTGAATTATCATGGTCCATTCATCTCCTGCTGTAGGGCGTAATGGGCTAAATGGGTTCAACTGCCAAAACTAAATGACTTCCATTCTATAGAATGGAAGTCATTTAGTTCTGGGAGTTTCAGAGTTATGGTCCAGAAATGCTTTTTTTTTAAAAGTTTATGGTTTGAAAATCGGTACAGTGAAACCTGTCAGAACGAGTATTGAGTGCCTGTATAAGGCGACCATGTGGGTGTGGAAGCAGACCATCCATTTTCAGGCCCATAGTCTTCTTTCCTTGACTTAGATGAGCCTGTGTATAGAGACACCCTGTTGAAGGCGACCACTTTTTTGATACTCACAAACCAGATAGGTGAAGCTAGTGCTGGTAGAACCGTACACACACCAAGGGGAATTACTCAGCGCTGGACATACACACATGATATATATGAAAGTGATGTATATGATAGTCTTGTTCTTTACCTGCGTATTTCTCTGTGGGCTGGCGATTGGGTGCCTGATAGGAGGGGGCAGGGGATCTAACAGTGTGTGTGTCCAGCGCTGAGTAATTCCCCTTGGTATGTGTACATTTTTTTATAGTTTTTGAGTGATTGCCTTACTCAGGTTTCACTGTATACATAAACCTGAGATGAAATAAATCGCTTAGGGACCCACACTTGTTTGTCGTTACATCCGAAGATTGTGATTTGTGAAGTAAATTACGTAGAGGCATTGTGGTTAGGACCACAGAAAAAGTGTTGCTTTATCCAATTTGTGTTATTTCCAACCTGGTTATAAGCAGAGTCAACTGCATTCGGAGAATGATTCAGAAAGCGGTAATTTGCTCTTTATAGAATAGGAGTAAAAACTACAAATACAACCTTTCTGCACTTTTGCGGCGTTTGTGCCAACCAACAGTAAACTTGATTTTCATCAAGTTAACCCATTTAACCCCATGGCCCCATTTCTCACACTTTGGAGGTGTCTTCTAACGACTATGCACCAGTTGCAAGAGATGGGTGGACCATGATAAATCAAGGGTAGTGCCAAACCTAATCTGGCACTACCCTTGAATTATGGTCAGTCCATCTCCAGCTTTAGGATGTTTGGGCTGAATGGGTTAACACTAGAAGTGAACACGCATACAGTATGCACCACTGATAAGCATGCTGGACAGGTGGAATATTGGTTAACCCATTTAGCCCCAAAGCACTGCAGCAGAAGATGGATTGACCATGATAATTCAAGGGTAGTGCCAGATTCGCTTGGCGACAGATGGCGCCAAGCTAACCTGACACTACTCTTAAATTCTATTGGTCCATCCATCTACATCAACTGGTACATAAGTGTTCGGTGACACTTCCATAATTTAGGAAATGCAGCTTTAAGGTTAAATGAGTTAAAATCACTCTTTTTAAAAAATAAAATAAAATAACCCTTTTGTGCAAGCAGCCTCTAGTACTGTTCACACTTCAAATGGAGGACTAGTGCACAAGGGGTTAATTTATCAACAGAGTTAACCCATGACTGCAAAAAAAAAGAAGAAAAAAAAAGGAACCTTGATCCAGTTGCAAGAGACGTAGAACCTTATGAGCCCCTGCAGTCGTGCTGGGTCATGACAATCTATGCCTCGTGCTGACACCACTTGGAAATTGATTTCATGTTCCTGGGTTGGTGGGGGCTCTTGGGCATTGAATTAACACAGATTGCAGTGACGAGGTTAACCCATTCAACCCCAGGGCCATTTCTCCCAAATTTTGGAGGTGTCGTGAACAACTTTGCACGTGGATTGACCATGCTAATTCAAGGGTAGTGCCAGATTAGCTTGGCGCCATCAGGCGCCAAGCTAATCTGGCACTACCCTTGGATTATCGTGGTCTATAAACCTCCTGCCATAGTGCGTCCAGGCTATATGGGTTAATGCTTTCCAACAGTTGTAAGTCCGAATTTGTGTCCGTGTGCTTTGTTGTGTCCCAAGGCAGTTATAGGGAGGAGAAAGAAAATGTACTGATTTTGTGACTTGTCCAAACATGCAGGCAAGCGTCTGTTGAAGCAGTGGATGTGCGCCCCACTGTGCCAGCCGTCAGCGATCGACGACCGCCTTGACGCGGTAGAGGAGCTGATGGAGATGAAAGAAATGATGGTGGAGAGCACGGACACTTTGAAGAAACTGCCCGACCTGGAGCGGCTTCTGTCACGGTAAGAGGAGTTTGGATGGGGGGGGGGGGGAGGAGGAGGATGACCTGCAACTGTTTGAGAGCATTAACCCATGTAGCCTTTATGCACTATAGCAGGAGATTAATCGACCTTGATGATTCAAGGGTAGTGCCAGATTACCGTGGTGCCATGAGGCGCCAAGCTAATCTGGCACTACCATTGAACTATTATGGTCAATCCACGTGCAGAGTTATTAAGTGACACCTCCAAAGTTTGGGAGAAACAGCCATTTGGAATTCGCTTCCCAAGCACATTTGCGATGCCCCCACAGGCATTTCTTTCAAAAGTCAGCTTAAAACAATAAAAGGGTTACTATTCTGCCTTGCCAAATTCCAGTCTCTTTTTTGTTTCACAGTAACAGCATGATGACCCTGTTGCACTTCATGTTGTAATGGTTGTTTGTGCTTTGGGTGTGTTTATGTGCTGTTTTTGAATTTGTATTGTCATATCTGGTTGTTTTGTTTATTTGCCGCTGTCATATTCATTTTGATTTGCATTGTGCAGCACTTAGAGCCTGCACTACAGGGAGTTTGCTCTATATAAATCAGGCATGGGAATTGTCCGTGAAATTCCGCGGGAAAAAGAAATCGTGCGCGAAAATAAAAAAGGCGTTTCCGCGAAAAACCATTGTGGGTAGCAAAACGAGCAAAGCACCGGTTTTATTCCGCGACAGAATATGACGCGGCAGGCAGTGTCCATGGCCTGCCTGAGTGCGCAGTAAACTCAGAACTTAGGCAGGCAGACCCAAGGTGCCCCCTCCCCCCCACCCCCCCTCCCCCCACTGTTTGATTTGATTTTTCGGCCCTCGCGGAAACAAGATCTAGTGTGGTGGAGGCCTTTAGTATCAGGTTCAAGGTCCCAAAGAAAAAGTTGCCCCCTCCCCCCCCCCCCCCAAACCCCTCTGGAGCCAAGTAATCCGGCCTTGTTTTGTATCAGGTTGAAGGTCCCGTTTCAGATAATTTTTGCTGGGGCAATTCCCATGCCTGATAAATATAATTATTATTATTTGAGGTGGGGAAGGGGTTGTGGGCTGCCTGGGGGAGTGGTACAGTGATACGGCTAGGCATCGGACATCGGTCACAGTCCGATTGCATTGCCAGTCTTGAACAGTCTTAAAACCCATCTTTTCCAGTCTTGATCATCAGTGTTCATGCATTCAGTCATCTTCTTTTCTTTTTGTGTAATTGTACATGTGGTTTATGTTTTGTCACTTTTTGTGTAATATTTTTCTTGATAACATGTACAGCGCCTAGAGCATTTGACCATGCCTTATAAATCCTCTTTATTACTGTACTGACGAGCAAAGGAAATGTGAATCATTCGAGTCATGTCACCTTTTTTTTTGCCCATCAGTTTACAATTTGTATATGGTGGACATCTGTCCTATTCAGTTGGCAAGCCCAGGACATTTGACCCATAATTATGCAGAAATGTCTATTTGCATTTCTGGCGGTAAGAAGTTATAGTGTACAGAGGTGCAACACAGGCTACAGACACACTTGAGGAAATTGCCTGACTAGATGCTTCTGTCCTGGTTAGAGGGGTGGATAGGTTTGATGAGGTGTGTATGTGAGGGGGGTGTGTGTTGGTTACCGGTGGGGGGGGGGGGGGGGGGGAATAATGGTAATAGAGGGAGTGGCATTGTGTGAGGTTAGGGTAGGGGGTGGGGATTAAAGCCACCTCCACTTACTGTAGTTTCACACTGTTTACAGTACCTCTGCCACCATTTACAGTACTGGTGCCACTGTTTACATTACTGATGCCACTGTGTACAGCACTGTTTACAGTTCTGCTGCTGTTTATAGTACCTATGCCACTGTTTACACTATCAGCACTATTTACAGTTCTGGCACCACTTTTTACAGTGCTCTGCTGCTGATTACAGTATATGTGCTCTGTTTAAAGTACCACCACCACTGTTTGCAGTACTTGCACCACTTTTTACAGTGCCTGTGCTGCTGTTTACAGTACCCGTGCCTCTGTTTATGGTACCGGTGCCTGCATGCACAGGGGGCTTAACCTCTAGTGCATGCAGGCACGGGTACTGTAAACATGACTGGGGAGGCTGAAACACCTGACAGTGAAGATAATGATGATTTCAACTTGCCTGTATGCAGAATTCACAGCCTTGGAACTGCACGGCACGGCACCAACCACCCAGAGAGCCGAGCCATTCTCTATGAAGAAGTCACTTACAGGTATGCTTGTGAAATAAGAAGTGACTGTTAGCGCCTATATTTGATGAGAAAGTAAGAGGTAGGTACCATCCAGTATGCAAAGGCAATCAGGATGATTCGGCCTCAGTGAGCCCTCGCACCCACTGCAAACCGACTTCGGCCTGATACTTTGTGTAGTATTTGGGGGGGGGGGGGGGGGGGGGGGGGGGAACACTGGTAAGGGAGAGAACTGTGCATCATAGCCCAGTAATAATAGATCTGGTTAGTAGTTGGCCTAAACCATTGAGCCATCACAGTACATCAGGAGATGGATCAACCATGATAATTCAAGGGTAGTGCCAGATTAGCTTGGCACCTGATGGCACCAAGCTAATCTGGCACTACCCTTGAATTATGGTCGATCAGTCTCCAGCAGCTTGGATTACATAGCTGTGAGGTTACTTACTTAGCCTGTCACCCCTCCCATGGTATAGGCCGTCGACGAGAGACCTCCAGTGACTCCTGTCCTGTGCTTCTCCTTCGATTTTACTCCAGGTGGTTCCCAGTCTCTTGGAGGTCTCGACGCCAGGTGTTTCTCGGCCTGCCTCTTTCCCTTGGGGGGGGGGGGGGGGGGGGGGGGGGGTTCCCATGACAATGCCTGCCTAGTGATACTGGAAACTGGCTTTCTCAGACTGTGACCAATCCATCCCCATCTTCTTCGTCCAATTTCATTCTCTGCTGTTATCTGCTCTGTTCTCTCCCAGAGTCTGACATTGCTGATCTTCTCTGGCCAGTGGATTTTCAAGATTTTTCTAAGGCAACTGTTTATGAAGATCTGTACTCTGTTGACTGTGGTTTTTGTCAACCTGCAAGTCTCTGCTCCATATAGGAAAACTGCTTTTACGTTGGAGTTGAAAATCCGGACTTTGGTGTGTTGTGACAGCTCTCTGGAACTCCACACTTTTTTCAGCTGGAGAAAGGCTGCTCTGGCTTTACCGATTCGTGCTCTGACATCTGCCTCAGTGCCACCTTTTTTGTCAATGATGCTCCCGAGATAGGTGAAGGACTCCACCTCCTCCAACGGGGTGCGAGGAAGCAAGACTGGTTCTTCACTGGTTGCGTTCAGCCTCATTCTCTTTGTTTTCTGTTTGTGATAGCTGTGAGGTGATGCCTCCAAAATTTGGGAAATGTGCCCATGGGGTTGAATGGGCTCTATGCACAAAGAAAAATGACTAAGTATGTGACTGTAAGCATTATTCTCTATAGCCACACCAATACTGGACTACCAATCTCTTACCAATATTATGGTAGTGCATATTTTCTGTATATTACAAAAATGTAGTAATATCTGATGTGTTGCAGCAAGCGAAAGATCGAGGATTTTCTGTCGACTCTGGGCGGCTTCAAGGCTGCGTTGAAAATTGTCAAAAAGTTCACCAAGATGGGAGATGACATGAAGTGAGTGAAATTAACCCCATGGCTGTCGGTCGCTCCTTTTTTGGAGGTGACCCCTGCATTGACTGTCAATAGCGCCTTTTGTTGAGGCGAATCCTGCAGGAATCACTTCAACAGCAAAATTGCTACTGACAACCAAAGGGTCAACCCATTCAGCCTCGATGCACAAGAGGAGATGGACAGACCATGATAATTCAAGGGTAGTGCTAGATTAGCTTGATGCCATCAAGCGCCAATGTAACATTTTCCCACTTTCCATGGTTGATGTGGTAAAAGAAGAGATAAAAATGGATTTTAACCCATTTAACCCCACGCCATATTTTACAAATTTTGAAGTTGTAACTGAACGACTGTGTGCTAGTTGCAGGAGACTGATCAGCCATGACATCCAAGGGTAGTGCCAGATTAGCTTGTCACTGTCATCAGACATAAGAATTCAAGGGTAGTGCCAGATTAGCTTGGCGCCCTCGGGCGCCAAGCTAATCTGGCGCTACCCTTGAATTATCATGGTCGATCCATCTCCTGATGAAGTGCATCGAGTCTGAACGGGTGAAGCACGTTTCAGCACACTGTGTTTGGTCATCACATCTTGTGTGCAGCGGAACCTGCTTTTAGCAACGGTCCATACCAAAAATCACCTGTCATTCAAGACTATCATTGAGATGGCTGTAGAGTCCAGAATGATGGTCATTCATGAAAGTTGACACATTTTGCCCCACATGACTACTGTCTTCTAAGATCATTATTTTCTGGCGAGAAAGTGGTTGCGCAAACAAGGCTCTGTGGTAAATAGGTTAATTAACTCTTTCACCGCCAAATTTATATTAAAAAATATGCCTGTTCTCAGCGCCAATTTTATTTCCAGCTTTGTGAACTGCTGGACTGTGGGTCTCTTTAACCCATATCATGCTGAGGCTAAAAGCTTCAAATTTGTACACTGCCATATGCAGGCTACATTATAGTACTTGCAGACAAGGATATAGACCAATGGCTTTAGTTCAAGGGTGGTGCCAGAATAGCTTGGCACCTAGAGGCGCCAAGCTATTCTGGCACTACCCTTGAATTATTTTAGTCAAACTTATTTCACACACTGGTGTATTCCGAAATGATAAGGGTTAATTGCTTGTATCTCAGAAACTATTTCAGATATATCTAGTAATCTACGTCGAATTTTGTGTGTATTGGGGGCTGACGTTAAGTTTATGACAAAGTTCACGTTTATTATTGTAACGTTGACAGATTGATTACACAAACAACTATTACAATGTTTACAATGCATGCGGAGCACACTTGACACAAACATCATCAGTGAAAAAGCAAAACACACTTTCCCGAATCCGTTCAAGGACTCTTGTTGGAATTTTCTGGTCCTGGTGACCATTCTTCATCAGCAGAATGATCAAGGTCTTACTCGGGATCATTTTCAGGCCCTTCACTACCTTTATCATTTATAATAAGGCCCAAAACCTCTGGCGCAATGACAGCGCATTTTCAAACTTGTAGCCATTTTTGTATGCTCCGCCCGTTGTGAAGGGAAATCACTTCTACATATTGGGTTATCAGGGGTTGAAGGGCAGGATGTTGCGTGTCACTGGCATCAGTCAGTTATGCTAGTGGAAACACTGTTCCGTGGGAAATATGATTTCTTTGACATGACCGTCCTTGTGAAAGAGTTCAACAATTTTTTTTTTTTTTAAAGCGAGAGAATAATCTGATTGAAGTTGAGTCAAAAATACAAGAATACATACCTGGAAGAGACCAGTGCTACATTTCTTTTCAGCTCCAAACTGCTGAAATTTTTTTCAGATCCAAACTACTGAAGCAGACGGTGTTACTCGATTCGGAAACTGATGAGGGCCGTTTTCCGGATATCACAGATGACCTGGAGCATTTTGACGTAAGTCAGAATTTGTTGTTGTCATTGTTGGTTTGTGTTTAAATGGATGCATCATTCTGGGATAGTTTTCATTTTTTAACCCATAAAGCCCTGACATGCTACGACAGGATGTGGATCCACCATGATAGTTCAAGGGTGGTGTCAGAATAGCTTGGTGCCTGTAGGCACCAAGCTATTCTGACATCACCCTTGAACTGTGTTCGTTGATTTGTCTGTTGAAATGTGAAGAACACCTCAAAGGATAGATTTAATTAAAAAAAATGGATCATTTCATCTTCAGGATGTAATGTGTTAATCCCCTTTTTAAAATATTCTTTAACCTGTTTTTATCAACCACTTTTTTTTTTGGCAAGAAAAATGGCCTATGTAGACAGGTGCTCTCTCAAGAGAAGTCTACAGCCACAGTCACAGCTACAGCCACCTAATTGATTGTCTTTAATGACAGGTGATCTTTCAGAAGGGTGATCGCTCAAAGCAGGTTCTACTGTAATGTTGCTCTTTTTATAGAAGTTTTGAATTTATTTTGTATTTTTTCCATGCGGTTTTATTTGGTGTGTGTTGGTGTCTTTCAGAATGCATTCAACCATGAAAAGGCTCGCAAGGATGGTGTCATCGTTCCCACCAAGGGTATGCGGTCGTTGTCTTTGAAACAATGTGTGATTCAGAAAATCCCAACAAAGAAAATCCCAACAACCACAACAAAAACAATGAAAATCCCAACAGCAGAGATGCCAACTCTTCCGGTTTCGCCGTATTTTTTTACGCCAAAATTAATTTCTTACGATTTTACGGCCCAATAAATTATCTTCCGGCGAAAAAAGCGCTGAAATTGTCCGCTATAGATGTTACCAATTTCTTGCTGACTTTGCTGCTATTATACCGCCGAGCCATCGCGTTTCCCTCGAGATAAATAATGAGCCAATCAGAAGTGTCCTCTGATTAGTGCAACCAATCGGAATCCGAAATATACATGATCGGAAATAGTGTGATTTCAGAGTAGTTCTTGGGATTTCGCTATCGCCCGATACTTCCGGTAGCTTTAGGTCACAGTAGAAAATGGCGGTGAGAAAGGATATTGTTCAAAGACAGAGTTTTGTTTAGTGTGATCATCTGACCATGATCTGGTAAGCACATTACATCTTTACAGGGCGGATCAGGGGGTGCTATAACAAATTTCCTTTTTGGGGGTGTTTGGTCGTTCGATAGTTTGCCGAACGGTGTACATGCGCATACCTCCCCCCCCCCTCCCCCCCCCCCCCCCCCCCCCCCCCCCTGTGTCGCTTGATTTTTTGACCGGTGAAATGAAGGGCACGCTACCACCCCCCCTCCCCCCCCCCCCCACACCACCCAACCCCCTACCCCCCCCCCCCCCCCACACACCCACACCCACCCCCCCTGTCGTTTGATTTTCGGACCGCTGGAATTATTGAGTTCACGCAAAATCTTCCTGTCAAATTTTATTTCTTCCTGTCAAATTCTGAAAATGGTACGGTCAGGTAGTGAAAGGGGTTGGCATCTCTGCAACAGATGATAGCTCTAGACAATGTTTGTTATCTTTCAGCAATACCGCTTATCAGAAAAAGCCATAGTTACAGAGTTATAGACACATTCCACAGTTGCAAAGTAATTTTTTAGGCAGTTCTAGATATTTTTCAAAGTCGCAAAAATCATTATTAGGCAGTTATAGATATTTTTCGCAAATATTTACCACAGTTGCAACAGTCATTGTTAGACAGTTCTAGACGTTTTCCACAGCTGCAGAAGTTATTATTAGGCATGAATGTTAATGTTTTGTTTTGGCTGCGGCAGGTGTAGACAATGAGTATGACGAGGCAGTGGACGACGTGAAACGTACGGAATCACAGCTACAGGATTACCTGGAAAAACAGCGACAGAGGCTTGGCTGCAAGGTGAGGCGTGAAATAATTTACGTCAGTGAACCCTTTGGCTGTCGGTAGCAGTTTTTATCGCAATGATTCTGTCACTGCTACCGACAGCCAGAGGGTTATGTTGCGTTGACCTGCACATTGCCTGGGAAGAGAAGAGACTTTAACCAAAAAAATGAGCAGTGAAAGATGCACTTTTGAGATAGTACAGTCAGACCTGTGTAATGCGACCACCTAAGGGACTATCAAATAGTGGTCACCTTAGACAGGAGGGCTGCTTGCACAGTCACCTATGTAACAGACAGAAAGCCATGGGCAAGACGTGAGTGGTCTGCTTAGGCATGTGGTCACATTATGCAAGTGGCCACCTCGATAGGATGGACTGTATCCAACCTCTTGCAGGGAATTGTGTACTGGGGAACTGGCAAGAACCGGTTCCAGCTGGAGGTACCGGAAGCAGCCCTGAAGCGGGTGCCGGAAGAATACGAGGTGATGTCATCCAAAAAGGGTGCCAAGCGTTATCGGACAAAAACCATCGAGAATTTCCTAGTTGAGCTGTCGGATGCCGAGGACAGGAAAGATGCCGCCTTGAAAGACATCATGCGACGCATCTTTCACAGTTTTGATGACAGGTAAGTGGAACGACTGAGGGTGTGGCTGTTTTTTTTTCAGAACCTGTTTGGAGCATCCACTCAAATGAGAGATCACCTGTCCACAAAGACCACCATTCGGGTGGCTGTAGCCACCCGATTGGTGGTCTTTTATGTCAGGTGATAACTATGAGAGATCACTGTCATTAAAGACCACCATTTGGGTGGATGTAGCCACATGAATGGTGGTCTTTAATGACAGGCGACACTTTTTGCCATTCAAGACTGCTTTAGAGAAATGCACCTGTCTTTTTTAGACAACTTGTATTCATGCAGAGAAAGTGTTTGCTTAACTCATTCTACCCCAAAGGTACCACAGCAAGATAAGGATCGACCATGATAGTTCAAGGGTGATGCCAGAATAGCTTGGCACCTATGGGCGCCAAGCTATTCTGGCATCACCCTTGAACTATCATGGTCGATCTGTGTCCTGCACTAGAGTGCAGTCTTCAGAGGACAACGGCAAAATTTGGGGATTTCGGTATTGGGGTAGAATGAGTTAACTCATTCGAGACAAAATGGCATCGGGATACGCGGCTGAAGCCGTGTATCTGGATGCCGTTCATCTCGAATGAGTTAAGACAGGTTCTGCTGTGTCATTCTTTCTTTCTTTCTTATTACTCACTTGCAAATTGCACTGGGCAGGACGGTATACTCTGGCTCTTGCCCCCCTCTTTTTTTTTTCTCTCTTTTTTTTAAAACCAGTTTCTGGCCACTTCATATATTTCAGATATAAGGATCAAAATTTCTGAGACCTGATCATGTTTACGTAGCATTTGTTCTGTGTTTGGGTTCAGTGTGTGAGATTTGAGTGTTCAAATAATGTGTGTTTCATTGAGAGTGTTTTTTGGGTTAAGTTCAGTGTTTCAAGTGTTTCGCATAAAGGGGTAACCTATCATTAAAGACCATCGTTATTATTTTACATGGCTACATCCATGATGATTGTCTTTAATGACAGGTAATCTGTACAATGTCCAGTATTTGTTTCTTCAAAAACATTACCGATGACATGACCTTATGGGAGATGTCTACTACTTACGCAATTCTAGCCTAAGAGCTCGTTGTGTTACCACACAACCCGGGAGGCACTCGGGGAACCCCGAGGGGGCCGAGAGTTATCTCCCGATACTTCCCATCTGGGACAGAGTACCCATAGTCCTCCAGTCAGTCTACTTAGGCTTACGCTGTTCAGACGTGTTTGCTTTAGCCTACGGACTTGGGATTTTCGACCGGGTCGCCGGTCGTCGACGGCCTTGCTTCTTCGCTTGAATTCTTCTTCGTCCGTCCTCCCTGTGCCTTGCGTGGCTCTGGTGTCCCCTTTTCGTTGGCAGCTGCCCGTTGGCTGCTTGTTGCCGGCCTGGGCTGTGCTGTCTGCTTCGCTGTGACTTCGCCGCGCGTGCCTTGGTTGAGATTTTCTCCCCCCTTCCCCGGTCCCGTTCCGGGAAAAGGTAAGGTAGTTGGGTTGGCCCTCGGCCGGTCCCCGCGCTGGGCACTGGTTGAGCAGGCTCGAAGGCGGTCTTCTTCGGCGCTGTTGCTTTGCGCCAAGATTCTTGACTTTTACTTGGCGGGCCTCGCGCCCGTTCCCTCGCTCCTTCCGTGTTGGTGTGGCATTATTATTTAACAGGGTCAAAATCTCCCTTTCTCAAAAGAGGGCGTTTACGCGTGAGGAAAGGAATGAGACGTTTTTATCTGGAACGGTCATTCTTAAATGGCTCAGATCCACAGGTGGTCAGCTTCGTTTTCCAAGATGGCATCTAGCGATGCAGAGCACCTTTTCCTCGCGGTTAAAACCTCTAATGGAATGGGAGTGGTGGGAAAGATCGGTGACAGTTAAGTCTAACTATATTCGGGCGCTTACCTACTCACTTGTTCCTTACCTACTCTTTTGTACCTTGTGGGGTTCGGGGAATGTGTTATGCTCCAGCCATTCCTTGACGCATTGCGTTGGTGAGTGGCGAGAGCCGACGCTTACTTCGGTACTGTGTCGGTCACGTATGCCTGTTATGCGTAATGCAGACCTGTTACCTTACTCGGGGGCTTATTAGGTACACGATTTGGCTGGTGGGTGAACATTCTTGTGCACTTTTATACTTGGCATCACATGTTTCTGTTCTTGGATGTCAGGCGTTTGCCTACTTGAGCGCAGGGCCACTGGTCGCCACACCTTGCTGCCGTTTTTTAAGGTCCAAGATGACCTTTTTGTGGCTGTAAAAAAAAAAAAAAAAAAGTTTGGCTTGCCACCACAGGTGCTGCTCACATTCATGCATGCGCTCGTTCCGCAAGTTACAGGAACAGAGCTACAAAATGGACATTGCTTTCGGACGGGTGGAGCCCGTCTCCAAGGCTCCCCCACCCGGGTCTGCCCTGGGGGACTTGGGTGGGGTTAGGTATTTTTTAGTTCCCAGGGTCACCCTGGTCAGCCCCACAGGGTGGGTTTTTCTCTCTATTCTGGGGCATGTGTTTCTGTCTACCCTTTGTCCATTCACCTGTATTTGCCTTTTTAAAACTCTCCCTACTGTCTGCACTGCCTGTAGCTCTTGATATTGGATGTGTGTTGCTAAATGGTCTTAGCTTTATTTATGCCCCATGTTGTAGGTTTATTTAATGTATTTGACCGGCTGGCGACATACATTCAATTTTCTGTTTAGTTTTTTTTCACAAGCAGTGCAGGCACGTCCTGAGAAAGCCTTGTTGCTGTCGGGACGTTAAGCAATGTACAATCAACCGTCTCCAAGGCAGCTAAGGGCCGGCACCGGTGACCTCAGCCCAACCTGAACCTACCTGACGGTAACAGAGTGCTAAGACAGCCCTATGTCTCCTGAACACTTAATATATGCTCTTTGGTTAAATTCCTCCTTGACTAGGCTTGTGCATGTGATTACAAATTACGGTCGACAGGAGATTAATGACCTATTAGGCAACATAAAACTACGATCAACGCTGCACCTGGAGGCCCGTCGCTATAGTACAGCGCAGGTGTTCAGCGGAGGGCACCGCCCCGACAAAGGTTACTGTGCATGCCGCTTGCTTCGGACCTATACTTGTCATGACATGTTTGAGTTGTTGTGCATGTTTTGTTGCGAAGGTTACCCTTACCAGGGCAGGGTCCCTCAGGCCCACGCCCGCGTGCCTTCGGCTTGTATATGTTGCAGTGGCCTCTGGACGACCTGCACACTACATGGAGGATTCCTGTGACCGTCGGACTCGCACAAGGTCTACCAGGTGCCGGATGTACCTCCGAACGTTGGTGTGACGTTTGCTCCGCATGACCTCAACGACGCTGGGCGCTACTTGGCGAGTTCGCACGGCACCTGTGACTGGTTCCAGACCTACTGGTAGACCGGCTGCTGTTCCCGGTACTGCGATCGATCGAGTCCCGACGAGATGACGGAGAGATCACCATGCCGGACGCGTCAGGTTAGCGTGCAGAGTGGGTTGATCGATGCGGTCGTTCCCAGGAGGGAACGCACCAAGAACAGACCTTATGACAGACAGAAAACCAGCACCGGCACGGAGCTCCGTGCCGAGGGACGTGCGCCAATCCGTCCTTGATCCAATTCCGATCCCCACTCGTTTCCTAGAAAGCCCTGGCTCCTACGCGGAGTCGCCTAGCCGACAGCGAGCCCACCTCGCCATAGAGCTCGGTTCACGGAGACATTCTCGCACGCATGCTTCGTCTTGGCACAAATGGAATCCGCTGGGCGCACAGTACGGAACCCACACACCGCTCAAGGTCAGCTGGGAAGCCGTCCAGGCGGCCGACGACGTAGCGCAGGTTTCGCGCTCGGAGCGGGTATGTTGGCACCGCCCCCGCTCCCTGGAGGGGGCTCCACCAGGACAGTGCTGCTCGTCGGGGATCACCCTGAGCCGGCTGCTAGTGGTTACAGAGTCCTTTGGTGACCAGCTGGCTGGACCGAGGTTCCAGTCTCCGTGCTTACCGCTCGAGTCCTTGACGATCTTGTGGAGAGATCACCACGCCGGTCGCAACGTTCCAGTACGCAGAGTGGGTTGATCGATGCGGTCGTTCCCAGGAGGGATCGCACCAAGAACAATCCTTATGACAGACAGGAAACCAGCACCGGCACGGAGCTCGGTGCCGAGGGACGTGCGCCAATCCGTCCTTGATCCAATGCCGATCCCCACTCGTCTCCTAGACAGCCCGATGGCTCCTTCGCGGAGTCTTCTCGCTGGCAGCGGGCCTACCTCGCCATAGAGCTCGGTCCATGGAGACATTCACGCACGCGTACACTGTCACGTCACGATTTGGAATCCTCATGGCACTTAACATCGGATCTCCTCTCTCGAACTCATACACGCGAGGAGGGACCGCTCCGCTCCATTGGGATGCTCGTCCGCTACGGTTCGCCATCGTTGGAGTCACTCTTCCTACACTCGACGTCTACACTCCTCTCTCTCTCCACTGCGGGCGTGCTTAGGAGTTGCCGTTCTTCACGTCGCTCCAGGGATCCTGTCCCATCTCGCTCGTCGATCCCTTCGCGTCCGGCTGCCGTTCGTCCCTTTCCTCTCCCCCTCACTCAGCCCTTTCCCCTTCTTCGTGCTCCGTCCTAGGGCGCCTGGCTGCAGTCTCTCCACTTCTGGATGCTCGACCCCCTCCGGTGGATCCTCGGGGAGGACGCGGTCGTTACTTCGCCTAGCACAGACCTGTTTACCTACACTTGGGGCTTAAAGTACGGCTCGGAGTTGGCCGCGGCTGCCGCACTTCGTGACAGGCGTTTCGACTTCCCTGCGCTTCTTCTCTCGGTGCCCGGAGCTTCTTGCTTCGCCCTCCTTGGAGTGGTCAGCTGTTGGCTTCCCTCGGCAGGACCGGTTCTCAGGAGGTCTCAGGAGTTGCCTGCCCCTACCGGCGGCGGATCCGCTCTTGACTCTTCTTGGACTAGATGACCTCTCTCGTCCGTAACGCCCTAAACTGCGTGGGATCGGGGAGCGCCTTACCCTGCTCTTCGTTCTCCAGTGGACGGCTCCTGGCCCCTGGCAGGTCGTCTGGCCGCGGAAGGACCCCCTGTGCTGACGACTCGGCTGACCCAGGTTCTTCGGAGTTCCTGGCCTTCACTTTGGGGGTGCAGACCGGAGGAGGCTGCTAGGACCTTGGTTTCGCTTATGCTGGTGCCAGATGGCGAGGGGATGCGGTCCGCGCAGGTGGTCCTCGGCTCCGCCTCCAGATCTCGGGCTGCGCCTTCTTCCGGAGCTGCCGACCCTTGACTCCAGTTGCCCGTGCACTCGGCCTCCACTACGTTCCTCGGTTCTCATGCGAAGGAGGAGTTACCGCTGATGGAGTCTCCGCTCCTGTTTCGGTTTTCCGTTGGATTCACCGGGGGTTCCTCAACCTACCCATGGACATTGTGGAACCAAAGCGCAGCGCCGTCTCCCTGGTGCCTAACCTACTCGACATCCCCATTGGGAAACCAGTACTCCTCTATGGAGCAGAGACCTGGAGGACCACAGTGTCGGCCACCAAGAAAATACAGACGTTCATCAACAACAGTCTGAGAAGGCTCCTCGGGATACGCTGGCCGGACAAAATCAGCAACGAGGTATTGTGGCAGCGGACAAAGCAGAAGCCTGCAGAAGTGGAGCTTCAACAACGCCGCTGGAGATGGATAGGTCACACACTACGCAAGCCAGCAACCAACACCACAAAGCAAGCCCTAAGATGGAACCCACAGGGAAAAGGAAGAGAGGTCGGCCACAAAACACCTGGCGACGTGACCTGGAGACAGATGCCAAGAAGATGGGCCACAGCTGGAGAGACTCGCCCAGGACAGAGACGGCTGGAGGGACCTTGTCGGCGGCCTATGCCCCAGGGGGGGTGATGGGCATAAGTAAGTAAGTATCCCCATTGGGCGCACAGGGGTACGCCGGAGTTCGGACAGGTGGTACTGCTGCGGCGGTGCTCGCGGTGGAAGGGCCTAGCCACTGCTCGGAGGTCGGCTCTACTCTCCGTCGGTCGTCTCGCAGCCCGGCTGCTGTAGCTACGCCCCATACTTCCGTGGTTCTTCTCGAGGTCCAGCCTAGCCTCCGGACCTCGCGGACAAGAGCGGGAACGGCTTGGATCTGACACGGACTAGGAGGTCTGCTCGTGGGAGGTCTGAGCCAGCCTTTTCCCCAATGGAACCAGTTGCTTCACTCGGAATGCACCAGGATACCTTCGGAGGATCGGCGCGCTGGCGAGATGGCTTAGTGGACCTGTTCGCCGCAAGGTGGGATCTCTGGCTTTCCCCGCGCCTTCGTGGGGTATAGCCCTCCTGGACGAGTTGCCAACGCTCTGACCTAGCCTGGGAAGGATCCTCCTCTCGTCCTGTGGGTCACCCCTTTCCCTGGTACCGGTCCTGAACCTCTCTCTCGCCGCGGACCCCCCGCTACTGCTTCCCGCATTCTATTAGGTCCTCATGCAGCCGCGATGGTCTCTGTTCCGCCTTGCTGGAGCGCCTACCCCTGAGCCTTGGCGGTTGCGACAGACCCTCAACGCTGGAGTCTTCGCATGGGCAGCAGTCGAAGCCTCGCTATGGCCCGCTTCCCCAACTTGACGCCTCTACGAGGAAGTTGGCGAGGCATTGTGCTCTTGGTCAGCGTCCGTCACCTCTCCCCCACCGACCCTGCTGACCCCAGCTGGTAGACTTATCCCCAGGAGACTAGGCAGGATAGCCTGAGCCTGCCTCACGTATACCTACGACGACATAGCCGTACGGGCGGACGCGCACGCTTCCTGGCCGTGCCCGGCAGCTCTGAAGCTACAGGGCAGTCGATCTCCCTGTCTACGCTCTGCCATACGATCCGAATTCCAGGATCCCTCCCTCAGGGAGCTTAGAGGCTAATTACGTCCAATTAGCTACGTGCAGGGCCACGAACGCCACAGCCGCCAGGAACTGGGCTGCCCTCTTCGTGGCTATTGGAGGGCTGGCGCGCAGGTGCTCTCGATCGCAGAGTTCTGTCAGCCTAGCGAGGTTACTCGCTCTGGTGGGGGACATCCCGGGGGGGGGCTCTCCTCCCTCCTGGCGCTTCAGCGCCGTCGCTTATACCTACCTAGAGTTGTCGGGAGTTTGCGGTGGGAGGACGGCCCTTGGGGCCTTAGGTGTGCTAGAGCGCGGCACCCTCCTCCTTTTCGCCATTCTCCCATAAGGTCATGTCATCAATAATGTTTTTGAAGAAACAAATGCATTTTTCTTTAAAAGGTATTTTTTCGAAAAATACTTACCGATGACATGACTCGGACGACCCTCCCACCTGCCCCGCTTGCCGCTGGTAAGCTAAGTATCCTGACTGAAGGACTATGGGTACTCTGTCCCAGATGGGAAGTATTGGGAGATAACTCTCGGCCCCCTCGGGGTTCCCCGAGTGCCTCCCGGGTTGTGTGGTAACACAACGAGCTCTTAGGCTAGAATTGCGTAAGTAGTAGACATCTCCCATAAGGTCATGTCATCGGTAAGTATTTTTCGAAAAAATACCTTTTAAAGAAAAATGCATTTTTTTTTTACTTTTCTTGATTTTTATGTTGCTGTTGTGTGCTTATTAATATTTGCTGAATAGTTTGTTTGTTTTTGCATACATACCTACTGATGTCGTGTTCAAGTTCCTGACATTTTTGTTCAGATATGTGAAGTGGAACAAAGCCGTGGCGTGTCTGTCAGTGCTGGATGTTCTTCTGACCCTGGCTCGGTACAGTCACTGTAGTGATGGTGTCATGTGTCGCCCACAACTGACGCTGCCCAGTGATGACAAAACTGTAAGCTTAGTATTTCGTCAACTTTGTATTATTTCAAAGACTTTTTCACTCTTTATTCTTTAACACATTATATTGCCTACTATTGTCGGGATAATCGGTCACCAGCTTATATAGTAAGCTGGTGTTGGATTTTCCCGACGATAGTCTGGGAAATATTTTATCCTCAAGTTGCTGTGTTTTAGAGGCATTTTGGGGCATATCTTATGACAGAAACGCACCGGTTGATGGGCCGTGATAATTTCTGACTTGGGGACATAACTCAGCAGTAGCACTGCCCTCTGGCGGCATGAACATCCTGGGTTCGATCCCCTGATTGGCTGGAATGGTTGGGGGGTCTTTTTCTCATTCTGTCAAGTCAAAATCTCATACAGACTCAGATTTTGGTGCCTTTTTTCCTTCATGTGCGCAGCGTGCAATAAACCATCAAATGAGCATATTAAAAAACCCATCTCTACTGTTTGAAAACAGAAGGTCCATTAGGGCTGCTGGGTTGGAAAAATGACATGTAGCATGCACATGGTAGTCTGACAAAATGTCTGCAGAATGTTAAAGAGGTTGGCAGACACATTACAGATACAGAAGAAAATTCAAGGGTAGTGCCTGATTCGCTTGGCGCCTTCCATGTGCCAAGCTAATTTGGCACTACCCTTGAACTATTGCGGTTGTGAGAGATGAATGGACCCTGACAGTTTCGAGGTAGTACAGAGTTAGCTTGATATTCTCAGGGAGGACCAAATCCACATGCCTGTCCCCAAGATTTCCTTGTATGGTGAGGCAAAGTTGTGTTTTTGGGAGCCAAGATGGCAAATGCAAATTTCAGTTACACGCACACAACATTGTTTGGGCTTGCAGAAAAATGTTGGGCTGCTAGATTTCACTTGGATGGTAGTCCGAATGGCTTACTGGGGTTGTAGGAGTGAACATTTGGTCCTCTCTATGTAGTATAAGTAATCGCTTAGGTGGTTAAACCATCAGCCAGCTTATATAAATGTGCACGATCCTGATGAGTCATTTGAATCCTAGCCGTTGGCACGAAAGCAGAGTGCCGCCTGCATTGCAGCTAACCTGAAGGTACACCTTCAGAACCCAACCCTTTAAGCGTCGGAGTGAAAGATGGCAAAGGGAACAGCCATTTTGCCGGTTCCAGTCTCCGTTCCGACTCGCAATCCAGGGAAAAAAGACTTGTTTAATAGCATGTGTTCAATAGCATGTATGTTGAAACTCCTGGTAAATCAGTGTGGCACGGTTGCAGTGCACCTGCATTGATTAGTGTTTAAGTCGCACTACATAGGAAATAGCTCTCCCTGTCCCCCATAACCTGCCTGTTAGGGCCGTCTATTATCACTCCGGTGCCATGACTGTTAACCTATTTAACCCCAGGGCCATCTTTTGCAAATTTTAGAGGTCTCACATATCAACTATGTACCAGTTCCAGGCGATGGATTGACCCTTATGGAGCCAAGCTAATCTGGCACTACCCTTGAATTGTCATGGTCGATCCAGCACCTGTTGTAGGGGGTTGGGGCTAAAAGGGTTAAACCCCAAACTAACCAACTATCGGCAACGGGTGCTGCCTAATGACAACAAAACCGTGAGCTTTATGCTTTTCTTTTCTAAATTTCTTTTTTTTGACGTATTGACAGAAGTTGTCACTATCACTATCAGTGCTCTTGTTAACTCATTCAGCCCCGACACACCACAGCAAGACATGGATCGAGCATGATAGTTCAAGGGAGGTGCCAGAATAGCTTGGTGCCCAAAGGCATCAAGCTTTTCTGGCACCACCCTTGAACTATCATGCTTGATGTGTCTATAGAATTGTAATACAGACTTCAGAAAGCAACTTCAAAATGTTGGGATTTTGGTCCTGAGGGAGAATGTGTTAACAAGTAATTTTCAGAACTTCTTTTTTTTTCCCCCTTCTTCTTTTAATGAAATTTGCAAAGGAAAGTAGCAGTTTTTCTTGTTCTTTTTCAGCCGTTTCTGGAAGTACGGGATGGCCGTCACCCTTGCATCGGAAACACCTGTGGAGACTTCATTCCAAACGATGCAGTCATCGGGATCAGAGATGTAAGCTGCTTTGAGTACAGCAGCACATGTTTTGAGTAATCACCCTTATGAGAGATCACCTGTCGTTAAAGACATTTTGAAACTGGATGCAGTAGAACCTGTCTACAGCGCCGCCCAGATGAGAGATCACCTGTTATTAGAGACCCTCATTTTGGTGGCTACCACCACCTAAATGATAGTCTTTTATGACAAGTGATGCTTTTCTCCTTTCAAAAAATGGCTTCGAGAGCACTCTTCTTTCGAGACCACTTTTTCCTTTGAAACACAGTTTCTGTTGTAAGAACGATAAAAATGCTGATGTAAAGTACATGCCAGTTTGGAAAAAACTTCCAGCCACCCACCCCTGGCTACCCTGCATTGCATCAGTATGGTCACTTTGTTTTTCAACCCTTGACTGCTGAGAAAAAGTCAACATGATCCAACAGCAAGAGACTTAGATCCTCATCAGGCCCCACAGTTGCGGGGGCTTGTGAGGATCTGTGCCTCTTTCTGACACTACTTTGAAGCTGTGTTCTTGGAACGGCTAGAGCTCTTTGGCGGGGACTTCTCAACGATCTAAGAAACAATCTATGTCTGCTGGCCATGGAGGGTTAATCCTGAGCAATCCAGACCGAAAAGGTGACTGCTAAGCGTGTGAAATGCAAAGAAGTACCCAACGGAGAAAGAAACACGCTTAGAAAAAACGGTACAACACAATTTATTAATATTTCGGGTAAATACCCTTTGTCAAAATAGACAAACAAACAGAGACATTATTTGCTACTTATCTTCAGATGCAGAAGGAATGTGGCAACTGAAGGTGACGTAAAAAGAAAAAGAAAAGAAAAGGAAAGGAAGAACAAAAGTAAAAATGACGTCAAAGAAAAAAATCGTAAGAGAAAGACTCCGAGAGAAACTAAACACGAGAGACAAGAGTGTGTGTAAGCGCGCGCAGGAGCGAGCAAAAGTAAATGCGCGTGTGTGAGGCCGGGGAGAGAGAGAGAGAAGAGAGACAGCGAGAGAGAGAGAGAGAGAGGGGGGGGGAGAGAAAGAGAAAGAGAGAGAGAGAGAGAACGAACGGGGAGTACCCTTGGGCACGAAGTAGGCGGAGTGTCTAATACACAAAGCCAGCTAAACACCAACCCGAAGGCAAACCTTATATCACCATCGAGTTGAGGACTACCTCGGGGAAAAACGGGAGGACCCCGGGAAAAAACCCCCAGCATTTAGCATGGTACACAACAAGGAATATCGATGAAACAAAGCAAATAATCAAATTCAGTAAGAGAATAATGGTATAAGAGGAGAGTAGGTAGTTGTGAAACCATCTTCAAGGGTAACTCAAAAAAAAAAAAAAAAAAAAAAAAAAAAAAAACCGGGTGTGGGGGGAGAGAAAGACAAAAGGGGCGGGGGAAGGGGAGGGGGAAAGTGAAGAGAGAGAGAAAGGGGGAAGAGAGAAAGAGAGAGAGAGAGAGAGAAAACAAAAAGGGAGGGGGGGGAAGGCAAACAAACAGAGCCACCAGCCCCACCCAACAGGCACCCTCCAGCCCACGGACGAACGCACAGGCATGCGAACAAGACGACCACATACATCCCCAAGGGAATGCACACGATCGCCCCCCACACCCGCGCATAAATCCAAGGACCGGCGACCAGGCGCCCGACAGGGAAGGGCAAGGGATCCAACTTAACGTATGGCCAGCGCTGAAAAAGTCCCCATGGGAGGCACAAAGTACATATCAATCAGCGCCAGCCGCAACTATCTGGTTAGTGAGTAGTCAGACAGAAGCGACTCGGTAAGGTAAATGACAGTTAGCAGAAGACACAGGTAAGGTCCAAAAAGTTAATCTTTCATATTCATATTCTTGTCTCTCGTGTTTAGTTTCTCTCGGAGTCTTTCTCTTACGATTTTTTTCTTTGACGTCATTTTTACTTTTGTTCTTCCTTTCCTTTTCTTTTCTTTTTCTTTTTACGTCACCTTCAGTTGCCACATTCCTTCTGCATCTGAAGATAAGTAGCAAATAATGTCTCTGTTTGTTTGTCTATTTTGACAAAGGGTATTTACCCGAAATATTAATAAATTGTGTTGTACCGTTTTTTCTAAGCGTGTTTCTTTCTCCGTTGGGTACTTCTTTGGTTAATCCTGAGGCCACATTTCCAAAATTTTGGAGGTGTCATCTAATGACTATGTACCAGTTGCAGGCGCTAAGCGAATCTGGCACTACCTTTGAATCATGGTCGATCCGTCTCCTGCTGTAGTGCGTCAGGGCTGAATGGGTTAAGCATAAATGGTCAGCATTTTCAAGGGGGCAAGGAGGTTGGTTAGGTGAATGAAAAACTGAAAGCAGACTAAGTTACAGTAAACTTTGGACATAATAAATTGCCAGTGGACTTAAGTTTTCTTGGTTTTATATTTGAAATTTGTTACAAGTGAAGTAACTTACATAGAAAGAATGCTGTAGGGATGTATGAAAATGTGTTTTAATATCCGACTTTGTTAAATCTGACCTTGTTAGGAGCGAAGCACTGTGTACATATTTTGTTGTTGTTAACGGATGCATGTTGTTATGGATGTATGGATTGCGTGGCTGAGTCATAATTATTCTTTTTGTTTGCAGTTTGGCTGATTAGATAAATCATTCTTTCATTCATTGATAGATTGTTGCTTGATTGATTGTTTAGATCAGTTGATGTAAGAATCGATGGATTCTGTTGCTTCAGGAGGCAGATGACACTGATGGTGCTACTGACAACAGCCGTGTTGTCATGGTAACAGGACCAAACATGGGAGGCAAGTCAACTCTCATGAGGCAGACAGGACTGATTGTCATTTTGGCTCAGCTGGTATGTGTGTGTGTGAGGAGTGGGGGGGGGGGGGGGGGGGGGGGCTCACAAGAATAATTGTAATATGTCTCTTGCTTGCAAGGAGTTGCCTCACTGCTCACTGACATGTACAGTTTTAGATATTTAACCCTTTTCATCCTGATACCCCCATGCTTGAAATAAATTTGACGATGATAGTTCAAGGGTGGTGCCAGAATAGCCTGGCGCCTGAGGCACCAAGCTATTCTGGCACCACCCTTGAACTAAAACAGGTTGATCTATCTCCAATCTGTAACATAGCCTTCATAGGCCAATAAGCAAATTTGTAATAAATTTGCCTCGGAATGAAATGGGTTGACTGGCATTAACAAGTACGACTGTCATGAGGACGCGTGCAGGAAAGATTGGGGCGATCCATCAAAACTGCGTGAAGATCTCTTTTATAAAAGGGCACAACCTGTTGTCTTTCCATACTTTAAATGGGCTCGGCCTACTTTCTTTGACCTGTTTCTGATTTAGGAGTATGTGATTGTGTTCTCGCAGCTTTGGGCTTTCTCTCTGCCAAGGTTTGGCAGGTATAATTTAGTGAAGAGTCTAACCCTTTGGCTTTCAGTAGCGGTTTTTGTCATGATGATTCCTGCAGGAATCATCGTGACAGAAACCGGTACCAACAGCCAAAGAGTTAATGAATTTTGTTGAATCGCTGCTTTCAGGGTTGTTATGTCCCTGCGGAGAAGTGTCATCTCACTCCTGTGGATCGTATCTTCACAAGGCTTGGCGCCAGCGACAGGATCATGTCAGGTGAGTGTGGAGTTTGCAACGACAAAAAAAGAAGAAAGAAATCCAACATGATATTGGCGGTACAGTCAAACCTCTGAAATCCAGACCAAAAAGGTGGCAGCGGAGCATGTAAACTGCAGAGAAGAACCCTATGGAGAGAGAAGCGCGCATAAAAAAGACAGTTACAACACGGTTTTTTAATGTTTTTTCAAAACAGTACTAAAAGAGGTACACAATGTACAACTTACCTTTTCGTGAAGATGCATCTGAAAACATTAGTTACAAATTGTTTTCTTTGCTGCCTGCCGTAGGTTGCTTTAAATGGGAAGGCGCAGCACGACATTTTCTTAACTCATTCAGCCCTGGCACACCACAGCAAGACATGGATCGAGCATGATAGTTCAAGGGTGGTGCCAGAATAGCTTGGCGCCTATAGGCGCCAAGCTATTCTGGCACCACCCTTGAACTATCATGCTCGATCTGTCTCTAGAATTGTAGTACAGTCTTTTGGAGCGCAACTTCAAAATTTGGGGATTTCGGTCCTCGGGCTGAATGTGTTAATCAAATGAGTATTCCATATCAAACTTTACGTCAGAGTTTTGAGCTTGTTTTGAAATTGTTAATTGATGACAGTCATGGTTTGCTTGTCTGTGAGCCTGGACCTTACAGACTTCAGTCGTAAGTCCAAAGTCAAAGACCAGCAAACGTGTATATAATTATGGTTTTATTGCTTCTTTTTTTTTCTTCAGGAGAGAGCACGTTCTTCGTGGAGCTGAGTGAAACGTCCGCCATTCTGCAGCATGCCACGGAGCATTCTCTGGTTCTCATGGACGAACTAGGTAAGGAGACCTTCATGCATTCCTGTGTTGGTTTGCGATTTGGGACCTTACAGCCCTCGGCTGTAAGGTCCAAAATCACAGACCAGCACACATTTAGTGATGTGCATTTGTGGTCAAGGAGCAATAACCGAAACAAGAGGCTTGTGCAGCCTGGGTGCGTAAATGGGGTCTGGCGTTACAAGTGGGGTCTGCAGTTTCCTTGATTTCTGATGTTTAGAAGAGTTGGGCATGCCCAACACTTCTGAACATCAAAAATCAAGAAACTTTATTGCCCATTTTAATTTTATAATAAAGTTTTATACCTTATTTTAAAACTTCTTTAGGTTTCATGCGCTCTGCTGTCTCTGAAAACTAGAATTGTCGGCACGTAAGCAAAGTGAAAGAATGCATAATAACATGTACTGCACATCACATCACATGCACTGTATGAATATAAATAAATAATAAAATAATACTGCCCCTTGCCACCACTACCTCCCCCCTCCAGCACTGGCCACCCCTCCCCCTCTCTCCTCCCCCCCCCCCCCCCCCCCCCCCTCCCACCCCCCCCCTGCCCTCTCCCCCCTGCCCCCACATACAAACTTGCACGCATGTGTTCACTCCTATACTGCCCCTTACCATCCCCCACCCCCTTCATCCAGCATCAACCCCCTCCCCCCCTCTCCTGCCCCCCCCTCCTCCCCACACACACACATACAAACTTTTGCATGCATATGTGTTCGCTTGCATCCCACAATTATTTAATGGGTGAGACATCTTTTGACTAGTAATATGATTATGAAATGGTAGCCATTCTTGATTACCCCCCATGTGCTTCATCCACCAGAATTAAGATAAGAATACTTTGGGAAACTGAACGTCTGGCTCACATTCATTCACACACACAATCACCATTGCATATGAAACTACAAGACAAGTAAAACAGATACACCAATATAGTATAGGACATATACATCCGCATTCTACTGAACAAACACACTCATACACTGAATAAATTAATCAGTAAAATGGAATCACAGACATAAACTACAAACATAGTACCAGTAGTTAAAAACAAGTCACCTCTACTAAAAACATTATTATAAATGTCTGGCGGCTCTTGTTACAGTATCCATGGACCAAATGGTCTAGAGTCCTAGTAGCCGTTCGCGCTGCCATCCAAGTTAAGTCTGCTAGCAGGCATTTTTGTTTTTTCAAAATACATTACCGATGGCATTACTATCTGGGAATACACTCTATTGCCTATAGATTTCAGCAAAATTGTGTGTAGCACACAACTGGGGAGGAGACACCGGGGATCCAAGCACTATGACCCCGGGTGGCCTCCCCTTACTACCCTATCCCGGCGAGCACAGGGCGACCTCGTCAGTTTCACTCATAGCTCGACCGGGGACGGTCGAGTTTTTGCCTTTCTCCGTTCTACGGGTTTCAGTGGGTTTTGACTGTGGGCTTGAATTGGAGTCTTCGATTCAGCCCTGGACTCACTACATTCGTGGTTTTTCCTTTGACAATTGGACTCATTGTGACCTGTGCGCCGACCGGTTTTACCGGCTCTGACTTGTGAGTTCACCCTTGGCTTGGCCTTGGGGTTCGACGACGCACGTGACTTGTGCCCGGCTGGTTTGTGCAAGGTGGACTTCTTCGCCGGCGTAGCTGGTTTAGGGCCTTATGGCTTCTTCTGTGTCGAAGACTTGCCGCCGTGCGGGGACTTCCAGTGGCCGGTTGATGCACTCGACTCTTGCTTGCCGTGTTCGGGCTGTGCTTCGGACGGAACGTGTGATGGTGGCGCCGCTTGGACGGAAGACCGGTGTTCGCGCAGGTGGGACTTCTTCAGGCGTGACCGGTCCCCTCGCCCGCTTCGGTCTCCACGGGATCCTCCACGGGTGGACGTACTTCCCTCGGCGCATCGGGCTTTCCGGCCCACAGGTAAGTCCCCTTCTTGTACCGTTACCTCGCAGGTTCTCCCTCCCCTCTCCGAGTCTTCGGAGCAGGGTAGGCGAGTTTCGGAGTCACGCTCCCCACGCTCTGCTTCGTTAGCGCGTGGCTTGAGCCCATTTTGGTTCCCACCCCCCGCTCTGCTTCGGGCGAGCGGTCTGGGAGAGATGAGCGTTCGTCGGCCACCCCCGGCTCTAGGTCTCCGGAGCGGGGACGGGTGACGGAACGCAAGCATAAGAAAGAGAGTAAACGTGATAAGAAATGCTCTCGCTCACGCACCGAGGCTTCGGAACGTGACTCGAGACCGTTAGTAATGCTGCCTCCCCGCTCTGTATTTTCCGAACGGGCAAGGCATGCTTTGCTTTCTTCCCCCCCCCCGCCCGCCCCGTCTCGCCTGGGCGGGCCCGGGGTGTGGTTGACTCTCGCCCCCCACGCTCCGAGGAGTCGGAGCGGGGGTCGCGTGCACATAATGGTCCCCTCCCCGCTTCGCTTCGCCTGAGCGGGCTTGGCGTGACCGTAGACTGTCCCCCCCCCCGTCTCGTATCGACCGGACGGGCCCGGTGTGACTTGGACCCTCGCCCCCCCCCCCCCCCCCCCTCGCTCCGAGGCTTCGGAGCTGGGGCAGCGGGCTCATAAATCGTCCCCTCCCCGCTCCGCCTTTCCTGAGCGGGCTTGGCGTGACCCTAGACTGTCCCCCCCCCCGCCTCGTATCGACCAGGCGGGCCCGGTGTGACATCGCGCGTCCTCCACGGTCCGACACATCGGACGGGGGGCCGCGTGCCCGGTATTTGTCCCCTCCCCGCTCCGCCTTTCCTGAGCGGGCTAGGGGAGACTATTGGCGGTCCCCCCCCCCCCCCCCCCTCGCACCGGTTCTCCCGGGCGGGCCAGGGGTGACCAGGCCACTTCCTCGGTATTCCGATCGCGGTTTGTCGCTCACGTCGGCTGCCGCGTGCGGATCCCGACTTCGAGGTGGACCGTCGCTTTGCCACGGTCCCTCCGTCGCCGCGGCGCGCCTCTTTGCGTGCGTCGCGGGCGGCTGCGTCTACCTCGCGCGCGGCGGTGCGGCACTCTCGTAGCCGCTCGCCCCTTTCGTCTTTGCCGCGAGAAGATCAGTTTGGAACGGACGTCCTCAGCCTTCATCCGTCGGACTCGGCCTCGGCGATCTTCTTGCAGGACTCGGCGGCGGGTTCTCCTTCCCGCCTTTTTTCCGCTGTCGCGTCGGCCTCCGCCTCGTCAGACGTTGCCGGCCCTTCGCTCGGATCACAGTCGGTCCACGCTATGGGTGAGGCTTCAAGGCTTATCGCCAAGTCCCTACCGCCCGACGTCTGTCCGCCTTCGCCTCCTCCGAAGAGACAGGCTTCGGCCATGGTCGACGCGCAGAGGCAAGTCCAGCGCCGCAAGTCCCTCCCGCAAGCCGGCTTCCGGGACCTCACCGATGCTTCTCCGCCCAGCTGCGTAACGACGCTTTCGGCGACACGGGATACTTTACCGCCGCTCGATCGCCGGTGGGAATCAACTTAAGCTTCCGCCAGGCCTAGTACGCTGGACACTCCCAAGCCTTCGCCTTACCTTTTCCAGCGGTGGATGTGGCGGCCTTACTACAGGCGGGCGGCCGCAGGCTCGTCCAGAACTCGTGGCCTCGGCCTCTCGACAGGATCGCCTCCTTAGCGCGGATCTCGCTGGCGTGCTCGGGTTTGGAACTGGCTACCCAGGCAGCACTGCAGTGCCTACAGGATACGTGGGACCTGGAGGCTCAGTCCCCGCTTCGTGACGTGCGGTCCATCCTGATAGCGGCCAACCGGTCCGCCTACCATTCTTCCGCCACCGCCAGGGCAGCGGCTGCCAAATGCGACCTCTGGAGGAGGGATACCCTTTTGCGCCTCTGCTCGGACCTTCCCTTGTCAGTGAAGACCCAGCTCCGTCACGCCCCCTTAGGGGGTCCTCAGCTGTTCGGCGACACTTGGCACACCTTAAGGAATCTTCCAAGGACTTGTGGCCCAAGCCTGCATCTAACCCAGCCTCGACCCGCTTTCGCGCCCCCCGCACGGCGGGGGTCGTGCCCAGCGGTCTTTCAGGCCCTCCTTCTCTACAGTCGGATCTTCACGAGGTCGGGCCCGTCCATTCCAGGCTACTCAGGCCGGCCCCGCCCCTCGCCCTTCTTGGCCCCGCGGTGCCCGTAGATCGGGCCGCGGTCGGGCTCTTTGACTCGCCCCCGCCTCCGCCCCCGCCTCATTAATCGGGCCTCCCGTCGGCGGGCGGCTGTCGCTCTTCAGCGATCTTGGAGATCGCTGTTCCCGGACGACCCCTGGATTCTTTCCACCGTTACCGCAGGCCTGCAACTTCGTTCCTGTCGCCTCCGCCTCTTCGCTGAGCACCCTTGTGGACCCAGGAACCGCTCGACGGCACACAGGCGGACGCTCTGCGCGGGGAAGTGGCGACCCTCCTCACCAAAGCGGCGACAGAGGTGGTTTTGCGGCAGGACTCTACGGCGTTCTACAGCCGACTCTTCTAGCTCCCAAACCAGGCCAGTTATCGACTTATCAGCTTGGCCTCGATTCATATCAGCTTGGCCTCGATTCAGGCTTGGCCTCGATTCAGGATGCTTATCAGCTTGGCCTCGATTCAGGATGCTTGGCCCCTCGATTCAGGATGGAGACGGCCAGGACACTCCGTGCGGCCCTCCGGCCGATGGACTTTGCGATCCGCCTCGATCTGTCAGACGCCTATCTGCACGTCCCGATTCATCCGTCGTTTCGCCGGTTCCTTCGGTTTGACTTGGGGGGATCGTCTACCAGTTCTGCGCCCTTCCTTTCGGCCTCAACATCAGTCCGTGGGTGTTTACAAGACTGCTCGACGCCGTGATAGCCAATTTCCGTCAGCGCTCCTTGAGCCCGGCCTCCAATTACTTGGACGACCTTCTACTGCGCAACTTGGTCTCCGCAGCCCTCCAGACGGACAGGGATGCCCTGCTTTCCCTTCTGCGTCGTCTAGGTTTCCTACTCATTGGGGAAATCCGTTCTTCTCCCTCTCGACGGTTTCTACATCGGGGGATGGAATTCCTGACCGACCTCAACCTTGCCCGCCTGCCTCTGGCCAGGCGACAGAAGATAGTCGACTTAGCGACTTCGATGGGGATGGGATCCTCCTTCACCGCCAGGGTCTGGCTTCAACTCCTGGGCCTCCTCAGGGCGGCTGCGGACCTGCTTCCCTTGGGCAGACTTTATGCTCGGCCTCTCCAGCTACGTCTCCTTCTTCACTGGCGACCCTCGGGCGCTCTGTTGGATCTAGTACCTGTCACGCCTCGGGCTCGTCCTCACCTCGAGAGGTGGGCGGACCTCGCTTGGCTGGCTTCGGGGGTGCCCTACACTCCCCGCCGCCTCGGTGGTCTCTCTGTACAGAGGCGAGCCAGGCCGGCTGGGGCGCGCACCTGTTACCGGATTTCTCTCGGCCTCGGGCGTTGGCTTCGGGAGCTGTTCGGGAATCACGTCAACTGGCTGGAGCTGAAGGCAGTTGGATTGGCATTCGACGTTGGCAGGAGACCTTGGCCAATCAGGACGTCCTCGTGCTCTCCGACAACTCGACGGTGGTGGCTTACATACAGAATCAGGGTGGCACTCACTCGCCCTCCCTTTGCGTTCTTCGGTGCCACCTTCGCCTCTGGTGCAGGGATCGAGGCATTGCCCTACGAGCCCGCCACATCCCTGGCCACCTCAACGTGAAGGCGGACGCCCTGTCTCGTCGCGGACTATTGCTCCACACGGAGCGGTCCCTACGCCCGGATATTTTTCGCCTGCTCTGCTCTCACTGGGAAACGCCGCTAGTGGATCTGTTTGCCACCAGATGAAGCAGCCAGCTCCCGGTCTACGTCTCGCCAGTCCTGGATCCACTCGCTTGGGCAGTGGACGCGCTCCCCATTCCTTGGGTCGGCCGGATTGCTTACGCCTACCCCCCGGCAGTCCTCGTTCCGAAGGTACTGCGGAAGCTTCTAGGATGCTCGGCGGTCCTCCTGCTGGTGGCCCCCCTTCAACTGGACCAAGAGCTGGACCACGGACCTCCTCGCGCTTGCGACGGACCCTCCTCTGGAGCTTCCTACCCCTTCCACGATGCTCAAGCAGCCCCGTCAGCGGCTTTTCCATCCGTGCCCCGTACGCCTCCGCCTACACGCTTGGAGGTTGTCCGGCACGCCCGCGCCGCTAGAGGTTCTCGGATGCAGCAGTGGCGGCAATTGCAGCAGCCCGCAGACTCTCTACAAGGAAGGTGTACGAAGGCAAGTGGAGGGTCTTTCAGACCTGGTGCACCTCCCATGGGCACCCTCCCACTAACCTAGCCTCCCACCAACTGGCGGAGTTCTTCCTGTGGCTCTTCGACGACCGGGGCTTAGCCCCGGTCGCCATCAAGGGCTACCGCGCTACGTTCGCGGACATCTACCGTCACCGGTGTCTTCCGGACCCAGGCGCCTGCAAGGATCTGTCGAATTTCTGGCTCACTTTGAACTCCGACGTCCGGTTTCACGTTCCCTAGTACCCCGGTGGGATCTTGCCTGGGTACTGACGTGGTTGAATACGGACCGGTTGAGCCCCTCCCCTTGGCTCGGTTCTCAGACTTGACCCGGAAAACCTGTTTCCTTCTGGCTCTCGTTACAGCGTCCCGAGTCAGCGAGCTTCACGCGCTCTCGATGCTCCCAGCCTGTTTGCGGTTCGTTCCGACGGCTCTGCGCAGAGGCTCTCCGATCCGTCCTTCCTGGCCAAGAACCGCCGCCCGCGGCGGCTCCTCAGGTGCTAACGATACGGCCCCTCTGTGGAGCGGACCTCTCCCCTGGATCGCGGCAACAGGACCCAGTGCGGGCGCTAAAGATTTACCTGCGCCGCTCTCAGCCGCAGCGCCGGGGGCGCTCGCGCCTCTTCTTACCTTGTCCGCGGGCAGACGCCACATCTCGGCCCAGATCGTGTCATCCTGGCTGCGGTGGGTGATTAGGTCAGACTACCTAGACCTCTCCCCACGCGGCGCTGAGCCTTTACAAATCCGGGCGCATGAAGTGAGAGCAGTAGCCACCAGTCTAGCCCTGGACCGCAACTGCTCGGTCAAAGATATTTTGGCAGCGGGTGGCCGGCGCTCAGACTCCACTTTCGCACGCTTCTACCTTAAGAGACCTATCCGGCTGACGTGACTCCCTGGCACGGGTGGGCGACATCTCCGCGGCCCAGCACTCCCTCCGAGCGCTGCTGGCGTCTTAGGCACATCATAGCTGAAATCGTCGGGAGTTCTCTCTCGAGGGGGCCGGCGGAGTGGTTGGGTTGTGGTTAGATACGGCACCCTCCGCCTGTTCGCCATTCTCCCAGATAGTAATGCCATCGGTAATGTATTTTGAAAAAACAAATGAATTTTTTTTCTAAAATGTATTTTTTTGAAAAATACTTACCGATGGCATTACTCGAATGGCCCTCCCGCCTGCCCCGCTTGCCTCTTGTGGCTATGTGTGAAACTGACGAGGTCGCCCTGTGCTCGCCGGGATAGGGTAGTAAGGGGAGGCCACCCGGGGTCATAGTGCTTGGATCCCCGGTGTCTCCTCCCCAGTTGTGTGCTACACACAATTTTGCTGAAATCTATAGGCAATAGAGTGTATTCCCAGATAGTAATGCCATCGGTAAGTATTTTTCAAAAAAATACATTTTAGAAAAAAAATTCTTTTTTCCTGGTTGTTCGGTGGTGTTTTTTTTTTCTTCTGATAAAATGAGTTTGTGTGTGCATGCTTTGTGAAATTTGCGTTAGCCATTTGGGCTCCAAGGAACATGACTTAGCATCACCCGAAGAAAGTCTCAAAAAAGAAATTTCCTCACATCACCCGAAGAAAGTCTCAAAAAGGAAATCTCCTCTCATTTGGTGACTGGCGAGTGGATTTGGTCCTTCTCATTGGCTGCATGCACATGGGTTTTTGTTAGCTCTTAACTCATTCAGCCCTGACACACCACAGGAAGACACGGATCGAGCATGATAGTTCAAGGGTGGTGTCAGAATAGCTTGGCGCCCATGGGCGCCAAGCTATTCTGGCACCACCCTTGAACTATCGTGCACGATCTGTCTCAAAAATTGTAATACAGTCCTTCAGAAGGCAACTTCAAAATTTGGGGATTTCGGTCCTGGGGTATAATGTGTTCAACTCCCAGAACTAAGTGACTTCCATTCTATAGAGTGGAAGTCATTTAGTTCTGGGAGTTTAACTTTTTGACGCACGCAGTCTGAAGAAACTTGCCTCTATGAAACGCACAGCAGCGCACCCCCTAAACGCACGTCAAATCTGTGGAGCAGGCGTGAGCTAAAACACTCAAAATTCCATTTCCCAATACTGCTTTCTAGACCCTTCCAGCTATAATGTACTTCTTCTACTAAGGCTGTACTGGTTCCATTCACCCTCCTCTGAAAATACATGAAAGGCACAGAGCTACATAGGGGGCATTTAGCATACTAAATACAAGAAACATTTAGTTTTGCATTCCCAAAGTATCACTCATCGCCACCGGAAGCATGTCTCTCTAATCAATTACCCCCAGGAGATGACTCCTTACAAGGTTGATAAACATCTTGACACTGGTTTCGTAGGAAAAATACAAGAAATACTATGAGATAGGGGCTGTGTGGTACTAGGCGAACTTATTCGCCTTTGTGCCCTAATTAGAGGGCTACAAAATTTGACTGTGTGAGCTTGAAAGTTGTGCGCTGTGCGCGGAAGAGTTAAGAGTTAAATCTGCATCTAGTAAGTCACCTTTGTTGCTTGGGATTTTAGAAATTTTGCAACAGTAATTTTGTTTAAGGCTGGTACAATCTTTGTTTATGGCTGGTACAGTCGGACCACTTTTAATTGCCCGTCGCGGGATAAATAAAGTTTATTTAATTGAATTAAATTGAATTTGTCTGTAGGTCGAGGAACTGCGACGTATGACGGTACAGCAATCGCCTACGCAGTCGTGCGTGAATTGTCGGAGAATCTGCACTGCCGATCTCTGTTCTCCACTCACTACCATTCGCTCGTCGATCAGTTTGCTCGCGATGCTAACGTCAGGACGGGTCACATGGTAAGGCGTGTGTGCTGTTTTGTATCTTTCTAACCCATTTACTGCGCAGGAGTGAAAATGATCCAGCTGCAAGAGTCATAGATCCTCATGAACCCCCGCTGTTGCCGGGGCTCATGAAGATCTGTGCCTCTTACTGACACCACTTTGCACTCATGTTTTTAGATGGCTGAGCCGGCCTCTTGGGCGTTCAGCTGACAAAGAAACACAATGTGCGACCGCTGGAATTGAAGGTTTTGGAAAACTCCTTTACGAGACTGCAGGGGGAATGCACTGACCGTGATTGTTCAAGGGTAGGGAAGGCACCTTGCCAAGGTAATCCAGCACTGCCCGTGAACAGCGGATTCCTGCCCCGCTACGGTGGCTTAACCCATTTAGCCATGATGCTGTACTGCAGGAGATGGATCAATACATATAATTCATGGGTAGTCCCAGATCAGGAGATAGATCAATACATATAATTCATGGGTAGTCCAAGATCAGGAGATGGATCAATACATATAATTCATGGGTAGTCCAAGATTAGCTTGGCACCTGGTGGCGCCAAGCTAACCTTGCTCTACCCTTGAATTATCAGTCGATCTATCTCTGGCAACTGGTACATCGTTGAAATGCGGTGATGAGGCTAATTGGGTTAACCATTTCACCGCCAGTCACTCACACGCTGTCAGTTTTAGCATCGGCCACTTCTTGCGACAGTCAGTGACAGTGCCACCCTTTTTATTTTCCAACTGTTAGCAGTAGGTGCAGGAAAAATTGCTTTAGCACGGCCATTTTAGGGAGTATGTTTATGAAACTGCACAGATAAAACAAAAAATGATTGTGCTTTTATGTGGTAGCCTTTGTTTTTAGATATCCTGTTATAATAATTTACAGGCATCCAATTTTAAACACATAAAACATTGCTTTCACATTGCCCTGAAAGCGGGCAAAACCAGATCAAATTTCAAACTGTCAAAGGTTTGTCAAGAATCATTATGGAAGTAAGCTCGACAGCGACGGTGCGAGTCCACGCACTCACCGGTACTGTTAGTGTTAACCCCTTCACTGCCAAGAAAAATTGAATATCGCCCTTTTGCAGGGCTCCCACAGTTGCTCATACAGATCTATTCCTCTTGCTGCAACCACTTTGCTTCCATGTTCCTTTGGACGGCTGGTGATCACTGACATTAAATTTACAATGATTTCCAAAATACAGTGCGTGTCCACAGGCAGTGAAGGTTTACTGTGCCGATGGCTGCATGCAGGAGGAAGTTAACCCATATCATACTGAGGCTAAAAGCTTCAAATTTGTACACTGCCACACGCCACCTACATTATAGTACTTACGGATAAGGATATAGACCAACGGCTTTAGTTCAAGGGCAGTGCCAGAATAGCTTGGCACCTAGAGGCGCCAAGCTATTCTGGCACTACCCTTGAACTATTTTAGTCAAACTTTATTTCACACTAATGTATTCCGAATGATAAGGGTTAACCCCCATGTGCATACAGCCGACGATAAAATGCATACAATAGTGGTGGCCACATGCACAAAGGGGCTAAGGGTTAATATGCCTTTGGGGCTCATCTTTCAACAAATGGTAAATGGTAATAATAATAATGAATGGTTCTTGTATAGCGCAAAATCTTTTTGTGGCAAAAACTCGTTGCGCTAACACACGCATTCAAACGTGACATCGATGATATGAAACAGTACAAATAAATGCAACAGGACCGCGGATCTACGACTGAGGAAAAGCGAGCTGGAAGAAGTGAGTTTTCAACTGAGCCTTAAACTGAGAGAGAGTAGGGAGATTTCGCAGACTGGCATACATATATGGTACATACAGAAGAAACTACGTCAAGCAATGACCTTGTTTGCTAGAAAAAAACTTTGGTTGTCGGTAGCGTTTTTTCGTCGCGATGATTCCTAAAGGAATCATTGCTACAACCCCACTACTGACAGCCAAAGGGTTAAACTGACAGGTGTGATCGCAAGCAATATCCTGAAGGGCAAAGAGTGCCACCGGTCATTGAAGACGATCATTTAGGTGACTACAGCCGCCCTGACTACAGCCACCTAAATGATGGTCTTTGACGACAAGCGATCTCTTGTAAGGATCGTCGCACAAAACAGGTTTTGCCGTAGTACAAAATTCTAGGAGTAAGATAACACAGACTGCATTTCCTTTTTGTGGACAACAAAAAAATTATCTTATTCATCTTAACCCATGTAGCCCCAAGACCCTACTGCTGGAGATGGATGGACCGTGATAATTCAAGGGTAGTGCCAGATTAGCTTGGCGCCTTCAGGCGCCAAGCTAATCTGGCACTACCCTTGAATTATCACAGTCCATCCATCTCCTGTAACTGGTATAGTGTTGTTAGGTGATAACTTCAAAATTTGGGAAATGGGGCCCTGGAGCTAAAAGGGTTAAGAGATTTTTTTTTATCAACTATTCATGTCAGAAATATTTTCACACAGCACGTTTCTGTATTCCAGGCGTGCATGGTAGAGAATGATGAAGAAGGAGATCCGTCTCAGGAAACCATCACGTTCCTCTACAAGTTCACGAAAGGAGCGTGTCCAAAGAGCTACGGTTTCAATGCTGCGCGACTGGCTAATATCCCTGAGGAGGTAAGTTCATTGTTGGTACAGTACAGGTCGTCCTTACTTTCTTGCCATACCTGGGAGCCAGAAAGTCAAGATTTCAAGATTTTATTTGATTCCTTTGGCCCCTTTTGGGGTATGGTGGAATAATGCAACAATCAAAATGTAGAACATTCCCTTGTCTGTGCACATGCACTCTCAAATGAATGTTTTACGCATTCATTAAAGTATAAAAATAAGAGAAACAATAGAATGCATGCATGAATTACATTATGTACACATTAAAATTGTAGCACATTTAACACAAAAATGCATGTCGGTGGGGTTTACTTAATTGGCTCTTATTTATATAACGTTACAACTCTTTAGAAACTTCACAAAATTCAAGACTTTTGGGGGGGACCTGGATGACCGTGGGTTTCAGACATTAAACATTGACTTCGTTTATGATATTTCAAAGGTATAAATTTAAGGCTCTGTTGTGAAAACTTTGGACATTCAGGGATTAAATGAAACTTGTCACATAATCAGACTGCTTTATTGGCGTTCACATTAACATGTTGAGCCCTAGTGACCTGTACCAAAATTTAGGAGTTGTCTGAAGAAGCCTGCATTACAGCTAAGGAGATACATCGACCATGGTAGTTCAAGGGTGGTGCCAGAACAGCTTGGCGCCTGCAGGTGCCAAGCTGTTCTGTCACCACCTTTGAACTGTCTTGATCGATCCAATCTTGTTATGTAGTCTGTCAGAGCTGAATGGCTTAATATGGTACTGAACTTGCGGAAAAAAACCCACCCAGTAAACAAATAGTCCTCTGGCTGACACCAGTCTTAGCTGTCTTCTGCACAGCTATGCACTGGTCATATAACCTTTTTCATCCTGACACAGCCATTCCTTGAAATACATTTGACTTTGATAGTTCAAGGGTGGTGCCAAAATAGCTTGGCGCCTGAGGCGCCAGGCTATTCTGGCACCACCCTTAAACTAAAACAGTTGGTTTGTCTCCTGATCTGTAAGGTAGTCTCCATAGGACAATAAGCCACATTTTTTAAAAAAATCAGTCTCAGGATGTAATGAGTTAAGGCTGAGGTGGGCCATAGGACTTTTTGCTTGCTTATTGGGTATTGACCTGGGAGCCACAACTTGGCTGTTTTATACACCCAATTGGTCATATTGTGATGGCTGTAAAATTGAGGCTGACCTGTATCATTGTGACTTGTATGGCCTTGGAGCTGGGATGATATATATAGTCTCACGCTTTTTTCTGAGGGACAGCTGAGAAATTTGCCATGCCTCTTTTTTCTAGTAGTATAGTACTGTATTTAGCATAACCTATTCTGAGCATCCAACCTTGTGAGGGATCACCTGTCATTTGTGACCATCATTTAGGTGGCTGTAGATGCCTGAGTGATGTTCTTGAATGAGAGGTGACACTTGTTGCCTGTCAAGACTTCTCTTGAGAGAGCACCTGGTGTGAGCAGCCACCTTTGTGAGAGATCACCTGTCATTAAAGACCATCATTTAGGGTGGCTGTCGCCACCTAAATGATGGTCTTTAATGACAGGCGACACTTTTTGTCCTTCAAGCCTTCACTTGACAGAGCACCTGTACTTTAAGACCACTTTTTCGTGCAAAAACAGTGTTTGCTCAAAACAGGTTTTGCTGCAGTTCATATTTTATGGGACCATCTGATTCTTTAGGTTTACGAGACTGTATAATTATGTTTCTGAAATGCACTGAAAATGTTTGCTCATAATGAATAACCAAGGCACATAAACTGTCAGTTTTCAACAACAAAAAAAGCCAACTCTTGACCTTTGCCTTAACCCTTATCATTCAGAATACACAAGTGTGTAAAATAAGTTTGGTTAAAATAGTTCAAGGGTAGTGCCAGAATAGCTTGGCACCCTCTAGGCGTCAAGCTATTCTGGCACCACCCTTGAACTAAAGCCATTGGTCTGTATCCTTATCTGGAAGTACAATAATGTAGCTTGCATATGGCAGTATACAATTTGAAGCTTTTAGCCTCAGTATGATTTGGGTTAATGTTGTATGCATTTTTGTACTCCAGGTGATTGGATCTGCTATCAAGAAAGCTAGGGAGTTTGAGTGGACTGTGGAGCAACTCCATCTCTTGAGGCAAGTCTGCTTATGTTTAAAGCTGTGTTTCCATATAGCGAAACAATGGTGGTGCAGTAGGCAACGCAACAAAAAAGTAGCTGAGAGGAAAGTTGGAAAATGCTTCCTGCATTTACATGTAGCAGCACCACATGCAGCATCGCGCCCATATTTGAGTTGTTTAAATTGTTGCAAAAGATTGTCATGTACTAAAGCCATGTTTAAATTGTTACAAAAGATTGTCATGTACTAAAGCCATGCTGTCTTCACCGTGGAATCACCGTTTTACCACTCTATGGGGCGGTAGAAATTTGTCGCACCACCGTTGCCTGCTGCTTCGCTGTCACTTCGCTGTTGCATCACACATGAAAATACTCGTTCTTTATTTCTGTGATTTTTGTGTGCTGTCATCACGCTCTTGTGTCGCTGTTGCATCGCAATATAGAAACACACCTTAAGTCTCATTGACCCATATCATACTGAGGCTAAAAGCTTCAAATTTGTACACTGCCATACGCAAGCTACATTATAGTAATTACAGATAAGGATATAGACAATGGCTTTAGTTCAAGGGTAGTGCCAAAATAGCTTGGCGCCAAGCTATTCTAACACTACCCTTGAACTATTTTAGTCAAACTTATTTCACACACTGGTGTATTCCGAATGATAAGGGTTAATACAAAAGGGCACACTAGTGTGGCTGCATGTACGGAAGAGAGTAACAGTAGGGAAGAAACCCTACCCAATCGCATCTTGCTCCAGTATTCTGCTGATTTACGTGTAAATGCATTTATGTCTCAGCTTCCACACAATTCTGTCAGATACCTTATCAGGTAAATGAGGTTGATGTATTATTTTCCAATAATTTTATTTAAAAAAAACGTTGTACAGAGAATTACTCGTTAATATTAAAATTGTATCTACAGGCAGGTGTGGAAGGTATGCCCAGGGGAGGTACAAGATGTTCTCAACCAGATTTCCAGGGAGTGTGTGTGAAGCGACAACAGAAACCCCCACAGTTTTCGTACTACATCAGAACCTGTATTGAGGGATCACCTGTCATTAACGACCACCATCTTGGTCTTTAGTTTAATGACAGGTGAAGCTAGAAAATGCAAAACCCCTCAACAGGCATCAGAACTGTCCGATTTTCGGCGATTTTCAGATTTTCCTGGCCCCTGTTTAATAACACTTTTGACTTGGAAATGGCTTTAAATAACTCTACAATTCTTCAAAATCGCCGTTTTCAGATTTTTTTGGGGTGAACAGTTCTGATGCCTACCTCAATTTGTCTCTGTACTACAGCAGCATGTGTTTTGAGCGATCACCTTTCTGTAAAGACCATCAGTTTGGTGGCTGTTGTCACCTAAATGATGATCTTTTAATGACAGATGACACTTTTTACCCTTCAAGACTTATCTTGAGAGAGCACCAAAGACCTGTCGTTTAAGACCACTCTTTCTGGCAGAAAAGGAGGTTGCTGAAACAGGTTTTACTGTACACTGATTGTGACCCACCCATAGTAGCCTTTGTGTAGTGTAAATGTACATGATACCGACTGAATAACAGTTCTGTTGGCTGATGTGTGACAGGGAAAGCAAGTCTTATACACATATAACACTTTAACAGCTGCAGTTTAGGCCTGACACACTGCAGCAGGGGATGGATTGACCATGATAATTCAAGGGTGGTGCCAGATTAGCTTGGCCCCCAGCTAATCTGGAACTACCCTTGAATTAAAATGGTCCACCCATCTCCTGCAACTGGTACGTAGTCGTTAGGTGACACCTTCTAAATTTGTAGCTAGTTGGGTTAGGTATAGTTTGCTCAAGGCGCCCAGCAGATTGGTATGGTGTGTGTTATTGTGTGCTTGAGTGCGTGCATGGGCTGGTTATGAGAAAGTTATTGCGTCCTTTGCTTGTGTTTCAAATGGTTTTTGTTTTAAGCCCAGAACAAAAAGAAAGTGTTGTCGTTTTCTCTGCTCATCTTGAGACATCAGAATGCATTTTAACCCATTTTGCCCCAGGACCCTGCAGCAGGAGATAGATTGATCATGATCATTCAAGGGTAGTGCCAGATGAGCTTGGCGCCTGAAGGCGCCAAGCTCATCTAGCACTACCCTTGAATGATCATGATCAATCCATCTCCTGCAACTGATACATATAGATGACGCCTCCAAAAGTTTCAAAATGCAGCCGTGGGGTTAAGAGGGTTAAACAACAAATCATTTCATTACATGCATATCATAGAATCCAGTATGTGTTCATAGTTTTTCTGCATTTGAAACTGAAAGTTTACACTGTCTGTAAATACTGTCCTAGTTCTGTTTGCTTTTTATTGGTCATGCTGCTAAATAGAATGTATAAATATATTGATCGTGTTCACATCCAACGTTGCAGCTACCAATTTTGTGTTAGAAAAAGAAAATTTTGTCAGAATATGCGATCAGAGTGGATGGAGCATTTCTTGTTCTATGGATTTTGTCAGAAAATTTTGAAACAAAGTTAAAGGAGGCGCCCGCATCAAAAGATGATTACACAGCAAACTGTGACAAGCGAGGTTTGCAAGTGAACACCTTGCATATGTGTTTCAGAGTTCTTGCATATCTGCACATTTAACCCATTCAGTGCTCATTGATAGAAACTGTTTCTTCAGTCTTGGTCAGTTAAACATCAAGCCCTAGCTGTCCTAGGAACACTGATATAAACTGGTGTTAGCAAGCGGCATAGATCCTCATGAGCCCCCACAACTGTGGGGGCTCATGAGGATCTGTGCCTCTTGCAGTTGGGTGTGTTCAAATTTTATCAGCACTGAACGGGTTAATGCTGTCAGGCAAGTTACCTGTAGGCACTATGTTTAAAACTTTAGCTGTCGGTGTCGGTTTTTGTAGGTATGATTTTGACAAGATCCGCTACTGACAGCCAAAGGGTGAAAAGAATCATTCGTTTTTAATTTGTTACAAATGTATGAAAAGAAATAAGCAACAGAATTTAACAAATTAAATAAATTTAGGAAATTACATTTGTTATAGTATTTTCTTTCAGGGTAGTATCTTTGCCTTTGCGTATGTGACTGAGAGCAGAATTTTTTGTTTTTTTCACTTCAATATCTTGGAAATTTGTTTAACCCTTTTCATCCTGATACACTACAACTTGAAATAAATATGACTATGACAGAGCAAGGGTGGTGCCAGAATAGCTTGGTGCCTGAGGCGCCAAGCTATTCTGGCACCACACTTAAACTAAAATGGTTGATCAATCTCCTAATCTGTAATATAACTTGTAATGGACAATAAACAAATTTGGTAAAAGTCAGCCTCAGGATGTAATGGGTTAAAAGGGGACTCAAAGTCACTAAAACATAGGGACTTATTTCTTGGTCAAACTCACAATCAACTAGCATAAAAAGATTTCTTTTTATTAGAGCAGTAGGGCGTCCACAATGCAGCACTGAAAAAAAAGAGCAGTTGTGACTGTCACTAAATTGACAATATTTTTTTATCAATGCTAATCTACACAGTAGTGATGTCAAAAATGTGGGTTTTTTTTCCCCAATACTCTTCTGTTAACTCACTACTGCTCCAATTGTTTTTGTTAAAAATCTGTTGCTGAACTAAAGCTTTCATTTTAACCCTTTCCACCCTGATACACCCATTGCTTGAAATGAATTTGACTGACAGTTCAACGGGGTTGCTAGAATAGCTTGGCGCCTGAGGCGCCAAGCTATTATGGCACGACCCTTGAACTGAAACGGTTAATCAATCTCCTAATCTGTAATGCATCCTTCATAGGACAATAAGCAATTTTTTTTAAAAAATCAGCCTCAGGATGTAATGGGCTAAATATTTTTTGTGCTAGCTGATTCAGTTGTGTTAAACTTCCTAGGAAGTCCCTATGTTGTGTTAAGCTCGAGACCCCTTTAATGGTTTACTGTTGCCTACTACTAGTACTAGTGAACAAAAGATTAACTCATTCAAGTAACCCCTTTTCATCCTGATACACTCATTGCTTGAAATAATTTGACTGATAGTTCAAGGATGGTGCCAGAATAGCTTGGCGCATGAGGCGCCAAGCTATTCTGGCACCACCCTTTAACTGAAACGGTTGATCGATCTCCTAATCTGTAATGCAGCCTTCATAGGATCATAAGCAAATTTTTTTCCTAAAAAATCAGCCTCAGGATAATGAGTTAAATATTTTTTTGTGCTAGCTGATTCTGTTGTGTTAAACATATTAGGAAGTCCCTATGTTGTGTTAATAGCCTAGCAGCTTACGCAATTTCTGCAGAGGTAAGTAGTTCGTCAAAAGAGTAACAATGGTTTGCAGGTATGAAATGAAAATACTAATGCCATATAGTTTATGCATGGCAACAATATTTGTCCTTAGGATGGAGACATTTTTGTAGAAGTGTTTTTTGATAGCTATTTTTTGATGTGAGGGAACCAGTCCTCGTACACGGCCCGGATAAGGTGCAAGACATTTTTTTGTGCATAACATTGATTGATTGTACATTGCTAAACGTCCCGACAGCAACAAGGCTTTCTCAGGACGTGCCTGCACTGCTTGTGAAAAAAAATAAACAGAACATTGAATGTATGTCGCCAGCCGGTCAAATACATTAAATAAACCTAACACATGGGGCCTAAATAAAGCTAAGACCATTTAGCAACACACATCCAATATCAAGAGCTACAGGCAGTGCAGACAGTAGGGAGAGTTTTAAAAAGGCAAATACAGGTGAATGGACAAAGGGTAGACAGAAACACATGCCCCAGAATAGAGAGAAAAACCCACCCTGTGGGGCTGACCAGGGTGACCCTGGGAACTAAAAAATACCTAACCCCACCCAAGTCCCCCAGGGCAGACCCGGGTGGGGTTGCATAACATTGAAAATTTCAAGCATACAAGTTACAAGTTTATTCCAGTGAGTAAATTAAAATCATGAGCAAGTAAACATGCATACATATATACAATAAAAGAAGTTTAAAAGTATTATTTTTAATGCGGTAAGCATACCCGCGTCGCTAGTTTCAAAATGGCAGTCAGCGAGATGCCTTCGAAAGAAGTCAATCAGACTAGACGCGCACGGTTGATGCAGCTTTAGATTTCTCCTGAAGTGAAACAGAGATTATTTTCGATTTGAACATTAAAGTACATCTTATCAACGTCAAATACGTTATTTTTCCTGGTCTTGAAAACAGCCTTTTCCATAGAACTCGGTCTTTTGTGGGAGGAAAGCATATCGAAAGTATACTCCCTTTGTGCATGTTGTGCAATGTGTCTGCCAACCATCTTCAACATTCTGAAGAATATTTGTCCGGATACAACATGCATGTTGTTCGTCTGTTTTTCAGCCTAACGGCTCTAAGTGCAGGTCTGCTCTTTTTTTTATATATTAGTGGAGATGGGATTTTTAACTGGTCAAGCACACTTGTATCCGACTGGTCATAAGCACAAGCCAGGCAGAGTGAAATCCATCTCCGAACCGTTTCCATCTAAATCACCATGTTCAGCTAAACACCTAAATATAAAAATTTTAGTTTTTGCAACCCATTCAACCAATCCGCATTCAAGTACTCACAAGAAATCTTATGATCAAGCTTTATCGGGACTGCATGAGACACAATACAGATAGTATATTACATGTTTTATTTATTTATTTATTATTGATTCATTTATGTATTCACTTACATATTTATTATCCTTTTAATTATGGATGGAAGGAATTCCTTGATGCACATGATCGCTATAGTGGTATGATAGTGGCCACAAAGGAGAGGAAATTCATGTTCATAATCTATTCTTTACTTAAAATGCATATTTATAGGTCCCAGGCATCTCCAACTTATTTTATTTATTTATTTTGTTTGTTTGTTTGTGATGTATGTTTGCACATACACATCAGCATAAAATGATTGATTGTACATTGCTTAACGTCCCGACAGCAATAACTGAACAAGACTTTCTCAGGACGTGCCTGCACTGCTTGTAAAAAACCCAAACTAAACAGAATATTGAATGTATGTCGCCAGCTGGTCTAATACACTAAATAAACCTAATCAGACCATTTAGCAACACACATCCAATATCAAGAGCTACAGGCAGTGCAGACAGGGAGAGTTTAAAAAAGGAATACAGGTGAATGTACCAAGTTTAGACAGAAACACATGCCCCAGAATAGAGGGGAAAACCCATCCTGTGAACTAAAAAGTAGTTAACCCCACCCAAGTCCCCCAGGGAAGACCCAGGTGGGGGACATCAGCATACAAGATGAGAACATACATGTACACATATGGTAACATATGATGTGAACATAACATGTACACATATATGGTAGAAGGTGCATACCACCCGCTCCCCACCCCACATAAAACCACAGAACACCCATTAAAAGACATGCACATCTGTGCATGTTCATAATATATATCCTTTACTTGGTATTCATATATATATCCTAGTTATTTTATTTTATTATTTATTTTTATTTGTTTGAAAAGTAGGTTTTGATGCTGATTCCACACAAAAATCCTTGTAACGTTTTTCTTGGTGAATAAATGTCTTATACACGTACATGGTAATAGGTGCCGTACCGCTCGCTCCCAACCCCAATCCAGTTACACACACAAAACTGCAGAACAGCCACCAAAAGAATGTACATCTGTGCTTGATCATAATCTATACTTTACTTAGCATTCATATGTCCCAGGTATCTTTGACTTACTTTATCTTATTTATTTACCTGCCGTGAGATGGCCATAGTCGCCCGCGCGGCGTTAAACCCAAATGACCATTTATTTAAATTATTAATTTATGTTTGTTTGTAATGTAGGTTTTGTACATACAGATACACGGTAATAGGTGCCATACCGCCCCACTTTCAACCCCACCCCACATACACACACAGAACCACAGAACACCCACAAAAGACATGCACAGTTGTATACTGATGGGCATTAGTGGACTGCAAAACCTATAATTATATAGAGACTTCAGGTTAAAAAAGTGGCTTGTATTGACTGCCTGTATTTTAGCTGCCCACCTACAAATTTCATGTGTACAGTTAACCACACTGCACTTGCAGCCATCAGTTCTGTGAAAAGTACTGTTGGCCTCGTGCACAGGGGCACCAAAACTTGGAGATAAGGCCACACCTGATAACAATAACGGTACTAATAATAATATGCATACTCAGCCACTAGTTCTGTAAACAGCACCTTTGTAAACAGTACCAGTACCCAATTGCACACATACATCATGGATGATGCTACCACTGATCACTTCAAACAATAGGCTGCCCAGTTCACATTGATAAGCTGCCCAGTTCACATTGATAAGTGATACCGTGAACTAGCCTGCACATGCAGTCATCAGTTCTGTAAATAGTACTGGTGGCCACATGCACAGCGGCACCAAACTTAAAGGTGAGGTCAAAACTGCCACCTCAAACAAAACGCTACCTACACACACATATCAATGATACAGTCAACCTCCATGTGCGTTGGGCGGAACAGGCTGAAAGTATGGGACTGTAAATCTTACAGCGAAATGTCAAAACCAGTAAGAAGATAATGTAACAGCAACAAGTACATGTATTTTGTAAACCACTCAAAACATGAGAACTCATCGAGCCTAATGGTGTTATGAGTGGTTGATGGAAACACTGAAAGAAATAGTACATGTACATTATAAAGTATGTGCCTCCTCCCCCACCCCCCTTAACTAGCTGTTCATCATAAAACATATATATCTCATTCATTTGATCAATTGACTGATTTATTAAATCATCTCTGTGTCACCTTTCTCCATTTTCTTTCTCATTTTAATCTCAATATATATGTCATATTTGGCACTGGCAGTGATCGCACATCACAACATAGCTTGTCGGTGCAACTGATTAAAATAAATGCTACTGCTTAAAATAATTAATCAAGTTCCGAAACTTTGCTCAGCCATGACAGTTAAAACCAAGTGTGTGGCACTCTTTTTCTTTTACAGCATGTTGCACTCCGGACATAGGTTTCGAAGATAGCGTTTGTGTTGTGGGTTGCGCTTTGTTTTGGTGCTGTGGTGTTGAAATGAAACGGGCGAAGCGATGGTAAAGTGAATGGAAATAAACGTGACAAACTTTTATCAAGACGTAAAAATGCACACAGCAACTTTACACGTTTGCTTTTTGTGGGAAACAAACAAGCTTATGTAGTACAAATAAAAAAGAACCCATCGGCACACCGAAATTCACAGCAACGAATCCGCGTGTAGGTTGTATCATGTTTTGATCACGTGATTTGGGATACCTTATTGTTGAGTAACGATATTTGAGATACTACAGAGAACCAAATAGACCATATCTACATTAGCAAGAAATTTAGAAGATCCCTTCAAGATGTTCGAGTGAGGAGGGGAGGAGATGTCGCCTCAGACCATCATCTGAAAGCTCAAGTTAAAGAAAAGCAGCACAGGGACAACAAGAAGACAGCGCTATAATGTAGGCCTCCTGAGAGAGACTGGAGTGAGAGAAGAGTTCAAACTGGTGCTGTCCAACCGGTTTCAAATGCTACAGGAGCTAGTAAATGAAGAGGAGGCGGTCACCACAGAGCAGCAGTGGAAGGCAGTTAGAGAGGCACTGAACTCAACCTGCAAAGACACTGTGGGGTTTAAGAAACACCAGCACAAGGACTGGCTGTCGGCATAGACCTTGAAGAAGATAGAAGTGAGGAAGCAGAAGAAAGCAGTTGTCAACAACAGTCGCACGAGAGCAGCCAAAGCAAGGGCACATGAGAAATACTCAGAAGACAACCGCGAGGTGAAGAGGAGTATCAGGGCAGGCAAGAAAGCCTACACAGACGGCCTAGCAGCAGAGGCAGAAAAGGCAGCAGGCAGCGGCAACATGAAACGGCTCTACGGCATTACCAGAAGATTGTCTGGCAAGTATGGCCATACAGAAAGACCAGTAAAAGACAAAGGAGGCAAGCCTATTGCAGACAGAGCAGACCAACTAGACAGATGGGCCGAGTATTTTGAAGAGTTGCTGAACAGACCCACCCCACCCGACCCCCCCAGACATCCAGCCAGCAGAGACTGGCCTACCCATCAGCTGTGACAGACCCAGCCGGGAAGAGATCAGAAGAGCACTGGCATTTTTTAAGAACGGCAAAGCAGCAGGACCAGATGGCGTCCCAGCGGAGGCTCTGAAAGCAGACCTAGAAACAACAGTAGAGATGCTGTACCCACTGTTGGGAAAGATCTGGGAAGAGGAGGTGATGCCGGCTGACTGGAAGGAGGGGTACCTAATCAAGCTTCCCAAGAAAGGCGACCTCAGCAAGTGTTCCAACTACAGAGGAATCACCTTGCTGTCAGTACCAGGAAAGGTCTTCAACAGGATCATCCTGGAGAGAATGAAGAGCTCCGTCGACCCCCAGCTGAGAGACCAGCAAGCAGGATTCAGGAAAAACCGATCATGTACAGACCAGATTGCCACTTTCCGCATCATCGTGGAGCAGTCTCTGGAGTGGAGCTCCCCGCTGTACGTCAACTTTGTGGATTACGAGAAAGCATTTGACAGCGTGGACCGAGAGACTTTGTGGAAACTCCTACGACACTATGGTGTACCCACAAAGCCCGTCTGCCTGATCAAGAGCAGCTACGATGGCATAACATGTCGCGTGATCCATGAAGGGCAGTTCACCAGGGAGCTCCAGGTCAGAACCGGCGTCAGGCATGGGTGTTTGCTGTCTCCGTTCCTCTTCCTACTGGCCATAGACTGGGTCATGAAGAGGACCACAGAGCAGAGACGAAGCGGAATACAGTGGACACTGTGGACACAGCTTGACGACCTCGATTTTGCAGACGACTTGGCCTTACTGTCCCACACTCATCAACACATGCAGGACAAGACCACGAGGCTTGCTGACATCGCGTCCCAAGTGGGCCTCACCATCCACAAACAGAAAACAAAGGCAATGAGGCTGAACGCAATCAGGGAAGAACCAGTCTTGCTTGCTGGCACCCCGTTGGAGGAGGTGGAGTACTTCACCTATCTCGGGAGCATCATCGACAAAAAAAGATGGCACTGATGCAGATGTCAGAGCACGAATCGGTAAAGCCAGAGCAGCCTTTCTCCAGCTGAAAAAAAGTGTGGAGTTCCAGAGAGCTGTCACAACACACCAAAGTCCGGATTTTCAACTCAAACGTAAAAGGAGTTCTAATATATGGAGCAGAGTCTTGGAGGTTGACAAAAACCACAGTCAACAGAGTACAGATCTTCATAAACAGTTGCCTTAGAAGAATGATCTTGAAAATCCACTGGCCAGAGAAGATCAGCAACGTCAGACTCTGGGAGAGAACAAAGCAGACAACAGCAGAGAATCAAATTGGACGAAGAAGATGGGGATGGATTGGTCAGTCTGAGAAAGCCACTATCCAGTATCACTAGGTAGGCATTGTCATGGAACCCCCAGGGAAAGAGGAAAAGAGGCAGGCCGAGAAACACCTGGCGTCGAGACCTCCAAGCAGACATCAAGAGACTGAGACTGGACCCCTACACTCCTCCCCGCTCCCTCCGCTCCGCCTCAGACACTCTCCGCCTCCACATCCCCCGCACCAAGCTCCGCACTTTCGGCCCCCGCTCCTTCTCAGTATATTGTCCATCCACCTGGAACACTCTCCCACTCTCTCTCCGTCAGAAACACTCTCTCTCCTCCTTCCAGTCCGCCCTCAAAACTCACCTCTTTCAACAGTTCTAGTACTATACCACCACACTCCCAACCCTAAGCAGACTGTCGTAATGTATTTCACTAATTGTGGTACGTGAGTCGTTGTCTAAAGCGTGCGCATGCGTGCGCGAGTTATGAGTGCGCGCTTAGAGTTATAATTATTATAAGATAAGCGCATTATAAATACCGTAATTATTATTATTATGAACCACCTGGAGTAAAATCGAAGGAGAAGCACAGGACAGGAGTCGCTTGTGCGGGTCTCTCGTCGACGGCCTATACCCTGGGAGGGGTGACAGGCGTTAGTAAGTATTCAAAACTATGAAATGTATTTTTGTAGTTTATTAATCTTGACTACGATTCAACCCCAATACGCGAGCCGCGGACAATAGTGTGTGTTCTTATGTGCATAGGTGTGTGAGCCCTTATATAGGTTGTGTGGACTTAATTTGAAATAGTAATGGGGACTTAAAAAAAAAATGACATGTATTTTTTCGAAAAATACTTACCGACGGCATTACTACTAGGAATGCTTCGCTTAGCTTAAGAATTTTAGCCCAAAAAACTCGTTGTGTACCTGTCGACAGGGGTGTCATTACCAGGACACCCCTGCCTTCCTATCCGGTGGCGCGCTCACCGTTTCCCGACAGTCTCTGAGTCTTAGCTCGACTGCGGCAAGCGGGGAAGGCGGGAGGGACCTCTGAGTAATGCCGTCGGTACGTATTTTTCGAAAAAAATACATTTTAGAGAAAAATTCATTTATTTTCTCAAAATCATTACCGACGGCATTAGTACTAGGAAGAATGTCGAATAGGAGGAGGGTGCCTCAATCTGGTACACCTGTCCCCTGCCCGAGCGCTCTGCTCGTGAACCATCGAGGCTCGTCCCTGCGCGCCACTCCCGACAATTTTAGCTAGACGTTACCGTGGCGCCGGGAGGGAGTGTTGTGCCGCCGAGATGACCCCCGCTAGTGCCAGGTAGGCGCGCTGGCCGGATAGGTCTGACAGGTCTCTGCGGGCGAAGGTAGACTCGGCCCGCTCACCTACGGCCGCCACAATATTCCGCCCTGTGCCAGGCTGGTAAGGCGTTGCTAGTAGCCTCTGCTTGACTTGTGTGCTCGGACGCGCAACGTCGGGGCCCCCCCTGGGGGTATGCCGAACGAACGACCGAGCAAGCTAGGGACCGTTTGCGCCGAGGAGTCTCATCTGCCCGGAGCCAAGGGCAGGAATAGGCGTGTGTCTTTGTCTTAGTGGCGTAGTCTTGCGCCTGCCACTATAAGGCGCCCTGACCGCGTCGTGTAGGCGGAACTCCCGGGACTGGCCCGTATCACTGAACGGATAGACGGTAGAACTTGCTGTGCGGACACTGGAAGGAGGTTCCTAGCCCAAGTCCAGCCGGTGGAGTGCTGCCCTAGTCATCGGCCCTGATCTGGAGACCGGAGGGACGCCCCGAGAAGGCGCAATCTTGCTAAATGTGAAGCCGAAGCGATGGCGAACAGTCAGCAGGTCTTCTTGTTAGGTCTCCCAGCATCGCCAGCGGAAGCCGGCCGTCTTGCCGATGACAGTGCTCGATCCGATCCGAGGGGTCTGTGCCGGCGCTGGTCCGTGCGAGGTATCAATAAGTGTCTGCCACCCGGTAAATTCGCATGATGCTGAGGGGTCCGATTCCGCTTGGAAACCCTTAAACGAACTCGGCCAAAATGGGGATAGTCCGGTCTGTGGGGAGAGTTGCTCCGCTGCACATCAGGCCTGTAGTACTCTCCACTCTCCCTCGTGTCCGTACTGTCAGACTCCTTGAGTCGCTGCAATCGCATCCACTGTCGCATCCGAGAAGCCTCTTGGTGCAAGTGCTGACTGTCCATCTGCCAGTGCCGCGCCAACCGCTCTGTGTCTGTACAAACAGTTGCTGCCAGTGTTGCGATCGTCTCGGAGCTGAGGCAGGGGTTTGCCGCGCGTCTCCAAAGGACTGTGATCCAGCAGAACGGTCATCAAAGTCCTAATCACCATGCCATCCCTGAGCTTGTGGGGCCCCTAAGTACCCGTCCTGAGGGAGGGAACGCGCTGCCGCATCTTAACCCATATCCGCATGAGGCTAACAGCTTCAATTTGTGCCCTGCCAAACACAGGTTATACTATAGAAAAAATAAGAATACATCCCAAAGGCTTTACTTGAAGGCTAGGCCGGATAGCGTAAAGCCTAGCAGCGCCAACCTCTCCGGCGCTACCCTTTAACTATTCTTATTCAAACGTATGTCACCCTCTGGTGAACAAGATAAGGGTTAAGATGACTTCCACCATACCTGTTGTTCCCAGGCGGTTATCCAACTAAGGATTAACCGCCCCCAAACGGCTTAACTTCGGTGAACAGACCAACCGGGGAAATCACATGCAATGGTGGTTGGCTACGCAAGGAGTCCGTTCCTCGAAGGAGCCCATCCACGGCCCAGGCTTGTGGATCCCGTCTGGAGGCGACAGAGGAAGCAGCTTCCTGCTCCACTACAGGAGGACCGGCCTATCATCGGAGTCTCCTCACACGCGTAGAGTAGTTGGAAGGCAGCCGGGTGTAGTAACACTCTGCGCTGCCGCTGACCCTGCCACAAGGGAAATCCGCGCGTACGTTAAGCTGACCTCCGAAGCGCCATGTCCGACGAGTGCTGTCCCGATCTCTGCACCACCAGCAGAAGTACTACACGAAGAACCCCGACCTTCTAGTAGCTGGAGCGCACTCGTACCTTCCGTAGCGTAAGCCATTGTTTCCATCTGACGCTCGCCAGCCGCACCGCCTTCAACTCCAGCCAGCGGGTGTATCTGCCTTCGTGTTCACTCGTTGCTATATCGCTGTTATCGGTCAGGCACTCCCTGCCTAGGCGGCAAATCTGGGTGCTGGTCCCCCGTCGGACATGCCTCTGATGCCCAGGAATCCGCGTCGGTGGCGTTTCGTCATCTGGTTCCAGAGGACCGACCGTCCAAGCAGCTGCAAGCGCAGGGCCGAAGTTACTAGTAAGCGCCAAAGCCGACACTAGACGTCACCTAGTCTCCGAGTCCGGGATCCGTAAGAGCCTACTGTAGCCTGTCGGGCTACCTCCGTGGTCTCCATCTAGGCAGGGCTCCCGCATCACCAAGTAGCGCTGTAGCCAAAGCTTCCATCTCACCACCGCTGACTGAAGCGAGTGGAGACAATCCTGCAGAAGTGGCAAGGGACCCTGCGCTGTCGCCTTATCGTCTGCCAAGTCGGTCCCACAGAAGAATGTCCTAGCGCGGAGCCTTCCACCGTTGTGTTATCCCAAAAGACGGGCGAACGTGGAACCTGTCACAATAGCGCGTCCCTTCAAATCTCGTCGCCGCCGGCGATCTCCGCCAAGGAATAGGCTGCGAGGTGGTACGCCATCCTAAAGGCTGTCACTAGCTCCGTGCGTGTCCCGCTCTGACGTACCGAGGCTGAAAGGTCCCAGTTTTTTTCCAGACACTTGCTAACGGAAGGCGTCACCCTCTCGATGAAATCCCGCGTCAGCTAGGGGGAAGCGAACCCCGGGAGCAGTCCTGTCCAAGCCTCGCTTCCACTTCCTCGCGTCCGAGTCAGTGGTAAGCCGCCGCCAGCATCTACGCCTCCTTTTTCACCGCTAGCACGGCACCGCCCGGAAGAGACTCAACATCACTGCCGGCGGAAGTATATGTTCATCCTCTATGGTCATCGGGAGTCTCAGAAGAACTATGTTGTCCGCCGCCGTCTTGCCGAGTGGTCGCCTAATGAGTCCGTTAGATCCCGAAGTCTGCGAGGGGGCGACGTGAAGCCCTGGGCCACCGGATGCGTCGGTCATCGTCGCAGCCTTCCACTCAGGGCGAGGCCGGCCGGAGGAATGACGCGACAAGCCGGGACGCTTCGTCCAAAGAGCGGCGAATCTGCGATGTGTTGGAGTGCACCGACCGTCTGCTAGGCGTGTCCATTGTCTACCCCCACTCCGAACGTCCTCCGGATGTAGACTTAGCGCCTCCTCGACCTCTGGTTCTGGATGTAGGCCACTACTGTCGAGCTGTTGGAGAGTACGCGAAATCCTGGCCCATGAGACGCTGCTCCCACCCAGAGAGAGCGCGAGCCACACTGTTTTCACTCCAGCCTGTTGAAGTGTTAAGGCCCCGCTACACGTGCTCGGTTTTGAGGCCGATTCCCGATCAGTTTCGAATCGGTAGGTGATCGGGCCGGACTAAAAAAACGTGTGCACTGCTACACATTTCCCGACTTGTTTAGCCGACCGGTTTGAACCGAAGATCAAAGTCGTACCTGTTCTGCAAAATGGCTGCTAGTTTTGACAGTGATGATGATGTGCTTGCATTATCAGCAGTTTTGCATCATATTCGGGAAGAGGCGTGCGAAACATCAGCAACGGCGGTGGTACTGATCACAGCAGGCGTGTTCCGCCACTTGCAAACTGAATGACGACGTGCTTTGCGAGACGCGCTCTGATTGGTTGAAGCTTACAACCGGGGCCGATTCGGATCGGAAAAATAGAGCAGGTTTTAGACACCCGATTCCCAGCCGATTGGGACCGGATCGGATAATTGACGTCATCCGATCGCAATCGGATCGGAATCGGCTTCAAAATCGGGGCACAACCGGCACGTGTGGCGGGGCCTTTAGACGGCTTGATCCCTCGTCCACGTACGAGGATATCCTGACTTGTGAGCCGCTGCTTCAACTTGGAGAGGATGCGAGGCACACTGCTTTCATCTCCAACCTGTTGATGCGTTTGTCCGCTTGATCATTCGTCCATTACGAGGATCCTGACTCGTGAGACGCTGCTTCCCACGGAGAGAGCGCGAGCCGCCCTGCTTTCATCTGCACCCTGTTGAGGTGTTTGACGGCTTGATACCTCGTCCAACGGCGAGGATATTTTGACCTGTGCGCCACTGCTTCCACTCGGAGAGAACGCGAAGCACACTGCTTCCATCTCCAGCCTGTTGCTGTGTTTGTCCGCTTGATCCCTCGTTCAATACGAGGATCCTGACCCGCGAGATGCTGCTCCCACTCGGAAGAGAGCGGGACACACAATGTTGACGCGTTAACGCTCGTTCCATAATCCAACAGGCTGAGGTCGAGTGTCGAAAGTGAGGGCGATTCCGTCATGCCGCTGCCATCTCCGTGATCCCGGCGCCGGTGTCGAGGCTGTCGTTTCCCCGAGGAAAATCGGCCCTTGAAGCTCTGGTCGGAAGAACGGCCGCTCTTGCCGGGCGCCTCTGATGCTCGGTGTCACCGAGAGATCCCACGCTGCGCCGTACCCGAGCTTGTCCACTGGTCGGAGAGGCGAAGAGGGAAGACGATGTTCCCAGGCATTAGGTATCTGTAGCGCCTTTTCTCTAGCTGCTGCGGTCGCCCGACCGAACATGTAGACTTCGTCCCCGCTTGAACCAGGTCCATGGCCACTGTGAGTTCCTCTCAACCTCCTAGGGCGGAGTGTGGGTGGGTGGTTGGCACCACCTCTCGTCGGCTGCTGACCAAGTTAGTTCCTCCCAATAGGGCTTCGGACATGGGGGATCCGCCCTGCGAGTTAGTTCGCGTCTGTGGCTCCACTCTTCGACTCGGGACCCTGAAGCCTGTGTCATTCTCCATGCTCCTACGGCGTGGGGGAGATGTCCTGGTGGTTCAATCGCGACAGGGAAGCACCTCCCGTCGGCTGGCTCTAATGACCGAATGTCATTCCTATGGACAGCTTCGGTCTCCAAAACATTTCTCAGTCCAACACGATGGGGAAGTACGTCCCGACAGTTGGTTCGGTTGACCGCACGACCGTCCTCGAGGGAGGGCTCCGGTCCCAAAGCTTGCTTGTCTGAGACTCATATCTCGTCTTCCACCTTCACTGCGGGGGAACCGCGCTCCATATGCCGACACAGCCTAGGGGCGAACCCCATCACTGGCGTTCGAGCATGTCCCGGGCCTCTACGAGGCGGGGTGGAGTTCTTCCGTGCGTTCTGTGTCTCACATGACTGAATTTCTCGCCCTCCGTTTACTGCGAGATGCCTGAGCTCCATGCAGGCCCATACCTGGGGAACGAATCCCGTAGTGAGCGTCCTTGCATATCCGGGGTCTCTACGAGGCGGGGTGGAGCTCTTGTGTGCGTTCTGTGGCTGTCTTTTCCTGTCCCTCCCTGAGAGGTGCGTTGTAGACGCGGCCCGGTGACGGCGCTGGTCCGGCTTAAGGCTGGCGGGCACTTGCCTCTCAGGGGGGAGGGGGTCCCCCGCTTGGGCTCTCTCTCTCTGTCTCTCACCTGGGGGGTGATAATCTGGCCCAACATCTTTATTACGGGGGGACCGAGCTTCCATATGCCGACACGTGCCTAGGGGCGAACCCCGTCACTGGCGGTCGAGCATGTCCCAGGGCCTCTACGAGGCGGGGTGGAGCTCTTGGTGCCGGGTCCGAATGGGGGGAAAGCCCCGATCCTTTGCTGCTGCTAGGCTCATTCATCCGCTCAAGGCGGGGCAGCGCTGCCCGGGGCACCGACCAGTATGATTCTGCCTTTCTCTTAATTGTCGTCAATGCTGCTTTGTTCGTCAGCTGTGTTCAAGGTGCCGGTTTATCCCTCCGGTAAAACGCCCCCAGCTGCGACCATCTCTCTTTCTCCCACGTCACGCACTGTCGCCTGTCTGATGGGAGGAGCATCTCAAGCATGGTAGGCAGACATCATGGCCGTCCTAGGCCACTGGAAGGCGCCACACTTGGTGCAGGTCTGTACCTAAGCACTGTAACAAAGGACAGAAGAAGACCAGCGAGAAGCGGGGAGCCTCCGCAGAGGGACCGCGCTCCCGGTCGGCTTGCATATATCCCCACCCGGTCGCCGCCGCCGCCTGGTCGAAACCGGTTAGAGGCAGTAACCGCTACTTTACTTATCATGACTCAAACTGATAATCCCATAGAAAAACCAACACCACATAATCCACAGAACAGGTAGATAATCCAAGCACAACACAATGCACATAAATCCAAGTGTCCACGGTACACAACGGTAATCCACCTAACCACAACCGGAGCACGATATGCTCACGGCCTGTCCCGGTTGAGCTAAGCGAAGAGACTGCTGGGAAACGGTGAGCGCGCCACCGGATAGGGAGGCAGGGGAGGCCACTCGGGGTGTCCTGGTAATGACACCCCTGGGTGGTTGCCTCCCCTGTCGTCAGGTACACAACGAGTTTTGGGGGCTAAATTTGTTAAGCTAAGCGAAGCATTCCTAGTAGTAATGCCGTCGGTAATAATTTTGAGAAAATAAAGGACTTTTTGTGGATGTGTTTTAACAGTGCTATGGCACTCAGACATTTTCACTTAGTTTTATACCGCGTTACGTAACATAGTGATTAACTCTTCGTAATCGAAACTGTGAAATTTTACGGACTATTTTGACATTGACTGTGTGTTTGCCTTTGTGGCAGCACACTGAGAACTGTTTGACTACGGAAGTCACAGTGACCTTCTGGTATTTAGCCAGCGAATTGTCTTTTCCTATTCTCTGCGGTGGTCAAGTTATCTTGCCATGAGAGACCTAACCGTACTGTTTGTGTATGTGATCCCATAGTTTTGAGATCATCGTGGGTTTTTACAGTGACTTTTACTTTAAGTGCGAATTGACGAGAAGCGATGCCGAAAGCTTCAACTAACGTACAGCCACTGACTTAGACCGAAAATCGGACACCTTCATATTTTTTCACCTGTTTCACACGGTTCCCGATATTCGTTTATTTCTAAATAAACCATCGCACTTCCATCTCTTTGATCTCACGGACTCACGTCTGGGCCCTAACATCAGTGATGATAGCTTACTTATTCCTCACTTTTCTCTAATCCGGCCAGTGACCCAGGCTACCCTGGACACATTGGCTATCTACCCCCACCCGGGTCTGCCCTGGGGGACTTGGGTGGGGTTAGGTATTTTTTAGTTCCCAGGGTCACCCTGGTCAGCCCCACAGGGTGTGTTTTTCTCTCTATTCTGGGGCATGTGTTTCTGTCTACCCGAGGTCCATTCACCTGTATTTTCCTTTTTAAAACTCTCCCTACTGTCTGCACTGCCTGTAGCTCTTGATATTGGATGTGTGTTGCTAAATGGTCTTAGCTTTATTTAGCCCCATGTGTTAGGTTTATTTAACGTATTGGACCGGCTGGCGACACACATTCAATGTTCTGCTTATTTTTTTTTTCACAAGCAGTGCAGGCACGTCCTGAGAAAGCCTTGTTGCTGTCGGGACGTTAAGCAATGTACAATCAATCAATCAAAACATTGGCTATCTATATACATAACTCTATCCAAAATATGGTATGCAGATGTGAAGACCTTGAGTCCAGAGAGTTGGTATGTGTGTGGCTGGAGGTGAAAATACCACATTCCTCTCTCATCCTTATCGCCTTTATGTACGGACATCCAGCTGCTCCTGCTGACTGGTATGTCGACTTTGTTCTCATTCTGGAGACTTTAAGATCGATATGCTGAAACCCAAGCCTACATGGCAATCAACGATCACTCTTTTCGGGCTAATGCAGATGATTAAATCTCCAACGCGAGTATCACGCTCTGCTGCTGCCACCATCATCGACTACATTTACACTAATAACCCAAGAGCAGTAGCGGAAACTAATGTTTCTTCATTATCCGTCAGTGACCACTTTCCCATCGCCTGTACATGGTCGTGCACGCTGCCCGTAAAACAAAGTCGAGACCAGCACTCGTACATAACGTACATATAGTTTAAAAAGGTTACACTGATGCTTTCTTACATGATCGCAGGATTTAATCAAGTGTATAACTGCACTGACCCTGATAATGCGCTCGCTATATGGAATGATCCGTTCCTCGGGGTGCTGAATAGACGACACGCGCCGCTAAGAAGGAAGCGAGTCCGACGCCGCGAGCCTCCCTCCTGGATAACGGAGGAAATCAAACATACTACTGGAGGCACAAAACACCGCTAAACGAGTAAAGAACTTCCCTGAGTTTGAACGTTTGCGTAACAAAGTTAAGTATTTAGTTCGAGAAGCTCAAAAGTCATTTTGTTGAAAAAAACAATTGAAAACGAAAACTCTCCCTACTGTCTGCGCTTTCTGTAGCTCTTGATATTGGATGTGTGTTGCTAAATGGTCTTAGGTTTATTTAGCGTATTAGACCAGCTGGCGACATACATTCAATATTCTGTTTAGTTTTTTTTTCACACAAGCAGTGCAGGCACGTCCTGAGAAAGCCTTGTTGCTGTCGGGACGTTAAGCAATGTACAACCAAACAACCTGATGCTGAGTGTGACATGTTTGCTGACGATTGGACGCTACATTCGGCCGGTAAAACGGTAGCTGACATAACCAACAACCTTCAGCAGGGCCTACCCAAGTCTCTGAATGGTGCAGTAGGAATAGAATGATTGGCAATCCGACTAAAACAAAAAGCATGCTAGTCACAACACGTCAGAAACACCAGCTGCAACCCGCGCCTCTAAACCTCTCATTTGAAGCTGTCCCCATAGAGCAAGTACAGCAGCACCGTTTACTAGGGGTAATTGTAGATAACCAACTCAGTTGGCAACCTCATCTTATACACATCGGAAAGACAATTTCAAAGAAATTATTTTTACTGTCTAAAGTGAAAGCGGTCATTAATTTGACCACGCGTAAACTATTTTTCAATGGATACATCAAGCCCCGCATTGATTGTGCCTCAACAGTTTGGGACGGCTGCAACGAGGTCCAGTTCAAGAAAAAAAAATTCGCTATACAGGAGAGCAGCAACTAATTATTCCTAGTTACTCTCTACCCACTGAGGCGAGGCTCGAGGCAGCTGGACTCCTTCTTGGCAATCACTTAGTATTTAACAAGTGCGTTCTAGTGCACAAAGCTCTTAACGGTAAGACCCCCGGCTACTTATCAAAACTCTTTACTCTTACTGAGAAGAGATACAGCACCTCTCGGAGCAGCCTGAGCATAAAGCGGCCCCGCATTGATTTGTATAAATCCAGTTTGTCATGCTCAGATGGTTTCCTGTTGAATTCGCTTCCTCCGCATCTACAATAAGTTAATTCCCTAGCTGCGTTTAAAGCGAAACCGCACAAGCATTTATCTAAGGCAACGTAATTATCTCGTGTTGTCTGAACATATATTCCTTTTTTATTATTTTACATTTCTTTTTATGCATTTTTTTTTTTATCATACCACTTGCGCTCACGTGTCGTTTGGGGGGAGGGGGGGGGGGAGGGTGCTTCCCGTATGGGCCCGATCGGGGGATGCAGCGCGGGTGCACCGTTTATTCCAGCGATGTGGTTAGCTTGTCATTCGAGTGAGGGTATCCTTGTGGCGTGCCCCCCGGGGGGGGGGGGGGGGGGGGACTTTCTGGGGAGGGCTCCCGCGAACGGTGATTATGACACGTGCATACATTTTCGTATGGGTACCTGTGTGTTTTGTTAAATAAAAGTTGCTGTTTGTAGTGTTGTTGTATCGCATTACTTTCGATGTTTGTTTGTGAGTGTAATGTAATTTTGCCTGTTATTGTATGTCAGTAGATGTAGCAAGGACAGTTTGGAAGAAAGGCCTGTGCGCCTAATATCTCAATCCTTGATAAATAAAGTTTCAGTCGGTCAGTCAGTCAGTCAGTCTCTCTCTCTCTCTCTCTCTCTCTCTCTCTCTCTCTCTCTCTCTCTCTCTCTCTCTCTCTCTCTCTCTCTCTCTCTCTCTCTCTCTCTCATACCAATGTCAGTGACCTCTCACAAAGGTCAAGATCACAGGGGATCAGTAACTCAAAAATAAGCGCTCGCTTGGTCACGACGGGATAAATACATACTTGTCTTTGACATTTATTTATAATCTCGTTTTACAACATGGTACATTTCCAATCAGCTGGAAAGTAGCCAAAGTTATTCCTCTGCCTAAAAGTAATAACCTCTCAGCCCCTAATAAGTTTAGACCAATCTCGCTCTTGTCAGCTCTGTCAAAACCAATAGAAAAACATGTACACAGGCATGTCAGCTATTTTCTTGAAAAACATAACTTGCTTTACCCACTACAGTCAGGATTTAGACCTCGCCACTCATGCCACACAGCTCTAGCTCACCTGACCAATACTTGGCTTACGTCCATGAACAAAGCTGAAATGACCGGCGCTGTATTTCTAGATTTCTCTAAAGGCTTTGATCTAGTAAATCATGATATGTTGATACTAAAGCTATCAGTGTATCACGTAAACAAAGCATCCTTGGACGTTTTCAAATCATACCTGCACGGAAGACGTCAGTATGTGTTTGTTAATGGAAAACGTTCTGCTGAAGGCATAATAAAGCATGGCGTGCCTCAGGGCTCAATATTAGGGCCGCTCTTATTTTCCATTTACATCAATGATATGCCATTGCATATTTAATATTTAAACGTACGCTGTAGCCTGTTTGCTGATGATGCTGCTCTCGACGTGTCGTCAGCGAATATCTCCACAGTCAATTCCTCACTTCAACAAGGCTTAACTGATGTTTCAAAATGGTGTCACACTAACTATAATCCGCCTAAAACAGAATGCATGCTAATAACTACACGACAAAAGCAGCAGCTACATCCACCCCCGCTTAGCCTTTCTCTCAACTCTGAGCCGATTAGACAAGTTAGAGAGCAACGCTTGTTAGGCGTCATTATCGACGACCAACTCACATGGCACGCGCATGTCAGCAGCTTATGTCGAACAGTGTCCAGGAATGTATACTCTTCTTCCAAAACTGCGTTATTTTACAGATACACCGACAAGGAATATATTCTATAACGCACATATTCAATCCCATATAGATTATGCTTCCACAGTTTGGGATGGATGTAGCGATGCGTGCATAAAAAGGCTTAATGCTCTTCACCGTAGGGCAGCCAAATTAATCCACACGGATAGTAAAGAAAGCACCGACGACCGACTCAAAGCCCTCGACATCGTAAGTTACTCATGTCAGTATAATAAAGGCGTACTTATGTTTAAAATCTACCACTCTAAAACGCCTAGTTATCTAACAGATCTATTTAACCCTGCTCATACGCCTTATAAAAGGACGAGGAACAATCTAACTATACCAAGGCCGCGCCTCGATATATTCAAAACTAGTTTGTCTTACTCAGGGGCCAAACTATGGAATTTGTTGCCTATCGACATTACTGGGGCTCCTTCCTTGTCCACATTCAGGGCCCGCTTATTTCGGCATCTGAAAGAAACTTAAACCCATAGTTGTGTAGTTGTGTCGGCGTTTTTCGAGCGCATTGAGTTGTATTGTCGAGTTTGCTGTTGCTGTTCAAACTAAGATTCTAACGTTCATGTTTAATCAGGTTCTTAGTGTGGTGTGTGTGTGTGTGTGTGTGTGTGTGTGTGTGTGTGTGTGTGTGTGTGTGTGTGTGTGTGTGTGTGTGTGTGTGTGCGTGTGACTGCTAAATAGTTTTTTTTTTTTTTTTTAATCACGTTTTGCCTTTCCAATTTGTTTAGTTTCAGTCACGCGCGTGAGATTGTTGTGTGAGTGCGTGTGCAAGGACATGATTGAAAAAATGTCTGTGTACCTAATCATTTATCCTTGAGAAATAAAGTTTCATTTAATTTAATTTAATTTTATTTAATTTCTCTCTCTCTCTCTCTCTCTCTCTCTCTCTCTCTCTCTCTCTCTCTCTCTCTCCTCTCTCTCTCTCTCTCTCTCTCTCTCTCTCTCTCTCTCTCTCTCTCTCTCTCTCTCTCTCTCTTGTGGTGGGGAGGGGGCGGGGGGTACATGGTCGTGCATGATTGCCGTTTTTGCGGTTCCCGTGGCGTGGTTGCAATTTTTGGCTCACGAGCGAAGCAAAAGTGAGTCTATGTTCGGGGCCAGTGGTCGTCCGTCCGTCAGCCGACGTCCGTGGTAAACTTTAACGTTGGCATTTTCTCGGAGACAGGTCAAACTACAGTCTTCTGGCAAGACCTTTCTAAACATACCAATGTCAGTGACCTCTCACAAAGGTCAAGATCACAGGGGATCAGGAAATATATCTAAAATAACTATTTTTTAACATAATTTATTTTTTCTCAAATACTATTTACAACTTCAAACTCAAACTCGGTGCAAGGATAGTTAGAGTTAGTTAGTTATCCTTTTTATGTCCCGCTGGCACATATGTGATCGGGGACTACAAGCGCAAGGATACCTGAGGGTAAGACCTTTATACACACACTAATTTGGTTGATCCCTCGGAAAGGCCAAGGATCACAAGAGCTCATGAAATAGGTCCAAAATAGCCACATTTTTACAAAAGATGTTTTTTAAAAAAGAAATACTATTCACAACTTCAAACCCAAACTTGGTACAGAGATACCTGATGGTAAGATCTTTCTATGCATACTAATTTGGTTGATCCCCCGGAAAGGTCAAGGGTCACAAGAGCTCAAGAAATAGGTCTAAAATCGCCATATTTTGACAAGAAATGTTTTTTTCTCAATTACTATTCACAACTTCAAACCCAAACTTGCTACAGAGATACCTGATGGTAAGACCTATCAAGGCATACTTGTTAGGATGACCCCACGGAAAAGGTCAAGGGTCACGAGAGGTCGACAATGCCAATAATTGTAGTTATTATCAACATATTTGCAAACTTTTTTAAATCAAATTTGGCACAAAGGTAGCTGATAATAAGACCTTCCTATGTATATAAATTTAGTCGACTCATCGCAAAGGTCAAAGGTCACGGGGGTTTCACAGATGTGTCAAAACTGATTAAATTTTGAGAAAACATAGATTTTGTTAGTGCAGAAGCTATCCCTTTACTTACTGTCAGACATGTGTGGATCGGTCATACACGTGAGCCATAAGGGCTTTGCCTTTTTTGTTCATTCTAGTTATCCGTAAAAAGAATTATATATTCGTTATGAAACGTAAAAAAAAACAAAGTCCACCACCCCCACCCACCACTCCTCCCCCCTCCCCTATACCGTAAACACTAAAGTGTTCCCATTATGCCAAAAATATCGCATTTCCTTTGCTTGTCAGTATACATGCAACAAGCTGCCAACCCCCTACACGATATAAACCGGCTCCATTCTCTCCCCGCCCCACACCATCACACTACTTCGTGGTGATGCTTCCCGATCGTGGTTGTCTGCTTTCACCATCCTCATTACATATTCGACCATTTACACGGCGAAGGCCACCAATTTAATATGCCTCCTCATTATTATTAGTCCGTGAGCCAAGCTCGAAACTGGTACCATTCAGGCGTGGAAATTCTCATATAGATTTTTGGTATGCGCAATGTCCCTATGGGTAAAAAAATCACGGAAGACTTCTGGGTCGAGTAGCTTTTTGTCTGTTTACACATGATCTTCAATCCCACCCTCCGATGTACAGACATCGTTTTCAAGTCCTGCACCATCTTTTATCAAAGACAAAAATATAAATATGTTCATTCTAGGTCAAATTTAGTAATTAAACAACATGCACAGGTATTGCTGAATCTAAAAATATTTTAAAGTCTATGTTTAGTTCCATATCCTCTCAGTGAACTCCCGCCCCCTCCCCCACCCCCACCCCCAAAATGCTGAAGCTCGCCACAAAATGTACCATTACTTTCATCACTGAGTGTACCCTTTTGCTTTTATTTTGATGTTTTTGTTTCTGATATGTGGAAATACAGAACTACGGAAGAGAGCAGGCGCAGACAGCATCGCTGAAACCATCGCCACACGGAGATGGAGATGGCTAGGCCACGTTTGCAGAATGTCACCTGACTCATTACCAAGGGTGGCACTGAGATGGACACCACAGGGGAAGAGAAACCGTGGGCGACCAAAGGAGACGTGGCGCCGAACCGTGGAGCGAGAGCTCAAGAACAGAGGCCTTACTCTGCAAACAGCACCCAAAATAGCAGCTGACAGACAAAAGTGGCGCTCCCTTGCCGTCGCCTCAAGCACCAGACGGCGCAGAGAGGACTGAATGAATGTGGAAATACAATATATCTACCTAGAACACCTTTGTTTTGGTCCTCTCTGTCTAACTGTCCGTCCAATTGTCCGTCACTCCTTGTCATTCCATTATGTAGTTATAGTAAATACAAAAACAAAAACAAAAAACAATTTTACAAACAATACACGTCATTAACATCATACTTGGCACAATTGTATCTGGCCGTAGTGTAATTGTACACAAGTATTTTTCGATGACCTTGTGTGAAGGTCAAGGTCACAGAGGTAAATTAAAGATACAAATTTGTTATTTTATGCCAATATCTGCACCTTCTCGCACACTATCGCAAGATTGGAGCCCAATTTTGTCACAGTGTTCTTATAAACACATTAAATTAGAACTTTACAGCAGATCTGAAATAAAATGTATGCAAAAATTAATTAGTTAAAATTCCAGTGAACGTTCAGCTATCTTTTGTTTCTTATCAAATAACCTCTCATGCAGCTTCCAAGGCACTGGGTCTGCCCTAGGGGACCTTGGTGGGGTTGTCTACTTTTTAGTTCCTAGGGTCACCTTGTCTAACCCCTGCAAGGTGGGTTCTACTCTTTTGGGGGTTTGTATTTCTGTCTTTCTGGTCCATTCATCTGTATTTTTCTTTTGAAATTCTCCCGAGAAGGCCTTTGTCGCTTGCGGGACGTAAAGCAATCTATACTCATCACCCCTGCTTCCAAGGTACATCTATTAGATAACTGGCACACACACACACACACACACACACACACACACACACACACACACACACACACACACACACACTATGTATTATTCATTATTAACTTCATGGTAATTTTCGAGGCTTCTGTTTCAAATCTATTAGTGGCAGTTGGCTCAATAGGCATGTTCAGGAGAGAAAGATAATAGGAGACCCGTAAGACAATGAATTCAATAGAGCCGCATCAGTCATTAATTTACATCATTTTTTAATATCAAAATTTTGACCCCAATTTTAACCCCCCCCCCCCCCCCCCCCCCCCCCCCCCCGTTAATTCTAAATCAACCCTTTGATTTTTAAAAAGTGATGAGTATGACTGATGCGGCCTTATTGATCTGATTATCTTTCGGGTCTCCTATTATCTTTCTCTATAACTATTGTCTCTGTCAATACCTAATCATTTACCTGATCAAGTGATGCCAAGTGAAACTTAATACTTATTAACAAGTTGCAACTAACTTTTAGGAACCTGCAGAGGTAACCTTTAAGTGTTTTGCCATAAGAACTTATTAATTACTTACCATAAGTTCTTACAAGTACTTACCCTAAGTTCTTACAAGTACTTACCCTAAGTTCTTACAACAACTTGACTCAAGTCCCAAGACACTGAGACAGATTTATCAAGATACAAGGACAATAAAAAAACTTTTTTTTCTCAGTAATACTCAGGTGGTGGTGCTGATGGGGTTAAATAATCAGGCACAAGTGGTGTAAATGACGTGTCATCTCTCTGCGAAGCATATGACAAAAATATTGATTGATTACCAAATCTGATTTTTATTTGTTTAAAAGATTGTGTAGTTTTTCTGTGGTTTCCTGTACCCCTATCTTTTTTCCCTCTGCTAAAAAACTAGCCTTCAGTTCTTCAACATTCACGGGAGACTGACTACGCATTTTATTCTGTATTTCAGACTTCTGTTTCTTGTAATTATTTAAATCATCCTGGACTCGCTTAAATTCTTCGTCATCAATAAAATTATCATTCAATGCCTTACTGATAATAAGTTTCATACTGCTCAACTTTGCACCAGCAAGCGTACTCAATGCTTCATGTTTCTGTAATTTTGTGTGAAACCTCTTGTTTAAGGCTTCCAAACCAAAACAAGTCAGGCATGTAGCAACGCTAACACCCTCAACTGCTATTCCAGCCAAACTCCCAATTCCTGTGGCGAACAGAACAATACCCCCCACAGAACATGAAGCTGAAACTGCACCAATAGCCATAGAAGTGTTTTGAACAGAATTAAATACTGACTTATACCTCCTTTTGCACCGTGAGTACTTAGCCTCCTCACTCTCCAAATATTTCAAAGCTTCTGTAATATTATTTAATCTGAATGCATCTGCCTGTAATGTTTTATCTGAAGCAATTGGCATATGTGTATCAGGCGCAAGCGTTGTTTTAGTCGTCACATTTGTTTCAGTCGGATCAAGCGTTGGTAGTTGTGGATAGAAGTTTACCATTTTTTTATTGACAAATATTTTTTTTATTTAATCAGCAATTACATTTTGCAACTCTTCAAAAGTATACAATTTGCTGGCATAATAAAATGCAACAAGATCAATGTGTTCAAGGTTTATGTAAGTTAGACGAACAAAAGTTGTTTTGTCGACCACCACCTTGACAGCTGGAACACTGCTCGAAACATTAATAACATCATTATTTTTTGTAATAGCAATAAAGACCTTTGATGATTCTGTTACTGTTTCATCCCATGTAAGTTTAATTCCTTGTGCAATTTGAGCCTCTTTAGCAGTAGCAACAGATTTCATGATAATTTCAAATACTATTGTCGCTTCTCTAGCCACGACTAAGCTTGCTGGCATAAACACAACAGAAGTATCTGATCTACCCTTTCTAGTTGTAAGAAGATACCGCCGTCTCTCATAATTTTCAACTTTCAGTTTTTCTCTGCTATTGTTGTCTGGGGCAAAGCTTGGAACAAGACTTACAATAAGCGGCCCAGAATTAACAACCTTCCTAAACACTAAGGCACCTTCGTCATCAGTGTATACATAAGGACTAATAAATTCCAACTTTATGTCCCAGTCAATTGTGGGTGGTGGAACAGGCACAGGTGAAACCACCCACTTATTTCCCACATGTATTAAGTTGTAGGGCGAATTATTTACAGGTGGAGTAGGTACAGTAACATCACGTAGCTGACCAAGTTTAGGAATCTGTTTTTCACCGTCTTTCATGTCAACAATTACTTTCCTCTTGTACATGCCATTTGAATCAAGTTCAAAACCATATATTTCTCCAACATCCCCCTCCTTCTCAAAATCCTGTACGTCTGCCAAATCTTTCAATTCTGTTACTGGACATGCAACTGGTATGATTCTCAACTTTGGACCACCACTCATTTTTTATAAACAAAAATAAAATTATTTAATTTCCAACACAACACTAAAATCATGCATAAGAACTGGTTTGTCATCCTGATTAGTTACAGATATACTCAGTGACTCAAAGAAACTGGAACCTAATTTCTTAAACTGCAAATTAGGAAATCTAACAACTACACTTTCACAATACGGAGCAGTTCCAGTTGGTAAACATCTCAACAAAGTTGAAGGTTTTCCATTGTGAACATTCTCAGATGTGTTTAGTTCTTTCAAATAAACATTTAGCACTCTGTGTACTGACAAATTGACAGGGCGTTTTCCAGTTATTTTAAGTCTTTTGGTCTTCATTGTTATAATACCAAACTTAAATTCACCTAAATCATCTGTTCTCCACCAATCTTCGTCAATATAAAATCCAAGTAAATATGCAAATCTATCTGAGATCCTTAACCAATCTTGTGTCGGAGATTCTAATGTAACAAGTAGGTTAGCTGGATTTAAAGTTGCTTTGATTTTAAATTTACTTTGAAACCATTCAGCTATAGTACAAAAGTCATAATACCCAGGAGGTATAGCTTCAGTCTTACCATCAAAAATTACTTTATTATATATGTCATCTTCTACATTAAACCATTTTACTGTGTAGAACATTTCATGGATAGCTACAGACTTGCTACCATCACGATTATCAATCCCATTAGTTAACCACACTGGTTTGCTTGTGTCAAGATTTGTTAAGGTAATAAACATTTTTATTATCTCATATAAAAAAGGATGGAATTTAAATCACCAACCATTACCACAACAAACGCATTTCAATTTAATGTGGATGCCAAATATAATGTTGCACCTACTTATGAACAGAAAATAATTCAACTAAATCAACTCGACATAGCTGTAAGCGAACAAGACCTATTTCAAGTCAAAGTACCGAATCCGTTTGACCATTACCTAAACCCTCCAATAACAGATGACTCTACTGCAAGAAAGTGGTCTTCAAGTCCACTACAGATGTTTCAAAACCAACTCAACTTTGCAATACTATGTTCTACTACAGGCTGTGGTGTTTCATTTACAGACCATTTGAATCACTCAAACAAACTTATTAGATCTGTCTACCGTTTTCATGTTTATTACCAGCTTAGACGTATACTGTCAGAACTGCATACACCTCTACCCACTGAATCCAGTTTCAACAGGTATAACAACCCCATGGATATGAAAGCGTTTGAACGCATCTGTAATGAATTTAACATTAACCCTGGCACTAAGTATGACTTTACACAAAAACTTGATGATCACAATGGCATGGGTACATTGTATTATGCTATGAGTCACAGACAATACCCACAAGATTATTACCCTGGTTACACTTCATTCTCATCAAAATCACAAGTCTGGATAGGATCAATAGAGCAGAAACAGTCTAATGCGTGGACCACATTTATTTTAGATAAATCTGACGGGTTTACTCAAGCAGGAGTCGAGCGCGTCAATGAGTCTATCAGAACATATGTCTGGTGTTTACTAGGAGCACAATCACTAACAAAATCAAACATTTTGAATGGAAGTGGCAAATTTGAAGCACAAAAACAGTTTCTGGCAAATCTAGAAGATTCAATCAATTCAACAGTCGATCTCCCATCTAGCATACAGCGCTACCAAGACGTACTCAGATATGCCAGATCAAAAGTTGACTTTGTAGTTGGCACTGGGTTATACATGTTACCATCTGATCTTCAACTCCAAATGGGTACAATAACAAATTATAATAATGAAATAGTTGTTGCAGGTCGTGACCAAAAATTAGGTCTCAATCAATCTGTAAACTTGGGGGCCACAACCACACATGTACAGTCATTAAAATCATTACAGACGGTAACACCCCCGGCCCCGGCCCCGGCCCCAGCACCGGCACTCATACAACCAGTACAGTCAACCCCTGACACTCATGAGTCAGAGAGAACTGCATTGGTAATAGGTCTAACAGGATTAGGAGTATTACTTCTTTATCTGTTTCATTAAATAACCCACCATCAACCCTCCTACTGTCACCAAAAATACCCACACATGCTCTGCCATAAACCCTACTGCCTTTGCCGCTGTACTAATCAACCAACTGACAACAGTGCCAATTATGCCAGGCAAAGCATCCACTGCTTTCAGAGCCAATTTCTTAAGCAGGTCTGATATGTGAGACAACTGTTTCTTTACCCACGACTGTAAATCTTTTGGATCTGTGGGAGCCGGTGGGCCGGGGGGTGGCGGTGTCAGGGCTGCACCCCCACCACTACCGGAGACAGCCAGCACTACAGTACTGATAATAAATCCCAGAGCTGTAATTAAACTAGCAATTGTGATACCCTGCTCTCGGAAAAGTGTTTTTAGTCTCTCAGCCAGAGTAGTGTCTTCGTGAAGTATTTTTTGAATAGTTTCTCTAATTCTGTTGACCTGTGATTTCAGTTTTTGTCTTCCAATACTAATTGTTTCTAACCGTCCTGATCTTTCTATCTGCAAATCATTTAATCTGTGTTGGATTCTTTCTTTTATTTCTGTGTCAAGATTTCCATTGTCTGCTGTAGCCAGTTTCTCTTTTTCACGTTCTATGTGTTTATCAAGCTCTCCCAGTTTGGCAACATTATTTACCATCTCACCTCTTATTGTCTGCAGTGATTTATCCAATCCCATAATCTCCCTCATTGACAAAGGTGGATCATCTATTGTTTTCATAGCGTCATTTAATTGACCTTCAGTAAATGAAGTTTCTTGTATCACTGTGTTTGCTATTTCTGGTAGGCTTGTTACTGGTGCCATTTCAATCTCTTGCCCTGTTGGCAACTTTGTTTGCGTGTCGTGAAGAACACTAGCCAGTCTAGGCGCAAGCGGCGTGACAGGAGACCCACCAATACCAAGTTGACGCAAGGCACCAACACCACCTTCATTTTTTATTGTACTTAAAGCCCTAAACCTACTAGGGTCTTTTTTGTTAGTCAATAGTACTTTTCCTTTGTCAACAGTATTTAAATATAAATGACCCTTGCCATCAAGTTCAAACTGATTAGGGTCTACGTTGTCTGGGCGGCCACCAACATGATCATAAAATGAGTTCACTTTGGTTTCTAAAAGTTCGTGACGTAAACTGTAAATATTTCTTGTACCAGTCATATCTGCCATATCTGTCATATCTGTTGTATTACCAAAATCATACGTGTCATCCATTTCAAAATCTTCATGATTAAATCCTCCTGCTGTCATTGTTTTATTAATTTATTATTTTTTATTGTGCATAATAAAAATGACACAGTCTTACGGATCAAAGTTAGACCCATACAGAAAACTACGTGAGCCTCTGGGTGTTAAGGGCATAAGACAATCAATCGTCATCACGAACAATCCAAGTACCATAGACCAGAATCAAACACTTACAGTCAAGTTTCCAAACCTAGGACCCAGTGACGTTATTGTTCCTGGCACTGCTCGTCTTGCTTTTAATATTGAACTATCATCAGACGCAGACGTAAACAGAACACTGGTTGACAATCTTGGCAGAGCAATTGTTAGAACTATTAAAGTAAAACTTGAAGGACAGGAAGTGTTTAGTCTTGATGACTCAGATGTGTTCTACTGTTACAAGGATCTTTGGCTCACAAGAGAAGAACGAGAAGACCGTGTTTACCAAGGCATACAGTCAGATAATGTTGGTAAACTTCGAATCAATGCCGGAGACAAAACAACTACTGGGGTACCAAAGGAAGTTATATTAGCAGAAACATATGGAACCAGATTTTACATTCCACTTGAGTTTGAAATCCTAACAGCTCATCTGCCTTATTATCAAGGGGCACTGAATGACCGTCTGAGCTTTGAACTAACTTTCAATGACTACTCCAAAGTTATTAAATCATCTGCCACAGATGCAACATACAAGATCTCTAACATTTCCTTGGAATATGAAATTGTCACACACACTGATCTAGCCAGACTCATTCAAAATCAATACCAGTCAAGACTTCCAATTTATTATGACCGTGTGATTAGACATAGTTTAATACCCAAAGACAAGAGTGACCCAATGTGGAACATAAACTTAAACACACCAGCTAGGTCACTGAAAGGTATTCTTATGTTGTTTGTTGAACCGGTGAGTCCATACAAAAGAGATTCAGAAAAATTCTACAATCCTAAGATTACACATTTGTCCTGCACAATCGAAGGCCGTCTTAATCAAGTGTACGCGTCTGGAATGTTACCTTATCAACACTACGATGAGATCACAAAGTATTTTGCGGGTGGAAGGATTAGAGATAAACCTGCAAACCTTGCGTGCAAAGATCTACATCTGTATGACGTTAGGATCGGACAATACCTTACAAACAAATACGCACTGTGGCTAGACCTTCGTAGTACAGATGACGATTATCTTCATGGGTCAGGACGAACTGTCGAGAATGGTAGTGATGGAATAACAATTCAGATACAAAAGAAGGTTGAAACTGCTGCAGCCATAAACATATATTTGTACCTGATATATGACGCACAACTCAATATACAAGACAGTAGACTAAGTGGACACATATATTAAAATTATATTGTGTATTAAAATGAACCTGAGCTTGATGACCCTTGACCCACACTGTGGATTGTTTTGTGGTGCCACAGGGTGTGGGAAAACTGAATTTGTTCTTAACCTCTTACAAACAAGATACATCTATCATTTCGAAAACATAGTAATATTTTGTCCTACAATCAAACACAACAAAGCTTATCACAACCGTTTATTCATTTGGACTGACAACAACATATACTTAGTTGATCCTGAAAAGAAACTGAATGATTACCTGCTATATTTTTACAAGCAATTTGAAGGACAGCCAACATTGTTCATAGTCGATGACTGTTCTGCAGAGAAAGACATTGTCAAGAAGAGAAACACTCTAGCAGAACTTGCCTTCAGTGGTAGACACGCAAATGTCAGTGTATGGATTCTCACTCAGAAATATAATGCTGTACTGAAAGATTTTCGAGAACAGTTAAAGTTTATCTGTTTGTTTTACTGCAAGGATCGTGACAGCTTTGAAGACTGTCTCAGAGAAAACGATGTCATCCCAAATAAGCATGAACGTGATGATGTAAAAAATAAACTGAAATCAACTAAGCATTTAAAGCTCATTTTAAAGACAGATCAGCCCACAGGGTATGGGTTAGTAAATTAATTTTTGTTTTTTTAAATAACAATATAAATGAACCCTGATGAAATCCTTCTATTGAATGATATCAATGCTGTTGAGAACAAAGACTTAGACTCAAAAAAACAGCGTCTTTTGTCTGTAATTGTCTCAGGCAAATCAAAGACTTATCTAGGAAGACAATACATGACAGAGGATATTGAATCTTTAACCTCTGATGAACTAATCAAGCTTCATTCAAAATATGAGAACCACATTGCCTCACTAATGACACGTGATTTAAGTCGATCTCTTGTATGCCTATACACAAAAGCAGTGAGTCACTTTCTACCTGTGGATAGTGACAGTCTATCACACGACCTTGAAAGCAATCCTATTGTTTCAAGTTCAATTGGCAAATTAGCATGTGTCATGTTTTACAAGTTTGGAAATTACCTTGCACCTGTCGTAACATTACTAGTTACCGGGAGTCATATTGATTTCTCAAAAATAAATTTTACTGCAGAAGAAAATGGACGAAACCCAGACGACTCCACAACTGAACCCTGACCCTGTTTTGACACAGGTTCAAACTGTGACGAAGACTAAAAGTCCAGGCAGGGTTGAGGCTGGAAAAAGATTAGCTGAATATAATAGGCAAAAAAAATTACAGCTTAAGGCACAAACAGAAAAGGCTCATGTGACTGACCAGGCGTTAGGACCGTCAGGACCGTCACTACCGTCAGGACTGACACCGACAGGACACCTTCATCAAAGTGAGAGACAAACAACTAAGTCTGACAGTGAAACAGCAAAATATGTAGTTGCCGGATTTGTTGTCGGATTTGGTTACGTAGGTTATCAATTATACAAAAAATACAAACCACAGACTCGTACAGTGACCAAAAAATCAAACACTCCAAAAACAAAACCAGAAGTCGCCACATTACCAGTAACACCCAAAGCCGTTGACCCATTTTATATGCAGTAAATAAAAATATTATTTTAATTTTTCTTGCCTTAGAAAATGAATGACACAAAGAACTTGATGAACCTTGTCTATCACTCTGCCGTAATCAGTGGATTAGCAGTAGCTTATTCTATGCTAGGAAAAAGTCTACTCAAAATGAAATCAGCAGACTTGAGTAGATTAGACTTTGAAGACAGCGCTAAGCTAATTGTAGTTGTGACAGCGTCAATTGCAACAAAAGACTTTCTTGTCAAGCAAGGAATTATTCCAGAAAATGTTTCTATGTAAATAAAAATAATATGGCGATGATAGCTATTATGATTGGAGGTGCTATGGTTAATGCATTGGCTTTCAGTGGCTCTAATTATCTCTTTTCAAAAATGGGTAGAGAAGAATCTGCTCTGGAGATGAGACGACACAATGAGGCGTCAGAAAAATTAGCACAAGCCCAGCAGGAATATGAAAAGAATAGAATTGAGAAACTTGATTTCATCAATGAAAAACTCAGGCTTGAAGGTCACGCACAGCATACGTTTTCAAATACAGACGAAGCAATCAGGGAATATTTTCTTGTCACAGGTGAAGACATGTCTATACCGAAACCAAAACTAAGTGACTATTACAAACCAAGCACACAACAAAGAAATGGAGAGATAATTTTTGTTCTAGTGGGAATGACATTTGTTTATTTTACAGGAGTTTTTATTGCTAGAAAAAATGGCAGCCGAAAATAAACTATCGAAAATATATTACTCTCCATCAGGCTATTGGAAAGGAGCAACAGCTATTCAGAAATTACATGCCGCTGTGGGCGGAGATATAACACTCAATCAAGTCAAGCAATGGTTACAGAGACAGGCAATTTGGCAAATTTATCTCCCTGCTCCAAGAAAGATAACGAGACCTCATTTTGAGAACACAACACCTAATGACACACACCAAATGGACCTTTTGTTCTTACCACATGACACAATAAGAAAGAAACGATACAAGTATGCACTGACTGTTGTAGACATTGCTTCAAGGTATAAAGACGCTGAACCCATATCTGACAAAACAGCCAGTACAGTTGCTACTGCTTTATCTAGTATCTATAAAAGAGGCCCTTTAAGATACCCCAGACTTGTTCAAGTTGATGATGGATCAGAATTCAAAGGTGCAGTTAATCAGTTATTTGCTAAGCATGGTGTACTGGTCAGACGCGGTATTCCAGGTGTACACAGATCACAGGCAATTGTTGAGAACTTTAACAAACAGTTATCAGAAAGACTTTTCAGTTACCAGTATTCTAAGGAACTCATGCATGACACCCGTAACACTGAGTGGGTAAAGAGATTACCACATGTGATAAAAGCAATGAATAACGAAGGACACCCAAAACCTGCTGACGCTATTAAATTGAAATCAATTACAGAGCCAAAAACAATGTCAACCCAGGCACCGCTTGCGCCTGACACAAGTTTATTTACTAAACAGGTGAGATATTTATATCAGCCAGGGGAGGCTGAGAACGACGACAGACGCAGGGCAACAGACCCCATCTGGTCAACGTCTGTACACAATATAAAAAAAATAATTCCCGGTCCTGACGGTCCTGGCGCAACAATATATTATCTGTATGACCCTGCACCCCAGAGGGCATTTGTCAGAGAAGAATTACAGATTATTCCCCCAGACACCGTTACTCATTTCAGTAACTAAGTCATCAATTAATTCATCAACCAGTTCATCACAAATGTCTTCAGATAACTTGAGCCTGTAATGTCCAGGTGCATAAGCTTTTTCCTTAGTGTGAAACACTCTTTTCGTGTCTCCAACTGCAAGTGATTTCTTATGTGTTTGAATCATTTCAAGATTGTGTTTGTTTGATCTCAGTGACTTGTTTGGATAATCAGGCATTAATGCACCATCTAACACTTGCTTGTAATGTTCATGACGTATGTCTTTATTTTTTATTGCTGTTTTTTTTTATTCCTTTGGCTTTCGACTGACTACCCTTCTGGTGCAGTATTGAATACATTTTTGACCTCAGTCCAACGTACTCAACTATTGGCACACCATTTAGTTCATCTTTAAACTTCCCAGGCACTTTCTTGTTTTGTGTGCTGAACAGTGGATGATCCTTAGGATAATCAGACGTGTCATACATGTGTAACTCTGTTTTCATGTCTTCATAAAAGTCTTCAGTACACACATCAATGATCATAGAGTCAGTGTCAGTGTATAGCAGATGACACTCAGGATATTTTGGTTTGAAGTAATCATAATAAAATTCAAGCATTAGTAATTTTGACAATTCAAGAATTGCCATACCAATGAATACTGGCTTGTCCAGTTTGACAATCTTTTTTTTGAGTGACACTGCATACAATGATGAATGAAACTCTTTGTATCCTGTGTACTGAGGCTTACCTGTAAGTTTAATTGCACCCAATTCAGTTGTGACCAGTCTCACATCTTTTCTGTGATGAGGATTTTCCATTGTCTTGCCAAAACAGGCATTGTTCATAAGCTTAAAGAAGTCTTTGTCAAATGCAGTGTTGCCGTCTCTGGCACGAAGGGTTGTGTTCTTCATTATGTAATCTTTCATGAAAGCACTCTGATCAAATTGAATTCCTCTGTGAACTTTCTTTAGTACTAACCCGTGTCTGATGTAAAACTGCAACAAGCGGTAGTGACAAACGTAATTGAATTTGTCATTCAAATTTGGTACAAGTTTAGTGTCTTCTTTTTTTCCTGTCATACTCATCTTCTCAACAGCTAATGGATAATCATTATGGTAATCGTGTAGGTGGTGTGGGTACTCCAGGTCGACTTCAAAGATCCAACCCTTCGCGTCGTTTCGGTCAAGATTCATAATATTGTTAGTTAACCCTGACTCTGTTACATCATACTGTGACAAATCATGCAGACAAAAGTTTTTCAAGGGCAATAATTCACACATTGCCCAGCCATAAAGGTTATTAGCGTCCAAGTACGTAATGAATGACCTTGACCCAGGGTTTGAGGGGTCAAAGTCGTCCAAATATTTATTATTTGCCTTGCAGTAATTGTTCGATGCAATACTAATGCCTCCCCTCAATCCACGTTCCACCATTTCACCCATCGTACGATCAGACAACAGGTCTATAAATATCTTACTGGATTTCAAAAATGCATCCCATGTCATGCCAGGACTAGTGATGTAACAAGCAGGGTCAAGTCTGTAGTGTAACAAACCCTTCTCACGGTAACTTTCAAATACATCTGCTAGCAAGCAAACGTCAGCTTTCAAGTACTGGTCGTGATAGTCGCCAATTGTCTGACATCCTAACTTCCCCCATGCATCAAGTGCATGTTGATATTCAGAGTCAGAAATACCTTTTCCAGTTAGTGTAGAATAAAATTTCTCTTTTGGTGGCAGTCTTGTTTCTTCAAACACAACCCAGTGATCAATGTACTCATATGGATACACACCTTTCTTAATCAAGTCTGGTTCAAAATATTTACTTGTTATTGGATACTCAGTCAGTCCTTCTGCAAGACTAGCCAATCCTAAAGACAAATGTTGCATGGAGTCATAAAATGCTAATTTGTCTAACCTAAAAGTTAAGTATTTCTCAGTTGTCTGGGCAATACAACTTATGTTTTTGTACGACTCATCTACAGCCTGCATGATAATGTGTGAATCATATCCTTTGAGATTGTGGAAAAAGATTGGCAGTTTGTATGTCTTGGGATCTGTTTTTAATAACAAGTTACAATTGTTATGAGCAGCTCCTCTGAAACGCCCAGTTATGTGATCATGGTCACGAACTTTATCACCCCCCAGAGGTTGTTCGCAAATCCAACACGTCTCAGCTGTATCAAATTTTAGTTTGTCTTCTTCTGTCATCACCAAAGGCATCTGGCATGTTGTGAGATACTGTACTACCTGACTATACAGATGTCTCATTTCTGTTAAAAACAAACATGCTGCATTTTCACCCCTGTAGATAACAGGCTCTGAATGAAGACCGTCTGACCTAACAATAATGTATCCAAAAGAACACACCACTTGGTCACTCAATTTTATAGTCTTTGGTAATGACTCTGGAACATGACCTTCATATGGTACAACCAATGATTCAAAATCTGCATACACTACAAACGGCAACTTTTGCTGATTCCCATAGTTCTTAAAATACACTTGACTACCAGGATCTGGGTACTTAAGTACAGTTTGTATGTCATCAGCTGACCTGCAGTGTAAAACGTGTTTGTGCGCTACGTTTATGGAGGAGAATCTTTGTAAACATCTTTTACACACTTCCTGTTTGCCATTGTGTTTTGTTGTATGTCCGTGAATTAGACGTGACATATTCCTGATAATTGTGTAGTGAAAGTTATTGTCATCTCCGATTAGCAACATGTCAACATGCTTATCTTCTGACTGACCGTAGGTTGGGGCAATTGGGGATACTCTAATTGGTTGTAACTTGTTCTCAGACTCATTATCCCACACAAACACATTTACAGATATACCAGGATTTAGTTTTTCAAACAAGTCTATGTCCTCTATTTTAACAGGGAACTCAATGCCACTAAAATCGAGTTCATTTACAAATTTGGTGTAGTTAGATACACGTTCTGGTTTTGATTTCACAAAGTGTAGTTTAGCAAGCACACACCACATGAAACAGAAATTGTCATTGTTCTGTATGTTAACTATTGCCTTTTTGTTTGCTACTTCTGTTGGCAGTGGCAACCATGATTTACCTAGTATAGGATGATACCTAGACTGCTTTAGTTGTAGTTCATGTACATGTCCTTCGTGCCAGCCAGACCCCTTCATCTTTGCACTGTCAATTGCCTGTAGAAAGTCTGGTAATAGTCTGTCTCTGAACACGTTCTCCAATTCTCTTCTTGTGTTAACTGTGTGTTGTCTTGTTGATATATACGATACAATCACTTCACCGTCTACTCTAGTAAATTCTATTTTAGCAACAATCTGAATCTTCACACTGCCTGTGAGAAGATTTTGCTGTATGACAGAAAAAGAGTTTTCTATTGATTGATAGACATTATTAGTATTGGATATGGGTAAGTTTGTTGTGTGAAACACGTTTCTTAAACCAGATGAGCCAGGGCTTTGAGCATTGTCTGTCATTTTTATTTGTCCGACAAAATAATAAAATAAAAAAAATTACTGCTGTCACACCATATGTAATACTGTATTATCTGTAGTTATGATAAACAAGTCAACTACTTTTCTGGTGTTTGTCCTGCAGGTGCAAAATTACTTTATTGAACGTAACACTTTCAATATAACAATGTAGTTTTCTTATTTGATTAAATATGTCTTCACACAGTACCTCAAACCAACGCAAGTGGCCACTGTTAGCATTATAAACTTTAAAAGCATTTGTCTTAAGATCAACAGTCTCATAATCATAACCTGGTAATCCATCTGAATATTCCAGAGTAACATTATATGTCGTGTATATCCTTATTGACGGTGTTGAGAGTTTAAAGCTGGGTCCAAACACACGTGTTTTTAAGTCAGTAAAGTGCATAACATCTTTGAAGCATTCTGTAACATCAAACACTTGGGTTTGTCTGTCTGTCATTTTTATTAGACAAACAAAAGAATAATTGTTATCAAGCAAAATCATGTTTTCTAGGAAATTACACTGAATAGTAATTTTATACGTTTGCACCAATCAGCTATGTTGTCAGTAACGTTTTACATTTACACTGTGTTACTGCTTCTATGTAAGCTAAATGGATTTAGATTCAAACCACAGACACACTCACTCAGGTATAAAACTCTATGTATTTCCTAGTCAATGACATAAGGGGCATAAACACTTGAAAGATTTAACCACTGTACAGAGTTGTCTCCCATAGACTATATGTTGCATACCCAAGTTGGTAGACAACTGTGTCACTGATTTGTGAGTGAGTATTCATTGAGGATATCCTGTTTATGTGTAGCAAGGATAATGATTTCAGGTATGTTCATTTTGTAGTCTTAGCTCAGTGACATGTCTATTTATGTGTGTGTGTGTGTGTGTGTGTGTGTGTGTGTGTGTGTGTGTGTGTGTGTGTGTGTGTGTGTGTGTGTCATTGGATTATGCAGAGATTCAGAAATCTTTACAGTTGACTCAAACCCAATAAAAAAACAGTGGCTCTTGAGAATCTCGCCATGCTCATAAGAATCTGTGATCGAGTGGGCTACTGAAAATGTACAATAAAACATGTGTTATTTATGTTCTCATAGAAGGGATTTAGTAGAGCAGACGACTCATAGCGTCACTCAGTTATACAAAAGACACTGTGAACCGAACCCTAAAATAACTGAACTGAGTGTTGAGCTGTGTATTGATGTACACTGGCGTGTAGGTGTTTTATGTAAACATGTTCTGTGTGCGTGTGTGTACATATGTGTGTGTGTGTGCGTGTGTGTCAGTGCGTGTGTCAGTGCGTGTGTCAGTGCGTGTGTCAGTGCGTGTGTGTGTTTGTCTGTGTGTCAGTGCGTGTGTGTGTGAGAGAGAGAGAGAGAGAGAGAGAGAGAGAGAGAGAGAGAGAGAGAGAGAGAGAGAGAGAAAGAGATAGAGAGAGAGAGAGAGAGAGAGAGAGAGAGAGAGAGAGAGAGAGAGAGAGAGAGAGAGAGAGAGAGAGAGAGAGACCACCGTTTGATTTCACAAACCAGACATGAGTCCATAACCACTTGTACAAAATCACCCCTTCTTTCAAATTATGATGTCCCCCTGTTGATTATCTAGCATTTTAAAAGGCTGTATTTATGAAAAGGCCTTTGACGGCTTGTGCCCGAATTGAAAAGAAATGGAATGCCGCCGCTATTGAAAAGCGCGGTGTGAGGGTAACACAAAAGGCGATCAACCGTGACACTAGCCGGCAGCTCAGGCTTACGGTACAATTATACTGACATGAGTGTCTGTAAGTGTGTGTGTTCATGTATGCATGTGTGTTTGTGTGTGTGTCTGTTTGTGTGTATTCATGTGTGTGTTTGTGTGTGTGTTCATGTATGCATGTGTGTTTGTGTGTGTGTTCATGTATGCATGTGTGTTTGTGTGTGTGTTCATGTATGCATGTGTGTTTGTGTGTGTGTGTAATAGCACACACATCTATACTGACTTTAAAATCAGGCCTCTCTCTGTTTAAAGTGGCTATGAGACATGTATTTATGGTAAAATGAGTCATTCATGTTACCTACAGACGGTACCAAGGGTAACAACACAAACATTAGTAAGCAGACGGCAGGCCCATTCAGCCAAACAAAAGAGCGACGACATTATCGCTTGAATATTATGTCGAAATTTTTATTCATAAATCTTGGGGGGGTCCATAAGTTGGGCAGAGCATTCGAAACTGAAATGCTAATCTGTCAAAAGCATGTCGCCAAGTTTCAAAACTTACTCATAATGAGGGCCCTGAGAGTACAGCTGACTGAAACGTTTTACAACGGAAGTCAAGCCTGGAGTCTTGGGGGCTCTTGAGGATCTGTTGTTTATGTACTCAGACAGGTGTCTGTTTAAAGCAGTGAGTAATGTGTCTATTTTCAGCTTGAAAACGTAGTTACATATACACCACCCACGGGCGCGTGAACTACAGCTCGAGTCAGGCATCAGTTATGCACCCAAAAGAAATATCTTACAATCTGTGTGTGTGTGTGTGTGTGAGTGTGTCCGTGCGTGTGTGTGTGTGTGTGTGTAGTTATATGTGTCTGAGTGTGTGTCCGTGCGTGTGTGCGTGAGTGCGTGCGTGCGCGTGTACGTGCGTGTGCGTGAGTGCGCGTCAGCGTGCGCGTGCGTGTGTGTGTGTGTAAGATATCACTTGTTAGTTTTCCAACTGGCTGTTTTTAGTGCAGAGTATGACCTCCGTTTTGATTTCTCGGGAACCAGTCATAAGTATATATGAAGTCGACTTCACAAAGCCTTAGGCTTATTCATAGAGTGTCAGGTCTCGTGGCGCGCTACTGTGTCAGCGCGTAGCAACGATAAGGCAACACAGGTGAGCTGGCTTGCAACGCGTCGTGTCCTGCCTAGAGTACTGGCGACGGGCTGTGTTTACGTATATAGTGGCATTGCGACATTAGTCATATGAGCTAATTAAGAGAGAGAGGAATACTGAGTGGTCTGAAGTATTATTAACACAATGACTGAGTTAACCCCTTAAGTATTATTTTTGATTTTCATAAAAATGTGGCTGTTTAAATAATAATGATTTAGGGGTAACTTCCAATAGTATTTACTCTGTGCGGGAGACATGGAAAATGAAGGGTCAAAAACTTATAATCAAGGGGGTTAACTCAGTCATTGTGTTAATGCTGGTTCAGACCACTCAGTATTCCTCTCTCTTCAGGACGCAGTGTCGACAGGGTGAGAGCTGATGTGGTTCCACCTCTGCAAGACTCTGAATACGACACAGACTGCAGGAGGTACACCAAAATTTAGCTTCAGGGCAGGGGCAGTGGGTAGTTGATTCCAGATGTGCAACGAGGGACATAATCTATTTGAAGCAGAATGGGCAGCACTACTCGGACCTACAGAAGTCAAAATTCAAAATATAAACGAGCTGTCTCTTCAATAGATGAAAGCTTATCGAGCTGGTTGAATCTCTGTGAAAATAACGTGGTCCTCATCAGCATTTCAACAGGCACTGCTGCTCCAGCTGATGTTGGTTGCTGGGAATATCTAAAACGCTTTACCTTAGGAGAAAGTGCATAAGTAGCTTTAAAGAAAGAACGCCTGAAGTCAAGGCCTCCAACAAACGAACCATGGACACACACACACACACACACACACATATATATATATATATATATATATATATATATATATATATATATATATATATATATATATCATTTGAAGACTTTTGGAAATGTGCTGAAAAAGAAAACAACCATTTGTTTCATCTACGCACTGATTACTCTGGACAGGGTCCGTACAGAAAGCAGGGACGAAGTTCACAAACCTTTCATAACGTTTCACAAACCCAAACTGAAGCCTGAAGGTTTACACACTTTAATTAGATCACTCTGTATCAGCAGCTCATTTGTAGCTTTCGTGCCTAATGCATGAAGAGATACCAAAATAAAAGAACGCTTAGCCAATGGCGGAGCTCGGTAGAAGCAAAAACCACCAATCAGAATGTTCGGCAGAACGGCCATGCCGTCACTTTGTGATCAGAGCTAAATATAGATCACTTGCAACAAGCGTCGTCATGATCGTTCGCAATGGAACACAAATTGGGGCAGGAAAAAAAAGTAGACAAAAGTTTTCCAACACTTTGTCATTTTTTTTTTTACAACCTTTCACAGACTTTAACTCATTCTACCCCAACACCGAAATCCTTAAATGTTGCCGGTGTCCTCTGAAGATTTGCGTTGCAGTGCAGGACACGGATCGACCATGATAGTTCAAGGGTGATGCCAGAATAGCTTGGCGCCCATAGGCGCCAAGCTATTCTGGCATCACCCTTGAACTATCATGGTCGATCCTTATGTACCTGTGGTGTGTCTGGGGTAGAATGAGTTAAGGAAAAAGACTGAAATTGACAGACTTTCCAGGGCCCTGAATAAGCCTTGTCATTTTTTTTAACAACTTTCACAAATGTTCACAGACCCTACGGACCCTGCTGGACTCACCTCTTGAGACTGGGTCACGCAGAAACAGCCCTATGAGAATTTGGCGTAGAAAATCAGTCTCCTTAGCACATTCTCCAAACACGTTCATTCAGAGAAGCGGTCCGCTGGCAGTTCTGACCAGAAGAGACGCCCCTATACACCAAACTCTTAAAACATGCTGCCGAGCTCTTGACAGCTTACTTATTGGCAGCCAGAACAATATAAGATTTAAAGATGGTCATCAAGGAATTGAACGTTGCAAAAGAAGGTGGAAGTGGTGATCTTGTGGTGGACATGTGGAAACTAAGTATTTTGATAACATTGTTTTGGTTGTTAGGAACCATGAAACTTTCTTACGCATTTTCATATTTACACATTTCTAGACGAAAATAAATGAAAGTACAAGGGGAGACCTTACCACACCCGCCTTACGCTAGGTAAAGTATCACCTAAAAGACCAGCCAGTTAAAAATAGTTACAATTAACTTGATGGGTCACATTGAAATTAATGAAATGATCACAAATTTTTATGCTCAATATGCATATTTTTAAAAAAACAAAACTGGCAACAATAATATTTAAACAGAGGAGAATGACATTAGCAATTTTAATGATCATTTTGCGTTCCTTTGCGTACTGGTAAAATGGGGGTAGAGCAGCAAATTCAGTCACTGTGGCCTCTAAATGCATCACAGCATCATAAAATCAGGTTGGGAGTAACTGTGGTACTTTATCCTAACCAATAAAACCTAACAAAGACCTATCAGTTGAATAATTTTTAAAAAAAGGCATCGGAAACAAGGTACGTTTCCCAATTCGGCAATTTTTATTGGGAAAAAGCTATCATTCACCACGAACATACCGTAAAGGATGCCGACTTTCATTATTTTCTTGTACTTTAAGCTCACACTATTGAAACTTAATAGGTAAAGAGAGGTCAAAATGAAATGGAATAACTTTAGTAATTTATTTTAATTAATTTTGTGTATTTTTAAAACTTGGGGGTAGGGATACAAAATCAACCACTATGGCTCTCACAGTGATCACAGCATCGCCTATTTAAGTTTATAATAATTGTGACATCCTGTTTTAATGATGTAAGCCTTAAAAGGGACTGTCAGTGCTATAGAAAATGTCTGAAGGCATCTGACATTATTTTTGTCTTTTTTGCGATTTCGCGGAAATGGCCATTTACTGGGTGCACAAATACCTTCACTGTGAGCCAGAGATTCAATATTGTTTCATTCTGTTTTTTGCAGAGGACGCAGAAGGTGTGCCTTAACATAATATTGCCTGATTTGGGCTTCTGGAATGAATTCTGATATATTTAGAGAAAAATGTTTCTCAACCTCATTTTAGCTGTGCGAAGAGCGTGAATGGGAGTTCCCTGGCGCCATCGGCTATATCTCTGGTGTGTTCCTAAGGATTTTCGGGGAACATGGCTTAAGCCACGCTCAACATCACGGCCTGCGCTAGCCTAGTGCACTCAACGAAGCCAGTACCAGCAAGCTTCAGGCCCCACATTCCAGCCGAATGATGTAATGACAAGACACCTCCCAGACGCAGTGACTGTGTTTGTTACTGAACAGCCGCGTGTGTACTTTTTAGAAACCATTTTGGACTGCTTTCACGTTAATGATGTAGTTCTACTACGTTTGTTTTTAAAATGAATATGAAGTTATATACTAGTTAAGTTCAGTATAATTAAGGTGGTGACTGTTTATGTCGGAGCGACTGTCTAAACACCGGCGCTGTACTATTGCGGCGACGGGCCCCCAGGTGCTGTTTGACCGTTGTTCAGTTTTATGTTGCCTAGATCGGAGATCATCTCCGTATCGACGCGGGTATTTTGTTTCTGTTGTTATCTTGTTTTATGTACTAGTTTTAGCCAAGTTGGAACTTAATAAAGAACATTATAATAGTGTGTTCAGGGGACATAGGGCTGTCTTAGTATTCTGTTTTTGTCAGGGAGGTTCGGGTCGGGATGAGGCCACTCGCGCTGGCCATTAGATGCCTTGGCGACGGGCTTCACCCGTCCCGAGTCATTGTCCATTGTGTAGCTCTGTTATTGTAATTTGTGGAATGAGCGAGTGAGTGAATGCAGCACCTGTGGTGGCAAAAATGTGAATTTCCCCACGAGGGATTAATAAAGTATTAGTGTATTGTATTGTATTGTATTAAACATCTCAGGACATACTAAGGTACATTTTGAAACCCATCTTATTGAGTACTGGGGGGTTGGGGGGGGGGGGGTGCACGGTAGACTTGGCTAGCTTATGGACTAACTGTCCCTCTGTCGACCCACTCACCACCTGTCCGTGTCACCACTAGTAGCATAACATATAAATCTCCCAGACACAGAAATACCCCTTAACCACCACCACCACCCCACCCCACCCCCACCCTCACCCCTCCCCCGCCTCCCCCTACACCCCATTAGACCCTCCGTCCAAAAATTAAAAAGAAAAAGAAGCAACAAACGTAATAATCACAACCCGTGGTGGAGACATCACACCCGCATCACACCCGTATCAGAGGCAATTTTGAGCTTCTATCGTGCATGTGTGTCAGGTTCTGAACATTACCAGGACGCTTTTTGTAATAAATACCCTTAGATGTACGGACATGTGCAGGCTTTTAAGCAGTTTAAGGCTGTGGAATCAAAGCTCAGAGAAAGATCGTGAAAAATAGCAGCAGAAGATGATTAAGACGATGGTGATGATGACTTACTACCATTGAATGTTTTCTGCAAATTTATTTGCAGAAAACATTCAATGGTAGTAAGTCTTCAAGCACTTCTGTTTTTGCTGGTGCACACAGACTTTGAAAACTGTATGGTAGAGTAAGGTTTTGAAAGTGGTGAGGACAGAGACTCATTTTGTTTCTACAAAACTCTTGACGTTTTGGCCAGTTTTTTTTAAAAATTATTATTCTTTCGTGTTGGCCAGAACATCTAAGCAGAATTGTAAACTTTAATCTTTGTACGTTTTAAATGATTCATACTACTTGTTAAAATTGTTTCAGTCTGCTGACTGTCGTCTATTTAAAATTAATAATCTACCATATATTTGCACACTTTATCTCAACAATAGTGTATGTAACTTGAAGCAGAATGAGAGGTCAGTTGATAAGAGAAGAAAGACAGATGCACGATTGGTTGAATTTTAACTGTTTATTCTTTTCATACATATTTTTTTCAAATCTGCTCCAAAGAGTCCATTTAATGTGCTTTATATAATATTATAGGAAACACAACTGCAAAGGAAAAATGTCTGCTCAGATCAGTGTCATACTGTATGAGAGGTTGCATATTTTACCATAAAATAACATTTTCCCTCCTTAATTAACCTCTAAGATCTCGATCTTCACACAAGGACATCGAAAAATACTTATGTACAACGGTACTACAATCAGCTGCCCATAATATAATAATAATAATAATATAATAATAATAATAATAATAAAGGAGATTTGTTAAGCGTTTATTCTAAAAGTAGCTCTAAGCGCTGATACAATGAAAAGGCTAACAACTAACGCGCGCACACACACACACACACACACACACACACACACACACACACACACACACACACACACACACAACATACGCACGCACACACACACACACACACACGCGCGCGCGCGCGCGCGCGCATGACCGTGGTGATGAATTGTGCCAAGTGCCAAGTTTGACAATACTGGAATGCACAGTTTTGAAGAAATATTATTTTATGAATTTACTATAACAACATAGCAGAATGACAAGGAGTGACGGACAGTTGGACGGACAGATAGACTGACAGACAAACAACACATGGCGTTTTACGTAGATGCACTGTGGCATCAAAATCAAAGCAAAAAAGTATGCTCAGTGGTGAAAATAATGATACATTTTGTGACGAGTTTCAACATTTTAGGGGGTGGGGGTGGGGGTGGGAGTTTACTGGCAGGATATAGAACTAAACACAGACTTAATCATATTTTTAGATTCAGCATTACCTAAACATGTCGTTTTAATAGGAAATTTGCACTGGCTTCTTTATATTGATAGCATTGTCAATGATAAAAGAAGATGATGAACTTGAGATCGGCGTATGTGCAGCGGAGGGTGGAGCTAAACATCATGTGTATACAGACAAAAAGCTACTCGATCCAGAAGTCTTCCGTGATTTTTCTATCTCTAGCCTGTAGGGACATAGAGCATACCAAAACTCTATATGAGAATTTGCCCGCCTGAATGGTACCGGTTGGCCAATTTGGAGCCTTGGTTCACGGACTATATTTGTGGGCCACACGCTGACCTTGCCGTCTTCACGTCAGACAGTTTTAACATTTCACGACAGTAATATAAACGTTTCACCCCCCTCCCCCAACCCCTCCCCCACCCTCCTCCCCACTCTCTCTGAAAAAAATCGTGACTATCAGAGCGTCAAAATGTGTGTACGCTCAAGCTTGTTATGGAAGCTTGACCTGGACAGGTAAAAAAAATAAAAAATGAAAAAAAAAAATAGCATGAGCAAAAGCACTGACAATGCGGTTTCACGTTTACACAACCGACACCACACTGGCACGTACGATGTACTGAATATACGATTTAGATAGAAGTAGGTAAAAATTGCACGTGTTTAAAAAAGAACAACAAAAAAAACAACAACCAAAAAACAGTGGATTAAAAGCCCGGACAAACATTAGATATCGCATGTTTGTCCGGGCTTTTAATCCACCGTTTTTGTTGAAACACGTGCAAATTTGACCTGCTCCTGATTTCCGGAAATCGCCTATTGCCGTTAGTATTTTCTCTTCGTTCCCACCCCCCCCCCCCCACCCCCCCTTCCCCTTTTCGGGTCTGCCATCGGGGACTTGGGTGAAGTTAACTACTTTTTAGTTCCCAGGGTCACCCTGGTCACCCCCAAAGGGTGGGTTTATCTCTATTTTATGGGGTACTACCATTGGTCCTTTCACCTTCATTTTTTAAAACTCTCCCTACTGTCTGCGCTGTCTGTTGCTCTTGATATTGGATGTGTGTTGCTAAATGTTTTGCTGCATCTAAGAGATGGTAAGTTATGTGTTTGCGGTTAAAGTATTTTTTATATATCATTTCCCTTTACATATTTTGTTATTATAATGATTTTCCACTCTTTTTTGTTTGTAAACTAGGGTACGATAATTAGCATGAAGGTGCAGCGTTCCTAGTATATCTTAGGTTTAGGTAGCATATTCGACCGGCTGGCGACATAATTCAATATTCTGTTGTGTGTGAGTTTTTTTCACAAGCAGTGCAGGCACGTCCTGAACAAAGTTTTGTTGCTGTCGGGACGGTAAGCAATGTACAACCAACCAATCTTCGTGGATGGCACTGGTGTCTTGACGGGAAATAGCCAGAGAAAAAAACAAGATGGGATGAACCATAACCCACAAAGTCCCTTCTATATGAGAGCTGTCTTCGCTGTCAAGGCTCTCTACCTTTTGTCTTTGACTTGATTCTGATGTTGAAATATCTCCTTCTGAAAAAGGCTCGCAGATGTGCCAATGCGTCATAGCGAACTCTAGAAGGGGCGCGCGGAGTGCACACGCGTCATTTGTCTTGACGTATTTTTGTTTTTATGTAAACAAATATATTTCACGTGAAATGAGATTCGCTTTCGCTTTAAGACTTTGGAAAATGGTGACAAAACTAGAATTTCACGGTACAATTTCAGTCTTGCTATAATTTGTGTGAAATCAGGTTGACATTACCTAGCTACATGCTATACTAAGTACACCTGCCCCACAGGGTGGGGTTTCCTCTCTATTCTGGGGCATGTGTTTCTGTCTACCCTTTGTCCATTCACCTGTATTTGCCTTTTTAAAACTCTCCCTACTGTCTGCACTGCCTGTAGCTCTTGATATTGGATGTGTGTTGCTAAATGGTCTTAGCTTTATTTAGGCCCCATGTGTTAGGTTTATTTAATGTCTTTGACCGGCTGGCGACATACATTCAATGTTCTGTTTGTTTATTTTTTTCACAAGCAGTGCAGGCACGTCCTGAGAAAGCCTTGTTGCTGTCGGGACGTTAAGCAATGTACAATCAATCAATCAATCAATTTTCTTCTGAAAACGCGTCGATGTGTGTGTATGCGTGTGCGTGTTTGCACGCGCGCTGCAAACATCCTCAAGAGGCATATATGTTCATGCGCCCTCCGGGCACTTGAGGATGTATGCCTCTTGGAGATGCGCGCATGTTTGTCATTGGTTTGTCAAACGTCATTTGTAATGACGCATTTTTTTTGTTTTTTGTTTTTTTTTGTTTTGTTTTTACGTAATTGTATATTTAACGTGATAATTATGAGTTTTGCTTTAGCTTCAAGACTTGCGAAAAAGGTGACAAAACTAGAATTTCACGGTACAATTTCCGTCTTGCTATAATTTTTGTGAAATCAGGTTGACTTTACCTAGCTACATGCTATACTAAGTACACCTGCAAGCTCTTCTGAAAGCGCGTCGATGTGTGTGTGCGTGAGTGCATGCGCGCGCTCCAAACATCTTCAAGAGGCATAGATATTCATGCGCCCTTCGGGCACATGAGGATCTATGCCTCTTGGAGATGCGCGCATATGTGTTTGAGAGAGAGAGAGAGAGAGAGAGAGAGAGAGAGAGAGAGAGAGAGAGAGAGAGAAACGTCATATTTAGAGTATCAGTGTCTGCGTGGTGACGGAGTTGCTTCTTTTACGTCACGGGCACTGTCTGACTTTCTCTAGAAGTGAAGGCTTTTTACTGTTTTAATTTTTTTTTCTGAAAAGAATTAATTTTACTAAAGAAGTTGAAAGGATACAAAGCTGGCTAACGAACACATCCAATGTCTTTCTCCAAACTAGCTATATGCAAAAGTTCCAGTAAATATGACAAAAATTACGGACTCTAATCTGGGTCAACCGACTTCCTATAAACGGTTGTTTATGTCTTCAATGAGACATTCAATTACAATATGCTCGGAGGGTCTCTTATCCACCCACTTAAGAAAGTATTTCGCCAAATTTCAAGCTTGTGCAGTGTACAGAAATATCATATGGGAGATTCTCTTGTTTACATACATACGCACACACATACATACATACGCACATACCTAAGCACATTACGTCTACATACATTCACGTCACTGCACGCATTCACATTTACTCACGAGTTACTGCTGCAGCTCACGTACACGCATACATATTGACTCACACACACACACACACACACACACACACACACACACACACACACACACACACACACACACACACACACACACACACTAATCAGCGCAACGGTAGCATCAAGTATCAACGGTAGCATCAAGTATCAGCAGTGAGGTCAAGTCTGGCACCAACCACCCATCAGCCCGAGAATACGTCCTTAAACATTGGTTTGTCTAGGGGCGAATGTTCAAGCCGCGTGGATGGTAAGTGCCAAGCCTGTCCGCGAAAAAGGATTTTGTGTTTTTGCGGCGGATGAAGTTGGATGCATTTTGCCAAAGGATGCGTATGCTGAAATGTGTGATATGAGGCTATGAGGAGGTTCGTTGAAATGACGTCGGGGTCCAACCTGGTTGTTGTATCCGAGGCGGATCGAACGAACATGCTCCTCGCAGCGTTGGGGGAGTGTACGGAATGTCAGTGACGTGAATGTATGTAGACGTACGTTTTGTGCTACATGTTTTGTGCGTGTGTTTGCGTCATTATGTATCTTCTGTTCTCTCTTTTTTTTTTTCTCTCTTTTAAAATTTTTTTTTTTTACGGCATTCTAAATTTTCCATATACAGGATGACGTGTTTTCTTTCTGTCGTGTGTTCTTTTCTGTTTTACGTTGCTTCCATATCACCGAGAAGAAGGATCTTTGATCCGAAACGTCCTGTTTCATGTTTCTAACTTAAAGGGTTTCCAACCTCTATTTTCTGTTTTCCTTTCACATGAAACCCTTGCGGCAATAGTTTTACTACGTTCCGAATCTTGTTTCATAGGTCACACGTGGCCTTGAATCTGGTCTGATCTGGTTGATCTGGGTCACACGTATACTATTTAATTTGCCAGAGTAGCAAGATAAGTCACCATACCTGCACATACATATGATACATCCCTTACAGTCCAAAATGACATGTAAGGGTTCCGTTTAAGTAGAAGTGACTTATCTTTAATGTGTGTTTTTGACAAGAAGAATTACTAGATTTCAAAAAGAGTACATTCCCAGACGGCGCAGGAAGTTTCATGCAACTCTCGCCTATCTCAGCAAGGTGTGATCCCAGTGCGCAAAGGCCATCGGGCCGACATCGGCCGCCGTTGGCCCGCGCACGGCCTTTTGCGGATTGGGATACTGCCCATTTCAGCTCACGTGTGGTGATAATATATATATGCTATTCGTAGCAGGGGTATGCTAAACGGACCCTTGTAGGCCTGAGGGAGGTAAAAGTAACCATTGCATCCAGAAGGCCAGAAGGGTACAATGGCTACTTTGACCGCCCGAAGACCTTCAAGGGGCAGTTTAGCAAACCCCTGTTACCAATAACGTATTTGTTTTCATTACTACGTTATATTTCGTTTTAAAAAAATCAAGCTGAAATCTTCTGACCTGGATCACACCAGACATGACTGACGTCAAAATAGTATAGATGTCACACAAAAAAGACTTATGACGCAATATAGGATCTTTATGACGTCGCCGTTCGATTGACTACATTATCTACAAATTGCCAGAGTAATGCAAAGGAAGAAGTGAGTGACTGTTCGCCTCAAAATACTTTAGAATTCTTCAAGGGGTTTCTTTAGTGGTTTATGATATTACGCAATGTATGTTTGCAAATGTGTGCTACAAACAACTCCGGTAGTGTGCCTATTGTTTCGAACAACACTAAGTAACTTTGTACTTTAGAACGTTTTCATGCTCTTTTATGGAGCGAAACTATCATCCAAGACACGTCACCCACCATAAGGGCTACAAGAAGTCCGCCATTTGACGCTACAAGGGTTTTTGTAGCGAGGATCACATGGTACAGTTCGCGAAAACGTGACTGGTCGTGTGACGTAGGAAAGACAACAAATACATTTGTCTTATTACTATGTATTTTCACTTTTTTCTCATTGGTTTAGCTCTATTTGCATTTATCCCTTGTCGTCCTTTATCAAAGGCAAAAGTGGTCCACTTGTCATCCATCTCCCCGACTACGTACTCGCTAAGCAAAACATGCTTCCATTAAATGTATGGAATTAACCGATCACGTTTCTCAGTACGAGCACGTCCACCAATTTATTCAGTAAACCAAAGGCACAAACAAAACAAAACAAAACAACAACAACAACAACAACAACAACAACAACAACAACAACAAAAACCCAGACTGAAAAAGGTAATAAGTTAGATAATATCATCGACAGAAAATTCGAAAACGCAGGCACTCCACGAAGGACTGTAGTCAAAACGGAGCAGACATTAAAAGCCAGATAAATGAAAACTGAAGGGGTTAGGCCTCCCACCCCAATAAATAAATAAATAAATAAATAAATAAATAAATAAATAAATAAATAATAAATAAATAAATAAATAAAATTTAAAACAAAAATCTATAGGGCAGGCGGACATGGACGTTGAGTGTAAACATTACGAACATGTCGGACTCCCTTTTGTGAGCAATTCTGGACCAACACATCGACTGGAACGAAAATCTGAGGTCTGTTTGTAGTATTAACTCATTCGAGACGTGCCTCATCCAGACACGCGGCTTCCAGTCGCGAATCCGGATGAGGCACGTCTCGAATGTCGAATGTGTTAGTAAATTAGATTGTGACTCACTGACCTTCCCATTATGCAAAATAAATCATTCGAGCTCAGTATAACCGTCATAATTTGATGTCTATTTTAACTCTTTGCCTACGGATGTCGACTTTAATCGCCGCGAGATTACTTCTCCAAGAACACTCGGCGTTGAGACGCGCCAGCCAATGTTCGCTTGCAGTGCGTGTGATTGCCTGACTCTTAAGAGAATTACTTAGTGACAAAGTGCATACTGCAGAAAAATTACTTGCTGAGACTTTTTTTTAAAAAGCAGATGTGGAAATGATATCTTTAAAAAATTACGTAATAGCAAAGTGCGTAATATGTTACTTACAAAGACTAAACTTTAAAAAGCACCGAAACCAGAAATGAAATCTCAGGAAAATTACTAAATGGCGAAGTACATAATACAGAAAAGTTATTTGTAGAGACTTTAGAAAGATACCGGATCCAGAAATGAACTAAAGTTACTTGCAGAGACTTTAAACAGTACCAGATCCAGAAATGAAATTTCAAAGGAAGAAAACTTAATGACAAAGTGCATAACACAGAAAAGTTACTTGCAGAGACTTTAAAAAAGACCAGATCCATAAATGAACTCTTAACAAAATTACTTGGTGGTAAAGTACATAACACAAAAAGGTTACTTGCAGATATTTTTTTAAAAGAACCGGATCCAGAAATGAAATCTCAACAAAATTACTTAATGACACAGACTTTAAAAAGAACCCAATCCAGAAATGAAATCTAAAAATAAATTTAAAAAAAACCTCACTGTTAAAGTATATTACACAGAAAAAGGTACTTGCAGAGACTTTAAAAGAAACAGATCCCGAGATTAAATCTCAACAAAATTACTGGCATTAATGGCGAAGTGCATAATACGGAAAAAAAGTACTTACAAAGACTATAACTTTAAAAAGCACAGGATCCTTACAAATCCTTAACTTTAAAAGCACCCGATACAGAAATGAACTCTCAACAAAATCGCTTAATTACAAAGTACATAATAAAGAAAAAGCTGCTTGCAGAGACTTAAAAAAGAGCCGGATCCAGAAATGAAATCTCAAAATAATTACTTAATGGCAAAGTACATAACACAGAAAGGTTACTTGCAGAGACTTCAAAAATGACCGGATTCAGAAATGTACTCTTAACAAAATTACTTAGTGGTAAAGTACATAATACAAAAAAATACTTGCGGAGACTTTACAAATAATCGGATCCAGAAATGAAATCTCAACAAAATTACTTAATGGCAAAGTACATAATACAGAAAAGTTACTTGCAGAGACTTTAAAAAGACCAGATCCAGAAATGAACTCTTAACAAAATTACGTAGTGCTTAATTACATAATAAAGAAAAAGTTACTTGCAGAGACTTTAAAAAGAGCCAGATCGAGAGATGAAATCTTAACAATATTACTTAATGGCAAAGTGCATAGTATGGAAAAGTTACTTACAAAGACTTTAACTTAAAAAAAGCAACGGATCCAGAAATGAACTCTCAACAAAATCACTTAATGGCAAAGTACATAACACAGACACGTTACTTGCAGAGACTTCAGAAATGACCAGATCCAGAAAAGAACTCTTAACAGAATTACGTAGTGGCAAAGCACATAATACATAATACGGGAAAATAATTTACAAAGACTTTAACTTTTAAAAGCGCCGGATCCAGAAATTAAATTTCAACAAATTACTTAATGGCAGAGTGCATAGTGAAAAGTTACTTACAAAGATTTTAACTTTAAAAAGCACCGGGTCCAGAAAAGAAATCTTAACAAAATTATTTACTGGTAAAGTGCAAAGTTACTTAGTAAGCAAAGACTTAAAAAATATTTGCGAACTGGCATCAAAGAAAAGTGCGATGTTGGCTATGACAGTGAGAAGTCCGACTGAAATGCAGGCGGCAGTACATGTGTGTATTCCAGCCGGTGAACCCAGCAAGCAAATGGCACCCGGCCGACGTCGGCCGCTGTCGCTCTGCGCACGGATGTCCTCGGAGCGACAGCGGCCGACGTGGGATGATGTCGGTCCGACGCGAGGACTGAAGTGACACAGAATAAACGGTAGAGCTTTGTTCTAGGTGTTACTCACCGCGAATCGTTAACTCATTCTACCCCAGACACACCACAGCAAGATAAAGATCGACCATGATAGTTCAAGGGTGATGCCAGAATAGCTTGGCGTCTATGGGCGCCAAGCTATTCTGGCATCATCCTTGAACTATCAGGGTCGATCTGTGTCCTGCACTGCAACGCAGTCTTCAGAGGACGACTTCAAAATTTGGGGATTTCGGTCTTGGGGTAGAATGAGTTAATTAAAGCGAGCTGACCCAGAGCGGGCTTTGGTTGCTTCAAATTCGCCGATCAACATTCGCCGATCTCGATGTCGTTTTGCCTCCACTGAAGCTTTCACAATCCGTGTCCGCAGGCACACGTAACAAAGGTTTTCTACTGCAGCTGTTACGTGGCGGGCTTTTTGTTGCTATAAATTCGCTGATCTCAATATTGTCGTGCTGCAACTGAGGCTTTCCTACCCTTCTTTTCACGATCCGTGTGAGTAACCACACGTCACAAAAGTTTTCTACAGTTCGCGTCGATGAAACACTTCTACGTTCAAAGGAGAAGAAGAGCAGAAATGTCTTCCACTTTACTACATTTACTGAGATTTCATAACCTTTAAAGCCCACTACCGCCGTAACTGTTCAAAGATACACTTCTGTTACAGATGGTTAAGAAACGCTACATATAGGTCTAGTTATGGTTCATTTAGACTCAGGACAGTCCTGTTCAGCATACATCTTTATATCAAGTAACAGGGCAATAACTCCACTCCGATCTAGAAAAATAAACGGTATGAGTACGAGAAACAGCTAAAAATAGATTGACACGCTAACGGCTGCTCAGCTGCACAGAATGGGTAAGTGCGATTACGCGTGTGCTTTTGCTGCGTGTCCAAACTGCTGTTATTAAAGTTCATTAGGTGTGCCGACAAGGCATAATAAACACAAATGGTGCTGAAATGTGTCTTCAGATTTATGCGTAACGGTACTTTAATTTATCCCTTTAGTGCAGCAATGTTGTAAGACACACGCAGAGCATTTTGCCATTTATTAAAAAGAAAATATTGCGAACTATTAACTTTTTTTTTTTTTTTTTTTTTTTTTTTGCTGGAGCAGGTTGCTTTAACACAGATATGAACATCGTGACGAAGTTTCCTCAGCAAGTGCTAACCCGTTCACTGCCAAGAAAAATGTAAACACCATCCAACTGCAAGAGGTATAGATCCTCATGAGCCCCCGCAGTCGCGGGGGCTCATGAAGATCTATGCCTCTTGCTGAAACCACTTTGTATGGGTATGTTCACCAGACGGCTTGACCCATGGGATCATTGCCATTGAAACTGAAGTGATTTCAAAAACACAAGCTGTGTCCAACGGCATCGCAGGGGTTAAGCATCGGAAGTGTCTGCAGACGAGTCTTACGGCAGACAGTCAGGAAGCAGACAGTGTCACTTTCGTTTCTGATGACATTGTGTCATCGACAAGTGGCTGTGTGCAGACGATAATTGCGTGTGGGTTTTGTAATAATGTACAAACTTTGGACTTGCGGCTACGGTATGTTTGATTAAGAAGCATAGATCCTCAAGAGCCCAAGCTGCTTCAGCAGCAGAGGCTCATGAGACTCTACGCCTCGTATGTTTGATGTGTTTGATCGTGCTCAAACCATAAAAACAAAAATTAAAAATGTGAGACAAGAAGTCGAAGCTGTCTTGTCTATGGAAAATCAGTTCGACAGAAATTATCAACAGTGTCGGTATAGATTAGTTCGGTAAAGATGGGATCTCTGCTCGGAAAGGCCCACACGCGCTCCACCCCACTAATTACGAAATACCAACATTTTGGAGTTGTCCTCTGAGGACTGCATTACAATTCAGGAGACAGATCGACCATAATAGTTCAAGGGTGGTGCCAGAATAACTTGGCGCCTATGGGCGCCAAGCTTTTCTGGCACCACCCTTGAAGTACCATGGTCACTCCATTACTTAATAACAGTATGGCGCAAGGAGTACTCAGAACTTCTTTAAATAAAATAAGGCAAAAGTCAATAAATAGCTTTTGGTTCCTCAATAAATGTGAATCCAGTTAAAATGTACCTCGATCGTTCGTTCTAGAATTTCTTCGTACGTGTATTCTTTTAACTATGTCAGATCTGTAGAGATTTCAGAATGATTTAGTATAAATTAATATTTGTTAATGATTTTGTGTTTATAGTTTTTAATGTCTTAGTATTAAAAAGACGTCTAGCTAATGTCTTAGTATTAAAAAGACGTCTAGCTAAGCTACGCAGTCCTTTACAGATTTAGTATACAAGTATTACGAGATATTCACAGCTTTTATATGAGGATGTCTTAACTCATTCTACCCCATCACCGAAATCCCCAAATTTCGCCGTTGCCCTCTGAAGACTGCTTTGCAGTGCAGGACACAGATCGACCATGATAGTTCAAGGGTGATGCCAGAATAGCTTTTCGCCCATAGGCGCCAAGCTATTCTGGCATCACCCTTGAACTATCATGGTCGACCCATATCTTGCTGTGGTGTGTCTGGGGTAGAATGAGTTAATTAATCGTTCCTGAATGGTTTTGATTTTACCGTTTTCCCGGCCGCCAAATTACAAATGCCCTTTAAGGGATATTTTTTTTTTTTAATAATTAAATTGAATGGAACTAATAACAACGTCGGATATAACAACACCTTTTCAGAGGTCCCGGCAACATTTTTACCTTCACTTCGCAATCACTTCAATCGCAATCACTTCGCAATCACTTCGCTTCTAACAAACTTCGGTTATAGCAAGAACTTTCAGGTCCCCTTGTTATTTGTTATTACCGAAGTTTACAGTATAAGAAACTTATTGTGGCAACAATAACATGAAATTTGTAAATTTACATAAATATTTCTCAAAGATATGTTGTTGTTGTTTGTTTGCTTTTTTTGTTATTTTTGTTGTTCCTATGTGTGTGTGTGCCTGCGTGCGTGCGTGTGTGTGTGTCTCTCTGTGTGTGTGTGTGTGTGTGTGTGTGTGTGTGTGTGTGTGTGTGTGTGTGTGTGTGTGTGTGTGTGTGTGTGACAACGACTAGAGCCCGCGCTTAGGACGGACAAGCTTGACACTGATTTACGATATTGTCCGTAAAAGTATAATATAATATAAAATATAAAAGTATAATCTCGAGGTAGTTGTTTTGATTATTTGATTAAGATGCAGATTGGCGAGAAAATGGTCATTTCACAAAAACCGGTTGATCTATACTGGAGTCCGTAATTTGTCTTATTTTTTACTAGATATTTTGTATATAGCTAGATTAAAGGAAGACATTGAATGAGTTCGTTAACCAGCATCGTACCTCTTCAACGTTTTGCGTGATAATTAAATATTTTTGCGAAATAAATATTCACTTTTTTTGGAATTATTTGGGATTATTCTTAAAACAATTCAATTTATTACGAAAAAGCAATGTTCTCATTATTAATCCCATGATTTATCATAAACGGTATTTACTTAAGCCTACAGTTTGTCTCGGCTGTCGGTTACGATTACGATAAAATTGTGATTTTCGGGACCACTTTTTCGGAGTTATCTTTAACACAAGGGCAGACCCCAGGTGGGGGAAGCGGGAAATCAGGAAATCGAAATACGAAAGCTGCGACAACCAAAATACATCACGTGAGTTCACCTTTATTTCGATATCAAAATATTTCTAATTATGGAGCACAAAACGTCTGCTGAAACTGTTCATCCAAGAACCGACAATAACTTCGACTCTTCGAGACGTCCCGTTTTGTTTCCTGCACTTGGATCTCGCTCACTTTTTCTCGGCAGTGAAAAGGACTTGGCCAGCCACTAAATGTGGGCAACTCGGTTAGCTTGTACGATTAGCCGATACCGTTTTGCTGTAAATTACAAGTAATATGCGTCAAAATCTAAGCTCAATTTGAGAAAGGACTGTGGGCAATTGCTTCCTGGTTACAGTTGTTACAATACAACCTTTTTTTTTAAATTTTTGTGGAAACAATGCTGAGGAAGAAGATCTTTCACCTTACATTAATGCAGCATATAGCGATGAAGTCAGTCATGGTGGCTTCAGAAAATGGTCCACTACGTCGTTTTAATAGCTAGTAAAATTATTCAACTTTGTTATACCAACAGTAGATGCATCTTATCCATGTAAACTCTGCTAATATTGATCGATTTCACGGAAATAATTAGTTTATTTAGGTTTTCTTGCTCGCACTGCCGATCGTCCACAGTGACGCGCTGTCTTGCTCACAGCCCAGTGAGCTTTCTCGCCTCTCACACTAAAGAGCCGCTAGTTTAACTTGCGACCTCGGTATTTTGTACATCATGCTTATCGGCACACTGCTTTTCTCCCCAGCATTGCCGCTGTGAACAGATAAAACAAAGCACCACTGATGTCTTTTGATGCACGCCTGTGCCAAGTGTGTGGGGCGCCAGCGAGCGGTGTCTACTTCGGAGCAAACGTCTGTCTTCCCTGCAAGGTTAATGTCACTGTCAACCTTGTCAGCCACCGGTACAGCCTAAACAGTACCAGTGGGAATTAATTGATCCACAGGGGGGAGAACACGGAAGTTATGGCAGTTACTGCAAGTGTTTCGTGCCATTCAGTCGGACTGTCATGAAGATGATAAGTGATGGCAGTTATTGGAGGAGTCTCATGCCACTCAGCGGCGGCCTGTCAGGCCGTTTTCCCTTATCATTCGGAATACACCAGTGCGTGAAATAAGTTTGACTAAAATAGTTCAAGGGTAGTGCCAGATATTCTGACACCACCCTTGAACTAAAGCCATTGGTCTATATCCGTATCTGTAAGTACTACAATGTAGTTAGTTATTTGGGTTTAACGCAAGTACTATACTGTAGCTTGCATATGGCAGTGTACAAATTTGAAGCTTTTAGACAAGTATGATATGGGTTAATGGGATACGAAGTATCCTATTGACGGTCCGAGTAAGGAGCACGAAACTATTCATAACTGCCACAACTTCGCCCCCCCCCCCCTCCCCCCTTATGTGAATTATCTGCTATATATAATTAACCCTTTCGCAACCAGTGATCGCCGATTGTGTTTCTGTAATATTCACCAAAGAGTTCTAGCCAGGTCCGATCAGGGAGATCAGGGAGTGTATTTTTTTAAAAGATAAAAGTCGAGGGCTACAGCCTTCACCTTTTATCTTTAAAATAAATTCCCTGGCATGACCCTCGGACCCTCGAGGTGACAAGAACCACTGGTAACGATAACTCGTAATACAACTTAACAATGTCTGGGTTTTTGTTTATCCGCTGCATACACATTTCACATTTTTTGGGACGAGAAAGTTCATTTTATTTGTATTCAGTCGTATTAATTAAAACCTGATTTTAAAAAAAAAACAACAACTGATCTTTATTTATTATTATTTTTTTTTTAAATAGAGTTTCTATATTCGGAGCACCAGAGACGGACCATCAACGTTTGTCTGTCGGAACAGTGTAGAATGCAAGGTGATCGGAAAATCTAGGATACGGTGCCAGTTTTGTCGGTTCCAGAGATGTTTAGCTGCAGGAATGCACAGAAAAGGTAAGCTAATGAAGACTGAATATAGTAATATAAAAGACATTTTTGCTCTTCTTCTTCTTTGCTTCATAGTACCGTTCCCCGATGGACAGTAAAGACACATCTGCTATGTGTGCCTATTCACTTGGATTATGAAAAGATTGCTAGGAGTGTCTTATTAACCCCTTTACTGCCCAGTTGAAAAATCATCTCAAGCACGATCCAACTGCAAGAGATATAGATCCTTATGAGCTCCCGCGACTGCGGGGGCTCATGAGGATCTTTGCCTCTTGCTGAAACCAGTTTGTATCCATGTTTCTAGTTCGGTTTTGGCTTTTGGTGGTTGAATGAACCGATATTATAAAAAAGGGTACCTACAGTCTACGTACATAGGCAGGACTGAAGGGGTATATCAAGTAGGACAAACAATGAGAACCCGTTTTATTGGCGAATTTAGCGTTTTTAACCCCGCCCTGTCAAAGGTAATTTACAGTTGTGCAACGTTTCAATGATTCCATGTTTAAACAGAGAGGCCGGATGAGGTGACCCCTGTAGAAGGCCAGGTGTTATGCCAAGTGTGTCAAGACATCTCCAATGGTGTTCACTTCGGGGTTTCCTCCTGCGAAGGCTGCAAAGTAAGGGAAAATCTGTGGGTTTCCGTGAACATCAGAAGTGGTCAAAGAACGCGCGTCTTTTGATTCCAATAGGGATTAAAAGACTGGACAAACATGACATTCCGCACGTTAACCGGTCTTCTAATCCAATGTTTTCATCGAAACGCGTCCATTTTTTACCTACTTCTGATTTCCGAAACAGGGTCTATTATTTCTCTTGTAAGCAATATATATGCGTTAAAACGCAGAATACAATGGCGTCCTAGCTTTAAATAATTTGAGTATAATATTATGTTCTGCTCATAATAATTATATACTGAAGAGCAAAGCAAATGCGAAATTTTTCAATCATTGGAAACACTAAAATATTTTCTATGATTAAAAAAATGTCGCATTTATTTTGCTCATCAGTATCGTCCGTATAAGTGGAAACTCGTAACTGACACACACATGTGTGCAGACACGAAGATTTCAGTAACACCGTCGATATAAATTTCGCATTGTTCTTGTCGGTACTTATAACTGGCATAATGGACTGATCGATTGTTAGGATTTAACAGATTGTAGAAGTTGGGAGTTGGTGATAAAGTATTTTTCATTGAAAGCCAAAAAAGACTTAACTGCTTTGTGTGTTTGTTTGTTGGCTTCTTAATAATAATAATAATACATAGTTTTTATATATCGCCATTCCCCACGGACAGCAAGCTCGGAGCGCTTTACAGAACATAAAAATAATTTTAAAAAGGAGAAACATTAGAACGCACTCACTCTTTAAATAAACACCTGCTCGCACCATGTAGGCTCATTCCTATCACGAAACACACGCACATACACACGTACATACACACGTACATACACACACGCACACACACACACACACACACACACACACACACACACACACACACACACACGCACACACACGCACTCTCTCTCTCTCTCTCTCTCTCTCTCTCTCTCTCTCTCTCTCTCTCTCTCTCTCTCTCTCTCTCTCTCTCTTTCTCTCACATACATACACGCAGCCTACCTACATGGGCTACCCATATGAGTAGCTTAATTATATTTTGATGTGTTTAATGTTCTTCTTTTTATGTTGCGCAGCACCGCAACGATTTCCTAATGTATTACTACATATGGCAATAAAGTTCTATCATCATCATCATATCATCATCATATAAGAAAACAGCCACCATTTCCAGGCAGCACATCCAGACTAAGCTAATCTTGATATGCTGCCTGGAAAAGATGGGTCTTCAAATTTGTTTTGAAGGTCATCAGGGTAGGGGATAGATGGACATGCAGTGGAAGTGAGTTCCAGATGTGAGGGGCCTGATAACCGAAAGAACGGGCACCAGCAAATTTTAGGCTGACTCTGGGCTGAACAAGCATTTTCTGTGAGCTTGATCGTAGATTTCTACTAGGATTCGGCGATGCAAGGGAAAAAAGACAGATATGCAGAAAGTGTATTGTCATAGTGTTTGTGTGCCAAAGTGGCCAGCTTGTACTCTATTCTCTGCTTGACAGTTAGCCAATGGAGATGCTTTAGCAGTGGTGTGACATGATCAGTGCGTTTTTTTGCGAAGAACTAACCGGGCTGCATTATTCTGGATACGCTGAATGCGAGTGAGTTGACCAGATGAGATACCAGCAAGGAGGGAATTACAGTAATCTAGACGAGACAGAATGCGAGAGCATACGAGCTGGGCAGTAGCCTTTTCTGACAGAAAGGATCTGATCATGCCTATTCTGCGGAGCTCCAGGTAGGCAGTGCGGCAAAGTTGGTTAACCTGTTTTTCCATCGATAAACTGGAATCCAGGAATATATCCAGATTTTTTTTTACATCGAATTTAAAAGAAATGTCATGGCCACCTATGGAAATGTGATCATCGCTGGAGACCGATGTTCTAGCTCGAGTACCAACTTGTTGTTGTTGATTGTTTTTGTTTTAAATTAAGGCGTGTTCTTGCAGAACTTACAGTCATATGCTTGTTGGTCCTGCTGCTATATGAAGAAGAGAAAGTACAACATTGTTATTGTCGGTTCTTGGATGAAGAGTTTTAGCAGACGTTTTGTTTTCTATAATTAGAAACATTTTAATATCGAAATAAAGGTGAGCTCACGTGATGTATTTTGGTTGTCGTAGCTTTTATATTTTTATTTCCTGGTTTCCTGATCCCCCCCTCCCCCCCCCCCCCCCACCTGGGTCTGCCCTTAGAGACTTGGGTGAGGTTAACTACTTTTTAGTTCAGTGTCACCCTGGTCAGCCCCACAGGGTGGATTTTTCTCTTATTGTTTCTTTCTGGGGCATATGTTTCTGTCTACTCCTTGCCCATTCACCTGTATTTTCCTTTTTAAAACTCTCCTTGCTGTCTGCGCTACCTGTAGTCCTTGATATTGAATGTGTGTTGCTAAATGGTCTGCTGCACCTAAGAGATGTTGAGTTATGTGTTTGCGTATAATTCAATTTTTATATATTATTTGGCAGTATATATTACAACAATTTTCTGCTCTTTTTTTTTTTAAACTACGGGAATATAAATAAACATGAATTTGCAGCGTCCATAACATGTCTTAGGTTGTGTTTTTTTTTTTAGCATATTAGACCGGCTGACGACATACATTCAGTGTTGTGTTTAGTTGTGGGCTTTTTCACAGGCAGTGCAGGCACGTCCTGAGAAAGCCTTCTTGTTGTCAGGACGTTAAGCAACTTAAAACCAACCAACCAACTGATTTCCTTTTTTTCTGTCATGTACGCAAATAAACTCAGAGGGCTTTCACTCCCGATACGAGTGGACAGTTATATCCGTCTTATTGTGTAAGACATTTATTAAAAAAAATTGTTTATAAACTTCAAACACTTAGTATGAGTTATTTTTACTCTACTTAAGCACAGTGTTTAGACACTAGGAGCTGAGAGAGTTATCGGTTTATTTTTCACCTAGGGTGATATTTTAATTTATGGCCAATGCGAAGTTCACCAAGCATTCCGTCCATCAAATGTCACCCTAGAAGAACAATTATCTTATTGTCTTATTGCCTGCGCGGTTCTTTCCCTGCCACACAGTGCGTTCATTTTTGTTTCTGAACTCTTGGCTCATTCAACAACCAAAAACCAATCCCGTCCAAGAAACATGGATACACATTAATCTCAGCACTAGGCATAGATCCTCATTAGCCCCCGCAGTCGCGGGGGTTCATGTGGATCTCTGTCTCTTGCAGCTGGATCATGTTCTCTTTTTCTCGGCAGTGAAGGGATGAATAGATCGTGTCTCCTTTTACTTACAATTAAGTAAATGTTTTGAAATTAGACGCCTTATAACTTCCCAGTGTGCTTTCGCGGCATGAAATATCCATCTCGCTACTACAGTGTATAGTGTTAGAATAAGGAAGAAATATATGCTCGCAGGGAAAAAAAAGATGGGACCCCAGCCCAAAGTTGTTCCTATTTTCAAGATTATTCTTCTGATCCATCTCCTTCTACTCTAACCCACCCTCTGATCCACACACTGGCACACAGAAATAAAGACGGACACACGGCAATACAGAGTTGCCACATTCCTTCTTCAATAAAATAAGTAGCGGCTAATCACTGCTTGTTTGTTTGTCTATTCGGAAAAAGGGTATTTTCATGAAACAGTAATACATTGTTGTAACTGTCTTTTATAAGCGTGTTTCTTTCTCCTTTGGGTTCTTCTCGGACACACGGCAATTCCCGCCATTCGTAGTCTGGCGTGGCGATAGCGTTTCCGAAGATTAATGATAGCACGAGGAGCAAAATTACGTCACTTCAATCATCACATCATGGCACCATTAGTCCCACGACACCGTGCTCATAGTTACGACTTGATGTTATACATCACTCATCGCAGTACTAACATTTTACGTATTACAGGATCAAACTTGGCAAATTTCTTGCTGATTTTCACATCTAAGGCTTAGAGATCACAATTTGACTGAATCCTACCCCAGAGCCGGGACAAACAGCAGGCTTATGTTTATGAAAAATTATGCGGGCATTAGCCCATTTATGCCTGAATTTTTTATTTCTTGTCAAAGTATCAACGTCACATCAAAACTACGTTGCTTTTAGGCTAACATTAGCAAAACTAAGTGTAATTTGGGAATCGCTGTTGTTTTTATTAATAAAAAGTTGAATTTAGGTGCGACCTATATATAGGACTCTAGGACTGAGAGGGTAAGGGGTTTCGCTCTTATTCCCATGTATTAATGCTATTGAAATGGTGTTTGAAAACCTAACTTATTTGAGCAAAACAAACGGTTTTGTGATTACATCAGTTCAGCCCAGTGCAGCTCGATCAAGATAGGACATCTGCGCTCGGAAAGGCCCATATGCTCTCCATCCTACTCATTAGAAGTGTTCCCAGAGTTTCTTTCGATGTTATTTCAATATTGGTCCGGTTTGCTATGGATCTTTCATGTTCTTTCAAGTCTGCTCAATGCCCGCTGCCTTTCTGCGCCTTTTTGCTATTAAGGCGATCAATTGCGTGGTGACTCTGTTGCATCAGTTCTGTGGTCCATGCAGTCAAAGTGCATGGCAACATGTTGCTGTCCACGACTGTTACAATTGTGGTTGTGTTGTCCTGTGAGAGCATACATGTGTTAATCGTAGGAAACGATCCGCTATTTATTTGAGCTATCATGGTTACGATTCACGTACTTTTTTAGTAAGATTTTTCTTTCGTTCGCGAGTAGAGCGGAATTCGCTTTGATACGTTAAGTTTAACCGGAAGCGTCTAGAAAAGTCGCACGGAGAATAGCGGTCGATCTTTGTTTTGCGTGGATTCGCGGAGTGTGGATTAGAGCCTTCGAGCAGGTCGCGCTGTCTTGTGACCGCGTGCGTGTGTGGTCAGTAGAGTAGGGGACTTTTCGCTACATTGTATTATTGACATTCAAATCGTCATAGTTGTTTACTGTGCGCGTGAAGTTAGCAGCCGGATTTTTTGTGTTGTGAAAGATCGTGAAAGTTCTGGAAAATTCCGACTAGGTCGTGAACTGCCTGCCATACTTTCGTGAGATGTCATTTTACATTAGGATTTGGAGCTGAAATGAGCAGTCAAATGTTTGTAGCCTATTGTAGTTTTCTAGAAATTTTATTAATATTTATCAGTTTCAGTTACGTGTTCCGTTCTGACTGGGTGCGTTGTATAAATTCATTAGATTTTTATGGAAAGTCGTTTTCTATAAACGTTGGTGCTAAGAAAGCACGGTGGTACATTGTCTTGCATTGTCAGTTGTAGAGACACACAGTTTATCGTAGGTACGTGGCCCGTATAGGGTGTACATTGTGAGAGACGCAGTGTAACGGTGGTGTACGTTGTATGAGAAACTTAGTGTCGCCAGTGTGGACATTTGCAGAAGAGACATTGTATCAGTGTTGGTGCATTTGGGAATGCATTGTGTGGAGATCGCATCGCTGAATAAAAATATTGTTGGAACTGTTACTCCGGTGAAGCCTACATCCTTAAGCCACGTGTGACGGGTTGCAGCTGAATGAAGTGTATTTAAAAGAACCTTACGTGCGTACGTCTGGTGTGTTTATCATACTACGACTACGACTTCACCACGTAACAACGACCACCGTTTTGTGGGCAGTTCATTTAGTATGGAAAGCCTCAAAACAACGGTCGTGTACAACCACTTTACATTTCATGCACCACTGCTTTGTCTTTCGCACCCTGCACACCGCACACCGAACCTGCTTGTGGTATGGCTCAGCCAGGTGGTCCATGCGGTCAAATCATAACAGAAGGGATACGGCCACCAGGACGTCTGGCCCGTTTTGCTTATCGGGAGAACGCGACAGGTAGTCAGTAACCACAGAGTAGCGGATGGTAAGGGGATCCAGTGGCTGATCCTTGTTGGCTGGAGTGGTCCTGTATAAATGTCAGGCCTGCTGCTCGCAGGGAGACAGGCAGCAAACAAGCTTTTTAGAGCGGATGGCAGTGTGATATTTGTCCACTTATTGGTCCATCCGATCGACGCCTCCCATTGTCTCATTGTATGCGGGACGATTGAGCGACTGTTTAATCCGTTGTCTCTCAGCTCTTGACCAACGCATGACTGAATAGGATGGAGACCGACAATATTTGAGACACCATTGACAATGTTCCCACGAACAACAACCAGCCCGGTGTTGCTGTCTGTGGCGTAATCACGCGTGGTATCCTCCATCTCTTTGACAGGCGGCTTCAGGGAACAGTCTGCAATGGTACCCGTGCGAGCCATACCCTTTTCTTTTGCCTCAAACAGTTGACGTGGGACTTGAGGGGACGTGAAATATCTCCGTGAAGTGGACCCGTGGTCCATTTGCATCTGTCTTTCTGCCTTGACTCCGGGTCAAATTTGTTCACATCCTAGTGGAAGATGCTTTGGAATTCAAGTCTTTTGCTGTGTGTGTGTGTGTGTCTGTTACGTTTGTGGTTGTGCTATTCTTTTTTGAGAGCATATGTGTGTTGACCATAGGAAAGATCCGATATTCATTTATTCATTTGAGTTATTTTGGATAAGAATTACGTACCTTTTAGTATGATTGATTTTCTTTTGCTTGGTGAATTGCGATCGATTTCTGCAATGTAGCTAAAATGACGCGTCTTTTCGTTACATTGTTGCTATAGTCCGGCCTAGTTTGACCTTGAACGTTCCGGAAAAGGCGGGATTATTCTAGTGACCTCAAATATGACGTCAAAGTGGTTGGTTACATTTCGCAACGTTTTATCAAATTCGCCTAGAGGTAAGTAGAAACTTCTAAATTGATCTACAATGTTTTTTTTTTTAATGACTATTTATTAGTTTTGCTTACGTTTTCTTTTCTGATTGGTTGCGTTGTGTGAATTTGCTGGATTAATCTGGAAATCTGTAATAGTATAAAAGACCGTGTTAGAAAGTATATCTGTACATTGTCTGAGAGACGCAGTCTGTCAAAAGTTTTGACACATTGTAGAAGAGACAATGTGTCAGTGTTGATGCATTTGCGGATGTATTGTACGGAGATTGCATCGCTGCAATAAATACTGTTGGAACTGTTATTCCCTTTGCTCTACAACCTTGTGCCACGTGTGACGAGTTGCAGCTGAGTGCAGTTTCTTTACAAGAACCCTACGTACGTGCGTCTGGTGTGATTGTATCATACTTCGACTACGACTACCACGTAAAAGCGTGTGTGTGTGTGTGTGTGTGTGTGTGTGTGTGTGTGTGTGTGTGTGTGTGTGTGTGTGTGTGTGTGTGTGTGGACACGAGTATCTCCGGCGTTTGTATACATATAGACCTGAAAGTTTAGGAAATGCTTTGATCTAGATGTATTTTGGATAGCCTCCGAGCATATTTTTAAATGGTACACTCGTTAAAGAGAAAAATTGCCGTTTATATAAAGTCGGTTGACCCGCATTTGAGTCCGTAATATTCACTCGGAATTTTGGATATAGCTAGCTTGGCGAATACGTTTGTTAGCCAGCTTGTACATTTTCTACTTTTTTTTTGTAAAAAGTAATTCATTTTCAGAAAAAAATAAAAAGTAAGAATTCTCGACTCTCGAGAAGGTACAGATAGTGACGGTGACGTAAAGGCGTCAAACACGTTCATCTTGAACCGCTGGTCGGAATACTTTCAGGACCTCTTCAGCGCTGAGCGCAGTGTTCAAGAAGCAGTCATTTTCCACATCCCACACCTCCCAGTAAAGGTTGAATTGGATGAACCGCCCACCACTGAAGAGACCCTCAAGGCTATCCACCAGCTCAAGAGTGGCAAAGCAGCAGGCATTGACGGAATCCCGCCAGAGATCTGGAAACATGGAGGCCCAGCACTGCACAACAAGCTCCACGACCTCTTTCTCTGCTGCTGGGAGAAAGGAACACTACCAAAGGATCTCCGTGATGCAGTCATCATCACCCTGTACAAGAACAAAGGAGAGAAGTCTGCTTGCTCTAATTATCGTGGAATTACCCTGCTGTCCATTGCCGGGAAAATTCTTGCAAGGCTGCTCCTGAATCGGCTGGTACCTGCCATCGCTGAAAACCACCTCCGAGAGGGCCAGTGTGGTTTCAGAGCCAACAGGAGTACCATCGACATGGTCTTTGTGCTGAGACAGCTTCAGGAGAAGTGCCGCGAGCAGAACAAAGGGCTGTACGTAACGTTTGTCAACTTAACAAAAACGTTTGACACTTTGAGCAGGCAAGGCATGTGGAAGATCTTGGAGCGACTTGGCTGTCCCCCAAAGTTCCTCAGCATGATCGTCCAGCTCCACGAGGACCAGCAAGACCAGGTCAGACTCAACAGTGACCTCTCAGAACCATTCCCCATTCTCAACGGCGTGAAGCAGGGCTGCGTGCTGGTACCGACCCTCTTTACCATCTTCTTTAGCTTGGAGTTGAAACAGGCCACAGTGAACTTCGACGATGACGACGCAGTGTACATCAGGTATCGTCTCGATGGCAGCCTGTTCAACCTCAGACGATTGCAGTCCCACACAAAAACCCTAGACCGACTGATTCATGAGCTGCTCTTTGCTGATGACGCTGCCCTTGTTGCACACACAGAGAGAGCCTTGCAGCGCATCACGTCCTGCTTCGCAGATGCTGCCCAGCTCTTTGGACTTGAGGTCAGTCTGAAAAAGACAGAGGTCCTTCATCAGCCGGCACCCAAGGAAGAGCATTGCCCTGCCAACATCACCATCGGCGAGACCGAACTGAAGTCTGTACACCAATTTACCTACCTTGGCTGCATCATCAAGTCAGACACCAAGCTGGACAAGGAACTGGACCACAGGCTGGCAAAAGCGAACAGTGCTTTCGGGCGACTATTCAAGCAGGTGTGGCAGAATCAACCGCTAAAAAATGGCACCAAGATCAGCGTGTACAGAGCTGTCGTCCTCACCACCCTGTTGTATGGTTCCGAGTCCTGGGCCCTCTACCGCAGCCAAATACGACTCTTCGAACGCTTCCACCAGCGCTGCCTGCGTACCATTCTCGGCATTCACTGGAGTGACTATGTCACCAACGTCGAGGTCCTTGAACAGGCGGAAACTGTGAGCATCGAGGCTTTGTTGCTGCGGACACAGCTTCGCTGGGCGGGGCACGTCTCCAGGATGGAGGATCATCGCCTACCCAAGATCACCCTGTTCGGCGAGCTCGCCACTGGACACCGAGACAGAGGGCACCTAAGAAGAAATACAAAGACGGTCTGAAGAAATCACTTAGTGCCTGCCAAATCGACCACCACCAGTGGTCTTCGCTTGCTGCGGACCGCGACACCTGGCGCTCCACCATTTACAAGGCAGCCGTCTCCTTTGAGGACTCTCGCAGAGCTAGCCTTAAGGACAAGCGGCTCAGGAGAAAAAACAGAGATGTCGAAACTCAGAACTCTGCCCAGACCTTCCCCTGCAGACACTGCGGTCGAACCTGCCTGTCCCGGATTGGCCTCCGCAGCCACGAACATGCCTGCAGACGTCGTGGGCAACCCCTATAGAATCTTCGTTCGCGAAGTCAAGCCAAGAGAACATTTTCAACTTTTTTTGTAAAAAGTAATTCATTTTCAGAAAAAAATAAAAAGTAAGAATTCTCGACTCTCGAGAAGGATCAGATAGTGACGGTGACGTAAAAGCGTCAAACACGTCAGTGTTACACAATGTTCCTAAATTGTCGCAAAGCATCAGATGTCAGTGTTATAAAATGTTTCTGCGTCACTGGCGTCGTGGGACTAGCGATGTCTGCTCCTGCTATTTTTCCTCTTCAGAATTCCTGTCGCTGTATCAGTATGTACTCACTCCATAAGATTAACCTTCTTTGACATATGTATTGATATTTTGTATAACACATAAATTAATATTCATTAACTTGCTTGATATATTTTCCTTCCCAAAATCCCTTGCTCTCCAAGAAGACTCGATCTTGGTGATACTTGCATTTGTCCGTCTTTATTTGTGTGCGCAGGTGTGTTCTATCAGAAGTTGGGTTAGAGAGGAGGGAAATGGATCACAAGGATAAAGTTTAAATATTAACATGAACTCTGAATGTTCCTAAAAGAAAAACGCATGTCAGCTCCAGAAATCCTCATTTTGTTCTTTTACCTTTTCACAAAATCATTTGGAAAGGATTGGGTCTCTGTTTTAGAGGTTCCTTGATTGAGACAGTCATTTTTTTTCTTTGGCAGATGCAAAGCATTAATCGATTCAAACAGTCAATCAGTTAATAGCTTTTTGTCTGACAGAATTTTTTTCGAGGCTGCATCAAGGAACACCGAACCTACGCGTGCAAAGCCAACATGATGTGTACAGTCAGCCCAAGGACGCGCAACTACTGTCGCTTCTGTCGCTATCAGAAATGTCTCCGAGTTGGCATGTCACGTAAAGGTAATATATCTTTTTAAAAATAAAAGCATGTATTTATGTGTTTGTTAATAAATAAATTAATTAATTATACATTCCAATACTGTGCAAAGGAGCTAATTGCAGCAGTAGAAACTATATATGAAACTCAATAATAAACGACTAGGTTTCGCCAAAAATAAAAAAAATAGAAAGAGTGGCCGTTGATTTATTTAAAAGTGACGTCACACTTTAAAACCACAGATACAATCCACAATTTTCAAAATAAACATATCATGTAGGATCTCATTTGAAAGATCTGTACGAGGCAAATGCGAATAGATAGGTTTCATGTGTATCTGGCATGATATGTGTCACCTCGTATGGGTCGTGTTACCTGCATCTGTTTTACCTGTAAGGCAGACACAACTGCTAGTTTGCAAGATCAACATATGATATAGGAGTTTCAAAGATCTCGTTGATATAAATGCAAATATGCTTGTTTCAAATGTTTCCAATATCTTTGTAATTTTGTCTTTTACCGTATAGGTGAAATTGCTGTATGTAACACGACCAGGCATAAATCATATCGAATACACTTGACACCTGTATATTCGAATTGGTCTCAAGATCTTTCACATGAGAACGTGATATAATTATTTTGAAAACTGTCGATTTTACATGTGGCTGTAAATTTTGACGTTCCGTTTACGAAACAGCGGCCACTTGAATGTGTTGCGATGCCCGGCCATCACTGAATAAGTTTCACAACTAATTTCTACTGTTGCAATTATTTATCTTTATTTTCTTGCCCTTACTCCACTTTAGCAGGACAGTGGTACTTCTCGCGTAGCATGACAAGAAAATCCGAGTTTTGTAACCGTTTGGGTTTCGGTAGCGGGTTTAGACGCCATGATTCCTGTAGGATTCATCACGACTAAAATCGCCACCGATACTCCAAGGGTTAATGTTTCATTTTCCGTTTCACATTTTGCTTCAGTGCGTCATGAAGTACTCCAAATTTAAAAAAAGAAAATCGTGTACGTGCGTGTTGAAAAAAAAAACCAACGCTTTGTCCACTCGAAGTCTTTTGTTCCGACAAAGTTAAAAGGGTCATGAGTGGGCATGTGGATTAACGTGTACGTTTTAAATAACGTTTAAATTTATGAGACAGATGCGCGTCTTTCTGCTGGCGCCGTAAGAAGAACTTAATCATCTGCTCGGCGTTACTATAAATCACATTTTACGATACTTTGTTGTGTGTCTAGAGCTGAATTCCTCCACCCCCCCCCCCCCTCCTCCTTTAGTTTAGTTTAGTTTGGTTTTATTTTCGTTGTACTTTGCTTTGCTTTGCTTTACTTTTATTTTATTTCTTTTTATTTTAATTGACTTAACTTAATTTGTTTTTGTTTTTGTTTTTGTTTATTTTGATTTGTTGTGTTGCGGCGTGATTTTGTTTGGTTTGGCTCGGCTCGTTTTTGCGCTTCTTGTTTCTTGTTGTTATGGTGGTAGTGGTGAAGGAGGATGTGGTGGAGGATGTGGTGGTGGTGGTGATTCTGCACTCGCCAGGAAGTCCTTAAATAATTATCAGAACTGACAGCTTTACGTCTACCAAAGATCCTTACTTTTCTCCCTCTATTATATCCTTAACCCTTTGACCGCTACTGACGAGACCATTCGGCGGAAAAGACGTGTATTTACGTGTCTTTTCCGCCGAACGGGGTCCTCAGTAGCAGTCAAGGGGTCAAAATGTTCAAACATTTAAAATCAGTCTTTTTTGTGTTTCTCAGCCATCAAGATGGGACGACCGAAGAAAGCTGCCGTGTGTTTCCCTTCACTTCTCCATAACAACTTCTTCACAAGCATCTCCAACTCACGACCGCGCTTTGCCAGTACCTCGACCGTCAGCAGCGCGAGCGACGCAGGTTCATGTCAAGAGAGAAAAGGTCTGGATGAGTCTTTGTCTGCAAGCAGCGATTCTAAAGACGGCACCATTTTTGAAAACAGACCCATATGCAGCAGCTTATTTGGAGACAGTCCCGCATGTTTGGACGTATTTCGAGGCGGTCGATATTGTCTTACTTGCACTGACGTATTTGGAGACACTCCTGCGGGTAATGTTGCGTTTGGATACAGCCAATTAAGTGCTGTTGTTTCTGAAGACAGTACCACATGTGCTGATGTCGTTGCAAATGGAGACTGTTGCAATGGGACCAGCAAACTGGTGGGCAGCTCTGCAGGAACTTACGTCGAGACACACAGTGTTTTCGAAAAGACTCCTGCGGTAGGCATGGTCGCAGAAACTTTCGTTCAAACATACAATAACCTATTGGAACGGTCTCCTAAAGGAAGCATGGTCGGAGGAACTTTCGTCGAAACACGCAATGATATATTGAAAAAGTCTCCTTCCGGAGACATGGTCGCAGGAACTTTCGTCAAAACACACAATGATGTATTTCAACGGACTCCTGCGGGAAGCATGGTCGCAGATGCCTTCGTCGAAACACACAATGCTGCTTACGATAAGACCCTTACCGGAAGCATGTTTTCAAGAACATTCGTTGAAACACACAATGCTGCATTTGATACGACCCCTACCGGAAGCATGGTCGTAGGAACATTCGATGAAACACACACTGCTGCATTTGATAAGACCCCTACCGGAAGCATGGTCGCAGGAACATTCGTCGAAACACACAATTCTGCGTTCGATAAGACCCCTACCTGGAGCATGGTCGCAGAAACATTCGTCGAAACACACAATGCTGCATTCGATAAGACCCCTACCGGTACCATGGTCGCAGGAACATTCGTAGAAACACACAATGCCCTGCGAAGTATGGTTGTGCCATACCTCAACACAGAAGGGATGTACATAACTAACTATGTCTATCTAACGGAAGAATTTCTCCAGGCTATTGGCTTTCACGACAGTGACTGAAACCGGGTATTAACCCTTTCCCAGCCACTGTACGTACATCTTTGTTCATTCAACGACCAGACGCCCAAACCATCCAAGAAACATGGAAACAAATTGGTCTCATCAAGAGGCATCGATCCTCACGAGCCCCCCGCAGTCACGGGGGCTCATGAGGATATGTGCCTCTTGCAGTCGGCTCGTGTTCAATTTTCTCGACAGTTCAGGGGTTAAGGACACCAGACCAAATAAAAAGTGACTGTCCAGTGTCCAATGCCAAGAAAATCCCAACAAAGTAAGAAACAATTTAAGCTTAGAAAGAACTGTTACAGCACACTAATAAAGTGCCCTGTAAATTGTCCTTTCTAATCGTGTTACTTTCTTAGGATCCTTTTGTAAATGAGCAAAAAGATACGAACAAAAGAAAACGGAAGCTCAAACCTGCCCAGATTTGACAAATGTCAGTAGGTCCCTTTTTAAGAATAAAGAGGTTTTCATTGTATTTGTTACAATTAACTGATGCAGTTGCTTAATTCGTTAATTTTGCATGCGTGCAATATGGATTGGAGAATTTGAAGTACAGTCCCTTATGCATGTCGCCACGAGCACAGCTGATGAGAAGATGTCAGTACTAAAACTAACATCTTATCATCATGCTGCACACTGCCTGACATGAATCGCGTTGCTTCGTTGCTCCAAACGACAAGAAAATTACTTTCTTTTCCTGATAACTATTGCAGACAACCGAAGGTACCGATAAAAACTATCGTGAATTATGGGCGATGAAGTAGTGTATGTGGTGCAAGGGGGTGGGGGGGGGGGGGGAAGTGGATGTGTGGCATGAATGTAAATCATCACATGAGCCTGACGTTTATGATTCCGGGGAGGAGGGGGGGGGAGGGGGGGTGGATGTGTGGCATAACTGGTCGGATTGGAAGAAATTGTAACAGGAAGTGAGAATTATGGTTTCATTTTTTTTTTTTCTTTTTCGTTTTAAATCGTGGTGGACAGTGCGAAGCCTTCATCAGTTCAGCGTGCCGATGTGGGCTGCAGTTGGCCCGCGCACGACTGTGCGCAGGCCAACAGCGATCGACGACGGCTCAAGCGTCTTTAGCGCACTGTGCCATGACGTCTAAACGTACGGAAAGAGAAAGTGGGACGAAAAGGAACTGTCAGAACTCCGCCACAGTTCTGCATTTTTTGTTGTCGTAACTGAAGTTTAGACGGCAGACACAGTGTCATAGGGGTTTTGTGTTTAGCCAGTCAGAAATTTCAATTGATTTACGTAGCGACAACTGACTGGCATTGCAATCCCTTTTCTTTTGACAGGACAAAACTTTACGTGCTTAGCCTCTTTTCAATAAGAGTGCAAGGCATAATTTGCTTTAACCACCTCCCCGCCACAGTTTTCACATTGTTGTTTGTTAAGTCTTGGTTCATTCAGCGACCAAAAAGCCAACACCGCCCAAGAACTGAAGAAGCGCGGATACAAATTAGTCTCAACAAGAGGCATAGATCCTCATAAACCCCCGCAGTCGCTGGGGGGGGGGGGGGGAACTTATGAGGATCTATGTCTCTTGCAGTTGGATCGTGTTCACCTTTTGTCGGCAGTAAAGAGGGTAAAAGGGGACACGAAGTCCAATGGTTATTGTCTATTATTTGCTCTTTCAAGATCACTGTTGTCACTAAGAGCAATTTTACGGGTTTAGAAGAACGATGGTAAAACTATCCTTTACTCATTCAGCCCGGCGCACGTATTTACCAAATTTTGGAGGCGTCATCTAACGGCTATGCACCTGTTGCAGGAGATAGATGGACCATGATAATTAAAGGGCAGTGCCAGATTAGCTTGGCGCCGACTACCCTTGAATTAATAATAATAAGAAGAAGAATAAGAAGAATACACAGTTTTTATATAGCGCCCGTCCTCACAGAGACAGCAAGCTCGGAGCGCTTTACAACACAGAAATAATTTAAAAAGGAAAAAAAAAAAAAAAGAACCAAAAAAAAAAAAAAAGCTCGCACCACGTAGGCACATTCCTAACACGAAACACACGTACATACACAAACAAACACACGGGGGAACTGTTCTCACCAACGGAGCTGCACGCTTTTATGATCGCTGCGCCAAATGAGAATAATTTCCTTAATTACACCTGCTTCAAAGTCACCATTGCCCCTTATTCCATAAGCCAGTCCCGGCTACCGTGCACCCCCCCCCCCCTACTCCCCCCCCCCCCCGCCCCAAGAACTCAATAAGATGGGTTTCAAAGTGTACCTTAGTATGTCCTGAGATGTTTAAGCCATGTTCCCCTAAAATCCTTAAAAAACACCAGCGATATAGCAGATGGCGCAAGGGTACCCCCATTCACGCTCTTCGCGGATGCTAAAATGAGGTTGAGAAATATTTTTCTCTAAATAAATCAGAATTCATTCCAGAAGCTCAAAGCAGGCAATATTATGTTAAGGCTCACCTTTGCGTCCTCTGCAAAAAAAAAAAAAAAAAAAAACAGAATGAAAAGTATTAAATTTCTGGCTCACTGTGACGGTATTTGTGCACCCAGTGAACGGCCAATTCCGTGAAATCACAAAAAAGACAAAACTAATGTGTCTGATGCCTTTAGACATTTTCTATAGCACTGGCAGTCCATTTTCAGGCTTACACCATTAAAACAGGATGCCACAATTATTATAAACATGACTAGGTGATGCTGTGATCACTGTGAGTGCCACAGTCGTTGATTTTGTATCCCTACCCCCAAGTTGTAAAAATACACAAAATTAATTAGAAAACAAAATTACTAAAGTTATTCCATTTCATTTTGACCCCTCTTTACCTATTAAGTTTTAATAATGTGAGCATAAAGTGCAAGAAAATAAGGAAAGTCAGCATCCTTTACGGTACGTTCGCGGTGAATGCTAGTTTTTTCCCATTTAAAATTGCCGAATTGGGAAACGTACGTTGTTTCCGATGCCCTCAGAAGGTTGTATACAACTGATAGGTCTCATTTAGGTTGTATTGGTTAGGATAGAGTACCACAGTTACTCCCAACCTGATATTATGATGCTGTGATGCATTTAGGGGTGCTTTCGCTCTGTGTAGACTGCTTTGCCCATGCACCTTTCTGACAACCTGCGTGGCAGTTTTCTTCGTCGGGACATTATTAATGCAGTGTGGGGACGTGGAACCCAACCCTGGCCCCTGTCAGACTGGCGACAACACCCCTCTGGTGGGTACCACGTGTGCCTCAGGTAACCCATCCACTGACAACTACTACCCTGACATTCTAGCTAGTATGCAGAAAATGATGCAGCAAATGTTTGCCGACCAGAGCAGACGTTAAGACAGTGTATCGAGTCTGTCCGGGACCAGGTAGCGGACATTAGCAAACCGCTAGACAGTTTGCACGCAGACGTGGTTGATCTTCGGGAGAGGACTGAAGCGGTTGCAAATTCGACAGAGAGAATGTGTCAGAAATCAAGCGAGCACACGGCAGTTTTGACAGTTTGGAGAAAAAGCTGGCACAAGTGCAGGACAAATTTGAGCAGAGAGTGAACAGACTAGAAACCTTCTTTAGACGGGACAATCTCAAATTTTGGGGCATCATTTTTTTTTTAGTGGAATCTGCTGGTGACTGAGAGTTTCGAGGCGTATGGTAAGAAAGTGTTCGAAGTGCTGAGTGACACTGTGCCTGGTAGTGAGTGGAAACCCGAGGATATTATTCGTGCAAGCCGTATTGGTCCGCCCAAACAGCAATGACACTGGCAAGCCTCGACCCCTGCTCGCCACGTTTGTCAGGTGGTCGGACAAAATGGACATTGTCACCAAGGGGCGAGATGCCTTTCGGAAAAAAAGGTGTTGCTTTTGCGTCGGACCTGACTACCACTCAGTCGCGAACCCTGAAACGCTACAGAGAGGATGGGATCAACGCTTACTACAAGGGGTCAAGCTGGTGGTCGGGGGTCCCTTGCGTCGGCTCAGACAGCCTGTTACTTCGGACAGCGACGCCACCGGCACACTCGAGGGCAACGCCCTGGCGGAATCAACAGCAGCAGCTCAAGCAGCAACAACAGATAATCATCCCAATTACCCAGCGACCAAGCTACCATTCCACTTCTACGCACCTCCCCGCCAACCCTCCTTTCTCAGTCTGTCTACTACACAGCAGATGATGTTCACTCTGCCGCACGTGTCAACCGTGATGACACGCAGCGCGTTGTGTGCACCCGCAATCAGACACGAGCGACTAGGGATGGAAGGGGGAGGTGGCGTGGCAGCCCGTCAACAGCACAGCACAGCAGTAGCTGGGGGTGGGGGGGGGGGTGGAGGGAAGGCGGCGGGGGTTAGGGGGGGGGTAGGGGGTTGGGGTGGGGGCGGAGCGGCCAAGGACCCTCAGCTATGGAGACCGTGAGTCAGATTAGCCATGAGCTAAGTCACAGGCAGGTGCAAGTAGTTTAAAACTGTGTGGAATATCAAAGGTATTTTGCCGAAACTTGACTCCAGAGACTTTGTGTCTTTTCTTCAGTCATTTGATATTTTTTGTCTAGATGAAACTTTCTTGGGTTATGACTTCCATCCTGTTAGCAACTATATCTCATTTATCTCTAAAGCAAAAAAAATTCTCATGGAAAGGCAGGAATTATGGAGGGGTGATGGGATTTGTGAGGAAAATGCTAGCCATATTTGTTAAACACATTGAAGTAAATTACGATAATACTGTTATGCTGCGACTACACAATACGTTGCTAGGTGTTGATATATGTCTTTATGATCAGTACACATGTGCCGCCGCACGATTCGTCCTTCTACAAAGTATCAGACAATGGCTTCGGTACTGAAGCGCTTGAACAATGTGTGATAGACCTACACGCCACGTTTGACAATTTTTATCTCATGGTTTGTGGCGATCTGAATGCTCTCACTGCGAAAGACAACAGTGTGATGACTGATGTCAATTACCCACTGTAGCACGACTGCAAAGTGCGTTTCAAAAGAAATTCACTCGGGCTGGAGAAAAATGTTTTCGGTAGACAGTTGCTAGAATTGCTAGGTTGGAGACCGTTTCGCGTACGAGTAATCGAAAGTACCGTAGCACCGGTCAGGTAGTGATTAGGGCTTGTTGTGAGTTAGCAGAGTCGGGTGAGTGTTTTTGTGTGCTGCACGCGCGGGGCACGGGATTAAGACGCAGCGGAGTGGTCACGGCCGAGAGTTCTCGGCATTAGTTAAGCAAAATGATGGGGACAGAGTTGACAAAAGCACCAAACTTTTAGGAGATGTTTGGTAGGTCCTGTAGCAACAATTTTTGATATGTTCCACAAAATCAATCTCAGCTGATGTTCTCACGTGACAAGTATCAACAAATGATGACGCGACAAATGTAAAAGTCAAAAAAAAAAAAGTTTGTTCGGTTTGCTAATGGTTAATTTTTATTGATAAATTTGTCTAATTTTGACAAAATAAATACACAGACCTCAGAGTAGACAAAGCAGACGCTATCACTTTCAAACAAGTATGGTAGAAAAGATTAAAGGCTTAATGTTAAGTCAGCAGCAGTTTTGCCACAAAACGTTTGAGTTTGTCAAGTCAAATGTTCATAAGAAATTACCATCTAATCCTTCGTGCAGTTACACTTGCGAAGATCTGTACATCTCCACGTGGCTTTTTTGCAAGAACATTTTTCGGTACAGCCAGCAGCAGCTTTGCAGCTACACTTGACAAGTTCACTACATGTTTCTGAAGCAATTGGTAAAGTTGTCCACAGTGGAATCCAACAAGTGGTGGCGTCCATTTTCCAGCCCCATCTTTTTAAAGTTGGTATTTGCTGTTGAGATTGATCGCTTGTTGTCCAGATTCCCGCTTGGTCGACACAACGCTTTGTGTGTTGCAGGCGAGCACCTTGTGTGGGAGGAATAGTGTCCATGGTTTTACTTTGTTGGCAAAACATTTCCCTACGAGCCTCATTCACAGTCTCAAATCCGCTTGTCTTCTGGTACATGAGGACGGTGGAGCGCTCCAGAAGTTTGAAGTTCTCATCACTGATGTACACCTCTTTGAAAGGGTGACTGGCGATGTAATTGAAGACCTTGGTGACATCAGGGAAAGATTTCCAAGTCTCCCAGAGAGACCTTTTTCCCTTTCCAAGAAAGGATGATACTGTATCGCAGCCTGTTAAACTGTGGGAAAATGGAAAGCAGTTGACATTTCTTTGCCAAGGGTTAGGGCCAGAGCATTGATATGAATGTAGGAAAAGCTCCTTCCTGTGCCAAACCCAACCCAAATGTTCAGTGTCGAGCATATGTCTTGCAGGTGCTAAAACTTGCCAGTCAATATGACAATAACATCGGTGTCCACGGTGCGAACAAAGCAAGTCTTTGAACTCTGCTTTAATGCATCTTGCACATGGAAGAATAGTCTGGTATCGGCCTCTTTATGGTTGCAGGCAGGTATGACGTGGTCACTTCCTCTGATGATAACATTTTCTCCTTGTGTCACCACCACTGTATTGCCAGGAGGGAAATCACTGCTTTCAATCTTCTTGGACAGAAATTCAAAGAATTCTCCCTTGTTTTCTGCGTCACGCAGGAAGTCCTGCCACTGTCCTGGGATTTTGTTCTGGCCGGACACCTTTTTTCTCAGGCATTTTCCTCTCTTTTCTCTGGCAGAACCTTTGATGCTGTTATTGAGATACCTGTCCCAAACAATGTCAATCCTCTCTGCAGTCTCGAGCTGATACCGCACATGAGGCAAGAACAGGTCGGCAGCGTAGTCGGCAAACGTCTTCACGCCACTAACAGGTAGAAGATGCACCACAGGTGCGCCGTCAAGCACCTTCACTTCAAAAGTATCGGGTAGATCTTTCTCACATGTTTTCTCCAAAGATGAGAGTAGCTCAGGAGGAGCGTCTAGGACTTTAACTTCTGGATGTTGCTCATCCTTATCGAGTTTAAGGTTTCTCCCAGTTCAGTTGTGTCACATAGTTCAACTTCGTCCAGTAAATGTGGAGCAGATGCCTCCACTGTCTTTGTTAAACGTGTAAGTAGACCAGATTTCTTTCCGAGACGAATTTTTCCTCTCTCAGACAAAGAAGGAGGGAACGGGTGGTTTTCATGGCTGAAAAAGGAAGTCATATCAGACTCAATGTGTTGTGCTACGATGCATAGTCTGGAGAATAGGCTGACATCAGTCTTCAAATTTGCAATCTTGTCTGCTTGTTTGTTTTTGTCTTTAGGAGTTGGAAACTTGAACAGACGCAAAGAGTTCTTTTTGATGGGATCATGAATGGATCTTTCACAATCAGTCAGAACTGAGTTGCAGTAGTCGTTGCACTGTTGTTCGCCAAGATCCTCAATGGTGTGGACTGTATGTATGACAGAATCATTGAGGACATGATGCGAATCTAATGTAATTAATTCTCCACTGTCTGTCAAGAAAGGATTGCCCATTTCTTTGAACACTCTTGTAAGGCTGAGAGTTTGTTACTCACAAACCAGATAGGTGAGGCTAGCGCTGGCAGAATTGTCAGTACTCAAACCAAGGGGAATCACAGCGCTGGACAGACAACAGTTAGATCCCTTGCCCCCGCCTATCAGGCACCCAATCGCCAGCCCACAGAGAAATACGCAGGTATAGAATAAGACAATCATTTCCATCCTCAAAAAGAATGGATCAGGTCTCTTATATAACCCATGTCTTTCTCCGGAACTTAGGAAGTAGGCAGGAGAAACATACATACACAAACATGAAGGTGCGCTACTATATGTAATGTTCTGTGCATCTACTGTGGGAAATCAGGGTATTTACCCGACCACATATAGTAGCGCACCTTCATGTTTGTGTATGTATGTTTCTCCTGCCTACTTCCTAAGTTCCGGAGAAAGACATGGGTTATATAAGAGACCTGATCCATTCTTTTTGAGGATGGAAATGATTGTCTTATTCTATACCTGCGTATTTCTCTGTGGGCTGGCGATTGGGTGCCTGATAGGCGGGGGCAGGGGATCTAACTGTTGTCTGTCCAGCGCTGTGATTCCCCTTGGTTTGAGTACTGACAATTCTGCCAGCGCTAGCCTCACCTATCTGGTTTGTGAGTATCATGTATAACTCGAGGCAAAATTTGTATCGTTACATTGTTGTGTAATGTTCTGTGCATCTACTGTGGGAAATCAGGGTATTTACCCGACCACATATAGTAGCGCACCTTCATGTGTGTGTATGTATGTTTCTCCTGCCTACTTCCTAAGTTCCGGAGAAAGACATGGGTTATATAAGAGACCTGATCCATTCTTTTTGAGGATGGAAATGATTGTCTTATTCTATACCTGCGTATTTCTCTGTGGGCTGGCGATTGGGTGCCTGATAGGCGGGGGCAGGGGATCTAACTGTTGTCTGTCCAGCGCTGTGATTCCCCTTGGTTTGAGTACTGACAATTCTGCCAGCGCTAGCCTCACCTATCTGGTTTCTGAGTATCATGTATAACTCGAGGCAAAATTTGTATCGTTACATTGTTGTGTAATGTTCTGTGCATCTACTGTGGGAAATCAGGGTATTTACCCGACCACATATAGTAGCGCACCTTCATGTTTGTGTATGTATGTTTCTCCTGCCTACTTCCTAAGTTCCGGAGAAAGACATGGGTTATATAAGAGACCTGATCCATTCTTTTTGAGGATGGAAATGATTGTCTTATTCTATACCTGCGTATTTCTCTGTGGGCTGGCGATTGAGTGCCTGATAGGCGGGGGCAGGGGATCTAACTGTTGTCTGTCCAGCGCTGTGATTCCCCTTGGTTTGAGTACTGAGAGTTTGTTGTTTGAAACACCCTTGAGTTGACAAACCTCATGATGAGAGTGTTTTGCACAGTTTAGTCTTGAACAGTCTTCAAACTCAGTCAGCATGCGTGCTTGTTCTGGACCTGCCAGTACCCATTTTCGGAGAGCAGATGGGTTTTCTGTAAGCCCTACGGCTCCCCGAGTCATTATTTTTCTGTAAGCTCTACGGATCCCCCAGTCATTATTTTGTTCATCAGCCTGATCTAATGGCATACTTGAGAACTTGTTTGCGGTATTTGAGACAACCCAGTGACCTTGCTCAACAAATTCTTCTAAGGTAGAAGGTGGCAGATTTTCCATGTCTCGAATGTGAACAGGAACCCAGCAGGCATAATTCGGATGGTCCAGGGCAAAGACCCACTTGGCCAGAGCTTTCAGGGAACCCACATACAACCCGAAGTCAGCCTCAAGATGTGCTCTGACAAACAGAAGAACAAAGAGTTCAAGTCTGAGTATGGTGTCCCAATACTGAAATGTGGGGCTCTTTCCAACCATTTCTTGTAGCCAAGCTTCTTCTGACTCTTCTTCTGTTTCCGGCTGCAAGGTGAGAAATGCTTCTTTTTGGAGTTTTCTCAAAACGACAGCGTTAACTTGATGGGCATGGCGTGTTCTGGTTACGAGAGAACAGCTTAGAAACGACTCTGCTGTGCCTGATGAAGCAATCCCTGCTTGTGTTAGTGCATTGGTCCACCCAGAGCAATCTAGGTAATCACCGACAGCCTTCCACAGAGCCGTTTCAATATGCAAACCCCCAAACATGACTACAGTCTTGCCCTCACCATGTCTTTCAGGCCATTTCCATTGGACGTACTTGGCAAGAGCAAACAGTGGAGCATCTATTGCAATCAACGGGATTTGTGAATCACCGAGAAATTCTGTCGAATGACGCACAATGTCCATGCCGTGTTTGACCATGCAGCTGTAGCTGCCTTTTCATAGAAGAAAGGCAACAGTTGGGACAGAGCAGATGCTTTCTCCTTGAAAGACGTTTCATCTTGGTGAGATGCATGATAAGCTGACCAAGACACGCAGTCCTCCTTGTCCAGCTTGTCTTTCTCAATCAGATCCTGAGCCGTTTTTAGCCATAGTTTCTCCTTCTCCATGGCTGCCTCCATATTTGTCACGACAGTCTGGCTGAGGTTCTTGTTTGGAACTTCAACTGCATATTCTTTTAGGTATACAGCTGGCACAACACTGAAATTGTCGGGCAAAGAGAAATATTTTTCTTCACTCAGTGAAAGAAGAGTGCTGGCCTCTCTTTCCTGTCCTTTCTTGGAGGCAGTGGCGACTGAAAGAGGCTTTGCGAATTAAATAGTCTGTTTCCCAGAACCTATTGCTGTGCTACCTTGGAACATATCAAAATCTGAAAGCATAAAGCATGTAGATCATCTGGAAAAATGATGGTACTTTTGTCAGCTCCGTCCCCATCTCATCAAATAATGGGTCTTACAGCCCTCACTACTGGGTGTCAGCGAAACAGCGCGTTCACTGAGTCGCCGGGTCGTTGGAGGCCGGAGACTGGGGTTAGTTTTGCCTGCGGGTGGCGGCGCTTGCAGTGAGTCTCAGAGGAAGTAAGTGCCAAAAGATCCCGCGTACATTCGTTTGTTTGTTAGAATTGTTACGTGCGTACTATGTGTTAGAGGGAGAGTGGGAGGACGGGGTTAAAGGACGAGTTGGTATTTGAGTTGTAGATTGTGTTAAGCTGGTTTGTGCTTATGGTTGGTTGTTGAATTATGTGCCTTATTTTAGTTTGGTATGGAAGCGGAATGTATGGGAGGTTCACGGGCAGGGTTGCAAGGATTTTGCAACACGTGTCAACAAGCGCCCGCATAGTAATTGTTAGTGCTATTCAGTAAACCAGGCGGGGTAGGCTTGGGAGGGGATGTATTTAGCTATTGGCTACGATACTTATGTTGCCATTTAGGCTTCTGTTTGCTTTACACGGTTCCGGGGCTCGGACCAGTCGGAGGGCTGACCTGGGCCAACCACGCTTCGCCGGGCGGGGATCGGCGTGGGACACGCACGGCGGGCGCCTACAGCGTCACGTTCGCCGGACCGCTATCGCCGACAGTCCCAAACCAGGGAAGCGCGTTGACGGGCAAAGGACTAGCAAGGGGAGCCGGATGGGAAGGAGAAGGATCCGCCAGCGCGCATCTTCTTACCACGGTGGTCTCGCCCCTATTCACTTATCCTTCCCCATTTGCCCTGTCTTGGAGTAGCTTTTCTTTTTGTATTTTGAACTGTACAGTAGATGGCGCGAGAGAGTCGTGCATGAACAATCGAGTGATGAACTGTTAGTAGACGGCGCCAGAGAGTTGTGTATGGATAATTATGTTGTGAACAGTTTTAGTGGACGGCGCTAGAGACTATCGGATCGTTTCATTTTTCATTTTTTTCTTTGTTCTTTGTGCTTGTTGACGTGAGTGTATTCGCCTAGTGCGAGGAATCGCTTAGTTCCTCCACTCGGCGGAAGTGTTAATCTGATCATTGTGGTATCGTTTATTTGTTTTGTTTTCACTTAGTTATTAATGGGGGGAGGGGGGGGGGTAGAGTAAAGGGTTGAACGAAGAGGGTAGGGGGCGTTGATGGGAATAAAGTGTGTGTGTACTCGTATAAGGACGGATCGTTTGTGTTGCGTGTGCTGAGTTGCGACCCGTCTTGAGGCAAGACACTAGGGCTCTTCATCTTTCTCTCGTCTGTCATTCCTTATCTTCCTCTCCTCTATCATTCCCTAGTCGTGACATGTGGCATCTTTTATCTGCAAATTTTGAATGGGCTTTGTAGCTACAGCTTGGACAGGAAAGAGAGATTGGAGACTGGGCGATAGTTTTTGAGTTCGTTTGGGTCGAGGTTGTGTTTTTTGAGGAGAAGACGGACGATGGCGGACTTGAAGATATCGGGGATGGAGCCGTTCTCTAGAGATGTGTTGATGATGTCGGTAATGAAGGGCAGAAGTTTTGGAAGGCCGTCCCGGTAGAGAGAAGCTGGGAAGGGATCTAGTTCGCAGGTTTTGAAATGCATGGACTTTAATATGGTCTTGAGGACTTCATCCTGAGAGACGGGACGAGAGGGTTTAATGATTGTACATTGCTTAACGTCCCGACAGCAACAAGGCTTTCTCAGGACGTGCCTGCACTGCTTGTGAAAAAAAAAAAAATAAACAGAACATTGAATGTATGTCGCCAGCCGGTCAAATACATTAAATAAACCTAACACATGGGGCCTAAATAAAGCTAAGACCATTTAGCAACACACATCCAATATCAAGAGCTACAGGCAGTGCAGACAGTAAGGGAGAGTTTTAAAAAGGCAAATACAGGTGAATGGACAAAGGGTAGACAGAAACACATGCCCCAGAATAGAGAGAAAAACCCACCCTGTGGGGCTGACCAGGGTGACCCTGGGAACTAAAAAATACCTAACCCCACCCAAGTCCCCCAGGGCAGACCCGGGTGGGGTGGGACGAGAGGGGGGGGGTGCCGGAAAAGGGGAGGGGGGGGGGGGGTCGGGAGGGCAAGGCGGAGAAGGCAGAGTGTCGAGTGTGTTGCGCAGAGTTTGGATTTTGTCAGAAAAATAGGTGGAAAAAGCGGACGGGAGTTCTTCTTTGTTGTGTGTGTTGGGGAGAGGAGAGTCTTTAGAAGTTCCTAGGAGTGTGTTCATGGTGGCGTAGAGGGTTTTGGAAGAAGTGGATTCCAGGATTTCGTTTTGAAGATGTTTACGTTTGGAGTCGGAGATCATTCTGCAGACTTTTGATCTAGTTGTTTGGAAGATCTGTCTGTGAACGGTGAGGTCGGATGAGCGCCAGCGGCGTTCTGCTTGTCGGCGCTCGCGCTTGGCCTCAGCTATATCATCAGTGAGCCAGGGGGAGGGGGGGGGGGGCGGTTGGGTATGGAGCAGGTGGTGGCAGGGGCAGAAGTTTTCGAAGGGAGGAGTCGAAATGGGATGCAAGATCGGGAGAGGAGGCGGGGTCCAAGAGAAGGTCGACAGCTTCGTCGAAGAAGCTCTCTCGGTTGACAGATTTTAGTTTGCGACGAGAGACAAGGAGCTTGGGTTTTTTTTTTTCGGGGTAGGTAGGTTGAGGGAGACGAGAATAGCGAGGTGGTCAGAGGGAAGTACAGAGGTGGTGTCAGAGTCGAGAAAGAGTTGATCGGAGGTGCGGGTGATGATCCAGTTGAGGGTGTGGCCGAGTCGGTGGGAGGGTTTGGTGATGTGTTGCGTAAGATTGTGGTTTGAAAGTGATGTGCGAAGGCGTTTTGTGTCAGGGTGGTCGGGTTTGTCGAAATGGAAGTTAAAGTCGCCAAGAAGGATGTGTTTTCCGGGTCGTGTGGTGTAGTAGTCGAGGAGGAGGTCGAACTCGGTGAGTAACATGGAGTTTGTGAGTTTGTTTTGAGAGCTTGGAGGGGGGCGATAGATACATGAGAAGATGAGGTACTGGCCAGAGAGTGTTGCTACAGCCTCGACGGATTCAAAGGAGGGATGAGCAAAAGGGAGGGACTGAGAGAAGGAGAGGTGAGCGGAAAGACAGTCCCTGTAGATGAAGGCAATGCCGCTCCCTCCGGAAGCACGCGGGAAGGAGGCCAGGCGGTAGCCACTCGGAGTGACGCTGGCGATGCTGGGTTCATCGCCAGCTGAGCGGAGCCACGTTTCGGTGATCACGACAACATATAGATCATTGTCTAGAATAAAATCTGAAATCACGTCGGCTTTGCCATCTTTGCAGACAGACTGTGCATTGAACAGACACAGGTTTAGGTTGGATGAGGCAGAAGAGGAAGAAGGAGAAGAAACGGACGAAGAAGAGGACAAAGGAGGAGGAGGGTGGGGAGGGGGAAGGGAGGATGGAGGGGGAATGAGAAGGGAAGGGGGAGGAGGAAAAGACGGGGAAGGAGAACCGGGCATGAAAGAGGATGCGAGAGGAGGGGAAGCGGAGGGGAAATGGGGAGGAAGGAGAGTAGAAGAAGATGAAGGAGGGGGAGGGTGAAGGGGAGGAGAAAGTGGGGGGGGGGAGGTGACGAGGAGGAGAAAGCAGGCGAAGGAGGAGGGGGTGAGGGGAGGGAGGGGGGGGGGGGAAAGAGGCGGCCGAGGAGAGCGGGGAGCAGTAGATGAGGAAGAAAGGAGAAGAAATGGGAGAAGAAGGAAGGGATGGAGAGAAGACTAGGAGGCGGGGGGAGGAGGAAGGGCATAGGAAAGGGGAAAGAAGTGTGTGGTTGTGTGTGTGGTGGTGAGTCGTGCCTTCTGCTGATTCCACCCCTGCGGCCTCTCTTTCGCAATCGGATGCCGCATAAGGCGTCTGCAACACTGTCGTAGGCACCGGCCGCGCAGTAGGTGGCGTGGCGACGTAAAGATAGCAGTTGTTGGCGTGCGTATCTGATGAGCATGATTGTTTGTGAGGACAGGAAAGAGAAAGACGGGACGAGGGTGCAGTAGGGTGTGGGTAAGAGTGTGTGTGTGTGTGTGTGTGTGTGTGTGTGTGTGTACGTGTGTGTGTGTGTGTGTGTGTGTGTGTGTGTGTGTGTGCCAGTGTGTGTGCCGGTGTGTGTGTGAGCACGGTGTGGTAGGGGAGCGACCTGAAATACGCAAGGGAGATCAAGTACAGTAGGTGTGTGTGTGTGTGTGTGTGTGTGTGTGTGTGTGTGTGTGTGTGTGTGTGTGTGTGTGTGTGTGTGTGTGTGCCGGTGTGTGTGAGTGTGGTAGGGTTGCGACGCTGATAATACGCCCAACCAACACTGAAAGGGCAGAAAGGTTACAGGGGAAAAATTTACAAGGGGACAATATCGGTCGGTCAGCGGCGAGATCGAAAGTGGGGAGGGCGAGATGTCGACGGGAGATGACAAATTTGGGGCAGCACACGTAAAACCTATAGGACGGTAGGAACACGAACAACAACCAAGCAACAGATGCAATCGCGGGTAGCGAACAGACTCACACAGTAAACACTCCACACACTAGCGCGCAACACATAAAACAGGGCAGCGAAAGGCCCGGCGAGCCGGCCGCGCTGCGGGGGAGGCAAAATGGCGACGTAAACAAAGTTCAAACGACAGACACTATTCAATACGATACCACTAGAGCAGCAACCAGATCCGACGAAAAACAAGCATACAATTCTCATCAGCGCACTCTTATGCGATACTCAGCAGACTTTCAGCACACGTAAACACAGTACGTCCAACGAAAACAGCACTAAAACACTGGAAGCACAGAACACGTGGGGGAGGCAAAATGGCGACGTAAACAAAGTTCAAACGACAGACACTATTCAATACGATACCACTCGAGCAGCAACCAGATCCGACGAAAAACAAGCATACGATCCTCATCAGCGCACTCTTATGCGATACTCAGCAGACTTTCAGCACACGTAAACACAGTACATCCAACGAAAAAGCACTAAAACACTGGGAGCACACAACACGTGGTCGGTCGCCCAAACAAGATGGCGCCCTTCTCAATGTGTCACTTTTTTCAAACTGGAAATGCTTCTGCATCGATTTAAGTTTTGAAATTTGGCTTTGTCCTAAGATGCACCAATATAATCTCTATCAAACCCTGGTTTCGGATTGATCGTACCTTTCTTTGGATGGTCGGGGGAGACGTTTTTGCTTAAGTGTTTCATTACATGGGTCTCCTCCCCTCTATGGGATACCAACAAAGAGCTTGATTTCGTGGATTGTTTAAATTCAGATGCTTCGCTAGAGAAGACTACAAGTGCTTTTGATGTTATAGAGGAGGACACAGGTAAAGCACTACATTTGTTTTTTGACAGTCTTTTTTCGGCTAGCCATCGTATGGTGAAGCGTTGTAAAACTGGGTCAGACATGCGTGAAGATGATTGGTTTGATCCCCACCCGGGTCTGCCCTGGGGGAATTGGGTGGGGTTAACTACTTTTTAGTTCCCAGGATCACCCTGGTCAGCCCCACAGGGTTGGTTTTCTCCTCTATTCTGGGGCATGTGTTTCTGTCTACCCTTGGTCCATTCACCTGTATTTGCCTTTTTAAAACTCTCCCTACTGCCTGCGCTGCCTGTAGCTCTTGATATTGGATGTGTGTTGCTAAATGGTCTTAGCTTTATTTAGGCCCCATGTCTTAGGTTTATTTAACGTATTGGACCGGCTGGCGACATACATTCAATATTCTGTTTAGTTTTTTTTCACAAGCAGTGCAGGCACGTTCTGAGAAAGTCTTGTTGCTGTCAGGACGTTAAGCAATGTACAATCAATCAATCAATCTGATTGGTTTGACAAAGAATGCAGAGTAACTAGGGCGGCAGTTACGAAGCTGCTCCGTGCATTTAGGTCTTCCCGACAGGGAACTGATCGTGTTGCGTACACGAGTCCAGACGCAACTACAAGAAGTTAATTAGGCAAAAGAAAACAAACTACAAGCGCGATAAGGCAAATCGTTTGGCCATTTATTGCAAAGACCTGAAGCTTTTCTGGAAAGAAGTTAGACCTGGCAAGAGAAGACAGCTGGGATTTCGAAATAGCTCAGGCGGTTAAGCGTCGGAGCAGGAGAGCAAAGCGAATCGCCGGGTCGTGGGTTTGAATCCCCGTCCCGGCCCCGGTAGCTAGCCTCGCAATCCAGGGAGAAAAGTCGGGCTTGTTCAATAGCATGTCCGTTCATAGGTCCTGGTAAATCAAAGTGGCATAGTTGGAATGCGCCTGAGTTGATCAGTGTTCAGGTCGTTCTCATTAGGAAAAATATTTCCCTGTCCCCCATAACCCGCCCGTCAGGGCCGTCCATTATCACTTCGGTGCCGTGGACGTTAAACCCCGAACTAACCAACCAACCGAGAAGACAGGCTGTCACGTAATATCACCAGTGATCAGTGGCATACACATCTTAAGCACGTTTTTAATCCTGACACAGTCACTGTAGACAATGGGCAGTCAGAGCACCCAGTAGATGCTGAAGATGACTGTACACTGAATGATCCTATTAGTCATTACAGAAAGAGAGAGAGGTACGAGAAGCTGTTACAAAAAAACCAAAAAAAACAAAAAAAAAAAAACAACTGAAATGTGGCAAAGCATGTGTCACTGATGGTGTTGTGGTTGGTATGTTGAAATCTGCTGGGGATCATGCAGTGCACGTTTTGACTGCATACTTTAGCACGATTTTTTTGTATACTGGTATGTACCCTGAAGACTGTGCAAAAGCAATTATGGTGCCTTTTTCTTTTTTTTAGTAAAAGGTGAGAAGGAACTGCCTGGTAACTATCGTCGTGAAGTTAAGCATTATCAGTAAGTGTTACACTTAAGTACTTAACAGAAGGCTGGTACTTTGAATGACTGTCAATAGTAAAGTCGCGGAGGCTCAAGCAGGCTTCAGGAAAAGTTACTTAACTGTTGAACACATTTTTACCCGTAATGCAATTGTTGAAACTCAAAGGCATCTATATAAGACAAGTAGCATATTTTATGTTTGTTTTGTTGATCTGAAGAAAGCGTTTGACTTAGTTAACAGGAGAGCGCTTTTCTATGTACTACATAAGGCTGGCTAGCCCGGAAAGTTCATTTCCACTCGCTGAAAATGATTCACCATTTTCTTCTCAACCTCTGTGAGACCTTTCAAGATATCTTGATTGGTGACCCCCCCCACCCCCCCACCCCCCGGGTCTGCCCTGGGAGACTTTGGGTGGGGTTAACTACTTTTTAGTTCGCAGGGTCACCCTGGTCAGCCCCACAAGGTGGGTTTTCCCCTCTATTCTGGGGCATGTGTTTCTGTCTACCCTTGGTCCATTCACCTGTATTTTCCTTTTTAAACTCTCACTACTGTCTGCGCTGCCTATAGCTCTTGATATTGGATGTGTGTTGCTAAATGGTTTTGGCTTTATTTAGGCCCCATGTCGTAGGTTTATTTAACGTATTGGACCGGCTGGCGACATACATTCAATATTCTGTTTAGTTTTTTTTGTTTTTTTTTCATAAGCAATGCAGGCACGTCCTGAGAATGTCTTGTTGCTGTCGGGACGTTAAGCAATGTACAATCAATCAATCAATCAATCTTCCTACTGTCTGCGCTGCCTGTAGCTCTTGGTATTGGATGTGTGTTGCTAAATGGTCTTAGGTTTATTTAGCATATTAGACCGGCTGGCGACATACATTCAATATTCTGTTTAGTTTTATTTTTTTATATTATTTTCTTTTTCACAAGCAGTGCAGGCACGTCCTGAGAAAGTCTTGTTGCTGTCGGGACGTTAAGCAATGTACAACCTACCTACCTTGATTGGTAATCATTCCAATCTTAGCATTCTGGAAGTCTGATACCTTCATTCTCTTAAGTTCTCCCCCTCGTTTACGGTTGAAAAGTGATATCGCACAAAGAGTTGCTTTAACTCATTCTACCCCAGACACACCACAGCAGTATAAGGATCCACCATGATAGTTCAAGGGTGATGCCAGAATAGCTTGGCACCTACGGGCGCCAAGCTATTCTGGCATCACCCTTGAACTATCATGGTCGATCTGTGTCCTGCACTGCAATGCAGTCTTGAGAGGACAGGGGCAAAATTTAAGGATTTTGGTGTTGGGGTAGAATGAGTTAACCACTGTCTTCCGAAACCATTCATGTCTCAAGAAGCGTTTGTACTTTTGTAACATCTTCACATGATGGGATTAGCTTGGGTTTGTTCATGGACTTTTTCCCGATCAATCGGGCTGCTGTAGCTGACACACAATCATACCAGTCCCCGGTAAAGACTGAGTCAAACCGCTCCGCCTCAGAGAGCTCTTGCCGCAAACTGTCATCTGAACCATGCCCAAGCTGTTTGAATGCCTGTGACTGATCCGTGAACATTTTTTTCAAGGCATGGCCTATGCGCATTGCGAGATTGCCTTTTTTGAACTATCACCTGTTTTATTTAGGATTAAAATAAATAACGTTGTAAAGGCCGTCAAGGATGATTCTGAATGCTCTTTGTTTGTGGACGACTTTGCTTTGTGTGCACGAGGTCGAGGACTTGTGTCCCTGGAGAGGCGCTTGCAGCTGTGCGTTGATCGCATCCAAGGGTGGGTATCTCTCAACGGATTCAGGTTCTCGCCCTCCAAGACAGTCTGTGTGCATTTTACTAACCAGACGAAATTTTTTTCAGAACCTAGCCTGAGCATTGCTGGAGTGCCAATTAAGGTGGCCGAGGAGGCAAAGTTTTGGGGGTCATCTTTGACAAAAGATTGACCTTCTGCAACCATGTTAACTACGTTAGAACATCTTGTCAGAAGGCCCTCGACATTCTTCGTGTCGTTGGTCGTACTGACTGGGGTGCAGACCGCATTGTCTTACTTCGACTGTACCGGGCTCTTGTTCGGTCCAAACTGGATTACGGCTCTGTGGTATATGGCTCGGCTTCCAAGTCTGTTCTACAGCGTCTTAACACAATTCACCATCAAAGTCTGCGAATATGTCTGGGAGCCTTCAGGACATCTCCAGTTCCTAGTCTGTATGCCGAAGCAGGGGAGCCTTCTCTCAAGCTCCGCCGCATCCGCCTCATGCTCAGTTACTTTCTGAAGCTAAAGGCCCATCCAGACAATCCTGCCTATGATTGTGTTTTGAACCCGTCGTTTGCAGAGATTTACGATGCCCATTCGGGAGCTGTCCGTCCACTTTCCTTCCGTGTCCGACCTCATCTGCAGGCGGCCGGAGTGGACCTGGACAAAGTTTCGGAATCTCTGCAACACGTCAGTCCACCCTGGCTACTACCAGTTCCTGACATCGTGCTGGACTTGACCGCCCACAAGAAGGATTGTACTCCACCAGCCGTATACCAACAGAGCCTCAATGAACTCCTTTCAATTTTTCCTGGCTATTGTCGTCTTTATACGGATGGGTCCGTCTGAGGATGGGAGAGTGGCTGCGGCTGCAGTGTCCTCTCGCCATCCTAGACGCCCATTTAAGCTCTGCCTCCCTGACCATTCCTCTGTATTTAGTGCAGAACTGCAAGCAATTCTGCTGGCACTCAAGCATGCCTATCAGTCTCGGGAAAGGAACTTCCTGATTTTGTCTGACTCTTTCTGCCCTGCAGGCCCTTCAGGGCGCGGGAACAGACCACCCACTGCTGGTACAGATTAGAGAGCTCTACGCAGACATGATGAAGGAATATTATGACATCATTTTTATTTGGGTCCCGGGCCATCGAAGGCAACAGAATCGCAGATTCTGCTGCCAACAGTGCCCGCAGTGACCCTGTCCCTGACACACAGACTGTTTATAGTGATTTTAAACCTGTGATTAGTGCGTACATAGCCCGCGAGTGGGACACAAAGAAAGGGAACAAGCTGCATGAAGCTCTTCCTACGGTGTCCGACAGTCTACCTTTCCGCTGTGGCAGCCGCCGTGGGGAGACTGTCCTTACTCGGCTCCACATCGGGCACACGTATGTTACGCACTCTTACTTACTTAAACAGGATGAGCGTCCATGGTGTTTTGCCTGTGATGAGCAGTTTTCTGTTCGAAACTTTTTGCTGATCTAATTGACACGAGATATAAAAACTTCACAGCAGACTCCTTGAAGGTTTTGTTCCGGGATGTTCCCCCGGACAATATCTTCAATTTCTTGAGAGAATGCAATATTTTTAACAAGATCTGAGCATTCATAGACTATGTGAATTTTTTTTTCTTTTTTTTTCCCCTTTTTGAGAGTCTGTAGACGTTTCTTTTAAAGACATCTGCGACATTTTAGCCTGCCATTTTAAATCTCTATTTACATCTTGTCTTAAGATCTTGCTTTTAATCTGGCTGACCAGATTTTTACCCATCCCGCCGTGAGATGGCCTTAGTCGCCTGCTCGGCGTTAAACCCAAATAACCAAAACCAACTTTTTTGAACCGATGTGTGTCCTCATCAAATTGTGCTAGCTCTTTTACAGCCTGTACAACATGATCAAAGCTAGCTGAATTGATCACAGATTCAAACTTGCTATTTTTATTTCTGACATCACTCTGAGAATCTTTAATAGTCTCCCCAACTCCCGCATCCTGGAACTGATTTGTCCAGCCGTGTGTTCTTCAATGTCCCTGCGGTCAAATAATCTCTTGCCATACTCAATTTAGTTATTTGGGTTTAACGCCGAGCAGACAACTAAGGCCATCTCACGGCGGCTCTCCATACTCAAGAAGCAAGGGGTTAGTTTTGATGAGACGGCTTATCTCATCATCTCTCTGTCTGGCTAATACCTTATGATAGAAGGAAGTGTCAACATCTAAAGGTATTGGAAGCATTATCCTCCTACGTCATGCTGCGTCACCTCTTTTAGCGAACTGAAATTCTCCTGGTTTCTGACAGCAATGTTTTGCGTGTACAAAGATCAGCTTTTTTGATAGAGCCCTTTGCAATGGCTACAGGCGAGAAGGTCTTTCACCTTACTACTGTTGGTGCGATACTTAGGATTCAAACATCCTGATGACAGACCTATCATTTTGAGCCTTCCACTGAACACCTACTACATAAAGCATTAGGGACTACCCCCAGGCGCCCAACAATCCGCTGGAGAATCTCCAGTCCTCCCCCCGTGGGGGGGGGGGGGGGGGAGGGGCGGGTTGCTAGTAAATATTCCCAAACAGATATTGGACCTGTTGAGTAGATTTACGTTTTTGCCGCCTACGAACCAGTTTCGCCCCAAAGGGGGCTCTTCAGGTAGAAAGTATATTATATATATATATATATATATATATATATATATATATATATATATATATATATATATATATATATATATATATATATATATATATATATATATATATATATATATATATATATTGTTTTCCTCCCTTCGTCACACGACCAGTCACTTTAGCGCAAACTGTACCATGTGACCATGATATAAAAACCACTGTAGCGAAAAATGGCCGACGTTTTATAGCCCTCTCGATGACGCATTAGGACCTCGTTTCGAGTCTTGACAGCAACTCGGTTCGACAAAATAGCAGAAAAAACGCACTAAAGTAGTCCTATTTGACGTAATACACATCATCTACCTTATTTTGTACGACGTGAGGAGCCAACTTAAACAATATTTCACCACTAATTACACAGCGCAAGCAGCAAAAGCCTTCGCCAAATCCATCCGCTCATGACCATGCACCGAGACATTTTCAAAGTTCGGGAAACCACGGAACAAAAATAGCTTCCGAGTTTGTTTTTTTAACCAATCAGAGACAGCAATCCTTGCAAACCGGCAACACAATGTCGTCTGCTCAGCCACCAGCATGCCACAATTTCACCAAAGCACAGAGCAACAAATTCAAGAACTAAAACGAAAATACACACCCAGCAACACTATACACAAAGCACGCTATTGCCAAAGTTCTCTCTTCACGTCACTCAATGCGGGACTATCTGAATCTCACGAATTTTCGAAGACATTCTGACATCATGTCAACGCTGTAAAATAAAATCTTACCTTAAAATCCATCTCAGCACTAGTCCTGCTGTTAACAACGAGCGTTTTTTTTTTTTTTTTTTTTTTTTTTGGTATTCCTTTTTCCAGATATCCCAACACACATGACACTTTAGGATATAATAACGACAATCTGCTGCACACTCGAAGCATCCCCTTCAGTCAACTTGAATCTAAAGCACGAGGCACCATGCTAACTTGCACAAGCTGTCACATCAGTGGTCTAATGCCGATCGCTTCATCAAAAAGTTCTTAATTTTTCTGAATCACACAGCAGTCAAGAAGCACTGTCACTGTCATAATTTAACGACCTTTTGTAGACATTGCAGCTTGAATCATTCTGTACACAAGTTTTTCGAAACAATAAACAGAGGAAGGAAAACAAATACGTTTATATATATATATATATATATATATATATATATATATATATATATATATATATATATATATATATATATATATATATATATATATATATATATATATATATATATATATATATATATATATATAATTCAATACTTGGTAACGTCAAACGGCGACAAGACTTAGAGTCAGCTCAAGTGGAATGCTTGTGGGTAGAAGTGAAAACATCTAAATCACCCCCCCCCCCCCCCCATCCTCATTGGCTTTATTTATAGAAATCCCGCAGCCAGCTGGGACTGGTATGATGACTTCGTAGCAATGATGGATAGCGTAAATCAAAATAAAGCTGACGTTCTTTTGGGCGATTTTAATATTGATCTTTCTAAATCTAAAGGGTCCCATGCTGCATGGGCATCAACAACAGCACTATTCGGTTTAGAACAGTTAGTTAAAAGCCCCACTAGAACCACATGTACATCTTCAACCCTGATTGATCATATTTATGTGACAAATGATGATAAAATATCAAATGGACATGTTCCCTCCTTTGCTGTCACCGACCATAACCCAGTATGTTGCACAGTCTCCATGAAACTAGACAAAGAGAACAAAAAGAGACATAAAACAATTAAATATCGTTCTTTAAAAAAAAAAAAATAACGGCGACTTTCTGCGGATCTGCGCAATACTCCTTTCAGTGGGGTGTATAACCACACTTCTCCTGACAGTGCCCTGTCGTACTGGATGGATCTGTTCCTTGGGATCCTAAATAAGCATGCGCCCATACGAGAAAAACGAGTTAAACACTCTACCTTGCCACCCTGGTTAATAGTAGATATCAAACAGGCCATGTCATTTAGAGACAAACTTAAGAAAGAAAAGCAGTTTGATGAATATAAGAAACAACAAAATGGTGTTAAATACCTAGTGAGAGCGTCAAAAAAAACAAAAACTGTTCTTCCAGGAAATGATTAGGGACAAAAAAGATACAGCATCGGTTTGGAAAGCCCCGGACGTTATAACAAAGGGTAAATCAGTCCCTGAAATGCCATCCTATTTGTCAGCTGATATATTAAATAACCACTTCCTATCCACAGCTGAAACACTTGCTCAGTCAGCTGCAAGTAGTAACGCAGAATACCAAGTTCCTAGTGTACTGGAAAAATACTGTGAGGCCAAAAATATACTGCAGACATTCATCATTCCTGATATTACCGTCGCTGAAGTCGGCAAATTTATTTCTAGCATGCCGAACAAAAAGTCCACCGGGATGGATGGTATAGACAACAAAATTTTGAAAATTTCACTACCATATACGGTAGAGGCACTCACTTATATCTTTAACCTCTGTATATAACACAGCACGTTCCCAACTATTTTCAAAGAGGCCAAGGTAATTCCATCCCTAAATCAAAAGATCTTGAAGATATCAATGACTACCGTCCTATCTCACTTTTGTCGGCCCCGTCAAAGCCCCTTGAAAAACACATACAAAAACACCTCGATTTTCTAGAAAAGGGCAATTTCATAAATATTCATCAGTCCGGCTTTAGACCAAAACACTCATGTCAGTCAGCACTGACACACATTGTAGACAACTGGCTGGAATCAATAAATAAAAACCTGATGTCTGGAGCTGTTTTCTTAGACCTACAAAAAGCATTTGATCTTGTCGACCATGACATTCTCTTAAAGAAGCTAGCAGCATACCATATAAGTGAAACCGCCATAGCATTCTTTAGATCACACCTAAAAGACAGAAAACGAAAAGTATATACCCATGGCAAATACTCTAAACAAGGACAAGTTAACTACGGTGTCCCCCAGGGATCGATCTTGGAACCTGTTCTTTTTATAATATTCATTAATGATTTGCCTTTGCATATTACTATCACTGATGTCAAATGCAACCTGTTTGCGGACGATACGAACCTCCATGTTTCAGGTTTAAAAAAAAAAAAAAACAGCTGACATTAACCTTAGCTTACAAAGTAGTCTCAGCGAGGTTTCCGACTGGTGTAGAGTGAATCATATAGTTCTTCATCCAAGAAAAACAAAGAGTATTTTAATCACTACACGACAAAAACACCAACGCTGACCACAGCCGTTACATTTACAACTGAACGCTAAACCGATATAACAAGTCGCAGAGCGTAAATTCTTGGGAATACACATTGACGAACAACTATGTTCGGAGACGCATATAAAATACAGTCTGTAAAACCATTGCTAAAAACACTTTCCTGTTGTTCCAGCTTAGACAAGTAACGGATACACATTCTCGTAAACTGTTTTTTCATGCCCATTTCAAGTCTCACGTTGATTATGTCTCCACAGTGTGGAACGGTTGTAGTGATGTTCACATGAACAGTTTCAGTAAACTCTATATAAAAGAGCTGTCAAAATGATAGATACGCGGCCCAATCCTACCAAAGACAAATTTAGACATCTAAACATTCTCGGCCTGCGTCAACAACTTAGTTTCAACAAATGCATCCTCATGCGCAAGATATTAAAAGACATGACACCGCAGTATCTAACCACCAAATTTATGCCACAGTAAGAACGCGAACGGACCTCAAGGAACAATACTTTAACCCTACCTCTGCCTAGAATTGACCTCTTTAAAACTAGTTTATCATTTTCTGGACCGTTTGTATGGAACACTATTCCTGCACATTTGAAGACGATAGCCTCGCTTGGAATCTTTAAAACGAAACTTTTCGATTACCTGATGAGCCAAACATAACCTCACTGGGCATTTATTTAAACAAACTTTGATGGTTAATACTTTTATGTAATACATGCATTTATGTATAGTGTTTGTGTGTGTGTGTGTGTGTGTGTGTGTGTGTGTGCGTGCGTGCGTGCGTGCGCGCGCGCGCGCGTGTGTGTGTGTGTGTGTGTGTGTGTGTGTGTGTGTGTGTGTGTGTGTGTGTGTGTGTGTGTGTGGTATAAGATGAATGTTGAGTGTTACTATTATTTTGTGTATATATTTATTTAATTTTATTATTATTTTGTTTTTATTTTTTAACATATTATTGTTGCATGAAGCAATGTGTGTAACTATAATGTCTTTATTATTTTATTTTTGTAACCTATTTTATGTTGTAGATGTTAGCAAAGGCAAGTTTATAAAATGACGATTTGTTTCTGTCAAAATTTTTACCGTTGATAAATAAAGTTTCATCATTCTCTCTCTCTCTCTCTCTCTCTCTCTCTCTCTCTCTCTCTCTCTCTCTCTCTCTCTCTCTCTCTCTCTCTCTCTCTCTCTCTCTCTCTCTATGCATAACATACAGATCATTTAAAAAGTTCAATGAAAATACCTTTCTGTCTGATCTAGCTTCTGCAGAATTTGCTGAAGTGTACAATGAAACCGACCCAAATAAAGCACTAGATACGTGGTATCACATCTTTCTCAGAGTGCTAGATAAACACGCGCCCTTGAGACAACAAAGAGTTAAATACGCCACTTTACCACCCTGGCTGACTGCGGATCTTATCGAGGCCATGGAGCACAGGGATGAGCTGAGAAGAGAGAAGCGCTTCACCGATTACAAGAAAGAACGTAATCGAATAAAATCCATGGTTCTGAAGGCAAAGAAATTACTTTTCGATAAAGTTATTCACGAAAGTAAAGACTGTGCCACAATATGGCGTGCGATAAATTTAGTTACTAGAGGCACGAATAAAAGCACAACTCCTTTACCGCCGCATCTCACAGCAAACAACTTCAACAGCCACTTCGTCTCCGTAGCAGAATCATTAATCCCGCCGGGAACTGAGTCGCATGACTATGTATGCCCGGACAACTTAGTCGATTTCTGCAAGCAGAGAACTGCCGGCACAAAACCTTTCATCATACCCACTATAGCGGTCCATGAAGTTGGTAAATTAATTACATCCTTGGAAAATAAAAAATCATCAGGACTGGATGAGATTAGTGCGAAAATACTCAAGATATCCCTCCCATACATTGTAGAGAGTATCACTTATATCTACAACCTCTGTATTAATTTTAATTGTTTTCCAGACGCATTTAAAGACGCGAAAGTAATACCTCTACCTAAATCTAAAGATCTTAGTGAAATTAATAATTTTAGGCCCATATCACTTCTACCTGTTCTGTCCAAGCCCTTAGAACGGCATATTCACAAGCATCTATCTATATACCTGGAAAGCCGAAAATTAATCTATTCATTGCAGTCGGGCTTCAGATCAGAACACTCATGTCACACTGCGCTGATACGGATGATAGACACCTGGTTATCTTCCATCAACGACTCAAAACTTACAGGAGTCATGTTTCTGGATTTTCGTAAAGCCTTTGATCTAGTAAACCACGAAATACTGATCAAGAAAGTATCCATGTACACCAACAACTCGGCATCGTTTCTCAAATCCTACCTCGAAGGTAGAAAACAAAAGGTATTACTAAATGGCTCATACTCGAATCAAGGTTTAGTGAAGCATGGCGTACCACAGGGCTCTATTCTTGGTCCCCTTCTATTCTGCTTGTTCATAAATGATCTTCCTCTTGCGATAAAAAATGAAAGCGTTACATGTGATATGTTTGCAGATGATGCTGCTGTACACACGCCAGATAAGGATATATCAAACATCAATTCACGACTGCAAAACACACTGCAAGATATTGATGAATGGTGCAGTCATAATATTATGATTTTAAACCCGGTAAAAACGGAGAGCATGGTAATTAGCACTCGCCAAAAACACCAGCTTGGCTCTCTCTCACTCAGTCTGTCCCTCCAAGGCAAACCCATCAGCCAAGTTACTAACCATCGCCTGCTAGGAGTCACGATGGACAACCAGCTTAGGTGGCAGCTACACATCAGTAACGTTTGTAAAATTGTCTCCAGAAATCTGTACATCTTAGCAAAACTTAAACACATTACTGATATGGAGACACGTCAACTGTTTTTCAATGCCCATATTAGATCGCATATAGACTATGCTTCTACTGTGTGGGATGGGTCGAGAGATGTCAATTTGAAAAGATTGAACTCTCTACATCGGAGAGCTGCCAAACTAATACTCCCTGATCCCAGCTTAACTACTGACCAAAAATTGGCAGCCTTAAAAATTCTGCCCCTGAAAGATCATCTAATTTACAATAAGGGAATGGTTATGTTCAAGGCATTAAACGATAAGCTACCCCGATATATCACATCGCTATTTACCGTCCAGTCATCAACATACTCCAGATCAAGAAAATCCCTTATTGTGCCGCGACCTAGAATTGATCTCTATAAAACGAGTTTGACGTTCTCTGGCTCTAGTCTTTGGAATGCCTTGCCTAGAAACGTCACGACATCAGCTACTTTCTCCTATATAATAACGGTATTATTATTATTATTATGTTTAAAGTCAGTCTCATCAAGTACTTATTTTTGTCAGCAGCATCCCCGTGACTGTGCACATATTGAAAAATACTATTTCTCATTAGATCATTAATTGCGTGTATCACAGGTTTCGACTGATGACTCATAATATTTATTCGGTACAGCTTGTATGTAGCCAGCTACTCATATGACTGACTAGCTTAAGCCGCGTAAGCGTGTGTGTGTGCACGTGTGTGCGTTGTGCGTGTGTGCACGTGTATATTAGAGATAGAGAGTGGCGTGCTCAAATGTGCATGCGTTATGTATGCGTATTAGGTTGTCTGTATTCCTATTATATTACTGCTTTTAATTAAACCTCACAACATGTCTTTATGCCCGACCAGTAAAGTTGGTAATTCCTATGTCACTTCCCCCCAACATTATTTTTACTTTTTTACTTTTTTTTTTTTTTTAATTCTTGGCTTGTGCTGTGTCATGTCATTTTTTTTTCTTCCTTCTTAGTAGTAGAAAACAATTAGAACGATAGTAACTCTGTAATCAGTAGATTAGCAACGGCAAGTTCGAAAAATGGTTGTTATTACCAAAACTTTTACCGATGTCAAATAAAGGATCATTGTCATTGTCATTGTCTCTCTCTCTCTCTCTCTCTCTCTCTCTCTCTCTCTCTCTCTCTCTCTCTCTCTCTCTCTCTCTCTCTCTCTCTCTCTCTCTCTCTCTCCTATTTCGGCACTTAATTGAGCCGCCGAACAAAGCGCACGCGGCTACTGCGTTCTGATTAATGACTGTTATCAAATATGTAAGTGTATGGGCGCGTGTGTATGTGTGTGCGTGCATGTGTGCGGAAAAGAGTGTTTTGTGCATGTTTGTCTACGCTGGTGTGTGTGTGTGCGCGTGTGCGTGTTTGTGTGTGTGTGTGTGTGTGTGTGTGTGTGTGTGTGTGTGTGTGTGTGTGTGTGTGTGTGTGTGTGTGTGTGTGTGAGTGAGTGAGTTCTTGCGTGCATGTGTGTGTTTGGTTAGTCAGGAGGAAGTAAAACTGTCTTGATAATCTTGACGTTTATGCTTCCAGTTTCGCGTTCAATGTACCAGATGTAGTCTTAACAGTGCGCAATGTATATGTATGTGTCTATTATGTAGTTGTATTTCATGTACCGTGTATAATGCATATTAGCCAGACGTGGGTTGGGACTATGCTTCGTCTGTCGCGGGCGTTGGTTGAAGGCCCCGGACATACATCACGATACCACGTTTGTCCGGGCCTTTAATCCAATGTTTGAGCCGTAGCTGGGTCTGACCTAACTCAGATTTAAGTACTTCAGTGTGTGTGCGAGCGTGCGTGTGTGTATATGTGTGTGTGTGTGTGTGTGTGTGTGCAAGCGCGTGTGCGTGCCGGTGTGTGTGTGTGTGTGTGTGTGTGTGTGTGTGTGTGTGTGTGTGTGTGTGTGTGTGTGTGTGTGTGTGTGTGTGTTTTCATGTAGTTTGTAGCAAGGACAAGAATGGAAAAAGGTCTTGGAAAATAAAGTTTCATTTCATTTCATTCTCTCTCTCCCTCTCTCTCTCTCTCTCTCTCTCTCTCTCTCTCTCTCTCTCTCTCTCTCTCTCTCTCTCTCTCTCTCTCTCTCTGCCTGGCCTGCGTGCCTACTGTCTTCATCCTTAGAAAATAAAGTTTCAATTCAATTCAATTCAATTCTTTCTCTCTCTCTCTCTCTCTCACACACACACACACACACACACACACACACACACACACACACTCACACACACACACACACACACACACACATGGGGACAAAAGCGTCAGAGTGGGTTACCTACCATTTCATGTCAAAATGGGTTCCCATATTTCTATTTATTATAGGGCTCTGGAACTGATGCGAATGTTTAGAACTCACCTTATAACTAAACTCTATAACTTAAAATAGACATTTTCTAGAAACAGAGCCACTAGATGGAAAAAAATGGGTTTCTACCAATAAAGTGAGTGCCTCTCACACAAAAACTGGCATTACAGTCAAAATGGGTGTCTTCACAACATTAGGCGTCTGTAATAAGGTCAAGTTCATGGAATACTTCTTTTTCACATTAATTTTTTTCCAACTTAATGTGTATGTGTGCTTTAACATTTTTAACATTGTATCATGCAAAATTTAATAACACTGGCTCGTAACCTTTCAATTATGATTTTTACAGAGGAAATCTTTTAAACATTGCTGCGTTTTGTCCTTCTGAAGCAAAACAGTTTATCATGGCATTTATGTGAGAATCAACATAATGTATTCTGGAAATTAAGACTTTTTTTTTTGGTTTTGGGTACTCTGGAGTTTCAGACAAACAGCAACAGAGCATTTTGAATATTAACCCTTATCATTCGGAATACACCAGTGTGTGCAACAAGTGTGACTGAAATAGTCCAAGGGTTACTGCCAGAATAGCTTGGTGCCTCTAGGCGCCAAGTTATTGTGGCACCACCCTTGAACTAAAGCCATTGGTCTATGTCCTCATCTGTAAGTACTGTAATGTAGCTTGCATAGAATTATGGCAGTGAACAAATTTGAAGCTTTTAGCCTCAGTATGATGCGGGTCAAAAAGTGTGGAAAAATATGAAAGATAGAAAAAGACCCAGACGAAGAAACTAACACTTAACTTATTCTACCCCAGACACACCACAGCAAAATAAAGATCCACCATGATAGTTCAAGGATGATGCCAAAATAGCTTGGCGCCTATGGGCGCCAAGCTATTCTGGCATCACCCTTGAACTATCATGGTGGATCTGTGTCCTGCACTGCAACGCAGTCTTCTGAAGAGGACTTCAACATTTGGGGATTCCGGTCTTGGGGTAGAATGAGTTAAAATGACAGAACAGAACACTGACATTAATTAATTAACTGACAACATAAGAAATCACTTGAAACTTCAGCCTTTATTATTGTCTTTCGTCCCCAACCAACCATTCTTCCGTTTGCAGATTTTTAAATGGTATGCAGTATACAAAATGATCCAGGCAGACACACCCCCACCCCCCCACCCCCCATAATAACACTCTTGTAATAAATCTTTACGTTGTCAATGGTTTTTATTATTATTATGTTCTTTTGTCCCCAGCCGGCTGTTTCGTTTTGCAAATCGAAAGGTTATACAGTATACAAAATGATCCAGGCGTCCATCAGATAAAAAAAGCAGGCTATACATGCTGAAACCACCCCAATAATAACACTCTTGTAATAAATCTGTATGAAACCGAAAATGCCGCGAGTGGCATTTTTTCAGCCTGTTGCGGACGTAATCCTTAATGTTTGTCCAGCGCCTATGTCTAAGAGCAGGCTCTTCTGCCATTGCGTGCTGTATCTCGGCCTTTCCAGAAGTTTGTTCATGACGAGGTGTGTCTTGAAACGAGTTTGAACAGCTCTCTCTTCAGCTTCTCCCCATGGTTTCCTTGTAAATCTAGCTTTCTTTCGAACAGGAGCTGACGCAGTACTGTCATCAAAACTATCTAGATTGTCATCAGGCTCTGGATGTCTTTTCTCCATCATGCTCATTGATTCCTGTGTTGTTGACTTGCTACTTGCTTCATTCACAGGTGCTGTTCCCCCCGAGACCTCTCTGCCAGTTTCTGATGTGTCTTCATTGTCAAAGTCAATCTCTTCATCATCGCCCAGCTCAGCTCTAATGCAACTCTCAAAATCTGTCATCCCATTGTTAACTGACAGAAGAATCTTTGCCACTTTTGCTTTTTGAAGGACGTCTTGAGGTTGGCGGTAGATATGGCGATGTATCCGAATATCATGACCAAGGAAATCTGCCAGCTGATCCTGGTCTAACTCCGAGATGGCCATTGACTGAGCCAAAGTTGCAACCTGCTTCCGTAACTGAGTAAATGTGAACATGGCTGGGTATGACACCCGTGATTCTAGGGCATGGGCCTTCAGAACATCATGGCCTCTGTAAGGCCTCTGACCAGAAGGTGTGGCAAAGATGTACTGTGAATCAGCGAGAGCTGGCACTGATTGCCTCATTTGAAGGATTCTGTCCACAGTTGTCATCATCTTCTTCGTCAGCAAAACGGGAACACTCCTATTAAACTTGCCTCTGATTTCCACTCGCTGAAAATGATTCACCATTTTCTTCTCAACCTCTGTGAGACCTTTCAAGATATCTTGATTGGTGATCGATCCAATCTTAGCATTCTGGAAGTCTGACACCTTCATTCTCTGAACTTCTCCCCCTCGTTTTCGGTTGAAAAGTGATACAGCACAAAGAGTTGCTTTAACCACTGTCGGATAATCTTCCGAAACCATCCTTGTCTCAAGAAGCTGTTGGACCTTCCTCACATCTTCACATTATGGGATCAGCTTGGGTTTGTTCATGGTCATTTTCCCGACTGACTGGGCTGCTGTAGCGGACACACAATCATACCAGTCTCCCTTGAAGACAGAGTAAAACCGCTGTGCCTCAGAGAGCTCCTGTCACCACCTGTCATCTGAACCCTGTCCAAGCTGTTTGGATGCCTGTGACTGTTTGATCTGTGAACACTTTTTCAAAGCATGGCCTATGCGCATTGCGAGATTGCCGTTTTTGAACTGATGTGTGTCCTCATCAAAATCTGCTAGCTCTTTTACAGCCAGGACAACATGATCAAAGCTAGCTGAATTGATCACAGCATTTAAACTTGCGATTTTCATTTCTGACCTCACTCTGATAATCTTTAATAGTCTCCCTAACTCCCGCATCCTGGAGCTGATTTGTCCAGCCGTGTGTTCTTCAATGTCCCTGCGGTCAAATAATCTCTTTCCATACTCAAGAAGCAAGGGGTCAGTTCTGATGAGACGGCTTATCTCATCATCTCTCTGCCTGGCCAATACCTTGTGATAGAAGGAAAATTCAACGTCTAAGGGTATTGGAAGCATTAGCCGACCACGGCGCGCCGCCTCACCTCTCTGAGTGATCTGAAACCCTCCTGGTTTCTGACAGCAACGTTCTGAGTGTACAGAGATCAGCTTTTTTTGATAGAGCCCTTTGCAATGGCTACAGGCGAGAAGGTCGTCTACCTTACTAGTTTTGGTGCGATACTTAGGAATCAAACATCCTGATTTGTTTTCAAGAACAGCAACGTTATGCATGTAATCACCCTCATCATGTAGTCTGATCCATGCTCGTCGTCTCTGCTTTGTCCCTTTTTTCATCAACAAAATTTTAGCAACGTCTGCCTCATCTGCATGGACATCTTGTAAGTGCGTGCTCATTTTCAAGACAAGCTTGCCACACAATTTGCATGCATGTTTCTTGTCCCATTTGTACTTTCCTTTCCCTCTCTGCGACACGTGCACACCTGTTTCTTCTGTAAGTGCTCTTTCCCCACCCCCAGCATTATGTTCCTTCTGCCTATCCACATTCTCATTGCCACCCCCTAACGCACACTGCACCTTGCTGGTACTAGCGTCACCGACACCTGGCCACCCCGAACCTGCCACTTTGATGAAATCTAACATAGTCGATACAATACTATGTCAGAGATCCCAGCAATTGATGCCGACACACCCTCTGAATCCGGTGAGCTCGAGCCAGGAACAAACTCCTCGTCACCACTGCCCTCGTATTGCGATGCGCTGGCACTACTCTCAGTCTCAGGTCCATCCCAGGCTCCATTTGCCAACTGGAGAAAGAAAGAAAGAAAGATTGAAACCAAAGCTGCATTAGGACAGAAACAGCCCAATTTTGGTTTAAGGGGCCTTGCACAAGAATAAAAAGAGTAATCCCGTGTATGACCGATTTACATATGTGTGACCTCGGTGACGAGGGCTGGCTTCTGCAGCAGCAAAATCCACATTTTCTGAAAATGCAAGCAGTTTTCACACATTTGTCAACCCTGCGTGACCCTTTGAGAGAGGTCACTCAAATTGGCATGTTTAAAAAGGTTTTGCCACAAAGTATCCTTGGGCCAAGCTTGAAGAATGTGGCTTGAATAGTCTCCGAAAAAATGCCAACGTTAACTCATTCTACCCCAGACACACCACAGCAGGATAAGGATCGACCATGATAGTTCAACGGTGATGCCAGAATAGCTTGGCGCCTATGGGCGCCAAGCTATTCTGGCATCACCCTTGAACTATCATGGTCGATCTGTGTCCTGCGCTGCAATGCGGTCTTGAGAGGACAGGGGCAAAATTTAAGGATTTTGGTGTTGGGGTAGAATGAGTTAAAGTTTACCATGGACGACGGACGGACGACCAGTGGCCCAGAACATAAACTCACTTTTGCTTCGCACGCCAGCCAATAAAATGAAGATGATCATAGAATCACTTTACTTACCAGTTTGTAATTGGGAGCATTCCGCTGCCGTCCATGCACCCTCCTACCAGACGCACCCTCTGTGGCAGAGGCTGGGGGGCTATGATGCTGCAGCTGACTAATTTTGCCATGGGCCTTGGTCATGTGCCAGGAAGGGGCGTGCTTGTCCACTTCCATAGATCCCGATGGGTTTGGACATCCTGCTGCCATCCGGCGCTGGGTGTGTGCACAAAGTCCTGAGCCGGTGTGACCAACACGGTGTTGCTGCAAACATGTCCAATACAACCATGTAAACCAATTGACATTTTGAATCAGATTGATTGTACATTGCTTAACGTCCCGACAGCAACAAGGCTTTCTCAGGATGTGCCTGCACTGCGTGTGAAAAAAAAACACCTAAACAGAACATTGAATGTATGTCGCCAGCCGGTCAAATACGTTAAATAAACCTAACACATGGGGCCTAAATAAAGCTAAGACCATTTAGCAACACACATCCAATATCAAGAGCTACAGGCAGTGCAGACAGTAGGGAGAGTTTTAAAAAGGCAAATACAGGTGAATGGACAAAGGGTAGACAGAAACACATGCCCCAGAATAGAGAGAAAAACCCACCCTGTGGGGCTGACCAGGGTGACCCTGGGAACTAAAAACTGGTAATACAGTAAAAAGCGACACTTCAGTTGCACAATCCGAAATGCCTGTTTGTGGACGTTTGTTCTTCGAATCGCGAGGCAGTTTTGCGAACGAGGATTGAAATCTTTCACCATTTTTTTATATTTTTTAAAGTCAACTCGTACTGTGCATGCATGTGTCAAGTTACTTTTCGATCACTGACAATCACACATGTCAGAAAAAAAGAAACAAAGTTGCGTGGCAGATTGACCTTGTAATGGTGTTATTGAGCGAATTCCTTTCATTGAAGAAGAAAGCTTTTGTTAAAATCGTGGGGTTCTATTATCATTTACTACAAGACTCAACGGTCAGAGAGGAAGACACGGACCGAGCCACGGCCGAAGCAGACGCCTTATTTTTCTGGGCCAAACGGGTATCGGGGATTGGAGGCATCTCTCAGTTAAATAACTGCACTGAACAAGTACATTTGGGCGTGCTCTTAACTAAGAAATATTGCATAAAGTACCTCTGCAAACGTGAAGAATGGCCAGCGGGGGGGGGGGGGGGGGGGGGGGGGGCGAAAGACGTTTTAGGAAGGGCAAGGGAAACAACTCCGTTCATCGGTGTTGGGCTAACCAATCAGCGATCATCAAGTTGATATGAAAACACTCGCTTCCGTGTCAACACACAAGCCCAGGGCGTCGCAAAAACACAACATGAAGTAAATCTGGGGAAATGGGGGCATCCTATTTTGATATTTTTTTCTGACTTTTGAATGAAAGATAATGCAGAAAAAACCCTCAGAAAAAATGGGTGCCTGACTTGGTCACCCAGAATTTTACACACACCCATTTTGCATAAGGATGGTAAAGAAAGTCACCCATTTCAGTGGTTTCGTGCACACACACACACACACACACACACACACACACACACACACACACACACACACACACACACACACACACACACACGCGCGCGCGCGCGCGCGCGCGCGGCGTTTGACGCCAAATGTACGTTCTCTAGCAAGCTTTGCTTAGTAGCTAGACGTGACGTCATTTTTATCTTGTTACTTCTGTGACAGAATTTGGGTTCCGCCCGCCCAGCACATCGCGTGCATTCTACGGAACGCGCTCCGACCAGCCCTATTTCAAAGTCTACCGTATTTTCAATACGGTAGAGGAAAATGCTAAGTGCATGAAATAAATGTGTGCTAGAGCCCGTGTCGCGTCGGTGCCCTGACGATTTAACAAGCTTAACAAGTGTAAAAATTCACAGTTTTGGTGTGAAGAGGTGAAAGGTGCGCAGTAAAAAAAACGATTAACTCATTCAGCCCCCGACTAACCACGGCAAGACATGACTCGAGCCTTATAGTTCAACGGCAGTGCCAGAATAACTTGGCGCCTATAGGCGCCAAGCTTTTCTGGAACCACCCTTGAACTATCATGCTCGATCTGTCCCCAGAATTGTAATACAGTCCGTCAGAGGGCAACTTCAACATTTGAGGATTTCGGTCCTGGGGCAGAATGTGTTAATTCGCTCAGTTGTGCGTGTCGCCACCGTACAGTTGACAGCACCTTAGTGTGGCTGCACCTGTAAATCAGGGTTAATATTCTTTCATGGGATTTGGGGCAAGTTGTGTAACAGCGGCTTACGCGGCAGACGAATTTATGCCGGACAGCCAGTCACACTTTAAGTCAAAACAATTTATTTATTGCAGGATTTTTTTTTAAAAGTAGGTTTCATAAACATCTGTCTGCCGTCCGGTTTATACAGAGAAAAAAAAGGCTGTCTACATAAACTAGCCAACAAAGAAGTACCCAACGGAGAAAGAAACACGCTTAGAAAAGACGGGTACAACACAATTTATTAATATTTCGGGTAAATACCCTTTGTCAAAATAGACAAACAAACAAACATAGAGATTAGCCGCTACTTATCTTCATTTGGCAGAAGGAATGTGGCAACTGAAGGAGGTGACGTAAAATAAAAGAAAAGGAAGAACAAAAGTGTGGAAAAAGTAAAAATGACGTCAACGAAAAATCGTAAGAGAGAGACAGGAAAGAACCTGAACTTTCTCAGTCTCTCTCTCTCTCTCTCTCTCTCTCTCTCTCTCTCTGGCCTCATCTACACGCCTTTTCGTTCGCTCGCTCCTGCACGTGCTTGCACATACTCTTGTCTCTCGTGTTCAGGTTCTTTCCGAGTCTCTCTCTTACGATTTTTCGTTGACGTCATTTTTACTTTTTCCACACTTTTGTTCTTCCTTTTCTTTTATTTTACGTCACCTCCTTCAGTTGCCACATTCCTTCTGCCAAATGAAGATAAGTAGCGGCTAATCTCTATGTTTGTTTGTTTGTCTATTTTGACAAAGGGTATTTACCCGAAATATTAATAAATTGTGTTGTACCCGTCTTTTCTAAGCGTGTTTCTTTCTCCGTTGGGTACTTCTTTGCATATTACACGCTTGGCAGTCACCTTTTTGGTCTGGATTGTTTATTTTTTATAAACTAGCCAGCGCACAGAATGCTTTCCATTCGCGAGAATCCCATTTTAGCCGGCCATGGATATGTATGCACCAGGTACTGTTGTCCGTTCATCTGGACCCAGTTGCAGGAAACAAATTCCCAGAGGCAGGAATTTCCTCTCAACTCGAACTTTTGGCAGTAAACGCATTTGATTCGCGCTCGCAGCTTTTGGCCGGATGCGGCAGGTCTCAACTGAGTTAAGTTACATCGCAGCTTGGGGCCTCAGACCACCCATCAAGTAGGGTAACTGCCGATGAGGGAAAGGTGGCGGGTACGGCTAGAAAGGCGGCTGAAAGACTAGATACATTGGCAGTCCGGGGCTTGTGACCTGGGGCCAGGGAACGATGGGGCGGCCGTAATTCCCGTAGTATGACGAGAAGGCGTGAGGAACGGCCAGGGAAGGATGGGGCGGCCGTAATTCCCGTAGTATGACGAGAAGGCGTGAGGATCCACGGCTGCGGCGTCAGGTCGATGGGCCAGGAAACAATGGGGCGGCCGTACTTCCCGTAGTAGGACGAGAGGGCTTGGGGATCCACGGCTGCGGCGTCAGGTCGATGGTCGATGTAGGGAAGAAACGCTGGCACCAGTGGCGACATTTGAATGTGAGGTCTGTGTAGTACCGGTGACGCGAGATGTCTTGCCAACGGGAGGCTGGCTGTTGAGGTTATTGGGGGCGGGGACACATTGGCGAGAGACAGCAGCCCTGTCGCCGTTATTGCTGCTCGCCAACACTGAAGTCTCCCACCGGCTGGCACTTGTAGACTTTGCAAGAGAAACTCTCCCATCTGAACACCATTCAATCTGCCATCAGTGCAATCCTTATACACTAACAAAGTGACAGCATTGAATGTTGCTGCATCTGTATGTCATGACCCATTATGTGTAGCGCGGCGTTGTGGCGTTCACTATGCTGTTTATGTTTTGGGTCATGCATATCTGATGCCATGAAAAACAGACTAGATATGGTCAGAATGCCTCCAAAATTGGCATGTACATCAAGTAAATGTTGCATTTGAGGCACAGTACATTACAAGTTTTTTTTTTCATATTTGTTCATTACCCACCCCCTTACTTTTTCAGTTTTTCCACGTTTACATACACATGCAATACAGTTAAACTGACTCCCGGTGGGCTGAACAACTGAACAAGGTTACCATAACACTGACATTAATTTTTTTTTAAAATGAGCTTTCAGACCCACGGCCATTTCCTTGTGTATCTCAGGGCAGCAAAAAAGACAACACTCAGGCATCCTCATTGACCCTGTTGTCTGGTGACAGCAAGCTGGAAGAGGCCTGTAACCAGTTGTCATGCCCTATATGCTGCTTGCAATCTTTTCTTCAGGCAAAAGGAGTCATAAAACAGCTGTGCAATTTAACATTAAGTCTACTGAGTTCATTAAATAAAATATAGAACACACTTGTAAGAGTCTCAAAACACCTGAACTCATATATTGAAAATGCAGCAAGCTTGTGTGTACCAAACCTATGAACACTCCTGTAAAAGCCTCTACCGGTGGCCGCAGCTGCTGCTCCCATAACAACGCACTCAAATGAGTTTTACAAAGTGTAAAAGTGCTTGTGTTCGGCTCAGAATAGACACCAGAGACACTCCTCTTGACAGTTACAGCAGAATGACACCTCAGATGCAGCCTACGTTGTATACAAATGTAGCTGGATCTTGCAAACTAACTTCTGCATGTTACATTCTTTTGACGGCTGATTTCTCTCTGAGGTCAGCTGTCTGATAAATAAACCTGCTGACACCGTTTCATTGTAGTTTTGATCTTAACCTTTGACCCCCCCCCCTCACCCCCTCCCATCCCCCTTCCACCCCACCCCCACAACTTCAATAACTGAATGAGTGCTTTTTTCATGCATTTAGCAAACTGAACACCCCAAACCCGACCCCTTTCAAGGTCAAGGTCATAGGTCACAGCTCAAGGTTGAAGGTCAGACTTATGACTACCTGTAAAGGCCCCGCTACACATGCCCGGTTTTGAGGCCGATTCCCGATCAGTTTCGAATCGGTAGGTGATCGGGCCGGACTAAAAAAAAAACGTGTGCACTGCCACACATTTCCCGACTTGTTTAGCCGACCGGTTTGAACCGAAGATCAAAGTCGTACATGTTCTGCAAAATGGCTGCTAGTTTTGACAGTGATGATGATGTGCTTGCATTATCAGCAGTTTTGCATCATATTCGGGAAGAGGCGTGCGAAACATCAGCAACGGCGGTGGTACTGATCACAACAGGCGTGTTCCGCCATTTGCAAACTGAAACGACATGCTTTGCGAGACGCGCTCTGATTGGTTGAAGCTTACAACCGGGGCCGATTCGAAAAATATAGAGCAGGTTCTAGACACCCGATTCCCAGCCGATTGGGACCGGATCGCATAATTGACGTCATCCGATCGCAATCGGATTGGAATCGGCTTCAAAATCGGGGCACAACCGACACGTGTGGCGGGGCCTTAAGACAAAATAAATGAACAAACACACTAAACATGGCCCACAGTGCAGGTAAACAGGGTGTTGCAACAAAACGCAAATAAAACTGCAAGCGAAGCGATGTTTGGTGCAAAATTTCAATTTTTTCTTGATTTTCTCAGTTTTCCAACCGCAAAAGTACAAACTCAATGATATAGTTACATTAAACCAGCTTCTGGTCTATGTCACATCGGGCATGTGGTGCCTCTGACAGGTCAAAGCACACAGTCGCCTCCCCTGCAGTTCCATCTCAGTGTTAAAATGCCTTAGCCTTAGTCTGTCTCAGTCATCTCCTAATTTTTCAATCCCCTAAACAACACTACCGCCCACTTGCTGCACATTTGCCATGCACAAAATCCCCCCAAAATACGGACATCACCCGTCTCATTTCCTGGCAATCATCACGATTCTGTACCAACCCTACAACCAAGCGCAGCCAAAACTGGTACTCACCTCAAATCACCATCCACTTGACAATTCAAACTAGGCCAAAAATAATCCGCTCGTTAAGCCACAGCTGGTATGAATCAAAGCACCAAACATGTCCCTTATCATCTATCAAGAGATTTTAAGCAAATTCCAGCATACTGTCTCTGTACAAAATGCTCAAAAAGGCAGGGCGTGTTGGTTAAGTACTCTTGTAAAGAGTCCATACCAAACAGCCAGAGCCTTTTCAGTGTCAGTTTCGTTATTAACGACATTAAATCGTGCTTGATCAAGGTCTGATACAAAAGCAGACTGATTAAACTGTTTTAAATGAGCGATACGTTATAGTTGTGTGCCCGTTCTTACGATGCACTGGCAGCTTTGTTGACCATGAACACAGTAGGAAAGTGGTCAGGAACACTAACATTGAATACACTAAGGGGATGGTTGGTGTAAATGTGATCAATGAGTGTTACGGTTGTTTGTTTGTTTTTTTTTTTTTTTTTTTTTTTTTTTTTTTTTTTTTTTTTTTTTTATCCTAGTAGGGGCCGAAACTAACTGTTCTAAGCCTGTTTGTGTGGTGATGCAATCCCATGTGGTATGGGGCTTCAACATATCTATGTTAAAATCGCCTAGTAGCAACGCGTCACAGTTAGGTAAGCCAACTTTTTCTACTGCATGCAAAAAATCATCGTACCATTCAAACTTGGCTGATGGGTTACGATAACAAAAGCCGATGAAGACGGGTTTAGTTTTTGGAGCCCTAAATTCCAACCAAATGCACTCAACTTCCGGAGTTTTTATGTCCTCACGCCTTTTTAATAAATGTTGGATTGTTGGATTGAGTTATGGATGTAAACGGCAAGCCCAGTTTGACCAAGTACACGAGGATCACGTCGAGTGATGCTAAAGTTAGGTATGTGAATGGCTTCATCGCTTATGTCAGAGTTAAGTCGCGTCTCACTAAGACCAAACAGGTGGAATGGTTCAGACGAGTTTAGAAAACATTCAAATCGGCCACCTTGTTAAAAAGATGGTAGATGTTCAAGTGACCAGTTTGAAGGCTTCCGTGTGTCTGAGCATTATGGATCATTCTGAATTCTATTCTCACAATTGAAGTGCAACACAACACAAAAATATAAACAGAGAGAATAAGAATAAAAGTGTCAACGCAGTAAAACGCGGCTAAAGTTATAGCACCTCGTATCAAACGTCACAAACGGTGTCAAACACAGCGTTATCAAATGAAGATCGCTTTTGATTAATAGTGTATCCACGTATGAATGCGGCCACGCAGGCTGTCTAAATAGTGACTGTGGTGTAGCACACGTATCAGATGTCACACGTGAAAAGAGTGTTCTGGTCAGCGGCACACTAGGCAGCGAAAAACTATAGGCCCTGAAATGTGTTGATAATTCAATTCAATTCAAATAACTTTATTTATCCCTTGAAGGGCAATTACATTTGTGTGGACGGGAGGGGGGGAGGGGGGGGGGAGGGAACAATCAAATAAGTCATTCAAAAACATTAATATCAGGACATTCTGATATCTCATTTGTACCGGATATTAATATACTAAATCTGTAATACTTATAATGCTAATATCAAGACATATTAAAACTCTAAACTAATACAATTACTAAAACATTTAAAACTTAAAGAGCATTATTAACGACATTATCAGCGAACACATTAATGTCTTACTTTCCACTTACACCCTCTACAACTGTCCATCCAGGCCAGCGATACCCACGCGATGAAACAGCTGTTCACACACACACACACACACACACACACACACACACACACACACACACACACACACACACACACACACACACACACCACACACACACACACACACACACACACACACACACACACACACTTACCAGCTGGCACACCGTCAGTGGGTGTGGATCTGAATGCTATCACACGATTTCCTCACGAATAATCCAAAGATATGGATGAGCGGCCGTAATTGTTAACCGTTACACGGACAACACCTTGAATTTTCCGCTGCTGGCACAATGTAGACTGATTCCCACAACGAAGTAAACGGTTAATTGTTTACCGCTACAGCGAAAAACACCTTGTATTCTCCATTGTAGCCGCAGCAAACAACACACTGCTGGCACAATGCGGTAATTTTCGATCCACGAAGTATATAGTTATTTGATTCTGTTTACCGGCTTGTATTTTCCGATGTAGCGGTAACAACAACTGTCCCAATTAAAAAAAAAAATAAATAAATAAATAAATAAATAAATAAATAAAATAAAAATAAAAAAACGAACTCCACGAAGTTGTGAACTATAGCGGCAACACACTGTTGATCAACAAAGAATGCAGACAGGCCCAACGAGATCACATAGTGTACTCACAGGTGGGCACAGGAGATAACGCACACTCCAACACACTTTTTAGTGAGTAGGGAATAACGAACGACTGCACAGCCTAGTACGCACGCACACCGTTCACAAACTGCGCCCACTGGGCGCCACTGATAATGGACGCTGGGTAGCTCGGGTAGTACGGGACATACGTTCCATTTCCTGATTGCTGGTAAACGGAAGATGGGTGATTAGTCCATTGAGCATCGCTAGGGAGAGGGTGGTACTGCCACGGTGTCACAGGCGGATACATCAGTTGCTGTTGCTGCAGCCAGTCGGGGGCAACAACTGATGTATCTTGATGCTCCTGAATGGGCTGTAGTTGTAGGTGCTGCTCTTGTAGATCCTGTTGTTGCTGTTGCGGAGGTTGACGCTGTTCCTGTTGTCGTTGCCGCTGCTGTAGTTCATTTTGCTCCTGTTGTGGGCATCGCTGTTTTGGCTGCTGTTGCTGATGGTGCTTCTGATCAGCGGATGACAAGCCCACCGGTGCCCGCCCCGCAGCAATGTCTGAGTAAAGCTGCTTAGCGGTTGTTAGATTAGGAGATGTAGCGACCCGTTGAGAGGTTGTTCGGTGGTCATCTTCCCCGCCATATTTGATGTTACCGGCCAGCCTCCGCGTGCCCACATGGGACCCGAGGGTCAAGCCGGCCTTTGTTGTCCACTCGGAACAACGCCTTGCGAGGTAGACCATTTGACGTGTGAAAGATGCCGGTGTTGTCAATAAAGGAAGCGCCCAACTTCTTCGCCACGTGGCACAGGTTGGCGTTGGACGAGAAAATACGCTGATTTAAACGCGAATTTCTTCCCTGCCCAGCAGGCAAGATGGAAGAGGCCTGGACTCGTGCTTTGGGGAACGCCGTTTTGCAGGCTGTAACCAGCTTCTCCCACTGCTGGCTGATCTCCCGCTGCGGCTTGCAGTCGTTCACCCCCACGTGGAAGGTGACCAGCTGGACGCGGGGTGACGGCTTCATGCACCAGTCTGTCAGGTGGGAGGTTTGCAGGCCCGACACAGAAATGATCTGCACCCTCTCACCCTGGCACATTGTCATTTTCTCTCCCTTCACGTTACGCAGGACAGAGCATCCTATAACGAGGGTTGTGGTTGTAACGCACGCAGACTAGCCCACAGTCGCACGTACAGACTCTCACGCAACAGACGCATACGCCGCCACTGACTTAGACGGGCGCATTCATGCGGTAAAACTCAACACACGGGCTCCCTTTCTAAAGTAACCTTTATACAATATTAAAGAAAAGAAACGCTTAAATGATTATCAAACTATACACACTTCCCCACCACCAGCATCCACATCACATACACATCAGACACTATCTCGGCCGGGCCAGGTATTAGTTCTCACAGACTCCAACCTGTTTGGTGTTTTCGCCTGGTTACTGTCAAGTCCTTCTCACGTCTAGGCGTGCAAGTCCTTTCACGTACGCTTCTCGAGTCGTATCGTGGCCGTCCTTGTTTCTCGTACTGTAGCGCAGTTCTCGCCGTGACTCGGGTGTCTTGGTCCCGATCGCTCACTCCCTGCGTGAAGAATTGGAGATATGACCTCGCGTTAGGTCCTGGTGACTGACGTCTCGACGTCCGTCTCTCTTTCTCGACGACAAGCACTCTGAACAATAAGGACTCAAAACGTAACACTTGCTAAACACACAACATCTTGGATGACATGAGAAACACTACGTAACCTGGCCGATACAAATAATTCACACGTTCATTCACACACACACGTGCTTCACAACCCGAACTACTTTCGTAACACCCCCATAACTCTACCACTACCTTGAAACAGACTATAACCTAACACTCTCGCTATACACTATTCTCTACCCTGGAAAAGACTATGCTTAACCAACCACGTACTATCTTCATAGCGGCTTAGACATACACACCTCGCATTCCCTAGTTATCCATCTCGGTACATAACTCGCATTCCTTTAGTTATCCATCTCGGTAAATAACTGTATACCAAAACATCAGTTATCTCACTGAATTCCAAACCAACATAACTGAACCAAACCAGACAACGCTATACAACTGAATTAACTCCTACTAATGCATACTATCCTTAATGCAAGTAACCATCAATAATACATATATAGAAACATACCTGAATTCTAGGTTTCAGAGTCTTGGAATACGGGCTAGGTATCTCAAACTCATCTGTTTCCTCCAACAAGAAAGCCCGTACTAACGTATTACTGCTCTGACAGACTAAACTTCTGCCTACAACTCACTAAACTCCCCTTATTAACCGTGTCTTAAAGGTTTCACGTGGACAACGGGCCTCACGGACTATCGGCACAAAACAAACCGTTAACAAAAACCGTACCGTATTTATCCTAATGTGTGAACACTATGCAAGAGCATAGAGTTTCATCAAAATTCCCCCTTCCTCGGGAAAAAAAGAAACGACTGAGTTTCTTTTTAAGACTACTCGACGCAATATACTATCCTAAACAGGAAGGGATCAACTGTCTATTACACGCCACCAGGGCCACCATGGAAAACGCGGATCGGCAGCCTCGTCCTTCCGTCCGGTTCCCGGGTCCCCGTCGGCACCCTCTAGCGCGGCCTGCGGGCAGAACTCGAACTCGTCCCCCACAAGTGAATAGAACGGCACGGTTGCCCCAGCCGCGAAACACGCTAGTGCAGGCCTCGACCCATCACGGTATTTCTTCAGCATGTTAGCGTGGTAGATCTTCTCCTTTCCCCGCACAGAAATGAGATAGTCATGACCATACTCGCGAACAACTTGGTACGGCCCCTGCCATTGAGGCACGAGCGCCTGCATGGTTGCGGGCGAGAAGAGCAAGACTTGCTCCCCTGGAGTAAACCGCCTCATCTTGGAGCCCTTGTCCCGGTAGTGCCTCTGCACCTTCCGGGCCGCATCCACATTGTTGTGGGCTATCTCACAAGATTCCCTGACAATGTTTTTCAGGTCCAGCAGATGCTGAAAGATGGTTTTGCTCTCCCCCGCGTCTTTATCCCCAGACTACGCGTCCGCAAGTAAGTCGATCGGCCCTCGTGCACGTCGACCAAAGAGCAACTCAAACGGGGAAAACCCCGTGCTCTCGTTCGAAAGCTCCCGATAAACGAACAACAACGCTGGGAGGTAACGGTGCCAGAACCGTGGCCGTGTCTGCACCACTTTCTTTAGCGATTGCTTCAGCGTGCCGTGAAATCGCTCCACCAGCCCATTAGATTGGGCGTGGTATGGTGAGGTCAAAACTCGTTTGATCCCCAGCATACGGTGGAATTCGCCCATCATATCGGACGTGAACTGGCCCCCCCCCCCCCCCCCCCCCTGTCACTCAGAACTGACTTCGGGAAGCCCAATCGAGCAAAGATTGAGAACATGGCTTCCGCCACCGACACTGTATCAATCTTCTGCAGCGGAATCGCCTCCGGGTACCGTGTCGCCACATCGATCAGAGTAAAGATGTAGCGATGGTTACCCTCCGATGGGGGCGACAACGGCCCCACAATGTCCACCGCCACGCGATCGAAAGGGACCTCAATGCGCGGCATCAACTGAAGTGGCACATTCGGAACCCGGCCCTTCGGGGTTGTCCTCTGACAAATGTCGCAGAAGCGACAATATTGTGCGACGTCAGTCGACACCCCTGGCCACGAAAATCGGAGACGAACCCGCCCCAGCGTTCGTTTAACGCCGAAGTGACCCGCCAACAACCCGTCATGGGCCTCCAACAACACTGTGTCGCGCAGCGTAGAAGGCACCGCGACCTGCACGGCTGTCGGAACCGTGCTCGGCGCGCCCTCCCTCCAAAAATGACGGCGTAACAAGCCGTTCGTAACCACAAATCGATAAGCGTTCACTCCACTCTCCCTAATCGTACCCCCGGCGGCTTTTCCGAACCAGTCCTTCAACGACTCATCTGCCCTCTGTAACTCACCAAGCTCGGCAGGCGAGATAGCGTTAAGAGGCGAACTAGCCACACATGGCAATGCCGCCTTTCCCTCGCCCTCGCGCCTGACTTGAGCTCTCGTCGCGACGGATGCGATCGCCTCGTGAGTGACATGAGTCCGCCGAATCGCTCCGAACATACCAACGACTGGCTCGACATCTTTCATGTTACCGAGGATTAAATCGACTACGGGCTCGTCGATCACACAAGAAATCAGATCTCCTGAGAAAAACTCCGTGTCAACCTCTTTCTTCGCCAAAGGAAAAACTTCGACCTTTCCTCCGAACGAAATTACCCTCTGCGTCTCCCCTGTGTACTGATCCTCCCTAACTAGGCTACGTCTGACCCCTGCGGTCGTGGCACTTGAGTCGCGCAGAACAGAAACGAGGATACCGTTTACCACCCCCTTCACTACCGGCAAGTAACCTCCGCCACCAGCCGAGCACACAATGCCAAGCTGAGGCTCCTCCACGACAGGCACTGCAACATTGGCCGTGTGAGTGAGCTGCACAGCCCCATCCCCCCCGACCAGTGACGCCAGGACACTGATGAGCAAGATGACCGTGCTCCTATTAACCAACATACTGCGCGCCTGCACTATTGTTAGGACAGTTCCGACTGAAGTACCCGTACCCACGACACGCAAAACACTGAGTGTCCGAATTGGCCATACGACCACGCCCATACCCACGACCAGATGCTTCTCCTCGTGCGTACGGATCGCGCCCGACACTGCCGTTACCTCTATCACCGCGTCGAAAACGCAAAGTACCTCTTCCGTTAACCAGCTGGGCTCCACGTAAGGTATTGACGCCCCGGTAACCCCCAGTCGTGTTAGCAGCGACCAACCCGACCGGCGGTGACTCGGTCCTACGCGTGAGGTTTTTCGTCGGATGCGCCAGCCGAAAAGCCTCCACGTTCTGTACTAACTCGTCTGTAGTCTTGAGGGTACGCTCCCTCAAGAATACCGCCTGATCCTTGGAAACGCTACCAAAGAACTGTTCCGCCAACATGAGATCGAACTTGGACAGCTCGACCCAACGCACGAGCAAATGGGACAATCGCTTGCCAAACGACACAAACGGTTCTCCTGTCTCTGGCCGACAAGCTCTCAAGTGTTCTCTGAAACCCTCCGCACTACACTGGAACTTCTGTAAGAGACACTCCTTCAACGTCTCGTAATCTACGTTCCCCGAAACGATCAAGCTATGGAAAAGACTCAAGGCCTGACCTTCTAGCACAGACGAAAGCAAAACGGGCCAGTTGGCAGAAGGCCAACTCAACGCCTGCGCGTGAGCCTCAAAACGACACAGAAAAGCGTCAATAGAGTCCACAGACTCCTTAAACATTGGCAGTCTAGGAAAATTATGTATGCCCCGGCCAACCGAATCACTATCTGGAGCTGCTCTAGACCCCGCATCCCGAGCTAACTGTAGTTGTACCTCCCTATCTCTCTCCTTTTCCTCCCTATCCTTCTCTTCTTTCTCTCTCTGGTACTCTAGCTCTTTCTCTCTTAACGCATGGTCCCTCTTGTCCTTCTCTCTCTCTGAACTTCTAACTCTTTTTCCTTTAAGACTCTTTCTTTCTCTTCTCTCTGAGCTTCTAACTCCTTCTCCTTTAAGACTCTTTCTTTCTCTTCTCTCTCCCTCTGAGCTTCTCTTTCTCTCGCCCTATCCTCCCTATCCTTACACTTCTCAACGTACTCAAAGTTTCTCATCTTTAAGCCCTAACCTCTCACCTTGCTTAATATAAGCCTCTACCGGGTCTGACACCATATTTATTACAACAACTTCCCCCAAAACTTGAAACGTAAAAATACAAATCAATGGCAAAAATATCAACCTACGCAGAAGAACAGTGACCTACTCTGACGTCCAGATGGAACGAAAAATAAGAACGATAGAAAGAAGAGCAAGGAAAAAGAATACTACCTATACAAAAGGAAGAAACAAGAACTAGCTCCTCGTAAGATCCAGAAAACTACAGAAACAACGGATCTTACCCCCTAGAATCGGAGAGGGGAATCTAACGCATCAACATGCACATAGCAACAAACCCCTACTCTAAAATATGTACCGCTAAAACAGGGTCACCACTGTAACGCACGCAGACTAGCCCACAGTCGTACGTACAGACTCTCACGCAACAAACGCATACACCGCCACTGACTCAGACGGGCGCATTCATGCGGTAAAACTCAACACACGGGCTCCCTTTCTAAAGTAACCTTTATACAATATAAAAGAAAAGAAACGCTTAAATGATTATCAAACTATACACACTTCCCCACCACCAGCATCCACATCACATACACATCACACACTATCTCGGCCAGGCCAGGTATTAGTTCTCACAGACTCCAACCTGTTTGGTGTTCTCGCCTGATTACTGTCAAGTCCTTCTCACGTCTAGGAGTGCAAGTCCTTTCACGTACGCTCCTCGAGTCGTATCGTGGCCGTCCTTGGTTCTCGTACTGTAGCGCAGTTCTCGCTGTGACTCGGGTGTCTTGGTCCCGATCTTTTCAGAAAATAATTAAAACAGTAAAAAATAACCTTGACTTCTAGAGAAAGTCAGACAGTGCCGGTGACGTAAAGAAGCAACTCCGTCACTACGCAGACATATGACGTAATTCTCTCTCTCTCTCTCTCTCTCTCTCTCTCTCTCTCTCTCTCTCTCTCTCTCTTATGCGCGCATCTCCAATAGGCATAGATCCTCATGTGCCCAGATGGCGCATGAACATCTATGCCTCTTGATGATGTTTGAAGCGCGCACATTAACTCACGCATACGCATACACGTACACACATTGACGCGCTTTCAGAAGATCATGCAGGTGTACTTAGTATAGCATGTAGATAAAGTCAACCTGATTTCACACAAATTATAGCAAGACTGAAATTGTACCGTGAAATTCGTTTTGTCACCAATTTCGCAAGTCTTGAATCGAAAGCGAAACTCATATCACGTTAAATATAAAATTACGTAAAAACTATTTAAAAAAATACGTCATGACAAATGACGTTTGACAAACCAATGACACATATGAGCGCATATCCAAGAGGCATAGATCCTCAAGTGTCCGGAGGGTGCATGAACATATTTGCCTCTTGATGATGTTTGCAGCGCGCGCATGCACGCACGCACACGCATACACACACATCGACGCGCTTTCAGAAGAAAATGTAGGTGTACTTAGAAATTCTAGTTTTGTCATCATTTTCCCAAGTCATGAAGCGAAAGCGAATCTCATATCACGTTAAATATAAAATTGCGTTAAAAAAGTTATTAAAAAAAAAAAAGTCATGACAAATGACGTTTGACAAACCAATGACGCGTATGCACTGTGCGCGCCCTTTCTAGAGTTCATATTGACCCATTGGCACGTCTGCAAGGCTTTTTCAAAAGGATATATTTCAACATCAGAATCAAGTCAAAGACAAAAGATACGGACCCTTGACAGCGAAGACAGCTCTCATGTAGAAGGAACTTTGTGGGTTATGGTTCATTCCATCGTGTTTAGTGTTTGAATTCTTTTCTGAAAAGAATTAATTTTTGCTAAAAGTGAAAAGTGTACAAAGCTGGCTAACGAACTCATCCAATGTCTTTCTCCAAACTAGCTATTTGCAAAAGTTCAAGTAAATATGACAAAAATTACGGACTCTAATCTGGGTCAACCGACTTCCTATAAACGGTTGTATATGTCTTCAATGATACATTCAATTACAAAATGCTCGGAGTCTCTCTTAGCCACCCCTTTTAAGAAAGTATTTCGCCAAGTTTCAAGCTTGTGTGTACAGAAATATTGGAGATTCTCTTTTTTACATACATACGCACATAAATACATACATACATATACATACATACATACATACATACATACATACATACATACATACATACATACATACATACATACACGCATACATACATACGTACATACATACATATGCACATACGGTGCTTCGCGCAAAATTGTAGCGTTCAGCAGCGAAGTTAGCGTAACTAGACATGACGTAATTTTTATCGTGTGACTTCAATTGTTAGAGGTTTAGGCCTGCCCGCCTTTGACATCATGGACATGCTATTAAATTCACCCCACCGCGACCCGTCCTAAAATGTCCTTTCTATATATAATAATGGGTAGACCATCGAAGCCGATGATGTCGTCATTGTGCATGACTTCTATTTGTGGGTGCGGGTGTGGTGGCCAAGCCAATCCCGGAGCCACACCTGCGAGGGCAATGGGGGCACTGGAATGTAGCTGTAGGGAGAGTCGACGCGGTCTTTCTGCGAGCTCTGGCACTGGTGATCCGTTCGCGCCGATTTTGTTCAAAGAGCGTGCAGGCTTTCCTGGTGGCGGCACGCCAGCCAGATCTGTCTTGTGCTTGTGCTTCAAGTCCCGGGAAGACGCAGTGCTTGAGGCTGTCTTTTATGCAGTCTTTGAAGCGTTTCTTTGGCCGTCCTTGCTTCATGTGGCCTTTTGAGAGTGCACCATACAGGAGTTGGCGTGGCATACGAGAATCATCCATGCGTATGACATGACCTGTCCAGCGAAGTTGTGTCTTTAAGATCAAGGCTTCAACACTCACTAAGCCAGCATGGTCCAGGACTTCCAGGTTTGTCACCTTGTCTTGCCATTTGATGCCCATGAGTGAGCGCAAAGATCTCATGTGGAAACGTTCAATCTGCTTGAGGTGCTTTCTGTACAGCGTCCATGACTCACAGCCGTAGAGGAGGCTGGGGAGGATTACTGCCTTGTAGACTTTGATCTTGGTGGAGAGCTTGACGTTGTTGTTATTCAACACACGAGTGCGCAGACGACCCAGGGCTTGGCTGGCTTTGCTGATGCGAGCTGCGATTTCCTTGTCGATAGTACCGTCAGAAGAGATGATACTCCCCTGGTACCTGAACTGGTCGACAGGCTTCAGCTCGGTGCCTTCGGACATATACACTTTGGGTGGGTTGGGGGGGGGGGGGGGCTGGTTGGTGCAGGACCTCGGTCTTGTTGAGATACTGAGAAGGGACTTAAAAAACTGAAACTCGTACTCACTGTTAAATCGCATTACTATGACAGTATGTAGACAGTGCAGCTCGTAAAGCGCTTTCCCAAAGTCAAACTGAAATTGACAAGCTGCCAGCAAGAGCGATGTTTGCGCATGACCGTGAACTCTTGCAACGTGTATTTAGGTTTGATCAACTTGACTACTTTTATAGGTCGATTGACATCGGAGCGCACAACCCCTTTCAGTCAGTACTGTATTTACGCAGGTGTGGAACCGGAGAGTGTGGAAATCCAAGCGATGTTCCTCACATGGAGGAATCCTCTGGGTTACTACGTCTGCATGTAACGCTTAGTGTCAGCCTTCGTAAATGACGCATTTAAAAGCCATTAAATGTCAGTCTACAAGTTACAATGGGGCGGAAGTTGGATTTTAACCCATATCATACTGAGGCTAAAAGCTTCAAATTTGTACACTGCCATGTGCAAGCTACATTATAGTACTTACAGATACGGATACAGGCCAATGGCTTTTGTTCAAGGGTAGTGCCAGAATAGCTTGGCGCCTTCTACCCTTGAACTATTTTAGTCAAACTTATTTTCACACTGGTGTATTCCGAATGATAAAGGTTAAGGTATCTGCAAGAGGCATACATCCTCATGAGCCACCGCGACTTCATGAAGATCTATGCCTCTTACATCCGGATGACGCGGTTAACTGGTCGTGATCCGACAGTGAAAAGTGTCATGGACATTGTCACAGACCTCGTCATTAAGAGTGATAAACAAGTCCCGTTTTGGATAAGAGTGCAATATCTGGGCTCGTGTGAGTTGCACTAACACGTTTTATTGTCTCTTTTTCTGTTCCCGTTTCGGGACAAGGCGAACAAGAAAGGACTTAAAGGCCCACTCCACCGTAACTGTTCAAAGATACACTTCTGTAACAGATGGTTACGAAACGCTACACACGGGTCTAGTTATGGTTCATTTAGATACGGGACAATCCAGTTCAGCACACGTCGTCTTAACATCAAGCCGTAATTTGACGACTCCACTCTGTACTATAAATACAACGCTTACAGTACGAGAAGGATAACAATATATTGACATGTTAACGGTTGCGCAGAATAAATAAGTGTCTATTTTGCTGCGTGTTCCATCTGCTGTTAAAGTTCATCATGTGTGTCGACAAGGTATAATAAACACAAATGGTGCCGAAATGTGTTTTCAAATTTACACGTAATGGTACTTTAAGGAGGGCTTTGGCGGGATTATTTCTCCGACACGTGAGGTGAATTAGAATAAGGGCTATGGACGGGAGATTGGGAAGGGGCGGGGGTGGGGGGGAGTGAAGAGTTTAACGAACATGCAACTAAGGTCATCTTACGGCAGGTAGGGTCAAACTAAATGGGGAGTTTTAGAGGTGGTTGGGAGATGGGTGGCGGTGGGGGTGTTCGTTGCAAATTAACCCCTTCACTGCCGAGAAAGAAGTGAACACGCTCCAACTGCAAGAGACATAGATCCTCATGAGCCCCCTCGACTGTGGGGGCTCATGAGGATCTATGCCACTTGCTGAGACCAATTTGTATCCATGTCTCTTGGAAGGCGTTGGCTTTTGGAAACTGAATGAACCAAGATTTCAGAAACAAAAATTTACGTACAGTGGCAGGGAAGTTGTAAATTAATGTCCCGACAGCAGTACAACTTTCTCTGGACGTCCTTGCTTGTCTTGTGAAGAACCGTTATAAAATAGTGAATGCATGCCGCCAACCGGTCTCGTATGCAAAATAAACTTGACGTGTTATGAATGGGGTGTGGGGTTGGAATATAGGTGTAACAACAAAAGCAAAATAATAATAATAATAATAATTTGGGTTCAAGCGCAACGCTCACCCCCCCCCCCCCAAAAAAAAAAAAAAAAATAAAATAAAAATAAAAAAATAATAATAATAAAAATAAATTAAAAACAAAAAAATAATAAATAATAAATAAATAATAAATAAATAAATAAAATTTAAAAATAAAATAAATAAATAAAAATAAAATAAATAATATTAATAAATAAATAAATAAAATAAATAAATAAAATAAATAAATAAAATTTAAAAAATATATTAAAAAAATAAATAGAAACCCCACAACAACAACAACAACAACAACAAAAAAACCAAACACAAACAAACAACAAAAAATAAAATAACAGCAAACATACACACACATACACAAACAAACAAACAAAACACACACACACACACACACACACACACACACACACACACACACACAAACAAAAAACACAAACAAAAAGCTGGAAGTGGAACTCTCTTAGCCAGCACCGACGAAGAGAGATGCATCGACGGCAGCTAAAGGGATATATAGTGCCTACCACAACGCTCAGACAGACAGGCACTGCCCCGGCTCCACTTGTGCAGTCATTTCCCGGGTGTTGTTTAGCAGGTCTTTAGCAGAGGATGTAAAAACGCACCCCTATTGAGCTCGAGAAGTACCGGCCGGCCTGTTAACACATTTCATCCCGATACACTACTGCTGAAAATTAATTTGACCGATAGTTCAAGGGTGGCGCCAGAATAGCTTGGCGCCTGAGGCGCCAAGCTAATCTGGCACCACCCTTGGACAAAAATGGTTGACCTGTCTCCTAATCTGTAATGTAGCCTTCATAGGACAAGAAGCAAATTATAAAAACAAAATTTAAAAAAAAAGAAAGAAAAAAAAAAGAATCAGCCTCTGAATGTAATGTGTTAACACATACGAGACGTGCTGCATTCAGATGCGCGGCTTTAACCCGTTCCCTGCCATTGCAAGTACATTGCGTTTCTAAAATCTTCAGGTTCTTTCAGTAACGACCCCGACACAACCCGTCAAGGAACAGGGATATACACTGGTCTTGGCAAGAAACATAGTCCCTCGGCATGAGCCCCCGCGAGGCTCTATGTCTCTTGCAGTCGGGTTCTGCTACATTTTTCTCAGCAGTGAAGGGGTTAAGCCGCGTATCCGAATGTAGCACGTCTCGAATGAACAACCAACAGTCGAATGTCGGGTACAGGCTTTCAGCCAGACTATGCTTCCAGCCGACTGCCAGCCACCGGCAAATAATAACGCGCCGGCCTAGGTTGTTTGGTTGGCTGAGATCGCGGTTCGCCATGTCCACGGCACCTGGGTGGACGGCTTGTGACTAAGCTTGCTCATGCAACTGGCCCCTGATGTGCGGGTTATGGGGGAGCGGGGACAGCTATTGCCTATGGAGTATGCAACCGGCCCACTGATCAGTGGAGGCGCAATGCAACTGTGCCACTTTGATTTCAAGTAACAGGTTGGTTAGTTCGGGTTTAACGTCCACAGCACCGAGGTGATCATGGACGGCCCTGACGGGCGGGTTATGGGGGACAGGGAAATCTATTGCCTATGGAGTACGACCTGAACACTGATCAACTCAGGCGCACTCCAGTGCCAATTTGATTTAGCAGGACCTTTCAACGGACATGCTATTGAACAAATCCGTTTTTTCCCCCTGGATTGTGAGTCCAGCTACCGGGGCAGGGACGGGATTCGAACCCACGACCCGGCGATTCCCTTCGCTCTCCTGCTCCGACGTTTAACCGCCTGAGCTATTTCGGACTCTGATTTAACAGGGCTAGTCTAGCGCGCTCTTTATATTATCAAAGTCATGCCGGTTCAGTGCCGAGACAAGCTGAACGCCATCCAACTGAAAGAGGTCTAGATCCTCATGAGCCCCGGCATTTGCGGGGGCTCTTTAGGATCTATGCTTCTTGCTGACACCACTTTGAATCCGTCTTCCTGCCCAGCGGGACAGCTAGGGTTGTTTGGTGTTGAATTAACTCATTCAGCCCGACGGCCGCAGTATTTTCCCAATTTTGGAGGCGTCATCTAACGACTATGCACCAGTTGCAGGAGATGGATCGACCATGATAATTCAAAGGCAGTGCCAGATTAGCTTGGCGCCGATAGGCGCCAAGCTAATCTGGCCGCTCACTACCCTTGAATTATTATGGTCGACCCATCTCCTGCTGTAGTGCGTCAGGGCTGAATGGGTTAATGAAGCCGGGATTGCAGGAGCACAGCCTGCGTCAGCTGGCACTGAAAGGGTTAAAGCCCGGAAAGTCCAACCGAACCCCACTTGTGGCAGATATCTTCTGCAGACCACAGGAAAAGAGACCAGTACATGGGCAGTGCAAATATGCTGGGCGCTTTGAAGGCGTGCAAACAATAAGGCACCCCCGTTCAATTGCTACTATCACGCCATCTTCGTGTGTGTGTGTGTGTGGGGGGGGGGGGGGGGGGGTGGGCAGCGTGCCTGACATGTTACTTTTCTGTCTCCAAAACAATAAACAACAGAGTGAGGGGCAGGGGAGAGGAAAGGGAGTGTGTGGGTGTATGTGTTGGGGGTGGGGGTGTCGTCAAGCAAATGATAGGCACTAGCCTCAGAAATATTACACCTACCAATCAACATCCTCAGATTTTTTTTTCTCCAAACATGTCTTTCTGCAAACATTAAACACAAAAATGCAATCTTTTTTTTTTTTTTACCCCCCTTCAACTTCTTGTTTTCTGTGCAAGAGATATATTTTTATTTATTGGGAGCAAGGGGAGGTGGAATACATACACATCACTTACATCACTGTCTCCTGTCAGAGTTTCACTTTTAATGGGACCAAGCCATTCTGGCACTATCCTTGAACTATCAAGACGAGGCAAGATGGCGGCCATACAACACCTCGCCAGGCCGCCCGCTCCGGTAGAAACGGTCGCCACCCGCAGTCTAGCAGTCATTGGGCCTTCGTTTGATATATGATGTCGGACCCTGCAATGATACATAATGACTGGTGTTTTTTTTTTTTTGGATGACATTGGGAATTTGTTGTGCTGTTGCTGTTAATTGGATTCTCAGTAGTTTACTACGCCGTCAGTGCAATGCTAGTTTATACACGCCGGCCGAGTGCCATTGGAATTCCGATCTCAGAACTGAAGAACAGCGCGCATTATGCTGTGGCAAAAAAACAACGTGCTTTTCTCCTTTTTCAAGCATCTCAGGAGTGGCCGTCTTCCCACGCCACGCTCAACATCACTGCCTGAGGAGTAGCGTGAGTGTGTGCAGTAAGGCGATTGCCGGCAGGCTTCGGGCCCCCCAACATTCCAGCCGAGGTACGTGATGACGGACACAGTGACTGTGTTTATTACAACACTGACTTAAAGCTGAGAAACAGTCAAAAAACTCCGCCCCGCACGTGTTTTAAAAAAACTTTGCAGGACCCAGCGAGGGCCCTGTCTTCGTGAACGTTCGGCTAACTTCGACAAACCGGTTTGCAACTGACTCAGTTGACTGAGTTTTCAACTGCGTTTGTCGTGCTGGCAAAACTCCCGTGAAAAAGACAGGCCACTTCCTGTTTGCAGCGAGTGGGTACCGCGATCACTGATCTAAACCAGCGATATTTTTTACTGATATCAACAGTAGCAGACGACACTCGACCACCCGACGGACAGAGCAGGCCATTTGTGCCTTGCCTGGACGCACACTGGATATGGACCATGCCGAGCTATCCGTAAGTTACACAGTACAGCCTGAAGCTTATATGATATCGGAAGGGTGAGGAAGGAGGGGTTATTTGTCGTTTAGTGTTTGTTGTTATATTTTTTTCATCTGGAGTGGCCTACAGCAAATATTTTCTCCATACGAAGGGCAGCTACTAAAATTCAGCTTGACCCATGGCGACCTTGTATCTTTTGGCATCTATGTAAACAGTCGATTCTCTCTCTCTCTCTCTCTCTCTCTCTCTCTCTCTCTCTCTCTCTCATCCAATTTACTGTATTGGTTGTACATCACAATGCTTCTTTATTTATTTATATTAGCCTATATTGGACTGGAGGTACGTGTTGAAAAAAATTCGTTCACAACTACAAAGTGTCAGGAGTCATACTTACAGCATGTACAGCCGTACATTCTGCCATCATAGTCCCCAGCGCGTAAAATCCGTGGCTGTCGGTCAGTTTCAAAGTGTCACAGAATCGTCTGCTGTTGTCCGATCTGCTAATCGCGATGATTTCCGTGCAACAGGAAGTGGTCTGTCGTTTTCCGAGAGTTTTGCAAGCTCGGGATACGCAGTTGCCCACTCCGTCAACTGAGTTACGAACCGATTTGACCCACTTAGGGGCAGGGCCCAAGCTGGGTCCTGTAGTCTTTTTAAAACACGCGCTGGGCGGGTTTTTCTCATTGCACCTCAGCTTTAACAGCGTGTGCATGTCAGTTTACTGTACTTTAGAAACATATTAAAATTTGGACTGCCGCTTTTACGTTAATGCTGTAGTTTTACTAAAAATAAGTAGGTGTGAGGTTATATAAATTAGTTAAGTTATAGTGGTACCCAACGGAGAAAGAAACACGCTTAGAAAAGACGGGTACAACACAATTTATTAATATTTCGGGTAAATACCCTTTGTCAAAATAGACAAACAAACAAAAACATAGAGATTAGCCGCTACTTATCTTATTACACGCTTGGCAGTCACCTTTTTGGTCTGGATTGATAAGTTATAGTGGTGACTGTTTGTGCCGGAGCGACTGTCTAATAGCCGGCGCTGTTCTTATGGCGACGGGCCCCCAGGTAGCAACTGTGAAAGTATAGTTCGTCTTTTTGTTTTGTTGATGCGTATCTCTCATTTGTGTAACTAGTATTAGCCAAGCAGAAAGTTTAAAAACATTATATTACGTGTTTAAGAGATACTAAAATAGGGCTGTCCTTAGTTTGCTTTGTGTTAGGGAGGTTCAGGTCGGGTTGGGGCCGTTGGCGCCGGCCATGAGACGCCTTGGCGACGGGCTTCACCCGTCCCGAGCCATTGTCCATTTCAGTGTTGTGTGTAAACTGTTGTGTGAGTATGGGTGATTGCGAGTTGCACCTGAGGTGGCGAAACAAATTTTCCTGTACGTGGCAACATGTATTTGGAACAATAAAGTTCATTCATTCATTCATCAACGTCGATTTATAACCTGTTGTGGTGTGTCATAGCTGACTATAATAAATACAGTATAAACCTGTTTGGACTGACCAGTCATGAGAGATCTCCTGTCATTAAAGACCGTCATTTAGGTGGCTGTAGCTGCGACTGTGGCCGTACCACCTAAATGATGGCCTTTAATGACAGGTGACACTTTTTGCCCTTCAAGTCTTCACTTGACGGAACACCTGTCTTTTAAGTCCGCTTGTCCATGCAAAAGATGTTTGCTTTAAACAGGTTTTGCTGTTCTAAAAGGAAAAATAAAGTTATGAAAGAAAAAATCTCACACACTAGCCTGTGGGAAAATTTTCTATAATTTATTTATCACATTATCACAGTGCCACACCCAACAATGCAAATTCATATTCACTGTCATATGCATCTTCATTTACATACATATTGTCACATACATTTCTCTCCTGTGACATCAAAAGAAGGTCAGTTCATTTTTTGTGAAAAGCGCCATTTCCATTGCGTTACAGTGAAAATCTTGCTTTTCAAAAAAACGTTGACTCATCGTCCATTGCCTTCATATGGTAGATTAGCATTCACATACATATAAATTCATATCACATACAATAAATATGCACATACGTTAGAAATACAAAGAACAACACTCAATTTCTGCGTAACTGCAACTTCCTAACCTTTTATTTTAACTCTAAATAAATTATGGAGAGCTTCAATACACATGTACCAAAACACACAAAACAGCACCCTCAGATTTAATTAACACGTTCAAGGCGCCCTGCGTCCATAGCTGCGAAAGTGGCCTATAGCGTTGCCGTTGGCAACGCTACACGACACTTGTGCAGCTATTACTGCAGGGCACATTGAATGAGATAGCCCCTCTTGCTTGGTGTAAACGGTCCTGTAGGCTGAAGGCAGAGGGGGCTAAACCACACGAAGGAAAAAAATCGACTGATGGCGCCCTTTGTTATTTTAAAACGATCTGCTCCATGGTGGGCTTTGACTGATAAAAAATTTGACCACACAACGGATTATCAATGTCGTCTTGAGTCAACTAAGACTTCTCTACCCTTCCTTTCACAATCCATGTGAGTAAACACACATATACCAGAGGTCTTTCCACTGCCTTTTGAGCGTAACGGAAGGAACTCTTCTGTGTACAGAGGAGAAGAAGAACAGAAAAGTCGTTCATTTTGCAACATTCAGACTTCATAATTTAAGTTAGTCCTTTTGTCCAGCATTATTGTAAGAAATACTATGGACATTGACAAGGAAGATATTAGGAGCCATCAACTCTTCCTGCCTGGAGCAGATCAAAATCCCCAAATTTGGCCGTTGTCCTCTGAAGACTGCAGTGCAGTGCTGGACACAGATCGACCATAATAGTTAAAGGGTGATGCCAGAATAGCTTGGCGCCCATAGGCGCCAAGCTATTCTGGCATCACCCTTGAACTATCATGGTCGATCCACATCTTGCTGTCGTGTATCTGGCGTAGAATGAGTTAATAAATCTTGAGTATCTTACCGTTACATGCATGCTTATCTATTTTGAACTTGTTTACTGGTAATGCCACAAAAGACGGAAAATGCACTGATGATAAGCATGGCTGCAATGTAAGGAAAATGTAAGGAAAACAATTACTCAATTAAATCTACAAGGAAACATCTGTACGCGCTTGCAGAGGAGCATGCCTGAAAACGTGCATATAACCTGTGCACATAATTTATGGCCAACAAATTTCTTTTGGTATGCAAATTTCTTTAGCACGACTTGGCCATTTCTTTGATTATAAAGCCTTTAACAAGAGCACAAATGAAAAAAAAAAAGACGAAAAAAAGGCAGGGATCAAGTTTAACCCATTTTTAACCCCACAGCCACATTTGTCACCTAATGACTATGTAACTCAAGGGTAGTGCCACATTAGCTTGGTGCCATCAGGCGCAAGGCTAATCTGGCACTACCCTATTATCATCGTTGTTCCATATCCTGCTGTAGTGTGTCGGGTCTATAATGGGTTAATGTAAGGTGTTAACCCTTTGGCTGTCAATATCGTTTTTGTCAAGGTGATCGCCTCCACAAAAAGTGCTGACAGCCAAATGGTTTAAATTCTGATGGAGAAGTGTCCATTTTACACATACACCATTTTCGCATGCACTTTACTGGCATCACACGTACAACGGACAAAGATGCTCATCAACACAATGTACCACTTCCAAGATTAGAGAAAAATGCCAAAACATGCCAACATACTGAACATCTTTATGAACAGGCACTTGCAACAGAGGTTGTTTGGAAATCTGGGGTAGGTCGAAATTTGGTTTGACGCAAACAGTGGATTAAATCTTTTCTGCATTATGTACTCTGCCACCAAGTAACTCTGTCAAGACGTCACTTCTGTATCAGGTGCGCATGTCAAGTAACCGCTTGTAATGACTCTTTCAGCGCTGAAAATAACCAAGCAAATATCCATCAAGTGAACCATAGCCAGCGGATCTTGCCTTTTCCCAGTGAATTAACCCTTTTAGCTCTGGATCTCTACAGCAGGAGATGGCTTGACCATGATAATTCAAGGGTAGTGCCAGATGAGCTTGGCGCCTGAAGGCGCCAAGCTAATCTGGCACTACCCTTGAATTATCAGGTGCCAAGCTAATCTGGCACTACCCTTGAATTATCGTGGTCAAGCCATCTCCTGCAACTGGTACACAGACGTTAGGCAACACCTCCAAAATTTGAGAAATGGGACCTTGGGGCTAAAAGGGTTAATCTTGTAGTGACTGAAGTCACTATCCATAGACAGAGCTACAAGCATGCGATATTGCATGTTTTTGTTCGTGGATAATCAAACGCCCAGACAAACACGCCACATCAAATGTTCGTCTGCTGAACAGGTGCACAGCCAAACATGCGATGTGATAACTCATGTGCGTCCAGGCTTTCAACTCTTGAACACCCAGATCTAAATGACTTCCATTCTACAGAATGGAAGTCATTTAGTTCTGGGAGTTTCAGACTTAAACCACTGTCTGCGTCAAACACTTGAACATTTGGACCTACGTCTGATTTACACAACACCCCAAGTATGTACACTGAAGTAAAAGAACAAACCCTAACAGTAACGTGTGAATCCAAACACTTTAACGGTAGACATCAGAAACATATGCGAACTGACCCACTAAAGAGCGTTGAACATACCATGAACGTATCTAGGAAAACTGACCACCAGATGACCCCAACCCTCCCTAGTTCCAAGTTGACAAAACTCAAATTATTTCGCTGCCGTGGTGGCTCTCATTCATATGCGGAGGGGAGGGGGGGGGAGGGTTGGGTTCATTCAAAGTCAGTTTTCCCATTTTTGGTACATTTGGCCTCCTTTAACCCACTCGTGCATGCAGCTAACCGTACTGTTTACAGTACCGGTGGTTGCAGGCAAGACTGCCACAGTCCATGATTTGTGTGCATCAAACCATGACAAATTCACCATCTGATGGCCTTCGCGTGAACAGCAGAACACAAATGAAGCCAGCAGGAGGCATAGATCCTAATGAGCCCCCACATTTGCGGGGGCTCATTAGGATCTATGCCTCTTACAGTCGAGTTGTGTTTGATGTCAAACAGGACTGAAGGGGTTAAAGCAAAACAACTCAATCACAGATCATACAAATGTGTAAACACACACGGTGCACCACAAATAGTTTAAATTAAAGCCTCAACCTGCACTTTGTTGCTCAAGCAATTAAAGCCTCAACATCAGATGGTCATGTAAGCATGTGGTGCTGCAATGCAATGCTTACATGCAGACAATCAAATACCCAAGAAAGAAAGACGCTTGGAAAGGATGAGCACAACACTGTACACGTTTTCTGTTACAGTTTTCTATTAACTCCATTTTGTAAACTAGGGTTTGATATGGAAGCATGAAGGTGCACACAGCATCCCTATCATGTCACAGGTTTAGTTTGCAATTTAGACTGGCATGTGACATGTTCAGCGTTCCATTTTGTTATTATTCACATCAACTGCAAGTTACGTCCCAAGAAAGTCTCGTTGCCGTTGGGTGTCGGTAGCAGTTTTAGTCATGATGATTCCTGTAGAAATCGTGACTGAAACCGCTACTGACAAGCAAAAGGTCAAGCATCGCTTGCTAGGCGTAACAGTAGACAACCAGTTAAACTGGAAACCTCATGTTGATAATGTATGCAAAGCTTTGTCCAAAAACTTGTTCCTTTTGTCTAAGCTCAGCCGTACAGTTAATCCTGACGTTTGCAAACTTTTCTTCCATGCGCATATCATAACGCACTGTAATTACAGTTCCACTATCTGGGATGGTTGCAGCGAAGTTCATATGAAAAAAGTAAATTCTCTGTATTGTCGAGGTGTTAAACTCATACTTCATGGACCCGGCCCCCACAGACAAAAAAAAAATCAAATCTCTTAAATTGCTGGCATTAAACAAACAATTCAAATTTAATCGGTGTGTATTAATGTACAAGATTCTACACGAGAGAGCCCCACTCCATTTGCGAACTCTGTTTTCAGATAATCATACACAGAACACGAGAAACAGGTCGCTCCACCTACCAAGAACAATAGATATAAATAAAACTAGCCTGGCCTTTTCAGGTGCAAAAGCATGGAATAATTTACCCCAGCATCTTGTCTATTTTTAAATTTAGTATTTTTAAGGATTGCCTTTTACTTCTAAACTAATACCATAATTCAATTCTCCTCTATTGATGCTGTACTCTCAGAGACATGTTCTAATTACAAGATGACCTTCAGCTTATGTCGCTGTTATTATGTTTGTTTTTCTCGCCCTTTTATGCTTTTCATACACTTGAATGTTCTTGACACCATGTTTGTTTGTTCGTTTTTTAAATATTTTATTGTGTTGCTTGATGTATATTTATGTGTGTAGAGTAGCAGGACAGTTTGTAAGAGAGGCATTCGCACCCCTAAAACTTTATCCTGAACAAAAAAGTTTCATCATCTCCTTGCATTTTTACATGCCTGGCTGACATGTTTTTTTTTGGGGGGGTCTGGATTACATACTGAGAGCTAGGATTACAATGTCGTGCTGAGCCGGAATGCATCTTAAAAAGCCAGTTTGGGGTTTAACCCCTTTGCAGCTGACAGCATTTTGTCACGATGATTCCTGTAGGAATCATCGTGACAAAAACCACCATCAACAGCCACAGGGTTAATAATAAGTGGTGGCGGATCACTTTCCTTTTTTTCGTGTGGTGTGTAAACGTACAAACCTTTTTTAACCTCACAAGTCTGAGGTTTCTGCATATGGACCACAGGTCTCTTAACATCATCATCATCAATATAAACATGATCATCAACAGCATCATTACTGTCATTCAGCTAACTTCAAACAAAATTCCATAACCATCAACCTTTGTCATAGTCTAACTCTTCTCAATTCAGATAAATAACGCACAACTCAAACACATGCAAGCACGCACTTACACACAAACACACGACACTGACACAGACAGCCAAAGTACACAGCACCCCCTCATAATATGAAGCCATGCTTCAACTGCCATAAATGCATCACAGCAGAAGAAACTCAGCCATGGCTCTTCAAGGGTAGTGCCAGATTTGCTTGGTGCCTTCCCAGACACCAAGCTAATCTGGCACTTCCCTTGAACTATCATTCATGGCAAGTCCCTCTTCAAAAGCAGAGACTTATAGGCACCTGATAAATGTAGCTGAGTCATCACATGTAGCAAAACCTGTTTTGAGCAAACATCTTTTTCGCAGGAATAAAATGAGGCCCTACAACCTCAAGACAGGTGCTCTCTCAAGAGAAGTCTTGAAAGGTAAACAGTGTCACCTGTCATGAAAGGTCAACATTTAGGTGGCTACAGCCACCCAAATGATAGTCTTTAACCCATATCATTCTGAGGCTAAAAGCTTCCAATTTGTACTCTGCCATATGCAAGCTACCATTACAGATAAGGATATAGACCAATGGCTTTAGTTCAAGGGTGGTGCCAGAATAGCTTGGCGCCTAGAGGCGCCAAGCTATTCTAGCACTACCCTTGAACTATTTTAGTCAAACTTATTCCACACACTGGTGTATTCCGAATGATAAGGGTTAACAGGTGATCTCTCATAAATGTGGTCGCTCAAAACAGGTTGTACTGTATAGAGATGTGAATGAGCTTTGAAAAAAAATAAGTGTTTATCTGTCGATGAAATGAGTCCAATTAATTATTTACGATGCCAGTGACTACATGAATGTCAACGGTCACACAAAGGGCAAGAACTGAAAATCAGCCCATTCAAATACTTACTGTCTACAGATCTAATATGAAATTATGTGGAAGCATCCATTCTTTAAATTTACTTCCAATGACTTTTAACACCTTAACTCCTGAGGATGAAATTATCAATTTTCGGAGATATATTCTCTGAGGTCTACGTCACAAGTCTGGAGACAGATCGACCATGATAGCTCAAGAGTGGTGTAACAATAGCTCAGCGCCTGGTCGTTCATGGTCGATCCATATCCCGTTGAAGCGAATCAGGACTTTATGGGCTAGACCCTGCCTAGAACGCAATAGTAAGAGATGGATTAAAAATAAAAGGGCCACCAGGCTTAACTACAAGCATAAACCCTTAAAGTGTAAACATAAGTGTAAGGTCGGTCATTACTAATACACAATAAATAATGTAACAACAAAGGCCACAAATACACTTTTTAAATTACAGTGGAATCCTGTAGGCATCAAGCTATTACGACACCATCCTCGAACCTTGAACTATTACGGTCGATCTGTCTCAAGAACTGTGACACAGACCTCAATGAAAATGATAATACCTCAAAGGAAATCTGAAGTAAAAACTAAAACAGAAACTCTTATCCTTGGGATGTAATGAGTTATTGTACTGAATGTACCACTGTGAGATGGTATTAGTCGCCTGCTCGGCGTTAAAAACCAATAACTAACTGTACTGAATGCAAATGATACGCACAAAAGCATGCCAGCATAGCAACACGCTAAAACATAGCAAACCTTCGATGAATTTATACAATAAAAGCCCATCAAAATAGTAACGTCACCATTACATAATAAAACAGATGCCGGCTTATTCACAAACCATTTTGATAATTTCTCTCTTGCACTGTTTATGGTCTGTAGTGTCTGTTGTATTACAAAAATGAAAATCTGCGCTGCCATTTTTTTCTAAAAGACATTAGTTTTCATGCAAATGGTAAAACCACAAGGCAGGGTTAAATCAGAAGTCACTTTCAGCCACTGTACTTTTACCGCCAATACCACTTGGCAGAGAAGACTATGCGTCTTTCTGCCAAACAGTATCAGTAGCAGTCAAAAGTTTCAAATGGCAAAAGTATCTGCTTGCGTGATTTTTCATTAGCTGTGACTTTTAGCACAAGAACCAAATCCCAATTTTCAAGAAAATTTAGCAAGATATTCCGCACTGCACATGTCATGCACGCTGCCAAGGCCACAAATTCTGAATAAAGGGACACAATTAAAACAGTGTACATGTAGTTTGGATGTGGAATCCAGAGATGCCCACTTACTTCCCCTAAACAGCTAAAAACATTGACATGATAAAAGGTATGCACTGACACATACACGGGGCCAGGCTTTCTGCTTAGATTTAAAATTGTCCGTCACTGGTACAGACAGGATGACTCAAAATCTGTCCCACGCACCCTACAGTCTGTCGCGTACTTGAAATACGGCCACGGTAAGTAACGGGAAGCTCTTTCTTCTCAAGATGTGTCCGTTAAACACGGAGGATTTTCCGTTAACGGAAAGCCTGCGTGGCAGAAAGGGGCCAAGTTTGTCCTATACAACACGGACATTTTTCTTGTTTTGAAAACACAACTGATACAAAGTTAGTCCTTTGGCTCAACAGTGCGGTTTGTCAAGGTGATTCCCAACAAAAAGCGATACTGACAGCCAAAGGGTTGTCATTGTCGGTGGTCCTTTCTGCTGAGATTCCTGCAGGAAATCGCCTCAACAAAAAGCACTTCCGACAGCAAAAGGGTTTGTTAACCTCCAGTTATAGTCATTTTACCACTTGAGAAAAGATGGATCAATTTTCACATAAAAGGTTTAACCCCTTTCCTACCAGCCAAAAGTATTATTTACAGCAGAACCTGTTTTGAGCACTCTTTTTTACGAAATAAAAATGGCCTTAAAGGACAAGTGCTCTCTCTAGAGAAGTTTTAATGAGCAAAAAGTGTCACCCATCATGAAAGACCATCATTTAGGTGGCCACAGCCCCCTAAATGATGGTCTTTTATGACCAGGTGATCTCTCATAAGGGTGATTGCCCCAGACAGGTTCTGCCGTACTACATCACCAAGCTTCACCAAAAAGGAATTATGACTAGTCACTTTCCACTTTACTCAGACTTTGAACTATGTAATTAATCTGCATGCCACTCATTCACCCCTTCCACTGGAACAGACATACATTTCCATGAACCATTACATCTGTCAGGGAGCATGGGAATCTATGACTGAAATCTGCCACAACTGTTGCTTAACCCTTTACACCCCATGGCCGTATTTTGGAGGTGTCACCAAATGACTATATAACAGTTACAGGAGATGGACTGACCATGATAATTCAAGGGGAGAGCACCAAGCTAATCTGGCACTCCCCTTGAATTATCATGGTCGATCCATCTCCTGCTGTAGTGCGCCGGGGCTAACCCCTTGACAGCTATCAACATCACTGCTTGGTGGAAAAGATGCGTAGTTACACGTCTTTTCCAGCAAGCGGTATCATTAGTAGCAGTCAAGGGGTTAAGCTGACTTAGAAATTTACATGGGGATTTAAATGCTAACAATTACACGTCCCGTCTTACTGTTTTGCGCAAAAATTACCATCTAACCACAGGATGGTCAATGAACGAAGATGGTAGTGTTGACGCGCAGATCGACTTTATCCAAGTCCACATCTGGCCCCCACTCCAGATAGTCGAAATACAGGTTGTACATGCCCTGTGGTATCTGTTTGGCCAACTGAACTCGTGTCATCGCCTGCAGTAAAAGGAGCAGATATTCTTTCACAATAATTATATTCTTATGTTTTCAATAATTTTTTTAATTTTGGGGGGAAGAGGTGTTGAGAGTTCATCTTGACAAGCTGAACTCTCAACATCACTTCAAAAAAACTTTACAATGTTTGAAACCATGAGAAAGTATGAAAAATGTTCAAAAGCAGGGCTATAATATCCCCTGTCACCCCAGTATGAGACAATCATTTCCAAGGTATAATGTAATCAAGGCATCCATAGTGCTTTTCAAGGCGTCCAATGATCCAGCTAATCGATGAGGCTATTCCATCTTCCACCACCCCATTAACCCATATCATACTGAGGCTAAAAGCTTCAAATTTGCACACTGCCATTTGCAAGCTACATTATAGTACTTACAGATAACGATATAGACCAATGGCTTTAGTTCAAGGGTGGTGCCAGAATAGCTTGGCGCCTAGAGGCGCCAAGCTATTCTGGCCCTACCCTTGAACTATACGAGTCGACCTTATTTCACAAACTGGTGTATTTTGAATGATAAGGGTTAAGAGACAATCATTTCAAAGGTACCTGTACATAATGTAATCAAGGCACCCATAATACTCTGCAAGGCAGCCAGCTAATCGATGATGTTTCATTGAGTACAGTGAAGTCCTTAGGGCGAAGTGAGATGAAAATCACTCCTTACTAACAGGAGTTTGTATGCAGCAGTTTAGGAAGTGAATAAAAATGATTCCAGGGAAACTAAGCACTGAATACCGAGCTCATGAGTTCCCCCAAACTAGTCTGCTTTCTAGCGCAAGAGGCGAGAAAGCGCAGTGGGCTGTGGGTGAGAGCATGTCACTATGAATGATCGGCAGTGGGAGCAGGAAAAGTTCACATTTTTATAAACAAATTATTTCCATGAAATCGTCCTATATAAGCAGATTATACTCGAACAAAATGCATCTACTGTTGGTTTAACAAAGTTAAATAATCATACTAACTATTGACATGACATGGAACACCATTTTCCAAAGCCACTGTGACTGGCTTCATTGCATATATGCAGTCTTCGTGAATGTTGCGAGATCGTTTTCCCCAATATTATTTCTGCTAAAATAAAAAAGGTTGTATTGTAACAACTGTATGATCAGGAAGCAATCATTTTTTGCCAATTAGACAAGAGCTTAAATTTCCCACATGTTGCATGTGACGCACAGCAAAACATAATCAGCTAAGCGTAACAGTCAGCCGAGCTGCCCAAATTTCGTGGCTAGCCAAGTTTTGTCTCGTCTGAAAGTCCTGTCATCTAGCAAGGGTTCTCGCGCTAAAGTCATGAGGGTGCATGCTTCTTGCATCTGGATATTTCACAGTAAAGGGGTTAGGGCCAGAATCAAGGTAAATGGTAAATGGTTTCAGGTGGGATTGATACAAACAGAGATAATAAAGAACTGCAATGTCCATGAGTATGAGTAAGTCATAGTGTAGTACTAGCAGTACCATTCTGAGCAGCTATCGTTTTGCAAGAAATAAGTGGTGTAAAAGAAAGCTAAGTCTGTAAGGGCGAAAAGTGCCACCTGCCATTAAAGTCCATCATTTAGGTGGCTACAGCCAGCTTAACTCATTCAGCCTGATGCACGTAGTTTCCAAATTTTGGAGGCGTCATCTAACGACAATGCACCTGTTGCAGGAGATGGATCGACCATGATAATTCAAGGGCAGTGCCAGATTAGCTTGGCGCCAACAGGCGCCAAGCTAATCTGGCACTGCCCTTGAATAATCATGTTCGATCCATCTCCTGCTGTAGTGCATCAGGGCTGCATGGGTTAATGATGGTCTGTAGTGACGTGATCTCTCAAAAGGATGGTCGCTCAAAACAAGTGCTGTTGTAATCAACAAGGGAACCCACCTGATGTGATTTCCAGGAGAGGTAGGCTTGTAGCATGAAGAGGCTGAGAACCATGGAGAAGCCGACAAGCACCACGAGGGACATCAGTGCTTTACTGTAACACACAACAACCATACTGTTTAACCCATATCATACTGATGCTAAAAGCTTCAAATTTGTACACTGCCATATATAGGTACCAGCAGCCCTATACATAGTACACTGTCATGCACCTAATTTTTGCCCTCCAAGCTACATTATAGTACTTACCGATAAGGATATATATATATATAGGCCAATGGCTTTAGTGCAAGGGTGGTGCCAGAATAGCTTGGCGCCTAGAGGCGCCAAGCTATTCTAGCACTACCCTTGAACTATTTTAGTCAAACTAATTTTACACAATGGTGTATTCCGAAGGAATGATAAGGGTTAATGTACAATTACACATAAATCTGAAGACACATTTAGCACCAATAGTGTTTGTTATGCCTTGTCAACATACCCAATGAACTTTAACGGCAGTTTGGACATGCAGCAAAAGCACACACGTAATCATGCTTATGCTTATTTGTTCGGCAAGGCCGATAGCGTGTCAGTCTATTTTTAGCTGTCTCTCGCACTAATAGTAATAGTATTTCTGCTTCTAGAAGGGAGTGGAGTCACTGTCAGATTACTTGATATAAAGACATGTGCTGAACTGGATTTTCCTGTGTCTAAATGAACCATAGCTAGACCTGTATGTAGCATTTTGTAACCATTTGTTACAGAAGTGTATCTTTGAACAGTTACGACGATATAGCAGGCCTTTAACTAGCTAGTGCACAAAACCACTACAAATGTTTATAGCAGACGTACTGATGCTCGCATGCAAAAGAGAGACTTTACTCCTTTAGGCCTTATTATACTATTAACCCCTTAACTGCTTGTTCATTGTTAGTTGAGAGGGTTCATATGGATTTTGTTTTCATCCCTCCATCACACGATCAATCCCTTTAGCGCAAACTGTACCACATGACCAAGCTACAAAAACCCATGTAGCGACAAATGGTGGACTTATTGTAGCCCTCTTTGTGATGCATCTTTGGATGCGAGTTTTGTTCTACAAAAGATCACCATAATGTTCTAAAGTAAAAAGTTACTTAGTGTTGCTTGAAACAACAAGCACACTACTGGAGATGGCAACATCATGAAATATTTTAATTTATGTCATAAGTCTATTATGTATAAATGTACATATCCTTTGACGTCAGTCATGTTTGGCATGATCCAGGTTGGAAGATTTCTTCTCGATTTCGTTTACAAAAATTGTGGAGGAATGAAAACAAATACGTTATTGGTAGCAGGGGCTTGCTGCACGGACCCTTGTAGGCCTTCGGGAGGTCAAAGGAACCATTGTACCCCTCAGGCCTTCAGGGTACAATGGTTCCTTTGACCCCCCGAAGGCCTACAAAGGTCCGTGTAGCAAACCCCTGCTACAAATGTCTCGTGTTAGTCCTGTGTTTTTTATAGCTAACTTTGGTCCCATTATTTACACCTGTGCCTTCATCTCAACGTCAGTCAGCGTGCAGCGGTTCGTGTAATTCATGATCACTGACAGCAAAGGGGTCAAAATGTAAATTATACATATTTACAGATTAGGCTTAGGACAAACTATGACTGTGTGCAAGCGTGTAGACCAAAGAAAGAAGACAACAGAGTTGGTTCCCAGTGACAACTCATCAGATATCCCCTGTCATTAACCTATTTACCCCCAGGACCCTGCAGCAGAAGATGGGATTGATCATGATAATTCAAGTGTAGTGCCAGATGAGCTTGGCACCTGAAGGCGCCAAGCTCATCTGGCACTACCCTTGAATTATCATGATCAACCCAGTCATTGGACAATGCCGGCAAAAGTTTGGAAATGCGGGCGCAGGGTTAACTATTTCACAGCCATAGGCGACATTAGTAGAATTACCCGTAGACCACCACGAGCGACTACAGTCGACACAGAGGGGTCATGTCAAAGGGGGCATATTTCCAGAGAACAGCGTTTCCACTAGCATAACTGACTGATGCCAGTAACACGCAACATCCTGCCCTTCAAACCCTGACACAGCTTGCAGTGGTATAACCTGATGTGCAATGCGGGTTTCCCTTCACAATGAGCAGAGTATATAAAAATGGCTACGAGTCTGAAAATGCCCTTTCACTGCGCCAGGTTTTTGGCCTTATTTTTAATGACGAAGATAGTGACGGGCCTGAAAATGATCTCGAGTAAAAACTTGATGATTCTGCTGATGAAGAATGGTCGCCAAGACCAGAAAATTCCAACAAGAGTCCTTAAACGGATTTGGGGAAAGTGTGTTTTGCTTTTTCACTGATGTTTGTGTCACATGTGCTCTATGTGCATTGTGAACACTGCAAAAGTTGTTTGTGTAATCAATCCATCAATGTTACAATCATAAATATGAACCTTGTCATAAAATTAAACATCTGCCTCCAATACGCACAGAATTTGAAGTAAATCTCTCGAATAGTGTCTGAGATACAAGCAATTTACCAGTAAAGAGACTCACCATCCAGCAGTTCACACAGCTGGAAAAAAAGTTGGCCCTGGGAACAAGTGGTTTTTTAAATTTAAAAAAAAAAATTGGCAGTGAAAGAGTTAATGACCATCATTTTGAGGGACTGTACCCACATAAATGATGACCCGAATGACAGGTGACAGTTTTTTTGCCATTTAACTTGGACTGCTCTTGAAAAAGCACCCGTAAATGCGTAATGTAAGCCCCGTATTTATTCTTGTTTGTTTTGTTGTGTTAGCTAAAAACAGGTTCGACTGCACTGTATTTTTTGCACATGCACTATGCAGTGAGTGATTGACAACATTGTTACTGTTACCATGGATGTTTTAACCCTCTCTGCCCCTACCCCCCTTGAGGTAATGTAGGGACTTCGAATCTGGCCCTCGGTAGTGCTTTTAGTTGTGATGATTCCTGCAGGAATCATCATTATATAACAAGAAAGGCAAAGCCGTCATGGCTCACGTGTAAGACCAATCCACACATGTGTGACAATAAGTAAAGGGATGGCTTCTGTGCCAACAAAATTCATGTTTTCTCAAAACTGAATCAGTTTCACACAGATCTGTGAAACCCCTGTGACCCCAGACCTTTGATATGAGTTGACTAAATTAGTTTACATAGGAAGGTCTTATCATCAGCTACCTTTGTTCCAAATTTGATTGAAAAGTTCACAAAAATGTTGATAATAACTACTAGCGGCTGCTTAGACGTGCAGGGCTTATTGCACACGACACTACACACCCGGCCAACTGTCTCTTTAACCTGCTTCTGTCTGGTCGCCGCTACTCTGCTCTCAAAGCGCGGACAAACCGTTTTAGTAACAGTTTTTACCCTAGTGCTGTCCGAGCCCTTTCAGTATTATAAGCGTGCGACGATATGCTCTGTGGGCCGATCATAGAGTTTCATTGCCGAGGACTGATGTTTTTTTTGTGGATGACCGAGTGAGTGTGCATATGGTTATGGAATTGTGCGGCCGGCCTACAGAGCACCTCGCAAATCCCTTGTGCTATCCCTATGGTTGTTGGTGCTTTTGGTCTAGTTGACTCCATAAGTCTCCTCCCCGGCAGGGTGCGCCTCCGACGGTTGAAGAGAATAGTGCATATATATATCAGTATTAGCCTAGTCTTACGATATATATTAACTAGTTTTACACCCGACTGTGATCACTAAATTAGTGACACATTTATTCTATGATAATGATATTCTATTTTCATTTTAAACGATATACTTTTAATTAACTTAAGACTTCTTAGATTAATAGGCGTGTGTGTTGTGTGTGTGGTTGATGAGCCTGGGTGTGTGAATGGGTACATATTGGTTTGTGAGATTAGTTGTTCAGTTTTAAAGTTTTGACAGTGTGTGTAGAGCATTGAATTGTGTGATAGAGTACGTGATGTTTGTAATTGTAACGACACCAACACACATTCCTATGCTTTATGTTCTTAAGGCAAATGGCAATAAACAGTATTATTATTCTATCAAAAATTGGCATTTTATACATATGTTGACCTAATTGTGATGACCTTTTCTGATGGGACAGCCAAATTAGTATGCATAGATAGGTCAGATTACCATCAAGTATCTATGTACCACGTTTGGGTTTGAAGTTGTGAATAGTAATTGAGAAAAAAAAACATTTCTTGTCAAAACATGACTATTTTTTACCTACTTCCTGAGCTCATGTCACCTTAACCTTTTCTGAGGGGTCATCCAAATTAGTATGCATAGATAGGTTTTACCATCAGGTATCTCTGTAGCAAGTTTAGGTTTGAGGTTGTGAATAGTATTTGAGAAAAAAACATCTTTTGTCAAAACATGGCTATTCTGGACCTATTTATTAAGCTCTTGTGACCCTTGACCTTTCCGAGGGATCAACCAAATTGCATAGAAAGATCTTATTAGCAGGTATCTTTATACCAAGTTTGGGTCTGAAGTTGCAAATCATAGTAATTGAGAAAAGAAATATTTTTTCAAAATATATTTGACATGGCTAATTTTTACCTATTTCCTGTGCTCTTGTGACCCTTGACCTTTCCGGGGGATAACCAAATTAGTATGCATAGAAAGGTCTTACCATCAGGTATCTTTGCACCAAATTTGGATTTGAGCTTGAAGTTGTGAATAGTATATCAAATTTACCATGGACGACAGACGTCAGACGATGGATAACCGACCCCTGGCCCAGAACATAAGACTCACTTTTGCTTCGCACGCGAGCCAAAAACTGCTGCCAACAACCAAATGGTTAAAAGTAGTGGATGTGCAGGAAAACAGTGCTACATGCCCTCCACAATCCCCCCCCCCCCCACCCCCACTTCCTTCCTTCCCCCACCCTTCAAAGCATCTCCCATATAATATATATCTCATTCTCAACTGTATATTTTTCCGAGAATGTCACAATCTAATGTTTTTAAACTGCGTTTTTACCGAGCACAACAAGAAAACAAAATATTCTTACTAAAGGTTCTTCTCTGTAAAGTACACTCTTCTACATGGTTCCTTAGCAGCATCCACGTTTGTTTCGTCCGCACCATTCTTGTCCTCATCAGAGGCAGCAACTGGTGCCATTCCTGAAAAGCATGGTATGCGTGTATGTACAGCAAGGGGAATCCCTTCCCGGTAAGTAAGAGACCTTCCGGCTGCTGTCAACTGCAGTGGGCCTGCGCACAGATGTGCGCGGTCCCACTGCAGCTGACAGTGGCACAAGGACCTTTGCTTTGCTTTGCTTGCTGATGCTGTGAAAACATGTAAACAAACATGACAAAGCCATCACCAGTTCTATACGCAATACCGCCTGCCGGAGACAATCCCAAGGCACAAAATACAGTTCAGCTAGCAGTATTACACAAAAAGGGTTTAATCACAAAATCGAATATAACACGTTCAGGTCTGTGGCTCGCAAGTTAATACTCAATGAGCAAAAAGTCCTCTGGCCAACATTAGCCTTAACTGGCCTGTGCACTGCTGTGCACTGGCCAGCTAAGGCTGGGGTTGGCAAGAATGTATTTCTTACTGGGTGGTTTTTTTTTTTTTTCATAAGCTAAAAGTTCATGAGGTTGATTTTGTGAAATTTGCTTATTGTCATATTTACATTCACATTAACATTACAGACTGAGAAAGAGAGAGCAATTGTTTTAGTTCAAGGGTGGTGCCAAAGTAGCTTGGTGCCTGAAGCGCTAAGCTATTCTGGCACCACCCTTGAACTACCAGTGAAATTTATTTTAAGCAATGGGTGTATCAGAATAAAAAGGGTTAAGAGGAATGTTCTTACATTATACAACTTCAATCTATCCACTTAATTTAAAAGATAAAAAATCCACTCCAGGTGCTCTACCGTCCATCATATACTTTAAACACGGCTTGAACAAGTATATTATATTATATGTACAGTTCGCGAGATGTACATGTACTGGGTACACCAAGAGTACAAGGCCAGGGTTCATACAGACCTTCAAGAAAAAAATTGAGGGCCTTTTAGGGCCTGCTTCAAGAACAAAATTAGGGCCTTTTAGGGCCTGTTTTAACATCTAAAAATAAAAACAAAATAGGGCTATCACGACACACTAAAATACAGAATAAAATAACATTTGGTCAAGAGTACGACTGGGTGTCCAAATGGTGTGACAAGCACCCTGAATTTTCAAAAGCAAAATAATTTTTATATTTCATATAAATCTGATGTACCTTTGCATACATAAACATTGACACTAAGTAAATTTTTTATGTTATTTGCAGTTTGGTTGTTATTGAACTTTGAAGTTTAAAGTTTGAACATAACATTTACAATGTCACACATTTAACAATTCACAACAAGCATAAGCTGTAAGCAATTTTTTTGTTGTATGTTTCAAAGTATGTTCTCCATCCAGAATATATGGTATGTCTATAAATAAAGTGTGTTAGTGGAAAATGCAACCTTTTATGTCATAAAAACTGTTTGAACATAACTTTACACCATAATTTCCAAAAGCCACTAATTTTAAATTCTACTTGGAGAACTAATTTTAAAATGTTATGCTAAATCAAATGCACAGAAACAAGTCTCTAATTTAATTTGAGTGCAAAAGCCAATTGAAAAAATAATGAAAAGAAAATAATATATATATCTATAAAGTTTGCTGGACTGCTTGAACATAACAATTTACACCCAAAATTTGGACGCATACTGTAAACTTCGTAAAGGGTTTATTTCATCTATCCCCCATGCATCCTCTTCAAAACCTTGATATAAATCACTACACCAGTTGTCTTCAGCAAAAACAACAGATTAGTAGAGATAAATAAGTGCCTAAACTGTTTGAACATAACTCAACATTTACAATTACACCATTCTGAGTATAAATCTTCAAAACTGAATCATTTGATTTTCCATGTAAGAACCACAAACCTTTCATTATAAAAACAAAGTACATACTCTACAAAATAACATAAGTTTTAATAATTGACCATTTGTCAGAATGTGTCGTAGTAGTATGATTTCAGCTGACAAAATTTACAACACGTGTTATGTTCAAGCAGGGTCTTATATCATGGTTAATTATGCAAAAGCAACTCACTCTAGAAAATCACCAACTCAATGGTAATTTAGGCCAACACTGCAAACATCTTGTGACACTTTGGTCAAAAAAACTGTGATAATGTCCCAAATTCTTCTGTGGTCACCCAAAAATCATGTATCACTGGAAACCTTATCCATTTCCCTACAACATGATGTTTGCCTTAGTTTGGTCTGACCACTTCTGATAATTTTGTAGCAGGTTTTGTGAGGGAGGGTGTAGATTTTACCACTAGACACCCAGTCCAACTCTTGACCATTTACCAAATGGTGTTCATAGACATTTCTTCTCCAATACAAATCTTTATCCAGCAAGTACTTAATCACTTTCTCAGTTTATGGTATGTCTCAAGTAAACTGTCCTAGTCATTACAAAAGCATACATTTCTTACACTGGCTGGAGTAAACACATTGTTCTTGCAGCACAGTCAAGGTACATGTAAATCTTAAATTTCTCAATTACAAGACGAAGCAAGAAAAAGCATGCTTTGTCTGCCTTGTCCTTGGTCTACTGTCAAACACTTTTTCAGGTTGAGGGGAGAGAACAGTACACTGAATCAGCATACACTCGATATGGAGTTACTTCCCTTGACCAACTAAACTTCGAGATTGATCGGCAATATCAATGGGTTTGATTTTCGCAACCGATTTTCCTTTCTGGTTGTTTTCTCCCAATTTTTTTTTCTGTTGAAAAACTTTTTTTTTTTCAGGCTTTTACGTTTTCAGGGTTTTTTAGGGCCTCCAGCCACCCCGTTTTCATTTTTAGGGCCTTTTAGGGGCCCTTAATTTTTGTCTTAAAATGTTAGGGCCTTTTAGGGCCCTGTGCGAACCCTGCAAGGGGATATAGTGGGGTGCGTTGAGTGTCATCAGATAACCTTCACAAATCGCAACAGTGTAAAGAAACTTCCATGGCTGGCTGCTTTTTTTTTGGTTGTCAATCTGTTCCGATGACCGACACTTGTGACAGCGTTCCTTTTCTTCCATCCCTATTAGAATTGTCTGTCAAATAAAGAGAATTGTCTATTAACGGTAAGCCTGTTCTCCTTCTGTCGATTTGAATTTGAATTTTGATGGGACAGCACTCGTTGAGGAGCGTAGAAGGGGAAAAAGGACTTCAAAAGAAGAGGGTTTACTGGAATGAGAACACTCCATAAATAATAAATGATGGGGACAGAGACTGGTTTGTTTATGTTTTTGGGTGGGGGGAGGGGGAGGGGGCATTTTCTGATGGTATGATTGGTGAATGAAAACTTATTGTATTTAGTGAACTTAGTTACATTAGTAGGGCCGACGACGGCCGCAGTTGGCCTGCGCGCTATCTTGCGCAAGCCAACTGCGGCCATCATCGGTCATGGCCTCCGTGTGATTGTGTCTGTTGCTTCGGCCTGCACTGTGTCCATGAGACCTCACATCCACTAAAACTAAAAGGGATGCACAGTAGCAGTCTCGTGTAATTTTTGTACTAGTTGTCATGGACTGGTAATGTGGCAAAGTAAGCAGAGGTGCTAACATCAACAAAAGTGTACCAAGCAAACGATACTTAGAAAACTGGAACTGAACTACTAGTCTATTGGCCAGGAACACGTCTAGCCCATTTTAGCCCATACTAGAGAAGTCACCCAGAAACTATACTCCAGGTGCAGTGAGAAACTGAGACCATAATATTTCACGGGTCGTGCCAGATTAGCTTGGCGCCTGATGGCCGGCGCCACACTAATCAGGCACAACCCTTGAATTATCATGGTCGATCCATCTCTTGCTGTTAAGTGTTATGCATCGGGGCCAACAAAGAAAAAAGAAAACGTATTTATACAGTACCAAGCAAGCGATACCAAAGTAAACCGGAATTGAACTACTGGCCAGGAAGATACTTGTCTAGCAAAGCACCAACGTTAACACAACAATGACAACTGAGTTAGTACATTTGATGCAATTTACCTTTTTAAAGCTTTGTTACAATAGAAAAAAAAGTTTATGCATCAGAAGTGTTCACATTATATATATAATGCTGATGCGGTCGTACTATGTATGTCCATTAGGCAAAATGCGTGCCAAAACAAAAGCAAAAAGACACACAGAAACGTATTTTTCGATGTTTCTCTTTCTACGTAATTTATGTACTTTGGTGGATTGCTCTGTTGGCGAAGTATGTTCTTACCTTGAAAATAATTTCAAACGTCTCGTTTGAAGCGGAATGACGGACCAGAGAGAAGAAAGTCAGAGGCTACAAAATAGTTCAAACGAAAACAGATGATCGGGACCCAAATGTTGTTCCCATGTGTGCTCTTTAGTTTAAGAAACACAAAGGTTCAACCAACGCAAGGGAAGAAACTCAAAGAAGACTTATCCTATGTGTCATCGTGGATGCACAAATGTATGGCCGTCAGCCGGCCCTGACGGCCGTACATCAGTAAGAAAGAAAAACAGAAGATAGTGGTAGAAAACCCTTTAAAATAGAAACAAGGGACGACGTTTTGGATCAAAAATCCTTCTTCAGGTGACATGGAAACAAACGAAGAACTGAAAAGAACACGATAGAAAGAAAAGACGTCATCACGGCCTGTCCCTGACGTAAAAAAACACCCACATAAATGACGCAAAGTCATCATCATCATCAGTCCCTTGCCCGAACTGGGCGTTGGGGGGACTGAAAGGCAGCAGCAACAGACAGTGCTCTCCACTGAGTTCTATTTTGGGCGGTGGCAAGCAAGTCTGACATCTCGAGTTCGGTCCATTCTATGTTTGCGACCCAACTCTTTCTCTGACGACCTCGCCGACGACTTCCTTCGAGAGTGCCTTGGAGGATAGTCTTGGACAAGGTGTTGTGTCGGGTCACGTGGCCAAACCAAGCAAGCTTGCGCCGTTTCACGGTTGCCAGAAGGGGTTCATGTGGGCCCACCAGGGAAGTGACGATGCTCCGTACATATTCGTTGGTCTTGTGCTCGCGGTACGAGATGCGGAGCAACTTCCTCAGGCACTTGTTCTCAAAGGCCTGGATTTTCTTTTCTGTGTCCGTCAAGGATGCCTGCTCTCTCCTGTCCTTTTCAACATATTCCTGGAGAAGATCATGCAGGAAACCCTCCACGACCACCATACTTCAATCTCTATTGGTGGCAGATCCCTGTGCAATCTTCGATTCGCAGACGACATTGACCTCATGGCAGGCAGCAATAGTGAGCTCCAAAACCTGACAGACAAACTTTCAAGTAGCGCAGGGTCTTATGGCATGGAGATCAGTACGGATAAAAGCAAAGTGATGATCAACACCACAAGCGACAGCAGCAGCAACATTCACATGAATGGCCAAAAGCTAGAAGAGGTCAATAGCTTCAAGTACTTGGGAGCCACCCTGTCCAAAGACGGTAGTTGCATAGCAGAGATCCGTATCAGGATAGGTACATCAACATCCGCAATGGCCAGGCTGGACAGGATATGGCGAAGTAACTCCATCAGCTTCACCATCAAGTACAGGCTTTACAAGTCCCTCATAGTGTCTATTCTACTCTATGGCTGTGAGACTTGGACACTGCTTGCAGACTCAGAAATGACGCAAATACACTTGCACAAAACACGTAGCACACATTCATGGCACACGCCAGAAACTTTCCCAGCTCCCTCCCTCGCTCCACCTTCAACTCGACAGCACACCGGCCCGATCTCCCTCTCTGACTCGGCCAAGAACCTCGGCGTTATCCTCGAGATTCCTGGGCTTTCCACATGACCAGCTTCGTCTCCGCCACGGTCCAGGCATGCTATTTCCACCTCCGTCGCGGCATCAGTCAGATCAGAAAATACCTCACCACCGACTGAAGCTGCCACCAAATTTGCTGGCTCTCTCATCTTATCTCGCATCGCCGGACTATTGCAACTCTCTCCTTCAAGTTCCGGCCACTCCACCACTGACTTTCACTCTCCAGCGCGTCCAGAACAATGCTGCCCGCCTCGTCCTCAGAAAGAAAAAATCCGACCACATCACTCCCCCTTCACTGGCTCCCCATCCCCCAACGCATCCAATGCAAGATTCTGTCTCTCTGCTACAAATCCCTGAACAACTACGCTCCTACCTATCTCTCCAACTTACTTCACCCCCACACTCCTTCCCGCTTCCTCCGCTCCGCCTCCGACCCTTTCCGCCTCCACATCCCCCGCACCAATGGACTCGGCACTTTCGGCCCCCGCTCCTTCAGTCTCCGCCGTCTACGGTCCATCCACCAGGAACACTCTCCCACTCTCTCTCCGTCAGAAACACTCTCTCCTCCTTCCAGTCCGCCCGCCCTCAAAACTCACCTCTTTCAACAGTTCTAGCACTATATCACCACACTCCCCACCCCAACCTGACTGTCGTAGTAATGTATTTGTGGTACGTGAGTCATTCGGTCTAAAGCGAAGATAAGCGCATTATAAATACCGTAATTATTAATTATTATTAGTATACATACACGTCACTGCATACATTCGCATTCACTCGTGCCTGCTGCCGCTCACGTACACTGTACGCACGCACGCCGGCACACACGCGCACGCACACGCACACACACACACTAATATGTGCAACGGTAGCTCAACGGTAGCATCCAGTATCAACAGTGAGGTCAAGTCTGGCATCAAATACCCATCAGGCCGAGCATACATCCCTAGGGGCGAATGTTCAAGCCGCGCGGATGGTAAGTGTTGTAGGGGGGTGCATGGGGTCTTTCTCACGCACTCGCACCCTGGGTTTCGCTTCCGTGAGGGTCGAGAAGAGGTTTACTTCAAAAACATCTTTTTATTCACGGCATCAAATCAAGGCTGTAAGCCAAGATCCTTAAATCAATGCCCTTAATTCACCCTGCAACAAATTGTACAGGCCATAAGTATATATCATATACAATATAGCGTGAACGTTCTTTCTAGCTATTACTATAATCAAACTACCATAAATATACATACGCCGCTATAGCTTGAACATACATTCTAGCTATTGTCAAGCAACCGAAATTACAAAAGAATGTACAGTACAAATCGGCTCTAAACAACGAATTACTATAAAAACAGACAGTCGAGTAAAAATAACATAAAATGCCGCCAACATTTTTCAGTTAATGCAATATTCTATTACCTTAACAAATAACCAAACATCTAGCTATTCAACATACCTTAGCAAAGTGTCAAAGGTGGATAACATGAAGGTACACTGAATTTCATATGACCAGATGCAGTCAAGTAACAAAACTGCTGCGTCTGACTGCCCAAAAATGCCACAGCAGCTATAGGTGAATACAGTTCAGTCAAAGCTCATGCACCTGACTGAAAACTCATGACATAACATATCGCCCAAGATGCACTTGATTCTTGGAGCACTTATAGCTACATGCTGTCCAAACACAGAGTCAGGCAGCAATATTTATACATTTAGGCTAGAGCTAGGCACAATATAACTCTATGCTTCCACTGACTAAACTGTTCTAACTTACAGTGAAACCTGTCTGGTATGCAGTGCAGTCTACCCACAACCACCTTATAAAACAAGACAACGGAATGAAGTAGATCAAGTTAAAAGAGAAAAGATCTAAGAAGACAATACTAACTAGGAATTAGCAACCTGTTTGGCTTTATCCATTAATTAACATTTATTTACCTTACAAATCATAATCAGTGGAAAATACTGACTAAACACTTCCATTCCTCTATTTTACTGCGTGATCAAAGATCACTCTACCACATAAGTGCCAAGCCTGTCCGCGAAAAAGGATTCTGTCATGTTGCGGCGGATGAAGTGGGATGTATTTTGCCAAAGGATGCGTATGCTGAAATGTGTGAGGCTATGAGGAGGTTCGTTGAAATGAAGTCCAACCTGGTTGTTGTATCCTAGGCGGATAGAACGAACATGCTCCTCGCAGCGTTCAGGGAGTGTACGGTATGTCTCCCCCACATACAACATCTTTGGGCAGTGAGAACATGAGATGACATAGACAATATCCGATGACTGAGTGGCATGCGAATGATCGGCGGACATTGAAAGATGACAGGGGTCCGGTGATGACGGGGAATATGTTGATGTACGGACATGCTTTGCAGTGTGGTTGCCGTACATAAGATGAACAAAATGCGTTACCGTCTTTTCAGTCATTCATGAACAGATTAATGAATATACTTCTGAATATACTTCTTTTTCTGTTGTTGCTGGGGTGCACCACCAACAAACCAGCGATAATGGTCAGTTTGTTGACCGTGGGTGGCCATAATCTATCCCATCTTGTGCCTGATAGCCGGATTGCTTGTGATAGATTGCCTGTAATAGATTCAGTGCTGCAATGATAATTTAAATGGAATGTTCTTATAGTGTTTATTAGTCGGTGTCTTGGTTTGTTGTTTTATGACGAGCCAAAAGGCAAATTTTTGTCGTGCTTTGACTCGAACAGACAATAGAGTTGTATTGTATTCAGGGCTGGCAACTCAACTTTTCATCCATTTGACGGTCACGGCCGTTGTTTGTCAGCACTGATTCTGTCCTGTAACCGAGCAGTTTGTGTCTGAACTCATCACCAAATCCCCATGTAAATTCTGTACGCGTGTACTTGACCAACTTCCCACAGATTTACTGAGAGACTGTGTGGAGCTGATTCCTGTGGTTATTGTCAATTCCTTGACGTCTGGTGCTGTACCTCTTCAGTTCAAGCAGGCTGTTGTCACGCCATTGTAAAAGAAACCTTGACTAGACCAAATGACTTAAAAAACTTTCGTCCCGTTTCCAACCTTCCATTTATTTCTAAGTTGTTAGAAAAGGCATCAGCTTTTGGACCATCTGTCAATTGAAATGCCGGACCTGCCGCTAGACTCGAGTTGTATCAGTCCGCTTACCGCAAGCATCATAGCTGTAAACAGCTCTTCTTCATAATTATGACCAACAGCCTGCTTACTTGCGCTGACGAGGGACGTGTGTCACTCTTGTCATTATTGGACCTGTCTTCGGCGTTCGACACGCTCGACCACAACATCCTTCTGAAAAGACTTAGTGTATCTTTTGGCATCCGTGGACGGGTCCTTGACTGGTTCTCCTCATGTCATTTGTCAGTCTGACAAGTTGCAACGTGTCATTATACAGATTTCTACTTCCGCTCCCCTCCTTCTGAGATATGGCGTGTCCCAGGGCTCAGTTCTTGGACCAGTCTTGTTTTCTTTGTACACCCAGCCTGTGTCTGACTGAGGTGATCGCCAGTAAAAAGAAAAGAAGGATGTGAACATTACAAATATGCCGATGACACACAGCTGAAGAAAGACGCTCCTCTCAAATAGTTCCCGTCTCTTCTACATGACATGAAACAATGTATAGAAGCTGTTAAGGACTGGATGACAGACAACAAGCTAAAGCTCAATGAAGGAAAAACAGATGCCACTGTGGTAGGCACTCGATCCAGGGTGAGTGTCTCCCATGATGAGTCATTGATCGTTTGTGGACAGGACATCCCTACCCTCTCAAAAAATAGTGTGAAAAACCTAGGTCTTTACATTGACAATGTCCTGTCCATGAACGATCATGCGTCTCACCTGTCCCGCTGCTGCTATCTTGAGTTCAAGAGGCTTATCTCTGTTAGACAGTACCTTACTGACTGGCACGACCCCCACTCCCAAGGCGCGAACTATGAGCGTTACTACTGACTCGAGTACAACCAATCCACACTAACACAAACACCAGAGGATGGTTGGTTGTACATTGCTTAACGTCCCGACAGCAACAAGACTTTCTCAGGACGTGCCTGCAGTGCTTGTGAAAAAAAAAAATAAACAGAATATTGAATGTATGTTGCCAGCTGGTCTAATACGCTAAATAAACCTAAGACCATTTAGCAACACATATCCAGCTAAAGGCAGCGCAGACAGTAGGAAGAGTTTAAAAAAGGAAAATACAGGTGAATGGACCAAGGGTAGACAGAAACACATGCCCCAGAATAGAAGGGAAAATCCACCCTGTGGGGCTGACCAGGGTGACCCTGGGAACTAAAAAGCAGTTAACCCCACCCAAGTTCCCCAGGGCAGACCTGGGTGGGGTCAAACACCAGAAAAACAATTACGACAACAATTATTACATTTAAAAATAACAATAATCCAAAATATCCTCACTCGTTCCTAACCCCACACTCACGCATCGCATTGACACGCACATCCTCTCTCCTCAGCATGAATATCCAACATACGTAATACAAAATAACATCCAATATATAATAAAACAACTATTCTTAATAAAATATAAATGAAAATTTAGAAAGAACTTAATATAATTTACAAATTAATGGATCTCCTTGGCGGGAGCACAAATGACAAGTTCAAATTAAATTAATGCTTTCGCTTCCGCTTCCGCGATAAAGTCCTTTATAGCACAAGGCTCCTTTTAAGTAATACAATATTTCAGAATACACAATATTCCTGTCACTGCGACAAAGTTCCTTTCATAATATTGTCACTACAAGAAAACAAAATTAGTCTCACGACGTTCTTTTACCAGTTTACAACTGGACAAGATTAATAAACAAACTTAAAGCAAATAAACATTTAATGGAACGACTCGACCTGGGCTAAACGAGGTGTCTGCCACGACCCTCTCAACAGCGCTCAGGTACGGCGTCGTAATCGCACGAGGAGTGGCACAATCAGCCTCCACTCTCACAATCTACCACCCAGCCCTTTCGCACAGCAACAGCGGCGGACTAATCCGATTAGTTCTTTGGACTTTTGGTTTTTGGATGCACTAAAACAAGGGTGTAAAAGTACGCATATGAATAAATAACAACAGAAGAAAGGTAATCACATCACCGTTCCCACAATTCCAATTGCCGTCTTTTATATTCCTTCGCCTCTCCCCCAAAACAACAATAAATTCAAACTCAACAAAATGCATATTTCCACATTACCATATAACTCACTTCCAAATTTAGGCTCCGACGCTAGATACTACCAAATAAAATAAATGACATTTATATATTCTGTTTCTTACATTTGCCCCCCCTCCCCCCCCCCTCCTACTCACTAACTAAATTAATAATAAGAACAAGCAAACACAAACACCCCCCCCCCCCTCCAGCATAATTATGGCCACTGAGGAATTGTTACGTATACTCACTGTCATCCGTGAAGACGCCCCGGCTGGGACGAAGACAAACAAAGACAAGATAAGCCAGGGGTTCAGTCGTCGCAGTTCTCTCTCCTTTCCAGGGCACCGCTTCTGGGGCAACAAGAGCCGTATTGCAGGGCCGTTACAGGGGAACGGCACAACTGCTTGAGGGCTGCAGCTTGGAGAACCACGCCTGAAAGTCCTCCCTCTGAGACTGCTGTTTCGTTTGCTGTTACGGGTAGTGGGCAGATGTTCACATCTGCACAGGACATAGACGACCCCGCCCTCCACGAGTCCCCTGCTGCCTTGCAGGACTGGCCGCTTGGCTGCTGAAAGGCTAAGGGAGGAAAACCCTGACATCAAAGCCCCCGAGTCTCCGGGGAAGGTTTTTGAGCCAGAGACTAGGACAAGGACAGTCTGATATAAAACCTACGACCAGAGGACCTCGATTACACCGTCCTAGCGTGCTAGGCCATGGCAGACGAACCAAGGGTTTAAAGGGTGGGGCCAGTACTGCGCACACTGCACTCCACCAAAAAGCTCCACCGCGCAGGCTTTAGGAAACGCCCACGCACCATGACACCGACGTTTCCAAGTCCTGTAGCGATAGGCAAGGGGCGAAACGGCAGGTGAAAGATGTCACTGGAAGCCGCAGTCTCAAACCTGCATGCAGGCGGTTCAGGATATTGGTCGCCTGATGTTGACCTGGGGATGACAACGTCACTCGGCACACCCTGAACGACCAGGCAGCCTTCTCTAGGGACAGCACTGCTTGCTCCACCTGGAGAGGGGCCTAGAAAAGGTGGCCTAACCAATGCTCATCCCCTCGTAACCCCAGTTGGCTAGCCGCGGTCAACGGGCATCTTCTCCTGCGGTCAGAAAACAAGAAAAAACAATGGATCCACTTTCATGACGACCACGACCGGACTCAACGTAGCATGCTGGAACATCCGAACCATGCTCGACACAGCAGACAGCAGACGCCCTGAACGTCGCTCCGCCCTTATTGCCCATGAATTGCGGAGGCTAAACATCGACATCGCCGCGCTCAGCGAAGTACGCCTCCCGGAGGAAGGCAGCCTCCAAGAACTTGGCGCTGGCTACACCCTCTACTGGTCAGGCAGGCCTGCATCAGAAAGACGGCTCTCAGGCGTGGGCTTCATGGTCAAGCCCCCCATTGCAACTAAGTTGGAAAACCTACCAATGGGTCATTCCGACCGCATCATGTCCATGCGCCTCCCACTGAGACACCAGCAATACGTCACCCTTCTCAGTGTGTACTCCCCAACCCTCCTGGCAGAGCCTGCAGAAAAGACAAGTTCTACTCTGACCTGCGCAGCCTCCTGCAAAGCACCCCCGAAGACGACAAAGTCATCATCCTTGGCGACTTCAACGCCAGAGTGGGCCAAGACTCTGAAGCCTGGAAAGGAGTCCTCGGCAAGCATGGCGTTGGGAACTGCAATGACAATGACCGCCTACTGTTGGAGTTCTGTGCAGAATAGCAACTTGTCATCACCAACACTACTTTCCAGCAAAAGGACAGTCGAAAGACCACCTGGATGCATCCTCGCTCCAAGCACTGGCACCTTATCGACTATGTCCTAGTGCGTCAGAGGGACCGCAGTGACGTCCTCCTCACCAGAGTGATGCCCAGCGCAGAGTGCCACACTGACCACCGCCTTGTCCGCTGCAAACTCAGGCTCCACCTCAAGCTGAAACACAAGAAAAGGGGCCCTCCCAAGAAAAAGCTTGATGTTGCCAGCCTTCAGCGTGACGACAAGAAAGCTGCCCTTCAGACAGATTTAGAGCGCATGCTCAAAGACACAGCTGATCCAGCAGACTCCTCCCCTGAAACACTCTGGGAGCAACTGAAAACTGCTATTGTGGAATCTTCTGTGGAAGTCTTGGGCTTTGTTAGAAAGAGGAACAAAGACTGGTTTGACGAAAACGACGTGGAGATCCAGGAACTTCTAGCAAAAAAAAAAAAAAAAAGAGCCGCCCACCAGGCCCACCTAGCCCAGCCTTTCTGCCCTGTGAAGAAGTCTGCCTTTCGCCTCATGTGCAGCAGTCTCCAGCTCAAGCTTAGAGAGCTCCAGAACGAGTGGTGGTCGAGACTGGCACAGAGGACCCAGCTTTGCGCTGACAACGGTGCCTACAGGGGCTTCTATGAAGCACTGAAAGCAGTGTATGGCCCTAGGCACCTGCGAAGCGCCGATGGACAGGCACTCCTCACAGATAATACCTCCATCTTGAACCGCTGGTCAGAATACTTTCAGGACCCCTTCGGCGCTGAGCGCACTGTTCAAGAAACAGTCATCCTCCAAATCCCACAGCTCCCACTAAAGGTCGAATTGGACGACCCGCCCACCGCCGAAGAGACCCTCACAGCCATCCACCAGCTCAAGAGTGGCAAAGCAGCAGGCATTGACGGAATCCCGCCAGAGATCTGGAAACATGGAGGCCCAACACTGCACAACAAGCTCTATGACCTCTTTCTCTGCTGCTGGGAGAAAGGAACACTACCAAAGGATCTCCGTGATGCAGTCATCATCACCCTGTACAAGAACAAAGGAGAGAAGTCTGCCTGCTCTAATTATCGTGGAATTACCCTGCTGTCCATTACCGGGAAAAATTCTCGCTAGGCTGCTCCTGAATCGGCTGGTACCTGCCATCGCTGAAGACCACCTCCCAGAGGGCCAGTGTGGCTTCAGAGCCAACAGGAGTACCACCGACATGGTCTTTGTGCTGAGGCAGCTTCAGGAGAAGTGCCGCGAGCAAAACAAAGGGCTGTACGTAACGTTTGTCGACCTAACAAAAGCGTTCGACACTGTGAGCAGGCAAGGCATGTGGCAGATCCTGGAGCGACTTGGCTGTCCCCCAAAGTTCCTCAGCATGATCGTCCATTCCACGAGGACCAGCAAGGCCAGGTTAGACTCAACAGTAACCTCTCAGTACCATTCCCCATTATCAACGGCGTGAAATAGGGCTGCGTGCTGGCACCAACCCTCTTTACCATCTTCTTTAGCATGATGTTGAAACAGGCCACAGTGGACCTCGACGATGACGATGCAGTGTACATCAGGTATCGTCTCGATGGCAGCCTATTCAACCTCAGACGACTGCAGGCCCACACCAAAACCCTAGACCAACTGATTCGTGAGCTGCTCTTTGCTGATAACGCTGCCCTCGTTGCACACACAGAGAGAGCCTTGCAGCGCATCACGTCCTGCTTTGCAGATGCTACCCAGCTCTTTGGACTCGAGGTTAGTCTGAAAAAGACAGAGGTCCTTCATCAGCCGGCAACCAAGGAAGAACATCGCCTCCCCACATCACCATCGGCGAGTCCGAACTGAAATCAGTACACCAGTTTACCTACCTTGGCTGCATCATCACGTCAGACGCCAAGCTGGACAAGGAGCTGGACAACAGGTTGGAAAAAGCGAACAGTGCTTTCGGGCGACTATTCAAGCGGGTGTGGCACAATCAACAGCTGAAAAAAGGCACCAAGATCAGCGTGTACAGAGCTGTCGTCCTCACCACCCTGCTGTACGGTTCCGAGTCCTGGGCCCTCTACCGCAACCAACTACGACTCCTCGAACGCTTTCACCAGCGCTGCCTGCGTACCATCCTCAGCATTCACTGGAGTGACTATGTCACCAACGTCGAGGTCCTTGAACAGGCGGAAACTGTGAGCATCGAGGCTTTGCTGCTGCGGACACAGCTTCGCTGGGCGGGGCACGTCTCCAGGATGGAGGATCATCGCCTAGCCAAGATCACTCTGTTCGGCGAGCTCGCCACTGGGCACCGAGACAGAGGGGCACCAAAGAAGAGATACAAAGACGGTCTTAAGAAGTCACTTAGTGCCTGCCAAATCGACCACCGCCAGTGGTCTTCGCTTGCTGCGGACCGTGACACCTGGCCCTCCACCATCTACAAGACAGCCGTCTCCTTTGAGGACTCTCGCAGAGCTAACCTTAAGGACAAGCGGCTCAGGAGAGAAAAAAACAGAGTTGTCGTAACTCAGAACCCTGACCAGACCTTCCCCTGCAGCCACTGCGGTCGAACCTTCCTGTCCCGGATTGGCCTCCGCAGTCACAAAATGCCTGCAGACGACGTGGGCAAGCCCTATAGAATCTTCGTTCGCGAAGTCAAGCCAAGAAGGGGGGACGTGCAGTTAGGTGGTTTGCTCTATTTTTCAGTGGTCGGGTTAAATATCTCAATCAAATCCTCACAATGCCAAGATACTTGTTGTTCATGATGTGTAATCTAGAAATTAATAACAGCCATAGGAGGTGAGCGATGACGCAACGATAATCCGGTGCCTGTGGCCCTGCGCACCTCGATCATTTATGATGATGTTATAAATTATACTTGGCTCGCATTTCTTAGGACTCCATTGACACAGAAAAGTGCTGATTGGTCGACGATTCAGCCACTCAGGTGCGTGTTTTCAGTTGTACCCTAGAGATACGACTATCACAGAAGGTCAGAGTTGAGCTTCTCATGTACTACGGCGCGTGTGCAGTGTAAACGATCGTATCCAACAAGTGATTGTAGGCTCAAAGGGGTGCGTGACAAAGACTGTATTGTCTGATATCGGTGAAAGGTATTTTTTTAGATCCCAAAAGGGAAGCAGTTGTCCTCATGCACAGCCTCCTACGGCATAGGAAGCAGGGATGTCATGCAGCTGTGCACGGCTTGGCCATTTCACTGAGCCTATAGGACCGTCCTGTGGGTCTGGCCTGACATAGTTCACACTGGTTGTCTCCCTCGATTCGCTGCGCTGATAATCAGCGCAGCGAAACGAGGGAGATAACCAGTGTTGACATGGTATGGCTTGTCAGTCTCAGCTTTGCAAGGCTTCTTCATCTTTTCACCTCATAATATATCATCTTTCATTTTCTGCCTGTCTTGCCTGTGTAAAGCGTGCCTTGACCATATCTGCTCTTTCAGCCAGGCCCAGCACAACAGGGTATGTAGACAGGACTACGGTGTGGAAGGCTGGACTACGTCCCATAGACCCACTAGACAGCAATTTATGCTTGTATCTGACAAAATCCAAGTCGATGTTGTTCATTTCAAACATCTGCTAGCTGCAAATAGCGGATTGGCACACCCGCACAGTTCTAACTCAGACTCAGACTGAAAAGCCTAATCATTTTGATTCGATGGAATGTGAGCGCGCGCTATTCTCGGTTTTGTCCCCTTTTTCCAGCAGAGCAGTTTGTTCATCATTGCTGTCATCGCGTCTAATACACTGTGGAAGGCAGTCACTGAATCAGCTCGCGCAACTTCTTCTATGTAAGGACCAGCATAATGACAGAGGCAGGCACGAGCCAGGATTCTCATTAGCTTTCGCATCTGCGGGCGCCATGAGGATCTATGTTTATTCCAGACAGGAGGTGTTTATCATTGAGTGTATCTCGGACGGTGTGATAGTGGTCCTTTCTACAGATGGGAAAAGGCATAGATCCTCAGGGGTCCGCCATGCAAGTTACAGGACCGTGACCCATAAGAATCTGTGCCTAAGTTTTGCTTTTTCGGTTCAAACAATTTTAATTTCCAGGCTGAGTGGGGGAGTGGGAGGGAGATGCGCTATTGTGGTTTGCAGTGAGTTTCAGCATTTACTTTTGTTTTTCAGTAACCGTACATCAATGACCATATAAATGAACACACTTTTGTTCCCTCGTTTGTTCTGGTAAAGACAGAGTCGGGTTCACTACGGAATATACTTGAATCTGCTGAGGCACATATACTTCTGAAAACTCAGAAACTTAAAAGCCAGGTTACAAATTAAAAATATATACTGACATGGGCTTGGGCAGGGCTGTTATTTGGTTGAGGGCTGGGGGCCACAGTACAAGGCTAGAGCCAGCCTTGAAGGCCGATTTCAGCGGAATTGATGGTACGGCAGAAGGTTCTCTGTTCTGTCTGATGTGCACAGAGACAAATGAACCTATCAAGAAACATTCATTCCACCGTTACCGCACACTTTCACGAGGATAAATATATTCTTGTTTATACATCAGACGGATGGCTTTCATTGTTTAGCAATATTCGCCTATAACAATAGACAAACTCCCCAAGAGGCATAGATCTTCACGAGTTCCGCTCAGAGTGTGGGGGCTTGTGAGAAGCAACACGTATTTCTGAGTTGAATTACCTTTATGCTGCTATATTTACGTAGTTTAAACGGTTTGTGGTGATGAAAAGAACACAGGCAAAAACGTCGACTGCTGCAAGAATCACATATTCTCATACGCGCGGAGGCGCGGCTAGTGTTGCCTCTATGCTGCTATGTTTACGCAGCCGGGATAAAATCGCGACCACCGAGCCCAAAACCAGACAAGCCGGCTGTAAACACGCGCGATTCGACGACCGTCCCGGCTCTGCGGCGTAGAATAGCGCGATGCTCATGCTCCCTATAGGTTCACGGCAGTACAAACTCGAGTCTGGACTGAGACTAACTGTGCAGCTCATTGCAGAATTTCCGAAAGCTGGCGGGAAATTGTCATAATTTGAAGACATCGGTGACCTTTTGGTGTGCAATAGTTATATGGATAACGTGTCCGATTCGTTGGGACAGATTCTGCTGCAACTGAAACAGCGTCCACACTACACTAAATGCACTTGTCGACATTTTTTTGCGGGTTGTACAAGTGATATTGCGTGTTTAAATTAGGGAATTTTAGTCTCTTTCGAGCTGAACAGGGTGCCTAATGTTGGGACTACCATGTGCAGGAATGTTCGCGGTTGCGCCGAGATGGCTTACGGTGTGAAGAATGTGGGACTACACTGTGCAAAAATCGCTGCCCCCCAGCCTACGTTGAATTGTTACACTTATTCATTATGTAGCTGTCTGATTTTAATATACAGTCAAATACTGTCAATAAACTAGTTGAAATTCCATTAAAAGGTCAAATAAAGATACATGCCGGAAAAAGAAGTATGATAGAGGCAAAAGAAAAGTGTCTGTTATGACAGAATGCGTTTTGTTTTGCTAAAATACCCCGGCTGGAATGTTGACTATTTTATGAGGCTGATCAACACCAACATTTGTGGGAAGAACGAACTCCACACGTTACACCAAAGTCATGTCAGCTGCATGCAATGGCTTATGTTACTTATGGATGTTCGTTCATTGACTAACCCTTACAGTAACTAACTCCTATTTAGGTCCCCCTTGAACTATATGACTGTTTTTCAAATTTGCAAGAAATTTCAGACGAGCAAAAGTCACTCTGAAAACAACTTTATTCAAAATTTGTTGGAAACATTTTTATATGAATCCACATACCTATTGACATACCTATTTCTTGATCTCTTTTACTTTGACCTTTCCGATGGGTCATCCAAATTAGTATGCATAGGAAGTTCTTACCATCAGGTGTCTTTGTACTAAGTTTGTGGGCTTCGGGTTGTGAATAGTATTTGAGGAAAAAAAAGGTATTTTGTCAAAATATTGCTACATTTGACGAATTTCCTGATCCCCTGTGACCCTGACCTTTGAGAGAGGTCACTAAAATTGGTACGTTTAGAAAGGTCTGGCCTGGCCAAGTTTGAAGTCTGTGTCTTAAATGGAAAATACCATCGTTAAAGTTTACGATGGACAGACGACCACTGGCCAATTTCATAGACTTACTTTTGCTATCGCACATGAGCCAAGAAGTGCATGGTGGACCACTTCAATTCCCGGCAGAATATTCCCACAAATAGAAGACTAAAAAAAAAACCGGTTGCATTTACAAACCTTGTTTGTTTATCTTTTTAGCCGTAAGTAACTATGGTAATACGACTATCAGCTGATGCTAGTCGTGTTACAAGAGACACGAAGAGCTGTGGGTATGCTCATTCTGTGTTTTATAATGGTCACGTTGCAAGCTTCACCTAAAGAAGATGTATATTAAGCTGAACAGCTTGCAAGCTGTGAAACAACAATATATTTTGTATCTTTATTGTGATGTATCAAAGAAAGAATTGAATATAAACTGGCTACCCTGGCGTACAAGCACTTTGACAACACACTCCCCCTGTACCTCTCCTCCAATCTTTACTCTCATAACCCTTCCCGTAGCCTACGTTCTTGTTCCCAGAAATTACTGGTCCAACCGAGAATTAACTTAAAGACTGCAGGTGCTCGTTCTTTTCAGTACCAGGTTCCTCATGTGTGGAATTCTCTGCCTCCCCATATCGGCGCTTTGAGCCGATTTTCAATTGGGATAAAGCGCCTATTTAATGCGCTTATTATTATATTATTTATTATTATATCCGTCAATCCCCGACACTCTCAGTCTTCAAAACCAGTCTGAAAACGTATCTTTTTAATTTGGCATATGAGTGTTAATTTTCCTTTGCTCTCTTCATGTGATTTTTGTATGGTGTTACTGTAAATAGAATGTGTTCGTTGTATGAAAGACTGTGGTTAGTATTTCTGAACTGTTTTTGTTGCTGTTGTGATTTGTAGTTTATTGTGTGTGTTTATAATTTCATTTGTAAAGCGTTCCGAGCCTGCGTAAGTGGGGAAGGACGTCTTGAGAAAAGCGCTGTATTATTATTATTATTATTATTATTATTATTATTATTATTATTATTATTATTATTATTATTATTATTATTATTATTATTATTATTATTATTATTATTATTATTAATTGAACCAGATGTAAATCGCAACACGACTGACAAGATGACTGTCAGTCATGTTATGAGACTGTCAGATGTGTTGCGAAACTGTCAGTTGTGTTACAGACAAATCTTTCCTTTTTATTCAGACGAAATTACAATATATTCCCACCATAGTTTGAGGCTTTGAATCGTCTTACATCAGTTCACCATTAAACAAGATGGGATGAACCATAACCCAAAACGTCCCTTCTATATGAGAGCTGTCCTCCCTGTCACGGGTCTCTAACTTTTGTCTTTGACCTGATCCTGATGTTGAAATATCTCCTATTGAACAAGATGAGGATTTCATCCAAAAGTCTACGGAATTGTTTGGAGCTCACATGCGCTTTTCTTTTAGGAACATTCACAGGTTCCTACTTTTAAGCTTATCCTTCTGATCCATTTCCCTCCTCTCTAAACCATCATCTGATCAACACACACGCCGGCACACGCACAAACAAAGACGGACAAACGGCGCTTCCCGCCATTAGTACGCCCTGTGGGCTGGAGTAGCCACAGGAATTCTGAAGAAAAATAGCTCGAGCAGCAATATGACGTCACTATAATCTAGACCTCATGACATCGCGAGTCTCAGACGCTGTGTACACAGTGACGAAATTGATGTTTCACGTCACTCTTCTGAAAGGCACACAGCCTCTTCCAGGGCTGACTGATCGTTCCACACAGCCTCTTCCAGAGCTGACTGTTTGATGGGAGTATAAAGTGGATCCAAAACTTGCAAATAAGAATTAATTATTATTCAAAAAGTTGAAGAGGTACAAAGCTGGCTAACAAACACATCCAATATCTTTTTTCAAACTAGCTATATCCAAACTTTCAAGTAAATATGACAAACATTACGGACTCTAATCTGGGTCAACCGACTTTCTATAAATGGTCTTTTATGTCTTCAATGAGACATCCAGTTCGGAGGCACTCTTAGCCACCCCTTAAATAAAGTATTTCGCCAAGTTTCAAGCTTGTGTGTACATCAGTGATCTGAGATTCTCGTGTCTACACTTATAGGCATGCGCACGCGCGCGCTCTCGTACACACACACACACACACACCATAACACACAAACACATATGCACATACGGCCTTTCACATTAAATGTAGGTTCAGCAACAAGGTTAGCGTAACTAGACGTGACTTAATTTTTATCTTGTTACTTCAGTTGTCAGAAGTTTAGGCCTGCCCGCCTTTGACATCATGGACATACTATTAAATTTGTCCCACCGCGACCCATCCTAAAAAGTCCTTTCTATAAATAGAAGGGACTTAAAGAAGAACAGCTGGTCATATCTTTATGTTTTTAACGACTTTGTTGTTTTGCAAATATAATTTATTTTACAAATTACACATTATTCGCCTATATGTCATACAGCTGTATTTGCTTTACTTCAAATGCAAAGTTTTGTTTTGGCATTTGGAAATGTCATACCTACTAGTTGCACTGCACGTACTTCAAACAAGATATGTCTCCTGTTTCTGTCGTCTGCACAGTGTAGTCCCAAATCCTTCACACCGTAAGCCATCTCTGAACAACCTACATCTCTTTGGCATAGTGTAGTCCCAACATCAAATAACCTTTTTCAGTTCACTTACTTACTTACTTACGCCTGTCACCCCTACACGGGTATAGGCCGTCGACGAGAGACCTCCAGCAACTCCTGTCCTGTACTTCTCCTTCGATTTTACTCCAGGTGGTTCCCAGTCTCTTGGTGTCTGCTTGGAGGTCTCGACGCCAGGAGTTTCTCGGCCTACCTCTTTTCCTCTTTCCCTGGGGGTTACATGACAATGCCTGCCTAGTGATACTGGAAGCTGGCTTTCTCAGACTGTGACCAATCCATCCCCATCTTCTTCGCCCAGTTTCATTCTCGGCTGTTATCTGCTCTGTTCTCTCCCAGAGTCTGACGTTGCTGATCTTCTCTGGCCAGTGGATTTTCAAAATTCTTCTAAGGTAACTGTTTATGAAGGTCTGTACTCTGTTGACTGTGGTTTTTGTCAATCTCCAAGTCTCTGCTCCATATAGGAGAACTGCTTTTACGTTGGAGTTGAAAATCCGTACTTTGGTGTGTTGTGACAGCTCTCTGGAACTCCACACTTTTTTCAACTGGAGAAAGGCTGCTCTGGCTTTACCGATTCGTGCTCTGACATCTGCATCAGTGCCGCCTTTTTGTCTATGATGCTCCCGAGATAGGTGAAGGACTCCACTTCCTCCAACGGGGTGCCAGCAAACAAGACTGGTTCTTCCCTGGTTGCGTTCAGCCTCATTGTCTTTGTTTTCTGTTTGTGAATGGTGAGGCCCACTTGGGACGAGATGTCAGCAAGCCTCGTGGTCTTGTCCTGCATTTGTTGATGAGTGTGGGACAGTAATGCCAAGTCGTCTGCAAAATCGAGGTCGTCAAGCTGTGTCCACAGTGTCCACTGTATTCCTCTTTGTCTGTGCTCTGTGGTCATCTTCATGACCCAGTCTATGGCCAGTAGGAAGAAGAACGGAGACAGCAGACACCCCTGCCAGACACCGGTTCTGACCCGGAGCTCCCTGGTGAACTGCCCTTCGTGGATCACGCGACATGTCATGCTATCGTAGCTGCTCTTGATCAGGCGAACGAGCTTTGTGGCTACACCGTAGTGTCGTAGGAGTTTCCACAGAGTCTCTCGGCCCACGCTGTCAAATGCTTTCTCGTAATCCACAAAGATGACGTACAGCGGGGAGCTCCACTCCAGAGACTGTTCCACGATGATGCGGAGAGTGGCGATCTGATCTGTACATGGTCGGTTTTTCCTGAATCCTGCTTGCTGGTCTCTCAGCTGGGGGTCAACGGAGCTCTTTATTCTCTCCAGGATGATCCTGTTGAAGACCTTTCCTGGTACTGACAGCAAGGTGATTCCTCTGTAGTTGGAACACTTGCTGAGGTCGCCTTTCGTGGGAAGCTTGATTAGGTACCCCTCCTTCCAGTCAGCCGGCATCACCTCCTCTTCCCAGATCTTTCCAAACAGTGGGTACAGCATCTCCACTGCTGTCTCTAGGTCTGCTTTCAGAGACTCCGCTGGGATGCCATCTAGCCCTGCTGCTTTGCCGTTCTTCAAAAATTCCACTGCTCTTCTGATCTCTTCCCGGCTGGGTCTGTCACAGCTGATGGGTAGGTCGGTCTCTGCTGGCTGGATGTCTGAGGGTTCGGGTGGGCTGGGTCTGTTCAGTAACTCTTCAAAATACTCGGCCTATCTGTCGAGTTGGTCTGCTCTGTCTGCAATAGGCTTGCCTTTTTTGTCTTTTACTGGTCTTTGTGTATGTCTTAATGTCGTAGAGCTGTTTCATGTTGCCGCTGCCTGCTGCCTTTTCTGCCTCTGCTGCCAGGCTGTCTGTGTAGGCCCTCTTGTCTGCCCTGATACTCCTCTTCACCTCGCGGTTGGCTTTGCTTTGGCTGCTCTCGTGCGACTGTTGTTGACAACTGCTTTCTTCTGCTTCCTCACTTCTATCTTCTTCAAGGTCTGTGCCGACAGCCAGTCCTTGTGATGGTGTTTCCTGAACCCTACAGTGTCTTTGCAGGTTGAGTTCAGCACCTCTCTAACTGCCTTCCACTGCTGCTCTGTGGTGACCGCCTCCTCTTCATTTACTAGCTCCTGTAGCGCTTGAAACCGGTTGGACAGCACCAGTTTGAACTCTTCTCTCACTCCAGACTCTCTCAGGAGGCCTACATTATAGCGCTGTCTTCTTTTTGTCTCTGTGCGGCTTTTCTTTAACTTGAGCTTTATTCTTAAGGTAAGCAGATGGTGGTCTGAGGCGACATCTGCTCCCCTCCCCACTCGAACATCTTGAAGGGATCTTCTAAATTTCTTGCTAATGCAGATATGGTCTATTTGGTTCTCTGTAGTATGGACAGGTGAGACCCAAGTTGCTTTGTGTATTCTTCTGTGTGGGAAGATGCTGCCTCCAATGACAAGTCTGTTTAGAGCACAAAAGTCTACGAACCTCTCCACCGTTCTCACTCATCTCCCCTAGTCCCTGTCTCCCCATCACCTCTTCGTATCCGGTGTTGTCCTCCCCTATTTTGGCTTTGAAATCGCCCATGATGATGGTGATATCTCGCTCCGCACATTTGTCCACAGCACTCTGGAGTCGGTCGTAGAACTCTTGTTTCTCTTCCTCATCACTGTCATTAGTGGGCGCATAACACTGGATGACGTTCAGCTTGAGCTTTTTCTTGGTTCTAAAGGCTGATGTGATAATTCTTGGCCCAAGAGGTTCCCAGCCCATCAGCGCTCTCTGTGCCACTGGTGACAGCATGCATGCTACTCCTTCTGTATGGGGGGGGGGGGGGGGGGCATTCTCCTCTTCATGACCTGAATACAGAATCATCTCCCCACTTAACAGCCTTTCCTGGCCAGACTGCGTCCATCTGGCTTCACTGATACCTAACAGGGAAATGTTGTACTTTTGCATTTCCGCTGCTGTCTGGGCGGCCTTGCTGCTCTGGTACATGGTCTTGACATTCCATGTGGCCATGATTGTGTCCCTGTATAGAGAGAGGCGGCTCGGTCCTGTGGCTTCCGAAAACTTCCGGCTTTCACCACTTCTGGTAGAAGAACCTTCCTCCTCCAGGAAAGGAATTACTGTTTGTCTTTTCGTCGGCGTTTTTGTAGCTATTTCCTTTTTTGCAGGGTGGGGAAGCTTCTCCCCTTTCTAGGAGGACCAGGGGTTTTCTGTCGGGGTCACCCTCCCTTAGACCATGTTGGTTCACGGCACCTTATTTCATTCGGTGCACCCCTCTCGCGAGGGACCCCCTACCCACCACCCAGGGGACGCGCCTCAACGCCATATGGTCCCAGCGCGAGGTTTTTCAGTTCAAAGGACACTAAATTCCCTAACCTAACCACGTATTGTCATTTGTACAACCCACAAGAATGTTGACACGTGTATTTAGTGTAGTGTAGACGCAACTAAGCAGCAGAATCCGGCCTGACGAAACGGACAGCAGATCGATCAAATTTTGCACACTTAAATCTCGCCTATTTCATCAAATTATGACAGTTTGCGGCCACATGTTTTACCTCTGCAACTAGCTTCAGGTGCGCCAATCTATTTGCAATTAGAGGATGCTACGGAGCAATATTGACTTACATTTTGTTTGATCCAAGCATAAATTGCAGCCTATAGGGTCGTACGGGACGTAGTCCTTATCTCCGCTACTTGCACAGGCGTAGTCCTGTCTACATACCCTGGCACAAGGCCAGGTTGTTCAGTACTTACTTACTTACTTACGCCTGTCACCCCTAGCCGGGTATAGGCCATCGACGAGAGACCTCCAGCAACTCCTGTCCTGTGCTTCTCCTTCGATCCTACTCCAGGTGGTTCCCAGTCTCTTGATGTCTGCTTGGAGGTCTCGACGCCAGGAGTTTCTCAGCCTACCTCTTTTCCTCTTTCCCTGGGGGTTCCATGACAATGCCTGCCTAGTGATACTGGAAGCTGGCTTTCTCAGACTGTGACCGATCCATCCCCATCTTCTTCGCCCAGTTGCATTCTCTGCTGTTATCTGCTCTGTTCTCTCCCAGAGTCTGACGTTGCTGATCTTCTCTGGCCAGTGGATTTTCAAAATTCTTCTAAGGCAACTGTTCATGAAGGTCTGTACTCTGTTGACTGTGGTTTTTGTCAATCTCCAAGTCTCTGCTCCATATAGGAGAACTGCTTTTACATTGGAGTTGAAAATCCGGACTTTGGTGTGTCGTGACAGCTCTCTGGAACTCCACACTTTTTTCAACTGGAGAAAGGCTGCTCTGGCTTTACCGATTCGTGCTCTGACATCTGCATCAGTGCCGCCTTTTTTGTCTATGATGCTCCCGAGATAGGTGAAGGACTCCACCTCCTCCAACGGGGTGCCAGCAAGCAAGACTGGTTCTTCCCTGGTTGCGTTCAGCCTCATTGTCTTTGTTTTCTGTTTGTGAATGGTGAGGCCCACTTGGGACGAGATGTCAGCAAGCCTCGTGGTCTTGTCCTGCATTTGTTGAGTGTGGGACAGTAATGCCAAGTCGTCTGCAAAATCGAGGTCGTCAAGCTGTGTCCACAGTGTCCACTGTATTCCACTTCGTCTGTGCTGTGTGGTCATCTTCATGACCCAGTCTATGGCCAGTAGGAAGAGGAACGGAGACAGCAGACACCCCTGCCTGACACCAGTTCTGACCTGGAGCTCCCTGGTGAACTGCCCTTCGTGGATCACGCGACATGTCATGCCATCGTAGCTGCTCTTGATCAGGCGGACGAGCTTTGTGGGTACACCGTAGTGTCGTAGGAGTTTCCACAGTCTCTCGGTCCACACTGTCAAATGCTTTCTCATAATCCACAAAGATGACGTACAGCGGGGAGCTCCACTCCAGAGACTGTTCCACGATGATGCGGAGAGTGGCGATCTGGTCTGTACATGATCGGTTTTTCCTGAATCCTGCTTGCTGGTCTCTTAGCTGGGGGTCAACGGAGCTCTTCATTCTCTCCAGGATGATCCTGTTGAAGACCTTTCCTGGTACTGACAGCAAGGAATCTCTGTAGTTGGAACACTTGCTGAGGTCGCCTTTCTTGGGAAGCTTGATTAGGTACCCCTCCTTCCAGTCAGCCGGCATCACCTCTTCTTCCCAGATCTTTCCAAACAGTGGGTACAGCATCTCCACCGTTGTCTCTAGGTCTGCTTTCAGAGACTCCGCTGGGATGCCATCTGGGCCTGCTGCTTTGCCGTAGGTTGTTCAGTAGAAAGCAGGAAATAGCAAGAAACGCTGGCCCCTTCTCCCCCCACCCCTAGTTCCGGTTGTTTGATTTTCACAAATTAGACAGCCATACCGAGCCCAAACATCCTCCTACGTGTCTGACCGCACTTCCCAACCACTGACCGACGGCCATCGGGCCACTGAAGAAAACAGTTTGTACGTTCGTTACACTGAACTAGTGAGTGTAAGAAAAGACCTCATCCGTCGGAGGGACACGGACATTACTTGGGGGCCAGCAAAGCGGCGTAGAACCTTACGGGCCCCCGCAACTGCGGGGGCCCATGAGGTGCTGCGCCGCATGCACTTGGGTGGTGTTCGGTCACCCCCCCCCCCCCCCCAAGTCGGTGACGCCGAAACAGTGTTTGGGATTGAGACCAAGTATGTCAAGACCTTCTGCACTTATAGGGAAATGCTATATGATTTTTTTATGTGTGCTAGCCTGTGATTTTAGACCTTACGGCTTAAGCCGTAAGGTCCAAAACCATAGACCCGCATACAAATCAAGTCAGTGTGCTAAAGAGACAAGAACCACTCCCACTCACCCCCCCCCCCCCCCTGAAGAGTTCAAAGTGCGAGTATGTCTTAATGAATTGAAATTCATCACATGTGTATTAATTTGTTTTATTTATTTATTTTTTTTTTTTTTCAATAATTTTTTTTTTTTTTTTTTTTTTTTTTTTTTTTTTTTGGGGGGACTCCCCTTTTCTTAGCCAAGGCACCCTAGGTAGCTAGGATACGCGAAATCGCATTTCTCAGTTGCGTTTCAGACGACATAAACCTTTGGGAATCTTTGTACAAGATTTGACTTTTGTTTGCTAACGTTAGTGATATCAAAGAAAAACTTGAGAAAATTAAAGGCAAGGAAAAGGAAAACGATAACGTTCTTCATTGCCATTTGTCGTAGGACATGGAGGAATACGGTCCGACTGAAGTTGTTTACACTCATAGATACGCAGTTTCTTGAAATCGAAATGCAGAGTAAAAATGTACTCAGGTCAGCTCAGTGAAAGGTCAAGGTCAAAGAAATTTGAAAATATATAAGTACAGATTCAACAACTTACGCCAAGAGCGTGACAAAATGCACGTCATCACAGTGACCTAGAAAATTCAAGGTCACACAAGTTTTAAATGACCAACCTGTGAAAGGCACAGCAATAACTTATTAGGAAAGGCACGCTCTTCGGTGTGGGGTGGGAGGGAGGAATGGAGTGGGGTGGGTGAGGAATCAAGCACAAAACTAAAGTTTACTAAATATATTTTTCAAAGGTGACACGCAAGGCGCACGCGCTTGAAGTACAGTGCGGCTGCTCAGTGCGTGAAAGGTTAACTCATTCGAGACGTGCCGCCTCTGGATACGCGGCTTATGCCCCGTATCCGGAGGCGGCACGTCTCGAATGAATTAAGAGTCGGGCCGAAATCCAGACCCAAAAGGTGAACTCAAATATCTCGAAATAGATAAACAAACGAGTAATCAATTCAGTCTCCTTTCTGCTTTTCGCTGGGTGCTGGGAGAGATGAGTAGCGCGCCATCTGTTTTCCTTTCCCTTCGTCTACCCACTTTCACGGAAGGGATTTAGCTTTGCAAAGACAACCACATTTTACTGTGGTGCCTGCAAGGGCATACATTCCATGCCTCCACCTAGAGCTAAATTTCCTTGCACCCTAAGAGAGAACCTACCAAAAGGGGGGAAGGGGTTGCAGTCGATATTGTAGTAATAAATGAAAAAAAGGGGGGAGAATGTCAGTGCACATAATTATTTTAGGAAGATTACAAAGTAAAAGTAAAGTAAGTCAAGGTACCAGCGCTGAGAAAGTCCCCAAGGGAAATGTACATATCAACCAGCGCCAACCTCACCTATCTGGTTAGTGAGTAGTAAAACAGAAGCGATACAGTGAGGTAAAGGTACAGTTAGCAGACACAATCAAGGTACCTTGATTGTGTCTGCTAACTGTACTTTACCTCACTGTATCGCTTCTGTTTTACTACTCACTAACCGGTTGGTGAGGTTGGCGCTGGTTGATATGTACATTTCCCTTGGGGACTTTCTCAGCGCTGGCCGAACGTTTAGTTGGATCCCTTGCCATTCCCTGTTGGGCACCCGGTCTCCGGCTCCCGGAGTGATACGCGGTTTTGGGGCGGGGCGATCGTGTGCATCCCTTGGGATGTATGTGGTCGTCTTGTTGCGTGCCTGTGTGTTTTTCTGTGGGCTGGTGGGTGCCTGTTGGGTGGGGATGGTGGCTCTAGCTGGTTGTCTTCCGCCCCCACCCCACCTTTTCTTTTCCCCCCTTTCTCTCTCTCTCTTTCTCTCCCCCCCCCCCCTACCCCCTTTAACACTTCTTTCTAGCCATCTTTCTCTCTTTACGCTTTTTTCCTTTTCCCTTCTTCCCCTTCTTCCTTCCCCCCCCCCCCTCCCCCCTCCCCCGCCCCCTTCTCTCTCTCTCTCTCTCTCTCTCTCTCTCTCTCTCTCTCTCTCTCTCTCTCTCTCTCTCTCTCTCTCTCTCTCTCTCTCTCTCTCTCTCTCTCTCTCTCCCCCTTATTTTTTAGTTACCCTTGAAGACGGTTTCACAACTTCCTACTCTCCACTTATACCAATATTCTCTTACTGAATTTGATTATTTGCTTTGTTTTAATGACTTATTACTTGTTGTGTACCGTGCGAAATGCTGGGTTTGTTTTCCCGGGGTCCTCCCGTTTTTCCCAGAGGTAGTCCTCAACTTGAAGGTGATATAAAGTTTGCCTTCGGGTTGGTGTTTAGCAGGTTTTGTGTATTAGACACTCAGCCTACTTCGTGCCCAAGGGTACTCCCCGTTCGTTCTCTCTCTCTTTCTCTCTCTCCACTTCTCTCTCTCTCTCTCTCTCTCTCTCTCTCTCTCTCTCTCTCTCTCTCTCTCTCTCTCTCTCTCTCTCTCTCTCTCTCTCTCTCTCTCTCTCTCTCTCTCTCTCTCTCTCTCTGGCCTCACCTACACGCCTTTTCTTTTGCTCGCTCCTGCACGTGCTTGCACACACTCTTGTCTCTCGTGTTCAGGTTCTTTCCGAGTCTCTCTCTCTCTTACGATTTTTCGTTGACGTCATTTTTACTCTTTCCGCACTTTTGTTCTTCCTTTTCTTTTATTTTACGTCACCTCCTTCAGTTGCCACATTCCTTCTGCCAATGAAGATAAGTAGCAGCTAATCTCTCTGTTTGTTTGTTTGTCTATTTTGACAAAGGGTATTTACCCGAAATATTAATAAATTGTGTTGTATCCGTCTTTCTAAGCGTGTTTCTTTCTCCGTTGGGTACTTCTTTGTAGAACGTGTATAAAGACTGTGTGCTCTTGTGTCCGAAATATCCTCGCGCCCGTGCGCGTGCGACTTTATTAGCACATTGCAATCTAAAAATAGCTGTATGGTTCTGACAGCACAACTTCGGCCAAACATGATTAAGCGTCAATGTATACTGTGACATCACGAGGAAAAGAAATCGTGTTAGTGACGTTTTTCTCGCAAGGTTTCCTCATCACCGTATTACAGGACGGTTTGTTTTTTCAGGCTAGAAATGTCAGGAGCACAGAGATGACAAACTCGCTGCAAAAGTCCGCTGATTTGCGTCTGACAAAAGTCTGCTTGTGTATGGGATGTTACTATAAATGGTACTGGTGAATATCAGACGACTGTTCCAAAATCAAGTGGATGAAAACTTACACTTCTCAAAAATGAGTAAGGTGTGATGAAGAAATGTGTATCTATGTGAAAACGACGTGGTAGTTAAATGGCTCAATAGCCTACAACAGACAATTAGGATATAATATCGAAAAGCCAAGCGTGTAAAATGCAGAGAAGAACCCAAAGGACAAAGAAACACGTTTAGAATAGGAAGTTTCAACGCAATTTATTAATATTTCTTCAAAACAGACAAACAAACGCTTCTTGAATTCAGTTGATACTTGTCAACGAAGAAGGAAAGTATGAACTGCCTATTGTGAAATACCCCAAATATTAACTCATTCAGCCCGACGCACGTATTTCCCAAATTGTGGAGGCGTCATCTAATGACTATGCACCTGTTGCAGGAGATGGATCGACCATGATAATTCAAGGATAGTGCCAGATTAGCTTGGCGCCGACAGGCGCCAAGCTAATCTGGCACTACCCTTGAATTATCATGGTCGACCCATCTCCTGCTGTAGTGCGTCAGGGCTGAATGGGTTAATAAATTCTTTTCTACGCGTCTTTCTTTGTCCATTGAGTTCTTCTCAGACAAAGAAGAACCCAACGGATAAAGAAACACGCTTAAAAATGGCTGTTGCAACACAATTTATTTCGAAACGGACAAACCTGCAAGTATACAATTCAGTCGCTACTTATCTTGTCAGTGTGAAGAAGCAAAAATGACAACTGAAGGATCCGAAATATATTTAAAAAAAATGTGTTGTAACTGTCATTTCTAAGCGTGTTTCTTTCTCCGTTGGTTTCTTCTCTCCATTTACACGTTTGGCGGTCACCTTTTTGGTCAGGATTTACCACAGGCAAAGAGCTGAGACGTCGAATTATCGAAGAAAATCCTGACGAACAAAGCTTTGCGAGGTCAAGCAAAACACAATATTCTATTTTCTTAAATTTATTAAGTTGTGCTGTACTTGTTCTTTCTAAGCGTGTCTTTTTATTTCCTGAAATCCTGACCAAATAGGTGCCAATCCAGTATTCATAGCCCATCGGTCCGAAGTCGGCCGCAGTGTGCCCGCGCACGACAGCGCGCGGGCACACTGCGGCCGACTTCCGACCGATAGCCTTTGGCGTGTACTGAAAAGAGTGTGAAATGCAGAGAACATCCCAACGAAGGAAGGAACACGCGTAGAAAAGACAATTACGACCACAGTTGTCTTTTCTAAGCGTGTCCCTTTCTTCGTTGGGATGTTCTCTGCATTTCACACTCTTTTCAGTACACGCCAAAGGCTATCGGTCCGAAGTCGGCCGCAGTGTGCCCGCGCACTGTCGTGTTCTTTTTATTTTCTTGGATTTTCCTTGCATCTTGCAACAGGGAAACAACAAGTCCACGATAAGACAGCTTCAGTTTGACATTGGTCAGTTGAGGGTCGTGACTTGATGACTCAGTCTTCGTGAGTACACACAAACAAACAAACATTCAGTCAGTGGAGCTCTTCTGCGTACTAACTATAGGCACATCAGTGACACTACACGAAAATGACAAACTTATGATTGCGCGTGGCAGAAAGTTGATTGAACTGACACGTTCGTTACTGGATCAAATACATCGCCTAATATGTTCTGTCTACGCGAACAAGACCCCGGCCTCCTCCCCTTGTCAGTGGTTTACTTCATCTTCGGGGTAGCCATTTTCTTTGGGAACTTGCTGACGATCCTGGCTGTAGCCCGGTTCCCGCCGCTTCGAACCCGATCCAACTTGTACATTGTGTCTCTGGCCATTCCCGACGCTCTCGTGGGTTTGCTGGAGATTTGCTTAGGCTGCTACTACCTTCCTAATCTGCATCCATCCTTCGATGAGTCAAAATATCTGTGCGTGTCCTTGTTTGCCGTGACGTGTTTCTGCTTAACGTGTTCCTTGTTGAACATGTGCTTAATCGCCTGTGATCGTTACTTTTACATCGCTAAACCGTATCGCTACGAACAGCTGTTCACGGAGAGAAGCATCCTGATTTCAGAGGTTGTCGCGTGGACGTTGTCTCTGGTGGTCGGCTCATTCCATTTCTATCAGAACAATTTCTCTGAACTCTGCAGCTGCAGGGCTGAAATCCTTGATAGATATTACAGAGCTTACGTCATGGGGGCAGTCTACGTACTCAGCTGCATATTGCTGGTATATCTTTATGGTTCCATAACAATGGTGGCCTCGAAAACCTCCAGCTTTAGCATAGGCGGCAAACAGGGTTCTTTCTCTGTTGGAAGATCCAGCATCACCTCGCCTCAGCCTACGTCAGGCGACCAGCGAAAGATCTCCAGCTGGTCACAGGTCGGCACCTCCGTCCAGTCCTTTAAACGTTTACCGTTCGTTGTACTTCAGCAAATGGAATCCAAGAAGAAAATCATCGCAGCCAAGATGAAAAGTTTGAAGCTGTTCCTGGTGGTGTGTTCCGTGTTCGTGGGTTGTTCGTTTCCCTTCCTCGTCACCCAGATCATAAACAGCACGCCGAATGCCAAGCCTAACGACAACCTCAACAGAGCGACAGTCTTCATTCTGCTCCTCAACTCGGGGCTCAACGTCATCATCTACCCTTTCTACAGCCGTAACTTCCGCACAGCCTTCAAAAAGCTCTTACGCTGCAAGGGCAGAAGGCTGCGCCGGGTTCAACGCTCGAAGTTCCAAAATACTTCCCGGTTGCCTCCCAGTGCCGCTCGACTCTCCGAGACTGTCCATGTAAACAAAGAAGTTTCATCAGTTAAACGTGAAATGGATGGTGCCACTATCACGGATCAAGAGGCGCGTCCAAGCTGTAGGCTTTCACAATCACCAGCCGACGCCGCAGAGTTCGTGGCTGGTTCCGGCGAACCCGCCGGTTTATTCCGGATTTTACCCGCTGAGACCGCGCCGTCCGTTGGAGGGTCAAGTCAAAAGCACGACAGTCCGACAGGCACAGTGAGTGGGACAGGCACAGTGAGTCAGCCAGGCACAGTGAGCTCAGGACGGTGCACTTGCTCGACAGAAAGATCCATGTCACGCAGAACGGATTTATCGTATCCTAGCAGTGATTCAGGATTTTGCGAGTTCTGCCGGCAACTCGTTCTCCAAGGGTCTTATTCCAACGATGCTCCGCAAAACAAGAAAGTTTGAATCGGCCATGATAGTTCAAGCTAGGGCGTCGCCAGAATAACTTGGCGCCAAGAGGCGCCAAGCTATTCTGGCACCACCTTTGAACTGTCACGGTCGATTGGTATCTTGAATAGTGATGTAGTCTTACTCAGCTCCCCAACTTGGGAATTTTGACCGCAGGGCTGAATGGGTTAACCCTTTGTGTGTGTAGCCTGTTTAACACCTCACCTGACAGAGATTGTGCATCCGAAATCTTTATTAGCCTTTGCACACGCCGCCTTTGTCTACCTTAACACATTCTGCCCCAGGACCGAAATCCCCAAATTTTGAAGTTGCCCTTTGAAGGACTGTATTACAATTCTAGAGACAGATCGAACGTGTTAGTTCAAGGGTGGTGCCAGAATAGCTTGGCGCCTACGGGCGCCAAGCTATTCTGGCACCACCCTTGAACTATCATGCTCGATCCATGCCTTGCTGTGGACGGTACGTCGTGGATAGAAATCGCACCATACAAATGACGTGGCACGTTATGTAAGCAGTCTGGTGCAATCTCTACCCACGACTGCCAGTGCGAATATCAGTGTTACCCTGTACCTTAATCGTACGTCGTGTGGTTTGGAACTGCACCATACGACTGACATGGAACAGTCTATGTAAATAGTTTCGTGCAATTACTACCCACTGAGTTGCTAATGCAGATATCAGTGTTGCCTTGTAAATCGTACGCCATGGATAGAGATCGCACCATCCAAACAATGCGTCGCAGTCGCTGTACATATTATTCTGGTGCAATTTCTACTCACAACTACTAATGCTGATATCAGTGGTCCCCGATACCTGGACCCTTTGGTTGTCGGTAGCGGTTTTAGTCGCGAGGATTCCTGATTCCTGTAGGAATCATCGCGACTAAAACCACTACCGACACCCAAAGAATTTATCGCCGCAGCCCAACGGCCGTATTTCCCAAATTTTGGAGGCGTCATCTAATGACTATGCACCAGTTGCAGGAGATGGATCGACCATGATAATTCAAGGGCAGTGCCAGATTAGCTTGGCGCCGACAGGCGCCAAGCTAATCTGGCACTGCCCTTGAATTATCGTAGTCGACCCATCTCCTGCTGTAGCGCGTCAGGGCTGAATGGGTTAAGCGAATATCAGGGTTGCCTTGTACCTTAACACATTACATCCTGAGGCAGAATTTAAAAAAAAAAAATAACAATTTGCTTCTTGTCCTAAGAAGGCTTCATTACAGATGAGGAGACAGGATCAACCATTTTAGTTCAATCGTGGTGCCAGAATAGCTTGGCGCCTCAGGCACCAGGCTAATCTGGCACCACCCTTGCGTAAACTATCATGGTCGAATTAATTTCATGCAGAAGTGTATCAGAATGAAAAGGGTTAATCGTACGTCGTGGGTAGAAATCGCGCCTTACAATGTGTCGCGGTCTATGTAAACTGTGTGGTGCAATTTCCACCCAAGGCCTACAGACAAGGGACGAAGTTTTACACCTTTGTTAGGAGAAAAAAGAAAAGAAAAAGAGGATCTATGCCTCTTGCTGAAACCACCGCATATCGGTGTTCTTTGGGCGCATGAGGTTACATGGTCTTCAATCAACCCTTTCAGCCCCAAGGTCCCATTTCTCAAATTGTGGAGGTGTTGCCTAACGACTATGTACCAGTTGTAGGAGATGGCTTGGTAAGATCTTCCTATGCATGCTAATTTAGACAACCGCTCGGGAAAGGTCACAAGAGATCAGCAAATGATGTTTGTTTGTTTTTTGTTTAGTTTTTTCTTTTAGAATGTTATTTTTTTTCAGGATTTTTGCAAAACTTCTCAACCAAATGTAGCAGAACTGTAGCTGCTGATAAGACGTTTGCATGCATACTAATTTGGTTTACTACTCACAAAGGTCAAGGGTCATGGGAGGTTGAAAAAAAAATGCGTAAAGTTTGAGAAAACATGGATTTTGCAGGTTCAAAAGCCACCTCGTTTCTTATGTTAGTACTCTAAGTCTTGCTTATTTCAGTGACCTGTCGGAATGGTCATGGTCACAAAAGTAAGTTTAAGTATGTTAATTGTTCACAAAAGTAAGTTTAAGTATGTTAATTGATCATTTACGCTCGCCTTAAGGGCTTTGCCAGTCTGCTTCTTATAGTTTGATATTTTGCATTTTGCTAGATTAGAGGAAAACACCGAACGAGTTTGTTAGCCAGCTTTTCAACTCTTTGAGTAACAATTAGTTCATTTTGTGAAAAGGTAATATCAAAGACCTATAGCCATACAAAACATTTATGAGGTCTAACACGTTCCCTAAGTATGCTATGGTAGCTCAAACTCAGTTTCTTTCGCAAGTTGTGCGAAATCGAAAAACAGCAAAAAACACGCTTCAACGAGATTGCTGTCTGAGTCATGACGTCTCCGAGTCACTAGTGTACACGCCACCATATGTTGGGTCCCAGCCGAGGCACGGCCCCGACCTCGGACAGAGTGACGTAAAAAGCTTACACATAGTAGGGGACATTACGGTACTGAACCGTCTTCTGTCTGTGCTTATTTCAAGGGTTCCGCTAAAGATGATTATTAGGATATCAGGAAAAGGAAAGGACTCCAAAAGGACGTGGAATACTCATTCATGAGAAAATTGTCGTTTCAGTCTTAAACTCCCATAACTAAATGACTTCCATTCGATAGTTCTGGGAGCTTAAGATTTCGTGAAAAATGGTTGACCCGCATTTCAGTCCATTATTTTAGTTTTACTTACTTGATATTTTGCATATCGGTAAATTGGAGGAAAGCGTTGAATTAGTTCGCTAACCAGATTCGTACTTTTTCAACTTTCTGAGTGAAAATTGTAGTGCGATTGCACTTTTCGGAACAACGTCGGCCACGTCGGTTTTTGTTGTTGTTGTTTGTTGTTTTTTTTTATTAAAAAAAAGAAGAAAATGGTTTAAAAGACTTTAAATATTTTACGAAAATAGCAATCCTCTCATCAATAGCAGTATGGGTGTTTTCATAAACAGTATTTACATAAGCCTGCTGTTTTTTTGTTGTCCCGGCTCTCGTGTATGATAAGGTCAAACTGTGACCTAAACGGTCATAAGGGTGAAAACCAGGTGGAAAATCCCCCTTCCCTCCTCCCTCAATTATGGGGAAAATCCCCTTCCCTCCTCCCTCAATTATGGGGAAAATCCCCCTTCCCTCCTCCCTCAATTATGGGGAAAATCCCCTTCCCTCCTCCCTCAATTATGGGGAAAATCCCCCTTCCCTCCTCCCTCAATTATGCATGTTTTAGAAAATGTACAGCAATCAGGGTCATTAGGAAACTTTTCTTAACCCATTCAGCCCTGACGCACTACAGCAGAAGATGGGTCGACCATGATAATTCAATGGTAGTGCCAGATTAGCTTGGCGCCTGTCGGCGCCAAGCTAATGTGGCACTGCCCTTGAATTATCATGGCCTATCCATCTCCTGCAACTGGTGCATAGTCATTAGATGACGTCTCCAAAATTGGGGAAATACGGCCGTCGGGCTGAATGAGTTAAGCCTGAAACTTCCACGCAAATGTCCCTCTGTTGCATAGCAGCAAGAGTTTTCTGTTTTAGCAAAAATAACTCAAATTTATTCTGCTTGGACTATGACTGCAGTTACTATCTATTAAAAATGACGTGCAATTTGACCCAAAATCCTAGGTCAAAATGTTTAAATCGGTGGATTTAACTCTTTCACTGCCGGGAAAAATGCGTCCATTACCCAACTGTAAACCCAGCTATCAATGTCAGAAGAAAAAAAAAAAAAAAAAAAAAAAAAAAAACATTCAACTGCAATAGGCGAAGAACCCCATGAAGCCCCCGCAGAAGCGGAGGCTCATGAGGGTCTTTACCCCTCGCTGGCCCTATTCATATTTTTTATTTATTTATATCCGTGTTGTTTGGACTGGAGTGTTGAAGACTGGAGGGTACCTGCTTTCAGATATTTCAGTTGTGTCCACAGGCACTGAAGGGGTTAAAAGCCCAGACGACAGTAGGCCTATCGCAGATTTGTCCGGGATTTGAATCCACTGTTTGCGTCAAAGATGCGCAGTTCTTTTTTTTTTTTTTTTTAACCTACTTCCGACTTTGGCACTGAATAGGCCAAACGACGCACAGCATTTGGCCTACTTCGGATTTATGGAACACCTCTATTATAGCATAGAAGTGAAGTATCCGTATACTATCATTTCTAGACAGACCGAGCGACTCTCATTCTCAAACCGTTTGAATCATAGTCACCGAGAGTTTGGAAACGCTGGATATCTACAGAAGTGACGATGAATCGTAAAGGTTTGTCTGTTTCACTTTCAGATGTCACTTGTATCGCTTTAGTGAGGAGCGCGATGTCATTGATTCTAGTGTAGAGTAAGCCGTGCCGGTTGTTTTGCCGCCGGTATAGGTACTATGGATCCCAGAAAGCCCCGCGCGTTAAGACTAGGAAATGAGGGAATTTCTCATGTAAGAGGTCCTTTTAACTGTTGTAAATAATTATTATCCTGCTTAACTTATTGCTCAACCAGGCCCTTTCACTTCTCTTCCTGCCACGCGAAAATGACCCCGGGTCAATCTGCAGGGGTATTCTGTCGTGGAACACCGCCCTGGGCTGTCTGGGTGTGGCCGTTAAAAAAAAAAAAATTCAACCGCGCAGTATTTGCTGTGCATGACTGAAAAACTGTGTTTTCAGCTCAGGCGTTGTATTTAAAGTTGACGCATCGTAGGGTACGCGCGTGTTACTTTGAAAAGAAACGCCTCAGATACTGCTATAATTGTGTTATGCTGGCAATAATCGTGTTGATGTATTATGAAAACAAGGAAGCAAATGAAAGTCCACGGAAAAGGGGCAGTAACCCGTTCAGTCCCCGTTTCTGCAGTCTTCGTCAGTTCAACATCAACAACCCCTAGCTGTCCCTGGATAATGGATTCAAAGTGGTGTCAGCAAGAGGCATAGATCCTCATCAGCCCCCGCAAATGCGGGGGCTGATGACGATCTATGCCTCTTGCAGTTGGGTGTGTTCAATTTTTCTCGGCACTGAAAGGGTTAAAAAGTCAAATCGGTGGTGAATTTTGTAAATGTTTATATACTCATTCTTACAAATTTGTGTGTGTGTGTGTGTGTGTGTGTGTGTGTGTGTGTGTGTGTGTGTGTGTGTGTGTGTGTGTGTGTGTGTGTGTGTGTGTTCAGAAAATGCACGTTGGCTAAATCTGCCCTATAAAGACAAAAGACGGAAGTGTATTTTTGCGAAGAGCGAGGTTTTCATTGCATTACTATGAAAATCTCGCTTTTCGTCAAAATGAACTTGCTGGTTTTTAGGACGAGTCCGCGGTGGGGCGAATATAATAGCATGTCCATGATGTCAAAGGCGGGCAGGCTAAACCTGTATCGTGAAATTCTAGTTTTGTCACCATTTTCCCAAGTTTTGAAGCAAAAGCGAATCTCATATCACCTTAAATATAAAATTACGTAAAAACAAAAAAAATACGTCATGACAATTGACGTTTGACAAACCAATGACGCGTGTGCACTGCGAGGGCCCCTTATAGAGTTCACTATGACGCATTGGCACATCTGCAAGGCTTTTTCAAAAGGAGATATTTCAACGTCAGAATCAAGTCAAAGACAAAAGGTAGAGACCCTTGACAGCGAAGACAGCTCTCATATAGAAGGGACTTTGTGGGTTATGGTTTATCCCATCTTGTTTTGCCTTCACTGGGTAGAATAAGTACGCACTACAGAAACTGAGCGCGCGCGCGCACGCACGCACACACATACACAAGAACGCACAGACAATAAAAGGGTCAGTTAACCCATATCATACTGAGGCTAAAAGCTTCAAATTTGTACACTGCCATCAGCAAGCTACATTATAGTACTTACAGATAAGGATATAGACCAATGGCTTTAGTTCAAGAGTGGTGACAGATTAGCTTGGCGCCTAGGGGCGCCAAGCTATTCTGGCACTACCCTTGAACTATATTATTCACACTTATTTCACACACTGGTGTATTCCGAATGATAAGGGCTAAAAGGTGATGCCGCCAGAATAGCTTGGCACATAAGTATGTTACTAAAATAGTAATAGACTTATGCTTGGCACTAATCTATTTCACCGAGTTTAATGTGCCCCTGACTAGCTCTGAGCGTCAATACTATACGCTATAGCTACGCCCCGTGCATTTAGTGAGGGTACGTTTACGTCGAACAACTCCAGGCAACAACGAATGAGTAGTGAAGTCACGGTGGATCAGTAACCAGATTGCATAGACAACGCTCCAAACATCTCCAAGAGGCATAGGTCTTTATGAGCCCCCTCCGGACTCATGAGGATTTATGTCTCTTGGAGATGTACCATAAGCACAGACAACGCTCCCAACATCTCCAAGAGGCATAGGTCCTCATGAGCCCAGAAAAAACTCCCAACATCTCCAAGGCTGAGGCATAGGTCCTCATGAGCCCTCCGGGCTCATCATGATCTATGCCTCTTGGAGATGTTGGGAGTGTTGTGTTATGGTACAAGCTGTATGACTATCCACCGTGACGTTACTGTGGTTCGTTGCTGGGAGTCGTTCGTTCCAAACCAGCCTCACTACTGTGTTTGGCATACTATCGATGCGCGGAGCCGGTCAGGGGCACGAAACTCTTGGAATAACCGACACTCTCTCTCTCTCTCTCTCTCTCTCTCTCTCTCTCTCTCTCTCTCTCTCTCTCTCTCTCTCTCTCTCTCTCTCTCTCTCTCTCTCTCCCCCCCATGCCCCTCCCCCCTATTCTCCTCTCATCCCCTGTGATCTCACCCAATGAACTTTGTAGTGGGCAATAATCTGATAACAAACAGGAACAGTATCACCTATAACCCCTTGAACTCCGAGAAAAGCTGAGCAACAACCAACTGCAAGAGACATATCCTTATGAGCCCCCATCCCCCCCCCCTCCGTCTCCCCCGCCACCCCTCCCCTCGCAGGGCGCGGCGACGCATGAGGATAAAGCTAGGCCTCTTGGATATGAATGTCGACTGTCGAAAATTGATTGATTGATTAGTTCGGGGTTTAACGGGGCGGTCCGTGGCGCAGTGGTTAAGGCGCCTGCCACCAATGCCAAAAGTGCGAGGTTCGATACCGGGTTCCGGCGTCGGACCTTTTTCCCCACTGGTAAGTGTCACCGTTAATTCGGGCGGACCGTCGGGGGTTCTTTCTCCGGGTACTCCCCCCCCCCCCCCTTTGGTACCGGTTTCAGGCCACTTTACAAATTTAAAATACAAGCGATCAAAAATCTCTGTAACTTCAGTAGCTGAACTGGCCCTTCGTCTGCGTAAATCCGTGTCTGTTACGTGAGTGTGCGTGTTGGGTTTCAGTTCGCGGCGCTTTGAGTCGATTCGCCCAAAAATTGACAAAAAAAGGGCCAATATAATAACGGTATTATTATTATATTATTATAACGTCCACGGCACCGAAGTGATAATGGACGGCCCTGACGGGCGGGTTATGGGGGACAGGGAAATCTATTGCCTATGGAACTGCAACTGTGCCACTTTGATTTACCAGGACCTTTCGACGGACATGCTATTGAACAAGCCCGTCTTTTTTCCCCTGGGTTGTGAGCCCAGCCGGGATTCGAACCCACGACCCGGCGATTCCCTTCGCTCTCTTGCTCCGACGCTTAACCGCCTGAGCTATTTCAGACTCATACGTCGAAAATGGGTACTGAGGGTTTTTTTTTATAACCAGCAGCAAAGTACTCGGGCCCACGACAGCCGCAGTGGGCCAGCGCACGACTGTGCGCGGTCCCACTACGGCCGTCGTGGGCCCGAAGACTTTTTGCCACTTGGTTGTAGTCACTGGCTGAATTCAGGACTATTTTCTCGGTCAGGACACTTGCACGAGTCTTCTTCATCGGAACAAGAAGTTCCCATTGCTTCCTCAGTTCCTGTATTACAGTGAGGAAAGTTTGGTTTATTTACACAGACTAGAAGTGTGTCAATATAAATGATAAGACAATACATACTGGAGTTCCACTAACTGTACTAGCAGTAGTCTTCTATAGATTTACTGTTCTATTTCATACCATTTTCAAACCTGATATGCAACAGTGAAAGTGCGCGTGTGTCGGGGGGGGGGGGGGGGGTGGAGGTATCCCCTGCTCACCCCCCCCCCCCCCTCATATTTTTAGCATTTAATAAAATATATACATTTTGATTTTTATGTCTGATCTTTTGTCTCGATCTTTGAGATGATCGCCTTTTTCTCTCCCCCCCTCCCCCCCCCCCACAACTCCCCGTACACCCGCCCCCCCCCCTCCCTTTCTCTCCAGCTCCCTTCCCCTTCCCTCCCCTTCCCCCCTTCGCCACCCCGTTGTTTGCTTTTACGGATTTCGAATTGTTGCAATCAAGGCTGTCGACGAACTCAAAGGAAGCTGGATAGGAACATGTCAGGTACTCTGCCCCCTCCCCTCACCCCCCACCCCCACCTCCCTGGGCCCCACCCCTTCCCACGCCACTGTGCAATAACTTTTGCGTCTCCTGAGTGCGTCCATCTACAAAAACTGTGTTCCAGCTGATTGTCGTGCCAGATTCACTTGGCGCCTTTCCAACCTGGCCTGTTTTCTCACGATCACCCAGCCGGGAGAAGGCACCACAACTAGAAATGGCTCGAATGTGCCAATTTAAGGGTGGTGCCAGATTAGCTTGGCGCCTAGAAAGGCGCCAATCTAATCTGGAATTACCTTAAACTCATTCAGCCCAGACGCACTACAGCAGGAGATGGGTCGACCATGATAATTCCAAGGGTAGTGTCAGATTAGCTTGGCGCCTGTCGGCGCCAAGCTAACCTGGCACTGCCCTTGAATAATCATGGTCAGAGTCGATCCATCTCCTGCAACTGGTGCATAGTTGTTAGATGACGCCTCCAAAATGTGGGAAATACGGCCGTGGGGCTGAATGAGATAAACTGTCATAAACGAGCCATTCACGTTGTCATCGTGGTGCCGCCTCGACAGGCCAGTTCTTTGAAACCCGGCCGCCTTCACTGTTCAAATTATAACAGGCAACTCTACTTCCTCTTTGCCAACAGTGTTTATGGTAGCAAGCTTATTTGGCACTTAACTATGACGGGAAGGTGGGGCCCACTTGACACTGGCGGGGGGGGGGGGGGGGGGGAGAAAAGTTCACGACGATGTATATTTTGATGTTCACGAAACGCAAATTCCTAAATATAGCATTCACGTTTCACAAACTGAAGAGACAATGCAATGAAGCCTCTTTTCAAAGGCCGGAAATTGTAACTTTGGAGGGGTGGTAGTGGGGGTGGGGTGGGGGGTGGGGGCGGGGAGTGCGGAATAGCTGCATCCTGGAACTCACTGGATGTGGACGGACACAACATCACGGCATTATTCTGCTCACCGCAAAATCAAAGGACGAAAAAAAAAAAAAAAAAAATAGTGGGGGGGGGGGGGGGGGGTGAGTGGTGGTGTTAGGGGGGAGGTGTATGAAGATTTCTGTCTAAAACTTAAAGGGGTGGCAGCAAACACACTTTTCACGTTTTACGAAATAACCAGGACGTTTACACGGATGACAAAAATAATATTTTTGGCTTTAACGTTTCTCGACGAATCCTTTCACGGATCACGAGGGTAAGAAAATTGCAATCACGAGAACCTAAAAATTTTAATAAGCGATTGAAGCGCATAACCCGTCGTGCCCCTTTTCAAAAAAAAAAATTAACCCATTAGTTGTGCTTGCTTTCACACCTTTGCTATCGAGAAAAAAATAACACCGCCCAGCCGAAAAATACAGTCATAAGTCTCCGATGATGTGGGGACTCATGAGGATCTACACCTCTTGCTGACAGCATTTTGTATTCAGAGCTCAGTTGCATGAGTGAGCTTAGTCCTGTGCAGGCTACTAAGCAAGGTGCTCCGCTATAGCGGAGCACCTTGCTTAGTGGCCTGCACAGGAATAAGCTCACTCAAGCTACTGATCCCTTGGACGGACTGGCCTCTGTTGCGTTGGGCTGTTGGTAGTGATTTTTTGGATGCTATACTATGATTCACTCATCAACAAATGCAGGACAAGACCACGAGGCTTGCTGACATCTCGTCCCAAGTGGGCCTCACCATTCACAAACAGAAAACAAAGACAATGAGGCTGAACGCAACCAGGGAAGAACCAGTCTTGCTTGCTGGCACCCCGTTGGAGGAGGTGGAGTCCTTCACCTATCTCGGGAGCATCATAGACAAAAAAGGCGGCACTGATGCAGATGTCAGAGCACGAATCGGTAAAGCCAGAGCAGCCTTTCTCCAGTTGAAAAAAGTGTGGAGTTCCAGAGAGCTGTCACAACACACCAAAGTCCGGATTTTCAACTCCAATGTAAAAGCAGTTCTCCTATATGGAGCAGAGACATGGAGATTGACAAAAACCACAGTCAACAGAGTACAGACCTTCATGAACAGTTGCCTTAGAAGAATTTTGAAAATCCACTGGCCAGAGAAGATCAGCAACGTCAGACTCTGGGAGAGAACAGAGCAGATAACAGCAGAGAATGAAATTGGGCGAAGAAGATGGGGATGGATCGGTCACAGTCTGAGAAAGCCAGCTTCCAGTATCACTAGGCAGGCATTGTCATGGAACCCCCAGGGAAAGAGGAAAAGAGGTAGGCCGAGAAACTCCTGGCGTCGAGACCTCCAAGCAGACATCAAGAGACTGGGAACCACCTGGAGTAGAATCGAAGGAGAAGCACAGGACAGGAGTTGCTGGAGGTCTCTCGTCGACGGCCTATACCCGGGTAGGGGTGACAGGCGTAAGTAAGTAATACTATGATTCCTGCAAATCTTTTTGGCTGTGGGTAGCGGGGTTTGTTCCGATGATTCCTGTAGAAATCATCGCCGCGGTAAAAACCGCAACCGACATCCAAAGTGTTATGAAACTTAGAACCAAGATTGTAGAAGCACGGTCTGCTACCGCGAGTGGTGAAGTGGTTAACTTGAATTACAATACAGTCGTCTATCTATCTATCTATCTATCTATCTATCTATCTATCTATCTATCTATCTATCTATCTATCTATCTATCTATCTATCTATCTATCTATCTATCTATCTATCTATCTACTCCCGTAGTCTTGCCGACCGTTGGGGCACCACTGATGACTTGGCAACCGGCTCCCTCTATTCCTCTCTGTTCTCTGCCATTCTTAGCGTATCACTCAGCCTCAGTCCTGTCCACTCTGACAATACAGTCGTTTACTTCGCTTTAACCCTTTGCGTGTCACGGCGACAAAAACCGCTACCGACACGCAAAGATGGTTAACAACGAGGTCGGATACAACAAAAGTCGGATATAACAACACGAGGTCCTGACAGCACTCCTATGAAAATTACTTCGCTTATAACAAACTTCGGATATAACAAGAAAAGACTGGGTTCCCGGGCCTTCTGTTATAATATCCGAAGTCATAAGTCTGTTACTATTAGTATACAACACGTCGGCCGCACGTGTAGTAACATGTAACTTTATTCGACGCGTAATGTTCGATCGCCCTAGCATCCGTAGTGACGTAAAAAAACAAAAACAAAAACAAAAACAACCAAGTATGCAGACTTTAAAAAAAAAAAAAAAAAAAAAAAAAAAAAAACCCACGATCCGCCCCTGTCTAGCTTATGTCCCCATGCACAGGCCGCTGTCTCAACCATGTGCGACTGATAAAATGCGAAAACACAGGCCGGCCGACGCTCTCAGCCCCAACTCGCTCTCAAAGCGCAAAAGGCCGTCGGGCCGAATTCGGCCGCCGTTGGCCAACGGCGGCCGAATTCGGCCCGACGGCCTTTTGCCAACGGCGGCCGAATTCGGCCCGACGGCCTTTTGCGCACTGGGCTGTTGCGGAGAATACTAGCCGAATGTACTTCCTCTTTGCAAACCCGGCAGATTGCATACCGGCAAGACCCCGGCGCGCCGACTCAGTGCGGCCGCGGCCGGCGTCAGCGGGTTCCCCAGAGCGACATAAATAGCCGCTATTTAGTAATCTACCCAGTTTTCTTCAGTCATGACGACCGACTTTGCGCCGAGTAAGATTGACGAACATCAGTACCGGATATTGTTGTATTTCTCCGTGTGGACAGGCCGAAATTGTGACAAATGCAGAGAAGACGGTCGGGTGACTATTAATATTTTTGCCGTCGAGCCGGAATAAAGGTGAAGCAATGTTGAGCTGACTGATTATTCTTAGCCGCGGGGTAGCAAAGACGTGTGCAGGGATTTCAGCTGTATGTACTCAGGACTTGTCAGTGGCGGGTGTGCCGTTCGACTTCTCGTCAGTGACGGTATGCATGCAATACGGTAGAACTGAATTTGCTTGAGCAACCGCCTTCTTGCAGGAACTTAAATGGTCTTACAAGACATGGTTGCGGCTCTCTCAAGAGAAGCATCGAAAGGCGATCAGTGACACCTGTCATTAAAGACCATCATTTAGGTGGTTACAGCCACAGTCACAGCTACACTGAGCCACCTAAATGATGGTCTTGAATGACAGGTGAACTTGCTTCAGCAACCGCCTTCTTGTATGAGATGGTCATACTAGACTGACATGGTGCTCTCTCAAGAGAAGCATTGACTGAAAGGCGGTCAGTGACACCTGTCAATAAAGACCATCATTTAGGTGGCTACAGCCACAGTCATAGCTAAAGCCACCTAAATGATGGTCTTTAATCAGTGACAGGTGATCTTTCATCAGGAGGTGGTTGCTCAAAACAGGTTCTGCTGTGGCGGTAAAGTTCGCACGGAAATTTCACTCATGGTGGTGTACTGCAGACTCAGCCGTAAGGAAACTGAGGTGCGGAAAGGCTGAAGCTTGATTATGACCAGCAGGTAAGCGAACTTTTTTTGGTGTTTTTTGTACCAAGTTGCAGCCAGAGACCAGTAGAGTAGGACGGTGACCCGGAATGGCGGTGTGTGTGCGCGCGCGCGCGCGTGTGTGTGTGTGTGTGTGTGTGTGTGTGTGTGTGTGTGTGTGTGTGTGTGTGTGTGTAGGGGTGGGGGGGTGGGGGGTTGGCGGGCGGGGGGAGCCTAGGCCCTGGCCCCTTCTCACCTCCCCATCCCCATCCCCCAATATTTGTTAAAAAAAATGAAAATAATAGAGATGTTAGTCACGTTGTTATGATTGATTTTTTTTCTCAGTAATTTGGACAACAGTCCAAACATCTCCAAGAGTCATAGATTATCATGAGCACTTCGGGCTCATGAGGATCTATGCCACTTAGAGATGTGGAACAAGTGGTTATCCGCCGCGATTTCCCTCTCGTCAGTAGGGTCTAGTCCTTCGTTGCAAACGAAACCTGGTGGACCCGACGAAGGCCGGTGACAGATAATGTTATATAAGCAGCTATGTGTGACCGTTTGTTTAGCTTGCCTCAAAATGTAGATCAAATGCATCCGGATACTCTGACCCCCCCCCCCCCCCCGCCCCAAACACACACCCCTACCCACCCCCACCCCCTCCGGCCCGCCCCATCCACACCATTTTCATTGGAGAAACCAGTGCCACCCCCCACCCCTCACCTCCCCACGGCCCGCCCACCCCTTCCCGTTTTTCCCGGTCCCTACGCTATTGAAAGTATTACTCAGTCTGAACTGTAGACCTACCTACCAACAAGTCGAGCAAATAGTGTAGCGGCGCGACAAAACCACACATCGTGGCTGCGCTGAAAAGGGTACGAACAGCCTGTAGCTCTGCCACAGGTTTTATCGACGGACCATATAACCGCTGCGTGCAGGTCTGTGATTTTGGACCTCACGGCTGAAAACCGCCAGATCCAAAAATCACAAACCTACTTACAATACTTCCTGGATTGACGGCGGCTGTACTGGAGGGCTTGGCTTTCTCAGTGCGAGCTTTGTTATTGCATTTTCGAGTATATCATTCGAGAAGTGTCTTAATGATGGCTGTTTTGTTTGGCCATACTGAACCTCAGCGCGCAGAAAGGATCCTCGGGCCGACGTCGGTCGCAGTGAGCTCGGCGGCGCAAAGTGGTGTCAGCAAGAGGCGTGGATCCCCGCGAGTCCCCGCGAATGCGGGGACTCGTGGGGATCTACACCTCTTGCAACTGGGTTGAGTTCAGTTGCCGTCAGTCTCGGCAAGGGGACTGAGGGAGTGAATCTCTTTGCCGCCAGTTGCTACTAGTGAAACAGTAACGACCTATTTGTCCCTCAAGTAACAACAAACAAAACAACCTAAAACTGAGAACTTGACAACAGCGTAGTTTCTTTATAAGTCTTCACCTTGCTACCCAATGCGCAAAAGGCCGTCGGGCCGACATCGGCCCGATGGCCTGAGCGCACTGAGTAGTTGCGGCGTGCGGTAAGCGCATAGCGGAGCTTATTAGGATAAGTGCTCTATACAAATTGTTATCACTATTGTAATATGGTGACCGATTATATTATATTATATTATATTATATTTATTATATTATATTATATTATATTATATTATATTATATTATATTATATTATATTATATTATATTATATTATATTATATTATTATATTATATTATATTAAAGTCACAACGGCATGGAAATTATACAAAATATTCCCATTACCCGCCCCCCCCCCCCTCATACACACACACACACACACACACACACACACACACACACACACACACACACACACACACACACACACACACACACACTCACTACCCCCACCCCCACTCCCACGACCTTCCTTACCTTCTTCCCCGCTCACAATTCTCCACTCCCTGCCACAAAAAGTCATAGAATAGTAGTCTCATACATTACAATTTGCTTGCTGTTGTCTGAGTGCATTCCAGCACAGTCAATCTTCTTAGCCAATATACCCAACAAAATCTAACAAATATAATCTCAAGAAAACGGATGTCAAAAAATAATTATCTTAAAGTTTATTAATCGCACCCTGGAAACTGCTTCCTGTTAGCTGATCGCATTGTAAATATATACCCCCCCCCCCCCCGCCCCCTACACACACACACACACACACACACACGCGCACGAACACAGACACACGCACGCACACAGACACATGCACGTATGCACGCACGCAAGCACGCACGCACACGCACACACACACACACACACACACACACACACACACACACACACACACATACACACACAGAATAAAGAGAAGGGGGTATGCCCTAAAGTTTCGGTTCTCGTGATTGCACATTTTTCATTCTCATGATCCCTGAAAGAAGAGGTCGTCGTGACACGTCAAAGAAAAAAATAATCTTTTCGTGATCCGTGAAAACATGCTGCTTATTTCGTGAAACGTAAAAGTCTTCTGTCTACATAAATTTTAGGTAGAACCCCCCCCCCCCCCCCCCCCCCCCCATCACCCCACACTCCACTTTCCTCACCTCCGTTGTTTGATTTTCGGTCAGTTGAGAATGGTATGAGAGCTGTGCACCAACATCAACAATCCCTCCCAACCCCCCCCACCCCCCCCCCCCCCCCCCGCTTCCTCCCCCACACACACACCCTTTCTTTGTTTTTAGAATTTTTGAGCAGTGAGTGAAAGAGGCCATGAAATCGGTACCCAGTGCGCAAGGGTCACCGGGTCGACATCGGCCGCCGTTGGCCCGCGCACGGCTGTACAACTCTTCACTCCCTGGCGAAAAAAAAAAGTCATAGCATATTAGTCGCATACATTACAATATGCTTGCTGTTATCTGAGCGCATTCCAACACAGTAAATCTTCTTAGCCAATGTAACCAACAAAATCTAACAAATATAATCTCAAGAAAACGGATGTCAAATACTATCTTAAAATTTTATTAATTGCACGCTGGAAACTGCTTCATGTTAGGCTGATCGCAGTGTAAATATATCACCCACACACACACACACACACACACACACCCCTCCGCCCCCCCCCCCCCCCCCCACACACACACACACACACGCACGCCAGCACACAGACACACGCACGCCAGCACGCACGCACACAGTGACACGCACATACGCCCGCACGCAAGCACGCACGCACACACACACACACACACACACACACACACACACACACACACACACACACACAGAATAACCTCGTGACTAACATTGTTTCGGTTCTCGTGATTGCACATATTTCATTCTCGTGATCCCTGAAAGAAGAAGTCGTCGTGACACGTCAAAAAAAAAAAAATCTTTTTGTGATCCGTGAAAACATGCTGTTTATTTCGTGAAACGTGAAAGTCTTCTGTCTACAAAATTTTTAGGTAGAACCTCCCGCCCCCCCCCCCCCCCGTCCGCCCCCCCCCCCCCCCCCCGTTTCCCTCCCCCCCGTCCAACCCCCCCCCCCGTCCTCCCCCCGTCCCACTCCCGCCCCCCCTCCCCGCCCTCCCCCCTTCCCCACACACACACCCCTTCTTTGTTTTTAAAATTTTTGACCACTGAATGAAAGAGGTCATGAAATCGGTACCCAATGCTCATGGGCCACCGGGCCGACATCGGCCGCCTTTGGCCCGCGCAAGGCTGTACGCGAGCCAACGGCGTTCGACGTTGACCCGATGGTCTTTCGCGCTTTAGCGTCTCTTCCGTCGTGAAACAAGTACGGTTTTTTGTTTGTTTTGTTTTTTTATTGTTTTTGTTTGTTTGTTTGTTGTTGTTTTGCTTTTTTTGTTTTGTTTTGTTGTTTGTTTGTTGTTGTTTTGTTTTTGTTTGTTTTTTTGCGGGGGTGGGGTGGGGGGGGGGTAGGGGTAAAGGGGGGAGGAGGGAGGGGGTTGTGATTTGTGAATTGCAAAACAAATCATCGTGAATCCGTGATGGTAATTTATCCTTCATCCCTCCCTCCCTCCCTTCTTTCCCCGCCCACCCCCCCCCCCCCCTCACTGCCACCGCCCGCCCCCACACCCCTCATAACCCCTGCCCCACGAACATTCACCTGTTTCTTTACTCACGGCGGTAGAATTTTCTTCCTGTAAGCTGATCGTGACTCTGGGTGTGTGTGGAGCGATTTACTACGTACGTTACATTGCGCAGTGTGTTTTACACTGCACATGGTACATTATAAGTTATTGGTCGCAGGGGTTTGCTACACGGACCCTTGTAGGCCTGAGGGGTACAATGGTTCCTTTGACCTCCCAAAGGCCTACAAGGGTCCGTGCAGCAAGCCCCTGCTACCAATAACGTATTTGTTTTCATTCCTCCAATATTTTCGTAAAAGAAATCAAGAAGAAATCTTCCGACCTGAATCGCGCCAGACATGACTGACGTAAAAAGAATATATATTTATACATAATAGACTTATGACATAATTCAAAATCTTTCATGACGTTGCCTGTTGTTTCGAACAACACAAAGTAATTTTGTACTTTAGAATGTTTTTGGCGATCTTTTATAGAAAACAACAACAACAACAACAAACAAGATGGGATAAACCATAACCCACAAAGTCCCTTGTATATGAGAGCTGTCCTCGCTGTCAATGGTCTGTACCTTTTGTCTTTGACCTGATTCTGATGTTGAATTATCTCCCATTGAAAAAGTCTCGCAGATCCCCCCAATGCGTCAGTGAGTTCTATAAGGGGCGCGGGACATACGCGTCATTGATTTGTCAAATGTCATTTTTCACGACGTAAGTTTTAGTTTTTACGTAATTTTATATTTTACGTGATATGATTTTCACTTTCGCTTCGTTGGCCTCAGTAAATAGTGACAAAACTAGAACTTCACGGTACAATTTTAGTCTTGCTATAATTTGTGTGAAAACAGGTTGACTTTACCTAGCTACATAATATACTAAGTACACGGGTCACCTGCATGCTCTTCTGAAAGCGCGTCGATGTGTGTGTGCGTGTTAGTGCGTGTTTGCGCCCGCGCTCCAAACATCTCCAAGAGGCATAGATCCTCATGCGCCTGGAGGGCGCATGAGGACCTATTCGTCCTGAAGATGCGCGCATGTGTGTGTGTGTGTGTGTGTGTGTGTGTGTGTGTGTGTGTGTGTGTGAGAGAGAGAGAGAGAGAGAGAGAGAGAGAGAGAGAGAGAGAGAGAGAGAGAGAGAGAGAGAGAGAGAATGACGTCGTATTTAGAGTATTATGTCAGTGAAGGCGTGGTGATGGAGTTGCCGCTTTTACGTCACCGCCACTGTCGGACTTTCTCTAGAAGTGAATTTTTTTTTTTTAGTGTTTTAATTCGTTTCTGAAAAGAATTAATTTTGACTAAAAAAGTTGAAAGGATACTAAGCTGGCTAACGAACTCATCTAATGTCTTTCTCCAAACTAGCTATTTTTTTTTTTTTGCAAAAGTTCAAGTAAATATGACAAAAATTACGGACTCTAATCTGGGTCAACAGGCTTCCTATAAACGGTGTTTATGTCTTCAATGAGACATTCAATTACAATATGCTCGGAGGCTTTTTTAGCCACCCACTTAAGAAAGTATTTCACCAAGTTTCAAGCTTGTGTGTACAGAAATATAGGAGATTCCCTTGTTTACATACATACGCACATACATACATACATACGCACATACGGCGCTTTGCGCCAAATGTACATTCAGCAACGAGGTTAGCGTAACTAGACATAATTATTATCTTGTTACTTCAATTGTTAGATGTTTAGCCTGCCCGCCTTTGTCATCATAGACATGCTATTAAATTCGCCCCACCGCGACCCGTCCTAAAAAGTCCCTTCTATAAATAGAAGGGATTTAAAAACTGACATTCAAGACGCGTCAGAAAGAGGGCTACAAAAAGTCCTCCATTTGTCGCTACAAGGGTTTCTGTAGCTCGGTCATGCGGTACAGTTTGCGCTAAAGGGATTGGTCGTGTGACGTAGGGATGAAAACAAGTAATATTATATCGTCCGCACACACCTGGAGTGAACTCGACCGTGAGTGTTGTTTTCTTCCTGGTGTAAACAGATAGCATTACAAACACATAGCAGAAAAACAGTCTGCTTCATGAACCTAACTGAGCACGGCCGTGCTAATTTCTTGCTGTCAACTGATAGCAGCATAAATCCACACACAAGGTAAATCGCTCCATGTAGCTAGATGAACGCGGCAGACTTTGCAATTGGCAGCAAAAAAGTTAACCCTTTGGCTGTCGGTAGCGGTTTTTGTCGCGATGATTCCTGTCGGAATCATCGCGACAAAAACCGCTACCGACAGCCAAAGGGTTAACTTACTTGTATACACTGATGTATTGCAGCTTTTACTGTCACACTTCCTGGACGCGGGGACTGTTTGTATACTGACGAGTAAAAGAAATGCGAAATCATCCACAAGACTTTAATATTTCTGACGATTCCAAACATGTCGCATTTTTTTGCTCGGCAGTACATCAGCATCCATGCTGGACGTAAACCGCGAGACTGAGATGCATTGACCGTTCTAGTTCAAGAGTAGTGGCATATTAGCTTGGCGCCTCCCGGCAGTACATCAGCATCCATGCTGGACGTAAACCGCGAGACTGAGATGCATTGACCGTTCTAGTTCAAGAGTAGTGGCATATTAGCTTGGCGCCTCCCGGCAGTACATCAGCATCCATGCTGGACGTAAACCGCGAGACTGAGATGCATTGACCGTTCTAGTTCAAGAATAGTGGCATATTAGCTTGGCGCCTCCCGGCGCCAAGCTAATCTGGCACTAACCTTAAACAAAACAAACTTACCACAAACTTTCAAGGATGGTTTGTGAAAATGTGCATTACTTATCTATAAAACTCACACGACATGGTTCTGTGAAATGTTTTGAATACCTGTAGATCTGCATTCATCGAACTGCGTCGCATTAGCTCCATCAGGCATCTTCTCACACCAGAAGCCACTAAAACGCTTTGTCTTGTCCCGACTCGATTACGGCAATGCACTCCTGTATGGCTGTCCTCAGCACCTTCTGGATCGGCTCCAGATTGTGCAGAACTCAGCAGCACAGCTTTTTGTCAAGTCAGACCACATCAATTCCACCTTACGTTGCTTACACAGGTTGCCTATCACATCTAGATTAGTCTATAATACAAAGTTCCATCCATCTGTCATACCTGTTTGTCTTCCTCTGTTGGCCCTGTTCATCTTACTGAGCTTCTTCATACGTACACACCTTAAAGACAGCTCCGTTCCTCAGCAGACACAAAACCGTTAAGCATTCCAACTGTGAGAACTAAGTCTTTTGGAGAGAGGTTTTTGTCATAACATTGTTTTGGAATAAACTTCCGCAGTTCCTAGATATTTTGAATCAGCCAATAGTTTCCGGCAGTCTTTGAATGAGCAATTATTCCTGTTAATATGCACCGTAATAATTATTTTTGTCAACATTTCGTCGTCAGTGAGGGTTGTCTGGTGTATCCTTATTAGTCTTATGGTATGTTTTTGTGTGTGAGCATTTTTGTTGTTGGTGTGTCAAATTTGTTATTATTTTTTTTTTTCTTGTTCATCTTGTATGTTGGGGAGTACATACGTGGGATGCAAGGTGCATGTACGAATACGAATACCTTTTATTGTCCCAAGATGGGAAATTTGTTTGCATGTATGTTAGTATGCCATTTGTACAGCGCCTAAAGCTTTTTTTGTCGAAAGTAAAGGCGCCGTAACATTATTGTTATTATTATTATTATTATTATTATTATTAGTAGTAGTAGTAGTAGTAGTAGTAGTAGTAGTAGTAGTAGTAGTAGTAGTAAATCCAGACAAAAGGGGGCTGTCAAGCGAGTAAAAGGCAGGGAATAACCCAACCGAGAAAGAAACACGCTTAGAAACAAAAGTTACGACACAGTTTGTTAATATTTCAGATAAAATCCCTTTTTCAAACTAGACAAACAAATAAGTCTACAAATCAGTCGCTACGTATCTTGTGAGTGAGAAGAAGCAAGGTGACTCATAATTTAGGTAGTGACTGGTTCGTTTATTTTGAAAAATAATTAATTTGAAAACCCGATATATTAACTCACTCAGCCCCGACACACCACATCAAGACATAGATTGAGCATGACAGTTCAAGGGTGGTGCCAAAATAGCTTGGCGCCGATAGGCGCCAAGCTATTCTGGCGCTACCCTTGAACTATCATGCTGGATTTGTCTCTAGAATTGTAATACAGTCCTTCAGAGGGCAACTTTAAAATTTAGGGATTTCTATCCTAGGGCAGAATCTGTTAATAAATGGTGTTGTAAATGATTCCTGTGGGAATCACAACACTACCGACTGCCAAAAGATTAATCGTGTATGCTACCCATTGTCGCATCTAAGACGCACTTTGAAGAAGTTGTTTTTGCAATACATCCACTTTGCGGCTTGACAAGACGGCGGTAAAGTTTACTCGACTGAAGCTTGGTTGAGGGCGTTCTTTCACTTGACTAGTTTTATTGAATAGCTTCTGGTCATACAGGCTCTACTTCTCCAACATAATGGCGACACTGAGACGGAACTACCGTTACAGCGAAAGGATAGTGCTTGATTAGCTCTGAGAGGTTCCAATCTGGTCAGGCACTGTTGTCGATATATCAAGGGAGATGAGATACCTTTGTTAACCCCTTCCCACCCGGCGGACGAAGATTGTGTTTCATTATATATCATAGTAAATTCAACGACAAAGTCCCCCAGCCGCCATAGGAATGTGGATTCAAAGTGGTGTCAGCAAGAGGCATAGATCCTCATGAGCCTCCGCAACTGCAGTTGGGAGGTGTTCACATTTGTCTTTCCTCAGCGTTGAAGGGGTTAAGGTGAATTCATAAGAGTCATTATTCCGTTGAGAGTTTTGATCGCGCACCTGTATAGTTGTTATGCCCCAGTACTAGCAAAACGCCTTCGGGCATACGACGGCCGCTATCGGCCCGCGGAAAGGCAGTGCGCGGGCCCACTGCGGCCGTCGTGTGCCCGAGGACCGTGGCTTACCGGGTCATCATCATCATCATCAGTCCCTTGCCCGAACTGGGCGTTGGGGGGACTGAAAGGCAGCAGCAACAGACAGTGCTCTCCACTGAGTTCTATTTTGGGCGGTGGCAAGCAAGTCTGACATCTCGAGTTCGGTCCATTCTTTTATGTTTGCGACCCAACTCTTTCTCTGACGACCTCGCCGACGACTTCCTTCCTTACCGGGTACTGGCTATTTAATGTTAATTACAGGTTGCAAGTGTGCCATTGTACAGTAACGTTTTTGTTCACGATTATACCACTGTAGCCAAACGTCTTCGGACCCACGACGGCCGCAGTGGCACCTTGCGCGGGCCCATTGCGGCCGCCATGGACCCGAGGACCTTTGCTTACCGGGTATTGGTTATTTAACTCATTCTACCCCAACACCGAAATCCCCAAATTTTGCCATTGTTCTCTGAAGACTGCAATGCAGTGCAGGACAACAGATCGACCATGATAGTTTGAGGGTGATGCCAGAATAGCTTGGCGCCCATAGGCGCCAAGCTATTCTGGCATCACCCTCAAACTATCATGGTCGATTCTTATCTTGCTGTGGTGTGTCTGGGGTAGAATGAGTTAATGTTAATTACAGGTTTCAAGTGCGCCATTGTACAGTAACTTTTTTGTTCACGGGTGAGGAAATGTGCACACAAAAGACGGGCTTGTATCTCGGGAGAACTTTTGTTTGTACGTGTGACTGAGTGCATGAGCGCGCGCATGCGTGCGTGTGTGTGTGGGTGTGCGTGTGTTTGTGTGTGTGTGTTTGTGTGTATGTGTGTGCGTGTGCGTGAGTGTGTGCTTGTTTGCATGTGCATGTGTGCGTGTGTGCGTGCGTGTGTGTATGTGTGTGTGTGTTTGTGTGTTCACGTGTGTGCGTGCGTGTGTGTGTGTTTGTGTGTACACGTGTGTGCGTGCGTGTGTGTGTGTGTGTGCGTGCCTGTGCGTGCGTGTGTACATGCGTGCGTTCGTGCGTGTGTGTTTATGTACTGCCAGTGTGTCAATATATATGCGTGTACGGGTAGGTGTCGGATATATTTCTTTCTTTCTCTGTAACAGGGATGCGTGCTCGACATCCTGGACCGAATGAATTTAGTAAAAAAAAAAAATAATTTGCAATAATAAGATGTAATAATACCATAATAATAATACCGTTGTGTGGCAAGACCCTTACTTAGACACTGTCCCTATCACCGCCTCCCCCCCCCCTCCCCCTTCTCAACCCTCCCCCCCCCCCCCCCATTTCCTTCTCTCCCCGCCACCCTTTCTCCACCACATCAACTTAAAATTGCACATTCCCTTCAGCCTAAATTTGCAGACTGGGTAGCATTCATATCATAAAAACTATATTTCAATCCAATCGACAGATCATTCATGATAGTTAAAGGGTGGTGCCAGAATAGCTTGGGACCTGGAGGCGCCAAGCTATTCAGGCACCACCGTTGAACTGCTGCAGGTACCGAGCTATATTCTGGTAGTACCGTCCTTGCGCTGTCAGTGCCATGGTCGATCCTGTCTCTATCTTGTGGTGAGTAGGGGCTGAAATTCCTAAATAGCTGTATTCACTTGGTCTTTGATCAAACTTGACACTTGCATAAAAGACTCTAAAAAAGGAAAGAAAAAAGAAATCTGCCCTAAAGACCTTTGCTGAGATACTGCTTATCTCAAGCTGATAACATTATTAACCACGTGGCTGTCGAGGCCAAACGAACGAAACCCAGCTGCAAGAGACGTAAACCCTCTTGAGCCCCCGCAGTAGCGGCCAGGGGGAGGGTGGGAAGGGTGTATGTGGGTGGGGGTGGGGGGGGGGAGGGTTCATGCGTATTTATATCTCTTGTTTGTCCTATGTTCGCTATGCTTGTGTTTCGTCCCCTTTACATCCCTATTGTTCTGCAAATCTTATGTTTTTTATGTGTACGGGTTTGTTTTGTTTGTTTGTTTGTTTGTTTGTTTGTTTGTTTGTTTGTTTTTCGTTTTTTTTCATTTACATCCGTGTTCTTCACGCGAATGTCGCTAAGTGTGGAGTCTTTTCAGACGCGAACAAATTTATGATTACTGGCACAGGCAGGAAAAGGCCGGTTACAAAATAAATGCACACTTTGGGCCGTGTCTCCCTGATCAGCGGCCGCAGCGTACCGACAGTGACAAATAAATGTACATGTATTTGTAATCTAGTAGTCTACACGTGATAATTGATTGTACATTGCTTAACGTCCCGACAGCAACAAGGCTTTCTCAGGACGTGCCTGCACTGCTTGTGAAAAAAAAAAAAAAAAAAAAAAAAAAAAAAAAAAAAATGAATGTATGTCGCCAGCCGGTCAAATACATTAAATAAACCTAACACATGGGACCTAAATAAAGCTAAGACCATTTAGCAACACACATCCAATATCAAGAGCTACAGGCAGTGCAGACAGTAGGGAGAGTTTTACAAAGGCAAATACAGGTGAATGGACAAAGGGTAGACAGAAACACATGCCCCAGAATAGAGAGAAAAACCCACCCTGTGGGGCTGACCAGGGTGACCCTGGGAACTAAAAAATACCTAACCCCACCCAAGTCCCCCAGGGCAGACCCGGGTGGGGTTACACGTGATAAGATTTGGCCGTCTGTTAGTAGCAACTTTTAGTTCCTGAAGGAAATGCGAACGCCATCCGACTGCAAGAGGCATAGATCCTCATGCGCCCCCGCATCGGCGGGGTCACATGAAGATCTATGCCTCTTGCTGACATCCGTATCCGCGTTTCCGGGACAGTTTTTTTTTTTTTTTTTGTTGTGTGTTGAATCAACGAAGATTGCGGAAACACAGTCTACGTCAGTAGTCACTGAACGGGTGAACCCATATCATACTGAAACTGAAAGCTTCACATTTGTATACTGCCATATGCAAGCTACATTATAGTACTTACAGATAAGGATATAGACCAATGGCTTTAGTTCAAGGGTGGTGCCAGAATAGCTTGGCGCCTAGAGGCGCCAAGCTATTCTGGCACTACCCTTGAACTATGTTGGTCAAACTTATTTCGGCACAAACTGGTGTATTCCGAATGATAAGGGTTACTGTGACGAGCTGCGTCACAATGTGACAATTGTTAAAAAAAAAAAAATAGAAAAAAACGTTCTTGCGAACTCCTTGTGAACACGTAGCAGTCGAGGGAGACAATCAGAGAGCTCCCTGTATAGCGTCAGTGCGCTTTTGCAACAATTGTTTGGTTGTCACAAACAAGAGATGCTCTGACGATTGTTTGCTTGTAACAAAGTTTGAGGCTGATGCGAGTGTTTTGTGACGGTTTTCGCAAAGCTCGTGGATACTCGAAGAATTTAATTGCGTATGAGGATATTTTTTTCAGGTGGAAGGGCCGGAGGGGGGGGGGGGGGGGGGTTGAGTACCTGGCATGTTCAGTCCTTTCCAGTCAAAAATTCCAATCAAAGGAGGCGTGGGAGAATGGGGGAGGGGGGGGGGGAGTGGGAGGAGAGGAAGATGGCGACAGCAAGCTATAGTAAAAATGAAAATCTTAAAATCCTATCCTTTTTTTCTCTCCAGAAATAGTATTATGCAAAAAAAAAAATAATAATAAAAAAATAAATAAATAAATAAATTAAATGTTATACTTTTGCTCGTTCTCAAAAATATTTTCTAAATTATTTTCTTTATTTTTTTTAAAAATTGGTGTGTGCAGATGATGTCTGTTATACTCAATGTGTGCGTGTGTCTGTGTGTATGTGTATAAGTGCGTGCATGAATGCGTGCGTGTGCGCGCGCACGCGCGCGTGTGTTTAGTACAACACTTTGTCGCAGGGGCTGTCACAGAACTGTTGAAATAAACAGAAAAAAAACATCAAGAACATCAAAACCCGAGTACAAATTTGAAGTGTCTTATACGGATTAAAAAGTGTGCCCGACACAAGGCGATTTCCACTGTAGGACTGAATGGGGTGATCATTGAGTTGACTGCTTTAGGCTTTCACATGCATGGGCTGACGGGCTCCAGTGTCTATAAATGCCACTTGGTGCCTAGGTGCAAACTGCAGGTGTTAGAGTGGCTTACTACAAGTGTAAATGTGCGATTCTGCACGCACGCACACACGCCCTTGGCATGGTCAAAGTCACCGCAAAACAAAGAAAAACGGTCACGTAAATGAAATACAATGCTACATTTTCTCCGCGTAAACCCTCGCGCGCCCGGTACAAGCTCACGGTACCAGGCGCGCGAGGGTTCACGCAGGTCGCTCTAAGCCTATTCTTTTTTGGCAGAGTCAAGAAGAAAAAAAAAAGAGGATATTTAATTTTATGTTTATCATTGACCGTGCGGCGTCAGATAAGAGACAGCCTAAAAGCCGCATTTTCAGGACGAGGACGGTCTTTGCCTAGTTGGCTAGCTTTCTTTGCACGGGAAGGGGCGGTGGGAGGGGGGAGGAAAGGAACCATAGCTAGGTTGGTTAGTTCGGGTTTAACGTCCACAGCACCGATGTGATCATGGACGGCCCTCATTGACGGGAGGGTTATGGGGGACAGGGAAATCATAGCTAGACCTGTGTGTAGCGTTTCGTAACCATCTGTTACAGAAGCGTATCTTTGAACAGTTACGGCGGTAGTGGGCATTAAGTAAACACTTTTTTCCTCAAAGAAATGTGTCAATGCTTTCCGGCATCACAAAGAATTTATTGCTCCACACCCCCACCCCCCACCCCCTTCCTAGAAAAGAAAAGAAAAGAAAGGGGGATAAAAAGTCGTTCACGAGCATGGCAAAAGCACTATTTATATTGTGTTGAGGGTTTCTGCACGTCACCCCGACAAATGCGGATGTTGCCGTGTGGAGTAGGGCCGTCGTGATAGGCGGCCGACGAATGTGTGTTCTGTAAACTTAAGGATTTGAATGCCGCTGTAGAGTTAACTCATTCCACCCCAACACCGAAATCCCCAAATTTTGCCGTTGTCCTCTGAAGACTGTATTGCAGTGCAGGACACAGATCGACCATGACAGTTCAAGGGTGATGCCAGAATAGCTTGCGGCGCCCGTAGGCGCCCAGCTATTCTGGCATCACCCTTGAGCTATCATGGTCGATCCATATCTTGCTGAGGTGTGTCTGGGGTAGAATGAGTTAAGCTGCCATGCTGGATTCTGTGCCGCATGCGCAGCGCGCTACTTCAAAAATCATTTCAAGTAAGCACTGAAACGACTACACAACGTGTGACCTAGCGGGTGCCTATATCCAACTCCGGCACGCCTGTAAGGCAGGCTATATGTACTATTGAAAAGCCATACTGTGTCGTGCTCACTAGCAGCCCAACTTTACATGGGTGGTGGCATTACCCTGCAGGCAGCGAAGAAAGAAATAGCCACTTCACGGAATATAAGAACAACAGAGTTTACTACATTACAGTCATAATTAGTAATTATACCACTTCACAGAGGGAGAAAACCGACGTTATGGCAAGAGTTTCGTGCCCCTGACTCAGAGCGTCAATAGGGCTCGGGAAGTTTCCCGGCGGCCGCGTTGCCTGGGCCGTCGGCGCGGCAGCCGCCATCTTGAGATGATGCAATAGACTTCAGATAGTCAGTAGCGAAGTAGTCTTTTAAAAAGTTTCTTTTCTTCTTCATGTTTCTTTCTCTTTGGAAGCAAACAAAAACAGATTCTGGTTAGCGGTTTCTTGCGGTGATGGCAAGCACGTCAGGACTTTCCTGACATTGTCCTGACAGCGATTTCCCGATGAGCACATCAGTGAGTCGCGTATCCTCTCAGCCCGTCAGTCAAGATGGCTGCCACGACTAGCGTGATGACGTCAGCTGCCCTGAGCCCTATAGACGCTCCGAGGCAGGGGCACGAAAAGTTTGCGTTTAACTCGGCCTGTGGTTATACTCTTTATTTTGGAGCTATTTCTGTCTTTATTTCTTGTGTGTGTGTGTGTGTGTGTGTGTGTGTGTGTGTGTGTGTGTGTTTGTGTGTGTGTGTGTGTGTGTGTGTGTGTGTGTGTGTGTGTGTGTGTGTGTGTGCGTGTGCGTGTGTGTGATTTTATTTACATTTTACGCGTGTATAGAATAAAAGCCAAACACTAAATGCAGATTTTTTGTGGGGTAGACTGTTGTATTCTTGTTATTCTAAGATTTTTCTCTCTCGGCTTTGGTTGTCGTGGTTTTTTTTTTTTTTTTTTTTGGTCATTGCAATTAAAAGTAAACAGAGTAACAACGGCAAATCAGTAAAACTAAAATTTACATTTTACCCTTGTTACTCTGAGGTTTGTTTTTCTCGGTTTTTTGTTGCTGTAATTTTATGCATTTTACACGCTTTGCAGGACTTCACTCCTTGGGCGTGGACTTCATCATAAACTCGACTTCTGCAGGTGATGACTCTTGACTGTAAGCAGTAAAATAAACAATAATCGTTGTCACGATATCGACATAAAACACTCTGAATAACACTTCTGAAGGATTGATAGAGCGCTTATGGTTTCTCAGAGTGCAGCGATCCAATCCCAAAACAGACTGATTTGAAATGTGCTGTGCGAAATGCCGCGCAACAGAACCCAACAGAGCGTCTCACGACTGATCATGACCTTATACATATCTTCAGAAGTTTCAATAACCTTCTGTGTATCGTTGGCCTGGATTTTATCAACGTTCCCAGTGTGTACACTTGCCGGGAATGGTCCTGCTCAGAATGACACCGGCACTATTACACCTCTGCCGAGCTCTACATCTTCAGCTGGTGTCATCTCGCAAAAGGAATCAATCTTGACTGATGTGGACATAAAATCTATTCTAGTTGGAATCGCGGCGCTGCTTGCTGTGATCATCACAGTTGTCATCTGTGTTCTGTGTTGGAAATGTTTTTGCCGGAACAGGGATTCCATCTGCAAGCCTCGTTCCCACCAAAGCACGTGCTCCTCGTGCGCGTGCTTTCACAGTCACAGCATGCTTGCGCACCACATGTGCATGAACCATCTTGCTGACGGACCTCATCACCCGTCAAACGGGATCGCTACGATTTACGACAGTGGGCGGTACTGCCACTGCATGTCGTGTGTTCATGATATTCATATAAACAGAAATGTGACGCCGCCGCCTGCGTATCCAATGGGAGGTTGCCACTCTTTGAGTAGCGTGACCCAGAACCATGGAAGGGCGGGGTCAGCATGCCGCTGTGGAATTGGAGATGCTTCTAGAGAAAGTGAGTATGTCATTTGTTCTTGTTACTATTGCACTACTGATTGTAGTAGTAGTAGCAGTAGTAGTAGAAGTAGTAGTAGTAGTAACCCATTCAGCCCTGACGGCACTACAGCAAGAGACGGATCGACCATGATAATTCAAAGGGGGTAATCTGGCACTAGCCTTGAATTATAATGGTCGATCCCAAGCTAATCTGGCACTACCCTTGAATTATCATGGTCGTCCGCCTCGGCTGCAACATGTGCATAGTTGTTCGATGACGCCTCCAACATTTGGGAAATACGTGCGTCGGGCTGAATGGGTTAAATATAATTGTAGTATTAGTTGTTGCCGTTGTTGATCCTCCACCCGGATCTGCCCTGAGGAACTTGGTTGGCGTTAACTACTTTTTAGTTCCCCGGGTCATAGAGACTAAAACCGCTACCGACACGCAAAGGGTTACAATTCTTCCGGACAAAATCTTAATTTTTCTTTTAGAAACAAATATATTAAAGCAAGATTTGAGTATTTATGTGAATGCTACTGTTTTCACCTTCTCGACAGTCTGTAGCCATATCATTTAAAGACGTGTACGACGTTTTAGCCTGTAATATTTTAAAATATAGTTAGAGACCTTTCTTTGTGTTTGACTGGCGAGATTTTTACCCATCACGCTGTGAGATGGCATTAGTCACCTGCCGGGCGTTAAATCCAAATAACTAACTAAATAGCTTCTCTCCTCAGTGGGTGCAGAATTCTTTTCATTCGTCACGCTGTATATGGGAAACCTACCATTGTGCATTCAGCCGGGCTACATTAGAAGTTGGTAAGGCCCTGTAAATTAAAGATTGTGCATTAACAGATAAAGACTCTCGGGGTTTGGGGGGGTAGGGGAGGGGGGGGGGGACAGGGGGATATTCTCCTCTCGGAATGGAAAAATACTTTGTCTGGAATCGTTATAAATCTTACAAAAGTTATATACTGACGAGCAAAAGAAATGCGACATTTTGGAATCATCGGAAACACTTACACTAGAGGTTTATCCGACGATTCCAAAAATGTCGCATTTCTTTAAGTGTTTCATATGCGAATTCCAAAAATGTCGCATTTCTTTTGCTCGTCAGTATATAAGAAAAACCTGTCACTTTGCTCTCAGCCGTGCGCCTTTTGGCGGAAGTTGACCCTTGGTGTCTGGGTGCGTCGGCTTGGCCTATTGGAAAACTGTTCATCAAGAGATTCAGGATCTGGGGTGGGTTTACCCCTCAGGGCGTGCACAAGTATTTCGTCCGGAAACGCTATAGAGGCTAAATGAACCCCCTGGATTGCCGAGAGAAAAAAAAAGACAAGACCTAACTTCAAGAGACACATGTCCTCATGAGTCCCCGCAGTTGCGGGGGCTCATGAGGATCTGTGTCTCTTGAAGTTTGGTCTTGCTCGTTTCTTTTTTCTTTTCTTTTTTTTTTCTTTTTTTTTTTTTTTTTTTTTTTTGCAGTCAAGGGTGTTTTCATGGACTCTATAGCGTTTCCGAAAAAAAAAATACTTGTGTACGCACTAAGGAGAAAACCAGCCCGATATCATGCATCTCTGGATGCACAGTGTTCCAAAAGGCAATGGGGATCTATACCTCTTGATGAAATCACGTTGAACACATGCAATTGTGACAGGCGGGGCTGTTCGGTTCTGAATTACAGAAACACAAGCTGCGTCAACTGGCATTATACTGTGATAATTAACCACTGATTTTGCTGAGAATATCATGTGGTTATTCACTGACTGATTCTTTTTTTTTTTACACGTATTCGTTTTCAGACGTCCAGGAGGCTGGTATTCCGCTGTCTAGTTCACCCTCCAGGGAGGTCGCCATTCCTCTGACGTCAAGAATATCGGATGACGTCACGCGATTGCGTGCTCCGCGGAATGACGTAGAAACAGGCCTGAGGGAAAACCCTATGTTTGCCAGTCTGACATCCAGTCGAACCTCTAATGTGACGTCAAACGTAGTTTTCTACACCCCCAATGACGAATCTGTGGTACTTGGAAGTACGTTTTTTTTTTTTTTTTTTTTTTTTAATTTTGTTGTTTGTTGTTAAATTTGTTATTGTTTTGTTGTTGTTGTTGTTGTTGTTGTTATTATCGTTGTGGGTGTGGTTGTTGGTGTCGGTGTTATTGTGATTGTTGTTACTGTTTTTGTCGTTGTTGTGATTGTTCTTTTGCTTCTGTTGTCCCTGTTTTGGTCGATGTTGTTATCTGTTGTCGGTGTTGTTGAACCAACAGTTGTTGCACCTTGGAATGTGTCGTGATCACACGTGTTGTCAAACAGGTACGCAATTAGGACGATGGCTTAAAGATGGTCGGGACACTAAGGTACATCTTAACCCCTTCACTGCCAGTGACCACGAACTGTCTGAAATGACTCCGCACTGACCGACATCCGCGAGTAAAACACAAAATTAAGCATAAATAACATAGGACTCTATAACAAGAAAGATAAATCCTCATGGGACATTATTAGTTACAAAGAACATAGGACTCTATAACAAGAAAGATAAATCCTCATGGGACATTATTAGTTACAAAGAACATAGGACTCTATAACAAGAAAGATAAATCCTCATGGGACATTATTAGTCACAAAGAACATAGGACTCTATAACAAGAAAGATAAATCCTCATGGGACATTATTAGTCACAAAGAACATAGGACTCTATAACAAGAAAGATAAATCCTCATGGGACATTATTAGTCACAAAGAACATAGGACTCTATAACAAGAAAGACAAATCCTCATGGGACATTATTAGTCACAAAGAACATAGGACAAACAAGAGACATAAACCCTCATGAGCCCCCGCAACTGCGGGGGTTCATGAGGGTTTATTTCTCTTGCAGCTGGATAACGTTCACCTTGCCTCGGTGTAGTGGGGAGGGGGTGGGGCTGCACAGGAGGTTTAGCTCATAGGGGTTGGTTGGTTAGTTCGGGTTTAACGTCCACAGCACCGAGGGGATCATGGACGGCCCTCACGGACGGGTTATGGGGGACAGGGAAATCTATTGCCTATGGAGTACGACCTGAACATTGATCAACTCAGGCGTACTCCAACTGTGCCACTTTGATTTACCAGGACCTTTCAACGGACATGCTATTGAGCAAATCCGTTTTTTCCCCCTGGATGGTGAGTCCAGCTACCGGGACCGGGACGGGATTCGAACCCACGACCCGGCGATTCCCTTCGCTCTCCTGCTCCGAAGTTTAACCGCCTGAGCTATTTCGGACTCTGCTCATAGGGGCCTGACGAGTGGTGCTTTGACTGAATGCAAATCCGCTGCGCCACCGCGTGCGCGCCGCACCGCGTAACTAGCTCAAGTCAGAACTCAAGGGAGGAAACGAAAGACAGGCGAAGCGGCGATGCACTGTGATTCCAGAGCAGTTTTCAACCCTCAGAGCAACCGTCCGCCTAAAACCTCGAACTGAACAAATTCAGTGGATATTTTGCCACAAATTTATACCAACCTTGTCCGCCGATCGAAACCGTTTGATAGTTTAGTATCAGGGCTTTTGCACAGTCAAGCATCATTTTAGCAGACGTCCATTTGTTAGGTTTTAGATGTGGCCGGAAATACGCCTCATGCTCATGTTTCATTGGTTTATGTAAATTAGCATATCCAATGAAATTAAAACAAGAGGGCATCTTGCTGTTGACATGACTTGAACGTGCACGCAGCAATCGCTTCAGGTACGTATTTCCCCCAGCCCGAAAAGCTCTACTTTAATGGAATCTGGTTTAAACACTGCTCATTTGTCAATATCTTCTCGAGTAATTTGCTTCGACTTTAGAGTAAACATGGCAGAAAACAATGGATGCACAGCAGTGCATAGTGGCCTCTTTCACGGCACTCTACTAAATGGTTTAACGTTGAACTCTAGATGTTGAGCCCTGGAAAGAGGTCCGGGATACTTCCGGCCACAGCTAGAATTTCTCCCGTGCCTTTCGTTTCCTCCCTTGTATTCTGACTTGGAGCTAGTTACGCGGTGCGGCGAGCACGCGGTGGCGCAGCGGATTTGCATTTAGTCAAAGCATCACTCGTCAGGCCCCTATGGTTTAGTTGGCGTACAGCAAACTAGCAGTAAAGAAAGTAAATATTAATAAAGTTTTGTATCATTCTAGGATCACCTCATTCCTCAATCGAACGTCACGGCTCCGACTCTGCGGTCAATGGAGCTACGCCACTCAACATTGAGTGTCCGGGACTGTTCGAGATGTTCCCAGCAGCCGTTCGAGACCTGTTCGTGCCCGAGCAGAGAAGCGAGAGGCGGACAGTGGCCGGGAAGCTCGTGGTTAGTCTCGCGCGAGAGGTCGACCACAAAGGAGATCATCTGGTTTTGGACAATATGGGAATATCGCTCTGGGTTGGTGTCTGACAATTAAACAAAAAAAAAAGTTTTAATCGTTGTTGTTGTTGTTGTATTTTTAACTGGCGGCACGTCTCGACTGAGTTAACCTGTTCAGTGCCAATAAACTTTGAACACCACCCAACTGCAAGAGGTATAGATCCTCATGAGCCCCCGCAGTTTCGGGGGCTCGTGAGGATCAATGCATCTTGCTGACACCACTTTCAATCCATGGGACATCTAGAGTTGGGTTCAGTTTATTGAGTGAAATACAGTCTGCGTCCTAAACTGGTTAATATTTGTTTTTCTGTTAAAATTCAGACCAGCAAAAAGATGACAAGAAATTAAACAACAATGCCTAAAGAACACGCTTTTGAAAACAGGAGCTTGCTCATTCTTTCAAAGTGCCTTCATTTCTGCTTGTTTTCCGTGTGCTGCTTAATGTTCATTGTGACGCGGATCTGTGCTATTCTGATGTTCTGTGCTGCGCTTGTACGTGTGGCGGTTTTGTTGTGTCTTGCGGCGTGTATAGGTTGTTATTTTTTAGATGCAAATGATCGTCTTATTCTATACCTGCGTATTTCTCTGTGGGCTGGCGATTGGGTGCCTGATAGGCGGGGGCAGGGGATCTAACTGTTGTCTGTCCGGCGCTGAGTAATTCCCCTTGGTTTGTTGTGTTATTTTTCTTGTTTGTTTTGTTGTTTCTTTGGTCTTAGTTGTTGTTGCTTTTGTCGAGAGTTTTGGTTTAATACAGTTTTGGAAACTTGAAGTGTTGTGCGGCGCGGCGTGGTCTTGTGACTTAGCCAGTCACGTTTTGTCTCAGTGTCAATAGTGGCGTTTCGTTTGCAACGCCGAACGAACACCGACGACGAACGAGAGCGAAATCGTGTGTTGATAACCAGCGTGGCATAGACCCTCACGAGACTTGACATCTCCAAGAGGCATAGATCTTCACGAGTCTTCTGGGCTCCTGGGGATCTATGCCTCTTGAAGATGTTTGCAGCGTTGTCTATGCTTTTGGTAGAACCAGATCATCAGACATAGTTCTCGCTGGTTTTTTTTTTTTTTTTTTTTTTTTTTTTTTTTGGGGGGGGGGGGGGGGGGAGGGGGGAGGGAGGGAGTCGTTCGTTTCAAACGAAACCTCACTATTATCAGTTCAAGTCGGTTTGGTTTTGAATTGTACATTCTTGTTTTGTCCCGGTTCAGTGTCGGTTTGCGTTGCGTGGTCGCGTGGCTTGCGTCAAGTGAAATGTTTGTTTCGGTTTCGTATTTCTTGTGGTGTCACCGTGTCATTTGTTTGACAATATTTGTATCGTTATTTTTATTTAAATTTTATTTACTTATTTATTTATTATTTATTTTGCAGATACCTCCGGGAGCCGTTCCATACAGGCAAAGACAACTCGTCTGCCTGGTCCTGAACTGGGACCTGTCCGACTTCCCTCCCTTAGAAAACCAGCAAGCTCTGATCAGCCCTGTCGTGTATTGTGGGCCTCACGGCCTCCGGCTAGAAAAACCGTGCGTCCTCAGCTTCAAACACTGCGCCTTCGATCCCAGGCTGGTACAGGTAAGAGGGGTTATTCCTGTGTTAGAATCAAGTCAAATCATTAAGTTGTACCCTTTTATAGTAAAGAAAAGACAGTAGTTTGCGCCCCTTTATGGGAGCGGTTTGCGTTGGATCGCCGTGATCACCGCGTCATGTGTCCTCGTGGCAGTCGTGCTTGTCAATACCAATTCCACAATGCGCAAAAGACCATTGAGCCGACCGGCGTCGGCCCGATGGCCTTTGCGCACCGGGAAGTGGCTCAGACTGAGGATGTCCAAGACTGAGGCAATGACTTGAGCACAAGAGGTGTATACTCTAATGACCCCTGTTATATCGCATGTTTGTCTGGGCTTGTGTTCCACTGTTTTCGTCGAAATACCTTGCATTTGGACCTGCTGCTAATTTGGAACGACGTCCACTGTAAAATGTCTGTACGTCAGTTATCGCGAAAAGCGCCAGACCTACATTGAAAATCTCGCTTTTCACAAAAACGGACCGTTGCCATTGTAACCCTTTTCATCCTGATACCCAACCATTGCTTGAAGTAAGTTTGACTGCGGTTCCAGGGTGGTGCCAGAATAGCTTGGCGCCTGAGGCGCCAAGCTATTCTGGCACCACCCTTGGATTAACACAGGTGATCTATCCCATAATCTGTAATGTAGCCTTCTTAGGACAGTAAGCAAATTTGACAAAATTAGCCTCAGGATGTAATGGGGTAATAATACTAATAATATAACCATTGGATTTGCGCACTGCATTAGGCAAGTTGCGAGTTCCCAAACAGCGCCAGAACGCTCGCCAGATTACGCAACTTTGAGCGAGACTAGACTTGGCGAGCTATGAAATGTGGGCCGCAGCTGCTACGCGTCGCATATACCGTTTTGCTGTGAATCACAAGTAATATGCGGCAAAACTTTTCTCAGGTTGACAAAAGACTGTGAAGTGGACGATTTCTTTTTTGTCAGACAGTTGTTACACTGCAACCTTTTTTATTTTTGTGGAAAATAATGCTGAGGGAAAATCTCTCAACGTACATTAAAACTGCATATGACGATAAAGCCAGTCACGGTGGCTTCGGAAAATGGTCTGCCATGTCGTTTCAACATCTAATAAAATTATTTGACTTTGTTATATCAATATTAGATGCAAATTCTTCATGTAAACTCTGCTGGTGGTGGGTGATTTCACGGAAACAATGGTCGACTTGTCACTATTCTCGGTGTCTTATGTGATAGCTGTTCGTGTGCATAGGCTTCAGTACTCGCGCTACATTACAGACCGCAGGTATATCGCTCCTAAACTCGGTGCCCGATTGGATGACATTGAAAACAATTAGATCCGGACACGCTAAGCGCAGTAAACCACATTAACTAATCCTACTGTGCGATATACCAGATGAAAACGAAAGCCTGTGACTGAACAGACCACGACATACCCGTGGCATGCAGTATATTGCGACTGAGGACCCAAGATAATGTGCACGGACAGGGATCAACTATTACACTGAGAATGCCGAGTTTAGCCCCTACCGTGTTTACGCCACCTTGCGGCAGCAGTAGTGAGCTAAGTCGCTCATTTGTTTCTGTACATGCAGTTTTCATGCTCGCACTGCCGATCGTTCATAGTAACGCGCTGCGGCTTCAGTGCTCACAGCCCAGTGCGCTTTCTCTGCCCTCTCGCGCTAAGAGAGCGCGCTAGTTTGGGGGGAACCCGCGACCTCGGTGTTAAACATCAAACTAATCTACCCACCCACAGGTGATGTCGAGCCAAACTGAGCTACTGGACCAAAAAGACTGGCGCGTAATGTGCTCCGCCGAAGACGGTACTGAGGCGGCTGCTCTGACGACCAGTGAATGCCAGATACGTCTGCAGCACTTCAGTCTCTTCACGTGCGTCCAGACACCGCCAGACGGCGCCAGGGCCAAAAAATGGCTGCAGGTAAGCATGCAGACGTCTGCCTTCCACCCTTTTCGTCTTGGTACACTGTTACTTGAAATCAATTTGACTATGATAGTTCAAGGGTGGTGCCAGAATAGCTTGGCGCCTGAGGCGCCAAGCTATTCTGGCACCGCCCTTGAACTATCAGAGTCGAACTACTTTGTAATCTGTAATGTAGTCTTTTTAGGACAAAAAACAAATTTTAAAGAAGTCAGCCTCAGGATGTATATAGGGTTAATTTTGCGAAAGCCAGTACAGTATAATTTTTTTTGTGAAAGGCGTGATTTTCAGTTTATTGCAGTGAAAATCTAGCTTGTTACAAAAATGGACTTACTGGCTTTTAGCAATTTGTCCCACAATACGGCAGACTATTTTTGTCTTACATCCCCCCCCCCTCCCTTTTTTTTTTTTTAAAATTTACGACTTACGGTATATTTCCACTTTTGCATGCTTCTGCAAATGGCTGCAGCCGTGTCCTGTGATTGTGTGAAATCCAGACCAAAAAGTTGACTGCCAAGCGTGTAGAAACTAGAGTGGAAAGAAACTTCCAACAAAGAAAGAAATGACAATTAAAATATTGTTTTTTTCCAAAATGGACAGACAATACACGTTACGTTCTAGGCGCGTTACGTGTGACGATATTCATTGTTGTCATAACTGGGTTTTTTGTTGTTGTTTTTTTAAAACACTTTTTCCTGCTGGTCAGATTGCAGCATTCTGCGCCCCTCTGCAAAGGGAGGTTCACCATTATCAAGTCCGAGTCTACTTCCTGAACAAGACGCCATGCGCACTTCAGTGGGCCATCCAAAACGAGGCTAAGTTTGGCTTCCGGTTGGCTTGTCCAGAACGCACGTTTCTGTTTGAAGGTCCGTAACAATGATTAATTAATTAATTACACCAAAAGGGCTGACTGCCAGTGCTTGTAATTTAGAAGAAACTAGCAAGTAAGTAGGAAAAAGCACTGTAGGGTCCTTTTTCCTACTACCTTGGTAGTATATTCCTAATTAAATAATTCATTAATATAATAAATAACGCTGTCCAGCTAAATCTTGATACTAATACCAAGCAAACGGTTTCAGTTGCTAAACCAAAATATGTGTTTATAAATTTTCCTCTGAAATATAAATTCAAGCCTTAATGATAATCACATGCATCTGCTATATGATAGATGTTGAAACGAATCACCAACAAACTCTGAAGTCAAATAAAAAGTTCCGGTGCATTTTTTCAGGTTCCGGTGAGGACATGCACCTTATCGTGGGCTACGTTTCCAGAGGATGGTGCGCCATCAAGGACGACCATGGTCACGTAGACCGCTGCGGAGAAGACGACGAGAGAGTCTCGTTCCACTCTATTTGGCACGGAAAATGCCCTTACCTGTCATTCTGCTTCAAGCGGGCATGCATCAGCGATCAGCCCAAAATTTTCAGTCACAGTGCTCCGACCTTGGCTCCTGGCACGTCGAACGGTGGTCATACTGCTGTGTATGGTGGTCGAAGTCCCTCAGACGGTGGTCTGTATGCTCCAAATAGCGTTCTCAGTGCTCCAGGTGGTGGTCATAGTGGTCTTGGTGCATCGAGCGCCGGCCGCAGTGATAGTTTCCATTCTGGAGTGACTTCTAGCTCGGCACTATCCGGGAAAATTTCTCACCACGTCAGCGAAATCAACATAGACTTCACCCTCTATCAAGACAGCTCAGCAAACACCCCAGAACACATGAACCTTCTCCTGACTGAACCCAAAGACTCATGTGCTGGGACTGCGTCAGGGTTATCCAGGAATAAACTGGAGCCGGGAGATTACAATCTATTCATGAGTAAACCTGACGCAACCGGTTCATTCCTGAGTAACCCGGACACGGCCAACTTCCCTAAGCTTTCAGAGGACTGTGATAACGTCCCGAGTTGCAGCGAAACTCGTTTCTTTCCCACGTGTAACCGGCACGAGGTCAGCATAAGCATGCCAGCCATGCACGTGGAAAGCGGAATGATCCGAGGCAAAGTGAAGATTGACCCAAACGCTTCAGGTAAGACTATGTGACGGTTGACACTGGCGTGCACTAGATCGTCACCCACAACTAGCCGAGGTTGTCTCCCTGGAGGCCTTAAACCCTTTTACTGCCGGTGGTCGCAGATTGTGTTTCTGAGATCTTTGCCAACACCAAAGAAGATCCAGCCGTCCAAGGAAAATGGATGCACAGCGATGCCTGCAAGAGGCATAGATCCTCATGAGCCCCCGCAACTGCGGGGGCTCATGAGGATCTATGTCTCTTGCAGCTGTATCGTGCTCATTTTTTTAATCTACAGTAAAGGGGTTAATTGGTCCAGGCTCGGGGAAAAAAAGGGTTGTCTCCCTTAGGACACCCGTAGATGTTTGCGACCAGTGGCCTGTGTGCGATAATAAGGTGACGTGCACGTCTCTTACCGTACCCAGGCAAAAACAACAACAACAAACAAAAACACAAAAAAAAAAAAAAAAAAAAAAAAAAAAAAGACGGGCTTGCGCCTATCTATTTCCGTTAACTCATTCTACCCCAACACCGAAATCCTTAAATTTTGCGATTGTCCTCTGAAGACTGCATTGCAGTACAGGACACAGATCGACCATGATAGTTCAAGGGTGAAGCCAGAATAGCTTGGCGCCCATAGGCGCCAAGCTATTCTGGCATCACCCTTGAACTATCATGGTCGATCCTTATCTTGCTGTGGTGGGTCTGGGGTAGAATGAGTTAAAAGGTCCTGCGGCTGCAGTGCGCATGAACTGATCAGTGTTCAGGTCGTACTCCATAGGCAATAGCTGTCCCTGTCCCCCATCCCCCTCCCAACTCCCCCCCCCCCCCCCCCCCCCGCTTCCTCCGGTAAGGCCGTCCAGTAACACTTTGGTACCGTGAAGTTAACCCTTTGTATCCTGATACACTACTGCTTGAAATTGGTTTAACTATAAACGTTCAAGTTTGGTGCCAGAATAGCTTGGCGCCATAGGCGCCAATATTCTGGCACCACCCTTGAACTAACATGGTACATCTATCTCCTGATCTGTAACTTTTTTTTTAAAGCAGCCTCAGGATGTAAATGGGTTAACCCATTCAGCCTGACGCACTACAGCAAGGAGATGGGTCGACCGTGATAATTCAAGGGCAGTGCCAGATTAGCTTGGCGCCAAGCTAATCTGGCACTGCCCTTGAATTATCATGGTCGATCCATCTCCTGCAACAGGTGCATAGTTGTTAGATGACGCCTCAAAAAAATTGGGAAATACGTGCGCCGGGCTGATTGAGTTAAACCTCGAACTATTCAATCTTGACGTGTTTCCCTTTTCCTTCTAGACGCCTAAACAATTATTTATGGGGCCATCAACATGGCACGACTCCTCTGTCTACAAGCCTTTTGGCTTCAAATTGGAACCGCTGTGTGCACTTGGTTAAATAATAGATGCCGGTTATGATGGTGGTGATCAGTGGCGTAGAAACGCGGGGATGTGGGTGTAGGTATGTGGTTTGGCCCGTGCATCCCCTGGACAAGGTACTGCGAGAGCGTCCTCTTTTTTAGTTTGGACCATACATCCGCTTGACACTACCTATGGAAAAGTGTACTTGTCACACCTTCTCCAAAACTCTACTGTCAAGTTGCCATGCACAGCCCTTGTCGCATGCAGTCATCATCGTAAAGCTCATCATCATAATCATCATCCTTACGACACCATCATTATCATCATCATCATTTTTAAGACCTCGATGATGACAAGACAACAATGCTACCGATTAATTAATCTGCACATTATTATATTTCTAAAGTCATTTTAAATATTTTTTTTCTTCAGGTTCCAACGTTCTGGTGGATTTTGAGCGCGAATATGACTGCACGCAGCTGCCCGCTTCTCCTCGTGGTGGGGAGAAAAGGGAGGTTTTCCCGCACGAACTCAAGCTGAAACTGAGAGAGAAGCTGGACCCAAACTGTCCTTTCGGAAACGACTGGCGGCTCCTGGCTTCAAAAGTGGGACTAGACAGGTATACCCCAGCACGCAAAAGGTTTCGGGATGAAATCGGCCGCAGTGGGCCGCGCCGGTTCGTGCGCGAGTCCATTGCGACCGACTTCAACCAAATGATCTTTGGAATGTTGCTCAGTCTCATATCTTATATCGCGAAACCTGGACGCCAAAAAGTCAAACGAGTTAATGGAATTTCGTTTATGTCGTGCTAAACGTTTGTGAAGAAAGAAGTACTCAGTAAGCAGAACGTCCTCGGGCCGACTCAAGCCTGAGTTGGCCCGCGCACAAGCGTGCGCGGGCCAACTCAGGCTGGAGTCGGCCTGAGAACGTTTTCGCTCTTTTGGGCATCTTCTTGGGGAGTCACATAGTCTAGCAGCTGCCCTTCATAGACGATCAGCCGTTTACGAGATAGTGATTTTCTAGAGAGTAACAAAGGTTTGGGTATATCAAAATGAAGTCTAGTTTGAATAAAAGCAGTGCGCACTCGTTTTAAACCGCCGGAGGATGGAGACATTTTTCTGTAGCACATTTTGTTTCTAGTTCGCCTGCAGACGAAACCAGGACATTCGCAGCCATGTTCCCAGGGGATCAGTAGTTTACGCGGGTCTCATTGTTCCTGTATTCAGTGATAGTATGCACTATATGTCACTTAAAAGGATTTCATTTATTGTTTTTAATAAAATTTGCACACTTAGGTATATTAAGAGAAGAAGCAGTTACGAAAAGGCTTGCCTTGAACTCAAATATCGTTACTCAACAATAAGGTATCCCAAACTGATCACGTGATCAAAACATCGGCACACGCGGATTTCCCTGCGATGAATTTCGATGTACCGGCGAGTTCTTTTTGATTTGTTCTACAGAAGCGTGTTTGTTTCCCAAAAAGGCAAACATGCTTTGTGCATTTTTACATCTTGATAAAGGTTTGTCACGTTTATTTTCATTCACTTTACCATCGCTTTGCCCGTTTCATTTCGACACCACAGCAAAAAAAAAAAAAAAAAAAAAAAAAAAAAGAAACAAAAAAGGCTATCTTCGAAACCTATGTCCGAAGTGCAACATGTTGCATGCTGTAAAAGAGTGCCACACCACTAGGTTGTAACTGTCATGGCTGAACAAAGTTTCGGAACTTGATTAATTATTATTATACTGTAACACTTAATTCAATCAGTTGTACTGGCAAGCTATGTTGTGATGTGCGATCAGTGCCATGCAGTCTCGATCAGTGATCACTGATGGTACAGTACACTTGACACGTAAAAAATACACAGCACAATGTGAACACGCTTGGAAGTTCATGCAATGCTTTGTTTAAAATTAAACCCTATTTTGCTAGCAGTAGCCTATTGCACAAAAGAGGAACTATTTTGCTGCTGCATAGTTTAAAGTTTGTCTGCATTATTGCAGTTTGCTGCAAGATTCTTAGCAGCTGGCATTAGCACTGACACTCATATATTTGGGGATTAAAACGAGAAAGAAAACGGAGACAGGTAACACAGAGTGATCAAATGAATGAGATATGCTTTGTGATGAACAGCTATTTAAAGTAAGGGGGGGGGGGGGAGGCACATACTTTATATTGTGCACGTACTATTTCATAACACCATTGGCCTCGATGAGTTCTCATGTTTTATTTGAGTGATTTACAAAATACATGTACTTGCTGCTGTTATATTATTTTCTTACTGGCTTTGACATTTCGCTGTAAGATTTACAGTCTCATACTTTAAGCCTGTCCCGACTAACGCACATGGAGGTTGACTGTATCATTGATATGTGTGTGTAGGTATCGTTTTGTTTGAGGTGGCAGTTTTGGCCTCACCTTTAAGTTTGGTGACCCTGTGCATGTGGCCACCAGTACTATTTACAGAACTGATGGCTGCATGTGCAGTGTGATTAACTGTACACATGAGATTTTTAGGTGGGCAGCTAAAATACAGGCAGTCAATACAAGCCACTTTCTTAACCTCAAATCTCTATATATAGGTTTTACAGCCCACTAATGGCAAGTAATGCCCATCAGTATACAATTGTGCATGTCTTTTGTGGGTGTTCTGTGGTTTTCCTTATCAATGTGAACTGGGCAGCCTATTGTTTGAAGTGATCAGTGGTGGCATTTAAAGGGAGGGGGGGGGGAGGCACATACTTTACAATATTGTGCACATACTATTTCTTTCAGTGTTTCCATCACCCATCATAACACCATTGGCCTCGATGAGTTCTCATGTTTTATTTGAGTGATTTACAAAATACATGTACTTGCTGCTGTTATATTATTTTCTTACTGGCTTTGACATTTCGCTGTAAGATTTACAGTCCCATACTTTAAACCTGTCCTGACTATCGCACATGGAGGTTGACTGTATCATTGATATGTGTGTGTAGGTAGCGTTTTGTTTGAGGTGGCAGTTTTGGCCTCACCTTTAAGTTTGGTGCCCCTGTGCATGTGGCCACCAGTACTATTTACAGAACTGATGGCTGCATGCGCAGTGTGATTAACTGTACACATGAGATTTTTAGGTGAGCAGCTAAAATACAGGCAGTCAATACAAGCCACTTTCTTAACCTCAAATCTCTATTTTACAGCCCACTAATGCCCATCAGTATACAATTGTGCATGTCTTTTGTGGGTGTTCTGCGGTTTTCCTTATCAATGTGAACTGGGCAGCCTATTGTTTGAAGTGATCAGTGGTGGCGTCATCTATAATGTATGTGTGCATTTGGCCACTAGTATTGTTTACAAAGATGCTGTTTACAGAACTAGTGGCTGAGTATGCATATTAGTTCTGTTATTGTTATCAGGTGTGGCCTTATCTGTAAGTTTTGGTGCCCCTGTGCATCACTGCACGAGGCCAACATTACTTTTCACAGAACTGATGGCTGCATGTGCAGTGTGATTAACTGTACACATGAGATTTTTAGGTTAGGCTAAAATACAGGCAGTCAATACAAGCCACTTTTTAAATCTCAAATCTCTATATACACATGTATATAGGTTTTACAGTCCACTAATGCCCATCAGTATACAATTGTGCATGTCTTTTGTGGGTGTTCTGCGGTTTTGTATGTGGGGTGGGGTTGAAAGCGGGGCAGTATGGCACCTATTACTGTGTATGTGTATGTACAAAACCTACATTACCCAAAAACATGAATAAATAATTTAAATAGTTATTTGGGTTTAACCCCACGCAGGCGACTACGGCCACCCTCATGGTGGTTAAATGAATAAGATAAAGTAAGTCAAAGATACCTGGGGCATATGAATGCTAAGTAAAGGATAGATTATGAACATGCACAGATATACATTCTTTTGGTGGGTGTTCTGCGGTTTTGTGTGTGTAACTGGAGTGGGGTTGAGAGCGAGCGGTATGGCACCTATGACAATGTACATGTATAAGACATTTATTCACCAAGTAAAACGTTATAAGGATTTTTGTGTGGCATGGCGACAGTAAAATACATCCTCACTTGTAGGGCATTCATCATGTCATACACTCAGTTGGCGATCATCCTGCATAGAGCACTAAACGATAGATAATAATAATGTACATTTATATAGTGCTTAACTTCCAAATGAATGGTGCTCACAATATTAAACACTAATCAGTCATATGTCACAAATCATGGAATCACGTTGTTCCATGGATGGTGCTGTACTGAGGACAGCTTCTGGAAAGAAACTGCACCTGAATCGAGAGGCTCTGGCTTTCAAAGCACGGAATCGCCGGCCAGAGGGCAAAAGCTCGAAGAGATCATTGGCTGGGTGCGACAGATCTGACAGAATAGTACTGGTGGCCACATGCACAGAGGCATCATGGTGTATGTTCTTAGCCTGTATGCTGATGTGTATGTACAAAACCTACATTACAAACACAATAAATAAATAATTTAAATAAATAAGATAAAGTAAGTCTAAGATACCTGGGACATATGCATGCTAGGTAAAGGATAGATTATGAACATACACAGATGTGCATGTCTTTGGGTAGGTGCTCTGCGGTTTTGTGTGTGTATTTGGGTAGGGGTTGGAAGCGGGCGGTGTGCCACCTATTGCCATCTAAAATTCTATATATATGTGTATATTTTCTTCTTGTATGCTGATGTGTATGTACAAAACCTGCATTACAAACAAACAAAAGTAAATAAATAAATAATTTAAATAAATAGTTATTTGGGTTTAATGCCGAGCAGGCGACTAATGTCATCTCGTGGCTGTTACGTAAATAAGATAAAGTAAGTCAAGATACATGGGCCATATGAATGCTGAGTAAAGGATAGATTATGAACATGCACAGATGTACTTGTCTTTTAGTGGGTGTTCTGTGGTTGTGGAGTGGGGTTGGGAGTGGACAGTATTACCATGTATGTGTATGAGAACATCAGCATATGTATAAAACCTACTTTACAAACAAATAAAAATAAATAATAAATTTTAATAAATAAAATAAGATAAATCAAAGATACCTGGGACATGAATACCAAGTAAAGGATATATTATGAACATGCACAGACTTGCATGTCTTTTAATGGGTGTTCTGTGGTTTTGTATGTGGGGTGTGGAGCAGGTGTTTAAGCACCTATTACCATATATGTGTACATGTATGTTCTCATCTTGTATGCTGATGTGTATGTGCAAACATACATCACAAACAAACAAATAAGTAAACAAATAAATTTAAAAAAATAATAAATTAATAAATAAAATAAGTCGGGGATACCTGGGACCTATGGATAGATTATGAACATGCACAGATGTATGCATATTGAAAAATAATTTCCTCTCCTTCGTGGCCACCACCATACCACCAGCGATCATGTACATCAAGGAATTCCTTCCATCCATAATTAAAAGGATAAATAATAAATAAATATGTAAGTGAATACATAAATGAATCAATAATAAATAAATAAATAAAACATGTAATACAATGGAGAGGGCTACTACCTGTATTGTGTCTCATGCAGTACCGATAAAGCTTGATCATAGTGAGTTTTTGTGAGTACTTGAGTGTGGATTGGTTGAATGGGTTGCAAAAACTACAATTTTTATATTTAGGTGTTTAGCTGAACAAGATGATTTAGATGGAAACGGTTCGGAGATGGATTTCACTCTGCCTGGCTTGTGCTTAAGACCAGTCGGATAAGAGTTGCTTGACCAGTTACAAATCCCATCTCCACTAATAACAAAAGAGGAGACCTACACTTAGAGCCGTTAGGCTGGAAAACGGACGAACAACATGCATGTTGTATCCGGACATAAAGTCTGCAGAATGTTGAAGATGGTCGGCAGACACAATGCACAACATGCACGACTAAGGTAGTTTACTTTCGATATGCTTTCCTCCCACAAATGAGACCCGAGTTCTATGGGAAAGGCTGTTTTCAAGACCAGGAAAAATAACGTATTTGACGTTGATAAGATGTACTTCAAAGTTCAAATCCAAAATAATCTCTGTTTCACTTCAGGAGCAAAGTAAAGCTGATTAACCGTGCGTGTCTGATTGCCTTCTTTCGAAGGCCTCTCGCTGACCGCCATTTTGAAACTAGCGACGCGAGTATGCTTACGGCATTAAAAATATTACTTTTTAAACTATTTTATCGTAAATATGTATGCATGTTTACTTGCTGATGATTTTAATTTACTCACTGGAATAAACTTGTAACTTGTATGCTTGAAATTTTCAATGTTATGCACAAAAAATGTTTTGCACCTTATCCGGGCGGTGTACGAGGACTGGTTCCCTCACATCGAAAAATAGCTTTCGAAAAACACTTCTACAAAAATGTCTCCATCCTAAGGACAAATATTGTTGCCATGCATAAACTATATGGCATTAGTACTTTCGTTTCGTACCTGCAAACCATTGTTACTCTTTTGACGAACTACTTAGTCTGCAGAAATTGCGAAAAGTTTGAGCTGCTAGACTACAGGCCTGATCGCGTTATGTGTGGTATCGCGATATTCTGATGCACGTAATTGCCGAAATTGACCTGTGTATTTTTGGTTCTTCACAGTTCACTCACTCAGTCGCTCAGGTACGCACGCGCCCACCCGCTCACTTGCTCGCTCTCACTCACACACTCAGCAACGGCAACTGTGAAAAATGGCTTGTCTTTGAATATGCTAATATCTTTACCGTTGAAAAATAAAGTTTCATTGATTCACTCATTGTCATTTTGAAATTCTCACTTGTTGTAATTATTGGTACTATTATTATTATTATTATTATTATTATTATTATTATTATTATTATTATTATTATTATTATGTATTTCTCAGCCGCATTCGATGGCTGACAGCTCGTGAAAGCCCTACAATGTACGTGTTATCCCACATGGAAAACCAGTGTATGGGCCTCGCCTGTCTGCACAGCATACTTCAAGATATGGGACGCCTTGACGCAGCTTCTGGTGTACAGGAATTCATTGCTGCATCACGTTCAAAGCAAAACGGTGTCGAGCACAGTGATGATGCGTCAGTTGTGACGTAAAATCACCATATTCTCTGTGATATTGTGTCAAGTGGAAAACTATTGAAAGAACGAGAAACAAGTGTCAGATATAAGCAAAACTGTGTGGAGCTCAGTTATGACGTAATAGCACCACACATGTATCTCGTGACATCTCTATCTATCTATCTATATCCCGTAGTCTTGCCGACCGTTGGGGCACCACTGATGACTTAACAACCAGCTCCCTCCATTCCTCTCTGTTCTCTGCCATTCTCAGCATATCACCTAGCTTCAGTCCTGTCCACTCTGAGATATTGTCCTCCCATCTTTTCCTCTGTCTTCCTCTCCTTCGTCCTCCTTGCACAGTGCCTTGCAGGATTGTTTTGGCAAGCCCTGCTGAACGTGTAACATGCCCATACCACTTCAGTTTGCGTTTTCTCACAATGGCTAATAAGTCTTCATAGGGCCCGATGGCTTGCCTGATTCTGCTTCCCACTTCCTCGTTTGTGATGTTATCTCTGTATGAGATGCCAAGCAGCCTTCGAAAACATCTCATTTCAGTGGCTTGTATCCTCCTTTCGAGGTCTGCTGTGAGGGCCCATGACTCGCAGGCATACAAGAACACTGAGATGACTAAGGAGCGCATCAGTCTGATCTTGGAGCAGAGTGTGATGTTTCTGTCCTTCCATATGGTCTTCAATCTTGTCAGTGCTGTTGTTGTCTGCGCAATCCTGGACAGTATTTCTGGTTTTGATCCCTCATCTGTCACAATGGCTCCTAAGTATTTGAATTTCTTAACTGTTTCCAGTTTTTGGCCTCCAACCATGATTTCAGAGCCAATGCCACTGGCGTTATTGGTCATCAGTTTGGTCTTCTCTGCACTGATTTCCATCCCATATGCAATGGCTGTACTATCCAGCTTTTCCACCAGCTGAGCTAGCTCCTTCTCTGTTCCCGCAAGGCCATCAATGTCGTCCGCAAAGCGCAAGTTCGTGATTGTTCTGCCTCCGATACTGACAGTTCCTTCATGATCTTTCAGAGCGTCCGTCATGATTCTTTCCAGGAAGATGTTGAAAAGAGTAGGTGAGAGCAAGCAGCCTTGTCTGACTCCAACTGTAGTCCTAAACCAGCTTCCTATTTTGCCGTTGAAGCAGACTGCGCTAGTGGTCTTGTTGTAAAGGTTTGCTATGACTTTGATCAGATTGGCATTGATGTTGTATAGCTTCATGGTGGACCAAAGGGCTGCATACCACACCCTGTCAAACGCTTTCTTAAAATCCACAAAGACATGATAGAGCTCCTGCTGGAGCTGGAGGTATCTCTCACTTAGAACTCTCAGGTTGAAGATCTGCTCAGTTGTGCTGCGCCCTGGTCTGAAGCCTGCCTGTTCCTCAGCTATGATTTCCTCTGCCTGTGGCTTTAGCCTGTTCAGTAGGATCTTTGCTTGGGTGGGATATAAGACTGATCGTGCGATAGTTCTGGCATTGATGTAAGTTGCCTTTTTTGGGGAGAGTGACATCAGGTCAAGTCGTAAATTGTGATTTTTAAAAAAGCGCCAGTCATGGGCTAAAGCAGTGTTGAAAACAGAAATGCAAAGTGAGCGATGACGAAAGATTGTCATACACTTATTTTGTGTGATGTCACGAGATACGTGTATTACGCTTTTACGTTAAGTGCAAAACTTTGAAGGAAAACAAATCAAGCGTCATGCAGCTATGACGTAGTGAGGCGATTTCTAAGAACATGCTGAAAAACCTGGCGTAATTTTGAGTACGTCATAAGAAGCTCTTTACGTCATACCAACGGTAGAAAGTCTTATACTAATCACATGCCAGCTACTGGATGCTTTAAAAGAACATATACCCCGTGAATCTGTTTGTCTCCAGCCCAAAATATTGTTTACTAGCTTGTGTCCCCAGTGGCAAAACGTCTTCGGACCAACGACGGCCGCAGGGGGCCCGCGCACAGTCGTGCGTGGACCCACTGCAACCGCCGTTGGCCTGAGGACCTGTTTACTGGTGTGTGTGTCTGTGTGTGTCTGTGTGTGTGTGTGTGTGTGTGTGTGTGTGTGTGTGTGTGTGTGTGTGTGTGTGTGTGTGTGTGTGTGTGTGTGTGTGTGTGTGTGTGTGTGTGTGTGTGTGTGTGTGTGCGTGCGTGTGTGTGTGTGTGTGGTATAATTTTGACGATAAGTCAAAGTTTTGTACAAAAGTTGTACAGCACTACAAAGTGAATACTGTTCATCAGACATTATAATTATCCCACCACTGAAGTAGGACGGTTTTTGTGTACAAAATATTTCTAGTCGATCTGCAGATGTTGAACAAGTCATTTTTAAATACCACAATTATATTGAGCTGGTTGTGATTTTGGACCTTACGGCCTTGCACCATAAGGTCTAAAATCACAGTAGCGCACGAAATAAACGAAAACATGTATTGCTTTCGTATTTCATTGAAAAACAATGTTGCTTGTTATTGTATTTAAGTTATCTGAATAAAACGAACGCAATATACTGTGAATCAAAGTACAATGTATGTCTCCATGAAGCATTTCATTTGGCACAGTCTTTCATAGATACAAGTCTTGACTGTTGCATTATTGTTAAAGGGGACACAGGGTCAACGCAACATACCGATTTGTATTATAGTGAAACAAAACGGAATCAGCATTTTTTGTTTAATTTGATTTGATTTAATTTAATTTAATTTAATTATTCCATTTAATTGATTTGACTTGATTTGATTTTGTTTATTTATTTTATATTGTTTATATTGTTTTAGAGTGTTTTATTTTGTTTTGTATTTTGTTTTGTTTTATCGGAGCAGTATGACAGCTATGGAGTGATAAAATAAGCATCTGTGACGTCACTAATCAACGCTAAAATATATTGTAGACAAAATGAGTGACATCACAAATGTTTTTCAACACTCTTTTGTGCCCCAGCTACTGCTCCTATTTTTAATTTTTAAAAAAAATAAAATCTTTTTTTCTGTCTGATTCTATTGCACGTGTTCAACTACAAAATAAGTCCCTATCTTGTCAGTGTTGACTTTTGGACCCTTTTACTAACTGTGCCTACCGCAACTAGTCTTTCCGGGTGACCGCTGCCGAGCAGCCCTCATTCTCACGTTGAACAATAAAGTTGATGACTATATTATTTATGAAAGGTGTGTTGATAATTATGTGATTTTAGACCTTACGGCCTATAGCCGTGAGGTCCAAAATCACAGATCAGCACTCGACTACAGGTATGCTTGTGCCATATTGTACTGATTGATTTTTAAATGACATGTCTGCTCTGTACACAGATGTTTTATACGCATTCCTTTGTTAACTCATTCTACCCGCGACACACCACAGCAAGACATGGCTCGACCATGATAGTTCATGGGTGGCGGCAGAATACTATGCTGAGCTTGGCACCTATAGGCGCCAAGCTATTCTGCCACCACCCTCGAACTATCATGGTCGATCTGTCTCCTGAATTGCAATGCAGTCCTCAGAGGATGACTCCAAAATGCGGGTATTTCGTACCTGGGGCACAATGAGTTAATTGATTGAAAGAACGTCAAGAATTAAAAAAAAAAAAAAATATATATATATATATATATATATATATATATATATATATATATATATATATATATATATATATATATATATATATATATATATATATATATATATATATATATATATATATATATAAACTGCGTGTTTTTTTATATGCCTGGTAAAAGATTTATAGAAGTTCTGATTTGTTTAACTGTTTAAGCATATTTGATTTTTTCAGTACATGTTTAAAGGGACTCAAGGGTTAATAGTATGCCGTATCTATAAATGCTATTAACCCATTCAGCCCTGACGCACTACAGCAGGAGAAGGGTCGACCATGATAATTCAAGGGTAGTGCCAGATTAGCTTGGCGCCTCTCGGCGCCAAGCTAATCTAGCACTACCCTTGAATTATCATGGTCGGCCCATCTCCTGCAACTGGTGCATAGTCGTTAGATGACGCCTCCAAAATTTGGGAAATACGTGCGTCGGGCTGAATGACTGAGTTAATGTGTCTTACAATTATTATTATGCTGGGCAAAAGGGCAAACTTAACACAAAAAGTTCGAAAGTGGTTAAACGAAAGTCTTTGCTACTCTTCTTTTTCCTTTGTACCTAGGAGAGTTTCACATAAGCTTTTGCGTGGACGACCTCTGTTATTTAAGCTTACAAGATTGACTCATTCGCGGCCAGGGCAGTGGTTAAGGCGCCTGCCACCAATGCTTAAAGCTGAGAAACAGTCAAAAAACTCCGCCCCGCACGTGTTTTAAAAAAACTTTGCAGGACCCAGCGAGGGCCCTGTCTTCGTGAACGTTCGGCTAACTTCGGCAAACCGGTTTGCAACTGACTCAGTTGACTGAGTTTTCAACTGCGTTTGTCGTGCTGGCAAAACTCCCGTGAAAAAGACAGGCCACTTCCTGTGTGCACCGAGTGGGCACCGCGATCACTGATCTAAACCAGCGATATTTTTACTGATATCAACAGTAGCAGACGACACGCGACCACCCGACGGACAGAGCAGGCCATTTGTGCCTTGCCTGGACGCACACTGGATATGGACCAGGCCGAGCTATCCGTAAGTTACACAGTACAGCCTGAAGCTTATTTGATATCGGAAGGGTGAGGAAGGAGGGGTTATTTGTCGTTTAGTGTTTGTTGTTATATCTTTTCATCTGGAGTGGCCTACAGCAAAAAATTTTCTCCATACGAAGGGCAGCTACTAAAAATCAGCTTGACCCATGGCGACCTTGTATCTTTTGGCATCTATGTAAACAGTCGATTCTCTCTCTCTCTCTCTCTCTCTATCTCTCTCTCTCTCTCTCTCTCTCTCTCTCTCTCTCTCTCTCTCTCTCTCTCTCTCTCTCTCTCTCTCTCTCTCTCTCTCTCTCTCTCTCATCCAATGTACTGTATTGGTTGCACATCACAATGCTTCTTTATTTATTTATATTAGCCTATTTGGACTGGAGGTACGTGTTGAAAAAATTCGTTCACAACTACAAGGTGTCAGGAGTCATACTTACAGCATGTACAACCGTACATTCTGCCATCATAGTCCCCAGCGCGTAAAATCCGTGGCTGTCGGTCAGTTTCAAAGTGTCACAGAATCGTCTGCTGTTGTCCGATCTGCTAATCGCGATGATTTCCGTGCAACAGGAAGTGGTCTGTCGTTTTCCGAGAGTTTTGCAAGCTCGGGATACGCAGTTGCCAACTCCGTCAACTGAGTTACGAACCGATTTGACCCACTTAGGGGCAGGGCCCAAGCTGGGTCCTGTAGAGTCTTTTTAAAACACGCGCTGGGCAGGTTTTTCTCATTGCACCTCAGCTTTAAAGGTGCGAGGTTCGAAAACGGGTTCCGGCGTCGGACTTTTCTCCTCTGGTAAGTGTAGCTGTTAATTCGGGCGGACCGTCGGGGGTTCTTTCTCCGGGTACTCCGGTTCTTCCACCTCCCCCCCCCACACACACCGGGTACCGGTTTCAGGCCACTTTACAAATTTCAAATACAAGCGATCAAAAATCTCTGTAACTTCAGTAGCTGAACTGGCCCTTCGTCTGTCTTGTACTGTGTTTGTCTTAAATGGCGTAAATCCGTGTCTGTTACGTGAGTGTGCGTGTTGGGGTTCAGTTCGCGGCGCTTTGAGTCGATTTGCCCAAAAAATGAGAAAAAGCGCCTATATAATAACGGTATTATTATTACTATTATTGTACCTAGGAACTAATGAGTTAAAGTCGTGAAAACCATACCACTGATCTTCCAACTACGCACCGGCCATAACAAACAGAACCGGCATCTCCACACCAAGTTTGGAATTGGCCAATCAGACCATTGCCCATGCAACTCCGGTAGCATGACAACAGACCACGTGAAACAGACCTGCTCCACGTTCGCAGCCCTCAGACGGAGACACTGGCCGGAGGAGACAGATGTGTCCCACAAAGTCTATGGAGGCCTGGAGGACCTGCGGCACACGGCAGCATTTATTGAGGAGACCGGGCTGTCCATACAAGAGTGTTTGAGGAAGAAGAAGTCGTGAAAACATTGAGAACCCGTTAGGCCTGCCAACTTTAGCAATAACAGCTGTACTCGGAGCATATCCCTATTTAAAGCCCTTTTATTGTAAGACTTACTAAGAAACATCATGCTGAAGATAAATTTTGAATTATTAATCTTTGATTACCTGTGTTATGTCCCGTTTACTGTCGGTAGCGTTTTTTGTCGCGATGGTTCCTGCAGGAATCATCGCGACAAAAACCGTTACCGACAAGAAATCATCGCGACAAAAACCGCCACCGATAGCCAGAGTGTTAACCAGTGGTGCATCTAACCAGTCAAACGTGCAGCTTTATCATTTCAGCTTCAGTAAGCTTCATGTTTGAAAATCGATTGTTCGCACACCGCAAGCTGTTGCTTTACCCTATGTTCCTCTTTCACGAAGGCTTTCCCGCGCCAGTTGAAGGAGACGCATTGACCATGATAGTTTATGGGTAGTGCCTGATTAGCTTGGCGTGTGGTCAGGCCTGAGCCACCACGCCGCCGTGAAACTATGATAATGCACAGATTGCTATACATATAATTGAACGGAGGTGATCTACTCATAACAGGAAGAAGTACCCAACGGAGAAAGAAACACGCTTAGAAAAGACGGGTACAACACAATTTATTAATATTTCGGGTAAATACCCTTTGTCAAAATAGACAAACAAACAGATCTATTTTGACAAAGGGTATTTACCCGAAATATTAATAAATTGTGTTGTACCCGTCTTTTCTAAGCGTGTTTCTTTCTCCGTTGGGTACTTCTTTGCATATTACACGCTTGGCAGTCACCTTTTTGGTCTGGATTTCATAACAGGAAGGGCATCAAGCCTTTAAGTCATTCAAGTGTCCCACCATCATTAGCTGCGAAAGTCTGGTATGGCGGCGTTGCCGGCGGCAACGCTATAAGATACTTCCGCAGCTATTGATGCGGGGCCTATTGGGTGAGTTAACCCCGCAATAGGGGCATGAAAGCAAGCGCAGAACGAGAACGGCAGTTGGTGACTGACTCAGCGTGGAAGCATTACGCTACCAGCAGGCTGTGTTTACCCTACAGTACAAAGTCGGATGTTGTGCCTTTAGCACCACAACGCGAAACGTGACAGCTCCAGGGTGATGTCTATTTAAACACTGTCCTTGAGCTATCGATCAGTCTCAATACATTTCACGTTGTGGTACTGCAGGCTTGAACTCCTAAAAGAATAGTGATAGTAGTAGTAATAATACGATAATAACTTAATAAATTATTTAATAATAATAATAATAATATAAAAACGATCATCATTATCATTATTTCATCGTCATCACCATTATAGCAACAATAATAACAACAGCAGTAATGACAATAATAATAATGATGATGATACTAATAATAATAGCAATAATAAGGATAATCATAATCACAATCATAATTAATAATAATAATTTTAATAATAATAATAGTTATTTTATTATTATTATTATTATTATTATTATAACAATGATAATTATAATAATTGGGCACTACCCTTGAACTATCACGGCCGATTCAACTTCATCGGTGCGTGAGCAATGAAATGCAGACGAGCCTAAAAAATAAAACATTCGGCGTTGAAAACGGAACGTTTAAAAGGCGAAGTATGTTGAAAATCCGTCGATACGCAGCAGAACAAACACATGTGTGCTGGTCTGTGATTTTGGACTTACGGCCCTAGGGCAGTAAGATCCAAAATTACAGAACAGCACACACAAAGGACGTCTTGATAACCAGGATGCAACCTGCCACCCAGTTGATTTCGTTCTCTCTCGGGAAGGCTTTTCATTTTGAATAAGAATACAAATATTTTATTATGTGCACAGAAGTAGAAGATTGCTGTGCGGGTACACGCGTCAATAAATATATTGCAAGTAATAATGTCATAATAGTGACGCATTCACATAAATTCCCTCAAAAAAAGTCGCACCTATCTCTAAAAAAACAGGATTTACATCCAAACATTTCATTATGACACCACCCACCCACCCATTCACCCATCCAAAAGAAAAAGGGATAGTCCCCTTCACTGCCGGTAAAAAAAAAAAAAATAAAATTGCAAACACCACTAAAATGCAAGAGGTATAGACCCTCATGAGCCCCCGCAGTCGCGGAGGCTCACGGGGATCTATGCCTCTTGCTGAACCAACTTTGTAACCATGTTCCTTTGACGGCTGGTGATCTTTGACCTTAAAGTGACAATGATCGATTTCCAAAACACCATCTGCCTCCACAGAAAAAAAAAGACAAAAAAAAAAAAAAACAACAACAAAAAAAAAAAAAAAAGACAGCACTAACAAGGGCAAAAAATGTGCATCTTAGACCATTTCTTTTCATCGAGTTGTCTTTCTTGAGTGACCTACAAAAGAATGAACGCGTCGGTGGCCGCCGGGCCGCGGCCTAGGCGAGACACACGATCAATGAATAACATACGTACCAGGTTTGTTGTTTGTGAGTTGGTATTTAAAAGCATTGTCGCCAATGTTCAGGTATATTTTCTGCTATACTATGCTAAAGCTCCCTAGTTGTACTCGATTCTTCCGCTGTGGAGACTGAATGAGACGGCACCGGAGTTTACTCATGAGTGTTTTTCCGTCAGTCAGTCTAGTTGTCAAACTGATGTGACTTTAGTTCTTGTCTGTGTGAATGAATGACTTAGACCTCTACTGATTTAATCCTGAGGTCGGACTTCTCAGGTGTGTGGGTTCAGTGTACGTGGCATTGCGTCAGAAAGAGTGGGGTGGTTCAAGGGTGGTGCCAGCCATAGCTTGTTGCCTGTCGGCCCGCGCCAAGCTGATTCCGCCAGGCACCACCCTTGAACTATCATAGTCATGGTCGCGGTACGGCTGCCGAAGACTATGTACGTAATAGCTCAGAGAGAAAAAAAAAATCAACGATTACCGGGCACCACATTTGAACTAGCTTGGCTCCAGGTCATCAGTCCTGGCACCACCCTTGAACTAACGTGGCATCTGAAGTTATTCTACCAACATTCTTGAACTACCATGGACGTTCAGTGCTGCGGTGCGTGTAGGCTATCTTTAACTGATATGGCTCCAGGTTATTCTGGCACCACCCTTGAACTGGCGTGGCGTCAAGGTTAGACTGGCTCGTAAGGTCACGTGGCATAAAGTTATTCGGTTACCAACACCCTTGAACTAGCATGGCCGTTTAGTGTTTTGGAGTATTGCTGTGCATGCCGTTGGCTGATTGAGTGAACCGCTCAGTTCCCGATATTCACAACGCTTGCCGCGGATGATTTTCACGGACAAAATATACTCCGTGTTTCACATCACGTTGTCAGCTGTTTCGCAGTAAGTAATGTTCTGTTTGTGATCCGGCTTATTTAACCCACCGGCACTGGATGATCGTTGTGTCATATTTATACTACCGGTGTCAGTTGGGAGGCGACCAGTGACGCAACAATCACCCAGTGCCTGTGATTAAGTTACTGTAAGTACATTTGTTGTTTCTGAAGTCTTCCTTCATCAGTTCAGTCAACAACCAAAACTGAAGCCACAACCGTCCAGGAATTCTGGTGATACAAACTGTTCTGAGCAAGACGCATAGATCCTCATGAGCCCCCGCATTCGCGGGGGCTCATGAAGATCTATGTCTCTTGCAGTTATGGATCGTGTTTACCTTTTCTCGGCATTGAAGGGGTTAAACCCTTTACCATATCTGAATTCAGCACAGTAGCGCACACGAATTATATATATTAATCCGGCCTGACAGTGTAGTGGTCGCAGGTGTGATTCAGAAATTTCTGTTAATTTCACGCCAGACTGAGAGCCCCACCCCAATCCAAGGAACAAGGATACAAAGTGGTGTCGGCAGGAGGCATAAATCTTCATGAGCCCCCGCAAACTGCGGGGGCTCATGAGGACCTATGTCTCTTGCAGTCTTGTTTGGATCGTGTTTACTATGTCCTGGCAGTGAAGGGTTTAATGGGGCTCACGCATGATTTGCTATTATTAAAAGTAATCTGTTCTTTTCATTTGCTGCCCACAAAGAACGTAAGCAGCGGGCTTAGCGTGGGATTTTGAAAGCATTGGTTGAGCGCTTGAATGATTTGCAAACTTTCCGAGTAGGCCTACATGCCAGTAAATACAAAAGTGCGCGTGTCCCATTCAAAAAGAATGTATTAATAATAATAATAATAATAAGCGCATTAAATAGGCGCTTTATCCCAATTGAAAATCGGCTCAAAGCGCCGCCGCGAACTGAACCCAACAAGCACGCTCACGTGAAACACGCGCATTCACTCACACACTGTACATAAACACAGAACATTCACGTGGTGCTAAGGGCAAGCTCAAGCGAGCTACTGTAGTTTTTGGAAATTCAAAGTCGTTTGTATTTGAAATTTGATTAAGTGGGCTGAAACTGATACCAAAGTGGAGGGGGAGGAAGAGCCGGAGTACCCGGAGAAAGAACCCCCGACGGTCCGCCCGAATTAACGGTGACACTTACTAGAGGAGAAAAATCCGACGCCGGAACCCGTAATCGAACCTTGCACCTTTAGCATTGGTGGCAGGCGCCTTAACCACTGCGCCACGGACCGCCCCTATTATTGGTATTAATACGGCCCAAGACATTGAAACGAGAAATAAGAACGAAAACTCTCAAGACACCATTGCCGGTAGAGAAGAGCCCCCCCCCCCCCCACCCCCCCCCCCCCCCACCCACCCCCCCCCCCCCCAAAAAAAAAAAAAAAAAAAAAAAAAAAAAAAAAAAAAAACCCACAATTTATTAATATTAATATTTATATATTTATAATTATTTTTAAGAAATATTAATATTTTAACTATAAACATTAACCTTTTATTGTGCCAGCAAGCGCACATTTTGTTTCCGCAATCTTCGTTAATTCAAGAACAAAAAACCCTAGATGCCCCAGGAATATGATTCAAAATGGTGTCATCAAGAGGCATAGATCCTCGTGAGCCCACGCAACTGCGGGGGCTCATGAGGATCTATACCTCTTGCAGTTGGTTGGTGTTTACATTTTCTCGGCACTAAACCGGATAACCTTATCATTGCTTGAAATAAAATTGACTGATAGTTCAAGGGTAGTGCCAGAATAGCTTGGCGCCTGAGGCGCCAAGCTATTCTGGCACCACCCTTGAACAAAAACAGTTGATCTATCTCCTAATGTGTAATGTAGCTTTCATTGGACAGTGAGAAATTTTTATAAATTCTACATTTTTACAAAATCAGCCTCAGGACGTAATGGGTTAATAAACTGTGTTGTAACTGTCTTTTCTAAGCGTGTTTCTTTCTCCGTTGGTTTCTTCTCTGCATTTTACACGTTTGGCAGTCACCATTTTGGTCTGGTTTACTGTACACGACTGCAGACATTCTATTACTGATCTGCTTTGTACCATGAACATCGGAACCAACAAGTTGCTCGACTAGATATAGGTTTTGACAGGTGGCGGGGTGTATATACTTGACTACAACTGCGGGGACTCATGAGGATCTATTCCTCTTGCTTTTGAATCCATGCTTGGGCACATATATTTTTGTGTTCTATCAGTGAAGGGGTTAAACACAGGTTGAAGTTGTTACTTCAGTGGCATTATCTACAGCTACTGCGCTCAATAATAGGAACCCATTAACCCCCTTGTGATTGCAGCCAACGGTACTGCTTACAATAACGATGGCTGAATGCACAAATGGGTTAAAGACATTCAACTGCTGTTTTTGTCTACCGCCGTACTGAAAATACGGTAGACTTTGGGATGGGGCTGGTCGGTGCGCGTTCCGTAGCATGCAAAGGACATAACCACAGGCGGGCAGGCCCGCTGAGACTTTTTGTGGCAAAGAAGTAACAAGATAAAAAAAAAAATGACGTCACGTCTAGCTACTCTAACCTTGCTGTTCAACCTACTTTTGGTTCGAAGTGTGTGTGTGTGTGTGTGTGTGTGTGTGTGTGTGTGTGTGTGTGTGTGTGTGTGTGTGTGTGTGTGTGTGTGTGTGTGTGTGTGTGTGTGTGTGTGTAAAGACGAAAATCTCCGAAGTTTCCTTACGTACAAGCTTGAAAATACTAGGAACTGCTTCATTCATGAGGTGTCTAGGCGAGCTTCCGAGCATATTGAAATTAGATATCTCATTGAAGAGTTGTGTGACCGTTTATAGAAAGTCGGTTGATCCATGTTAGAGTCCGTAATTTTGTTTATATGCACTCAAAAGTTTGGATATAGCTAGTTTGGAGAGATGCATTGGACGAGTTCGTTAGCCAGCTTTGTACCTCTTCAACTTTTTCGAGAATAACCCTGAAAATTAATTGCATAAAAAATGTCAAAAGCCGAAAGACTTCTCGACTTCATCAAAAGAATCAGACAGTGACGGTGACGTAAAAGCACCAAACGCGTCAGTGTTTTTATACAATGTTCCTAATTGACGCCGCAAAGCATTAGAACGTCAATGTTTTACATGTGTATGATCTGACAGAATGCTCTCATTCAGTCTCTCTATTTTTGTTGTGATTAAATGTGGAAAATGCATGCAAGCTTATATAGAAGAAGCTTTGTGGGTGGGCGCCAGTATAGCTGGTACAAAGCGCCGTGTGTCTGCTGTCTGTGTTTGTGTGTGTCATTCCCGTGCGGATCGGGGGTTGGTTGGGCCCGGGGGGGGGGGGGGGGGGGGGGGAGAGGAGGGCCGGTAGGGTACGTCAATGGTGGAGGGAGATGAATGAGAACTGAGGATATGCTTAAAACAGGAACAACTCTGAATGAGAGAGAGAGAGAGAGAGAGAGAGAGAGAGAGAGAGAGAGAGAGAGAGAGAGAGAGAGAGAGAGAGAGAGAGAGAGAGAGAGAGAGAGAGATATGCGATTTTCTTTTAGAAACTTAGGATCAGGTGCTCTCCCTCTCTCTCTCCTCTCTCTCTCTCCTCTCTCTCTCTCTCCTCTCCCTCTCCTCTCTCCTCTCTCTCTCTCTCTCTCTCCCTTATATTTGCTAGGTGATAATCTTTTGTCTTGTCGGTGTCGCTATACGGTCTTGATGCTGCTGATTCTTTGACACTGTTTCAGCTGAGTATAATAGTAATGCTTTGCACTCATTTATTTCCCTTGCTTTTTGTATTGGTGGCAGTTACAAATTCTCCAATGCCATTTTTTTCTCCTTTCATTAATTAACCTATTGTGTTTTTGTCCGTAGTTTTTCTTCCACTTCTTTTTCTTCTTCTTCTTATTATTAGTGTTATTATTTGCATGATATACTTCCTGTTATGTTGTTTTGTTTACAGGACAGCTTGTAAGGCTGGCATTGAGTTGCCTAATAGCTTTATCCTGAATTTAAAAAAAGATTCATCATCATCCTCTCTCTCTCTCTCTCTCTCTCTCTCTCTCTCTCTCTCTCTCTCTCTCTCTCTCTCTCTCTCTCTCTCTCTCTCTCTCTCTCAGAACTTCAGGTCATTAGAAGGACATACCTTTAACCCATTCTTCCCCAAGGCCGAAATCAATCCCCAAATTCTGAAGTTTCCCTTTGAAGGACTGTATTAGAATTCTAGAGACAGATCGAGCATCAGTGGTAATTCAAGGGTGGTGCCAGAATAGCCTGGCGCCTATGGGCGCCAGGCTATTCTGGCACCACCCTTGAACTATTATGCTCGATCCATGTCTTGCTGTGGTGTGTCGCCGGGGCTAAATGCGGTAAGGGTTGACTGACGAGCGCTGTCAGCTGCGCGTCCGGCGTACTGAGGTAAACAGCTCTACTGCCAATAACAGTGGTTGAATAGCTGGATCGAATTTTTCCCGTATTGAATGGCAAGAAGGCAAAATAGAAGAACACAGGCCCTGAAACGGTCGACCTCTGTTCGTAGGCCTGCGGACAAAGAACCGAGCTGCGTTGTAGGTAAACAGACCTTCAAGTCAGGCCGACTGAATAACAGCTGTCTAATAGCTGGATAGAATTGCCCTGTATCGGAATGACATAGAGAGCAAATAGCAGAACGGCTCTCTCGAAACCGGCGATCAGTCGACCGGCCTCTGTAGGCCTACAGACGAATTGCATTTCTTAGGACTCAAAACAAACAAGCATAGAAAGAGTCGGCCCACGTGCGCCTAACTGTTCGTGTATGTGATGTAAATGAGCTGGTCCGTGATTTTGGATTCAAGGCTTCCAGCCGTAAGCCGGGTCCAAAATCGCAGACCAGCACTCATTGTGAATCAACAAGCGGTGAAGTAGTTCCGGCTAGGTACGCGCACAGCTTACAACACAACTTGGCAGTGAACGAGGCTTTGTGCAAATGAGGTTTTCACTGTGATACAATAAACATTTCGCTATTCACAAAACCCGGACTTGCTGTGTTTTGCTTTCACAGGACAGCAGTCGGCCAGTGCCCTCTAGTGTTTCTTTATGTACTTGCGTTTGAAGGTTGAACTTTATGGTGAAAGTCACATGTAATTAAAGCGAGCTTAGGGCTGTAAAGGTTGATAGTCAATAAAATTGCCTTGTAAGTGTTCTTGTGTGTCTTTCGTTAATGTTGTGTAGACATGAACAAAAAAAAAAAAAAAAAAAAAAAGTCGAGCGAAAGAATACACGAACGAAGGAGGGGATGAACGAAATATAATAATAATAATAATAATAATAATAATAATAATAATAATAATAATAATAATAATAATAATAATAATAATAATAATAATAATAACAACAACAATAATAATCATAATAATCATAATAAAATAATGATGACAATGTAATATAACGATATATTATTATTATTGTTATTAAATATTTCTTACATAGCGCATCCATCCATCCATCCATCCATCCATCCACCCATCCATCTATCCATCCAAAAACCCACCCACCCACCCACCTACCCATCCATCCTCCCATCCATCCACCCATCCATCCATCTCCGTCAATCCATCCATACACCCACCCACCCACCCACCTACCCATCCATCCATCCACCCATGCACCCATCCATCCATCCATCCATCCATCTATATACAAACAAACAACCAATCACTCAGTCAGCAATAGTGAGAGGGAAATATCGGCTGAATATGCATATTGTACCATGAGCACCGACAACACTCCAAACATCTCAAAGAGGCATAGATCTTCATGCGCCCCTCAGGGGCGCATGAGGATCTATGCCTCTAGGAGATGCTTGGAGTGTTGTCGGTGCTCGTGGTACAAGATGTTTATCTGCCATGATTTGCGTTGTTGGAGGTCTTTCAGTTTAATCGAATTAGTTAGTTAGTTATTTGGGTTTAACGCCGAGCAGGCGTCTAAGGCCATCTCACGGTGGGATGGGTAAAAATCTGGTCAGCCAGACTAAAAGCAAGGTCTTAAGACAAGATGTAAATATAGATTAAAAATCTCAGACTAAAATGTCGCACATGTCTTTAAAAGAAACGTATACAGACTCTCAAAAAGGGCAAATAAAAAATTTCACATAGTCTATGAATGCTCAGATCTTGTTAAAAATATTGCATTCTCTCAAAAAATTGAAGATTTTGTCCGGGGAAACATCCCGGAACAAAACCTTCAAGGAGTCTGCTGTGAAGTGTTTATATCTGGTGTCATTTAGGTCAGCACAATACAGCAAAAAGTGTCGAACAGAAAACTGCTCATCACAGGCAAAACACCATGGACGCTCATCCTGTTTAATTAAGTAAGTAAGAGTGCGTAACATACGTGTGCCCGATGTGGAGCCGAGCAAAGACAGTCTCCTCACGGCGGCTGCCGCAGCGGAAAGATAGACTGTCAGACAACTTAGGAAGAGCTTCATGAAGCTTGTTCCCTTCCTCTTTGTCCCACTCGGACTGCCACTCGCGGGCTATGCCGGTACGCACTAATCACAGGTTTAAAATCACTATAGACAGTCTGTGTGTCAGGACAGGGTCACTGCGGGCACTGTTGGCAGCAGAATCTGCGATTCTGTTGCCTTCGATGCCCACATTTCCTGGGACCAAATAAAAATGATGTCATAATATTCCTTCATCAAGTCTGCGTAGAGCTCTCTAATCTGCACCAGCAGTGGATGGTCTGTTCCCGCGCCCTGAAGGGCCTGCAGGGCAGAAAGAGAGTCAGACAGAATCAGGAAGTTCCTTTCCCGAGACTGATAGGCATGCTTGAGTGCCAGCAGAATTGCCTGCAGTTCTGCACTAAATACAGAAAAATGGTCAGGGAGACGGAGCTTAAATGGGCGTTTAGGATGGCGAGAGGACACTGCAGCCGCAGCCACCCTCCCATCCTCAGACTTGGACTGTAATACTACTCGTGTAATCAACACGGTGCAAACTCCAAAACCTGACGAATACTTCCGTGTACAGATTGGTAATGCTCCACAAGAAAAGAAAAAACAAAAACAAACAAACAACAACAACAACAAACAACAACAACGAAACGTCAGACTTTTTGAAAACACAAACACGTATTCAGGGAAAAGACAATGGTATTTTGGCGGCAGAGCAGGTAAACGTTTTCGCCAGGTGTGTAACAATACCCAGAGAATGTTTCTTTCTGAGGGGGTAAGTTTCGTGCGTGTGTGTGCTCAAACGTGTGTGTGGGAGTGTGTGTGTGTGTGTGTGTGTGTGTGTGTGTGTGTGTGTGTGTGTGTGTGTGTGTGTGTGTGTGTGTCTGTGTGTTTGGGGAGGGGGGATGGGGAACTCGGGGGTAGGGGAGGTGTCGGTTTGCGGGCGGTGGTGCGTAATTACATGTGTGTGTGTGTGTGTGTGTGTGTGTGTGTGTGTGTGTGTGTGTGTGTGTGTGTGTGTGTGTGTGTGTTTGGGGAGGGGGGGGGGAGTCGGGTTGGGGGTGGAGGTGTGGGGGAGGGATGAGGGGGGGAGGGATGAGGGGGGAGGTGGGTGGAGAGTCGTTCTGGTGGTGCGTGATTGCATTTGTGTGGGGGAGAGGAGGGTTGCATGAATGAGTGTATGAGTGAGTGAGTGTGTGTGTGCGTGCGTGCGTGCGTTCGTCCGTCCATGCGTGCGAGCGTCCGTGCGTGTGTGAATATGTATGCACGTGCTTGTATAGCTCTTCTTTCTCCTTTAGTCCTCAATCTTGTTCTCTGAGCGGGTTCTCTGATTAGCTGCATTAGCAGCAGCTAGGCAGCCCGTAGTCCAAGACCACCCGAGCAGCGGCTTGAACTTTGAGAGAAAAAGGTCAGCCCTGGTAACACAGGCACGGGATGAACCATCGCGTAATCGTTAGCTCATCTCTATAAAATGGCTAGGAGGAACCAGTGCGAATGTCCCAGCGTGCAAAAGACCCTCGGCGCCGATGTCGGCCGCAGTGGGCCCGCGCACGACAGTGCGCAGACCCACTGCGGCCGACTTCTGCCCCGAGGGTCTTTGCTTACTCGGGTGCTATTTCCTACTACCTTGATCAGTGTTATGGAGATGCCGGAATGATTACGTAAGGTTCATCATGTGCCTGTGCCTGGTAGCGTGGCTTTGAACAGCAGTACTGGAATAAACGCTGGACGCGTCGGTCTCGCTCTGTTTCAGTAACACAGATGTAAATGCTGTAATGATGTAACACAGATGTAAATGATATTCCATTAGGACAAAGGATAGCAATGAAAATCTCTCTTTTCATGAGAGTGGCGGACTTAATGTCTTGTTTGTCTTCCAGTGCAGGAGCAGTATATAGCAGTGCTTGAATACGATTTACAATTGTGACCATCCTACTAAAAAACCGAGGTTTACCTCGTGGTACCTATGGACTTATACCGTGCAGATTAACTCATTCTGCTCCAGGACCGAAATCCGCAAATTTTGAAGTTGCCCTCAGAAGACTGTATTACACTTCTAGAAACAGATTGAGCGTGATAGTTCAAGGGTTGTGCCAGAATAGCTTGACGCCAAGCTATTCTGGCACAACCCTTTAACTATCACGCCCTATCCATGTCTTGCCGTGGCGTTTCGGAGTTGAAAGAGTTAATAAAAAAAAATTAAGTTCAGTCTCCTGTTCTAAAGAGAAACGTTTAAACAAATGACCCTGAGGGAGGTGGTTGTGGGGTGGAGGGTCACAAGTGGGGGGTGGGGGGAGGTGTTTGTGTGTGTATAGGGGACGGGGAGGGGGGGGGAACAGAAAAATGAGGATGTTTAGCCTATCCTGTTGTTTATCAGTAGTGTAATCACAAACACCTGTGCAAAAACTGGAAACAATGACAGGAAGTTTAGCGCAGTGCAAAAACAACAAGAGTGAGGTGAAGGAAACGGTGATATCTGGGTCATGTTCCACAGTGAAAACGTGAAACTTTTAAATGCTTAACCCATTCAGCCCTGACACACTACAGCAGATGATGGGTCGACCATGATAATTCAAGGGTAGTGCCAGATTAACCTATCATGGTCGATCCATCTTCCTCAACTGGTGCATAGTCATTAGATGACGCCTCCAAAGTTTGGGAAATACGTCCGTCGGGCTGAATGAGTTAACGCCTTTTGTCGACCACGAAGGTGATTCCAAAGACGGGGCACCGAAAAGAGGTCTGTACAAATTTTGACCCCAGCTGGGTTCGAACCCACGACCTTTCAGACAAGAGTCGAACGCTCTACCAACTGAGCTACTCAGCTCCCCTGCTTCACAGGTGCATCACTGAGTCGAACACACGGACACACGCACGCAAGCACGCACACAGACACACAGACACACACACATACACATACACATACACACACATACACATACACACGCACATACACATACACATACACATACACACACATTCACATGCACACACACACACTCAAATCCCCCAACATACACATACACACACATGTCCCCCTCCCCCACCCCCCACCCCACCCCTATTCCCCCACCCCCAATACTCACACACACACACACACACACACACACACACACATATACACACTCACACATTCCTTCCCCCCCCCCCACCCCCCCAACACACACACACCGCCCCCACCACCTGTCCTGCAGTAAACACACTGCATGCTTCCAGATTCAATATTACCCCGCAGCATCCTCACCGTCACCAATTTGGCAGGTAGCAGACCTACTGAGGCAGAGAGGATCATTTTACCGTGTTTTTACTGTGTTGTGTGTACGTCGACCGAACAAGAAAATATACTAGTACTACGAGCTTTTTGGGCGTGTATATATACTCGCGAGCAACAGAAATGCGACAATTTTGGAATCGTCCAAAAATGTCGCATTTCCTTTTCTCTTCACTGTACAATGTACATAATTCGACTTACTATAGTCTACATATAATAGAAAAGAAGCTCTTTGCCACGCCCTAAAGTCAGCGTGTTCTTTGTGACACATTCTGGGGTTAATTTTTTTAAAAACTGGTTAACCCTTTCACTGCCAGTGGACGCAGATTGTGTTTCTGGAACCATTGTAAATTCAACGTCAAAGATCCCCAGCCGTGTAAGGAACGGCATAGATACAAATTGCTTTCAGCAAGAGGCATAGATCCTCATGAGCCCCCGCAACTGCGGGGGCTCATGGGGATCTATGCCTCTTGCAGTTGGGTGGCCCCGGTTGAGTCTTTCCCTCAGTCATTCAAGGGCTAATTAACGTTTCTAACACTTTGTGACGAATGGTCGCAAACCTTGTGGGGAATCCCACAAAAATAACGTATATCATCGGCGGGTTTTGTGACAATTTGTTCCGAAGCTCGTGGAGGCTCTGAGGGGTGTCCACAACACCGCTTTTCTTTTTCAGTGACAATAGTTTTAAAATCATTTTTAACCCAGTTAACGGCATTTTCCATGATACAGATTTTAACCATACGACACTTTGGCGTATGTAGAATACATTTCTACCAAAAAGCGAAAATGACCCAGATTAACCCCCACCATGTATTTACTGCGTGTAGCGCTGATCGGCTCGCTGCGAGTTGACCCATTCAGCCCTGACGCACTACAGCAGGAGATGGGTCGACCATGATAAGTCAAGAATAGTGCCAGATTAGCTTGGCGCCTGTCGGCGCCAAGCTAGTCTGGCACTGCCCTTGAATTATCATGGGTCGATCCATCTCCTGCAATTCGTGCAATTTCATTAAATGACGACTACAAAATTTGGGAAATACGTGACATTCGCCGGGCTGAATGAATTAAGACTGGTCTCGTGAGAGAGGGTCACAATTGTGCTTCCCAGTCTGCCCGTCGTCCGGACATACCTTCTAACCAAAATACAGCGAAGTTGACCCTCTCCGCCGCCAGATTACTACCATGTTGCTGCCAAGAACTGTGCTTTCCCACTACTCGGCTTGCGACCTTGTGCGTAACCGATCAGTGCTGCATAACAGGCATTCTTTTTCGGCAGGCCTCATGTTCCATACATCTCGGACTGAGAAATTTCTGCACTGTGAAGAGAAATAGATTCTCATGAGGCCCGGCAGGGGCTCATGACAATCTGGGCTTTTTGCTGGGCAGATTGGCTCCATTTGAATCAGTCCTCTGAATCCTCCAACTACGGCATCAGAGTTAGGTATGCTATACTTTGGGCGATGTTCAGGTGCAGGTGCAGTGCATGTGTTTCGCTTGCAGAAATCTTTCTGATAATAATAAGAAAAACCTGTATACGTTCAAACGGCGCCTTTCCCTATAAAAATAATGAAAGGTGTTTTGCAGTTAATAACGTGAACTGAAGCGAGCACGGCTTTTCGCATGCAAGTGTGCTTAACCCATTTAACGGCCGCAATGATTTGCCAGATGCTGGACGTGATACCAATTAAAGGAGATCGTGGTACCAATTAAAGGAGATCAGTGGATTGACCATGATAATTCAAGGGTACTGCCAGATAAGCTTGGCGCCTGACGGCGCCAAGCTTATCCGGCAGTACCCTTGAATTATCATGGTCTATCCATCTTCTGTGAAATTGTTGTTGTTGTCTGTTTTTGTTTTGTTTTTGTTTTGTTTGTTTGTTTGATTGTTTGTCGGGTTTCTTCAGATAGCATGTCCGTTATAAGGTCTAAATCCAAGTGGCACAGTTGCAGTGCGGCTGAATTGATCAGTGTTCAGGTCGTACTCCATACAATTCACTTTATTGTCCATGAAATGGAAATTTTGCTTCGGCTACGATATTAAAACACGCATAAGAACATATGAAAATAATGAACATACTTGCGAATATGACAACATAGTGCATACTCACACGCGCACACGCTCGAACGCACATACAGACGCACGAATTCAAACACTGTCATCCATGGACAATTATGTCGCATACTTCACTGCGATGCAAAGTTACTAAACAGAGTTACTATGCTCAAACTGAAATATTACTGGTCATATGGCCCAACAGTTACATGATTGAGTTCAGCAAGGTTATTGCATTAGGCACAAGTGACTTTTTGAAAAGATTCCTGCGAGCCAGGGGCATTCTATAGCGCCTACCAGAAGGCAGTTTCTGAAACTGGCAGTGCAGCAGGTGAGAACTGTCTGATGCGATGGAAAAGGCTTTTCTGTGAACAGAAACGGTATAAATGTCACACTGAGCTGACTTAGTCTGTCTATAATCTTACTGACTGTGTTCACAACTCTAGTCAATGTACTCTTGTTCTTTGCACTCAGGTTACCAAACCACACTGTAATGTTGAATGATAACAAGCATGGCCTCACTGAACCCCAAAACTACAGAGTTTCCTCAGAAAAAAAAAAAAAAAAAAAAAAAAAAAAAAAAAAAAAAAAAAAACTGCCGCAGCATTGGCTTTTTGAAAATGAAATTAGTGTTCTGATTAACTCACTGGAGACGTGACGCTTCGGATACGCGGCTTTTTGCCGCGTATCCGCAAGCGTCACGTCTCGAATGAGTCAGTTAAACTGAGTTTACTGTCTATCTGCGAGCCAAGATATTTAAAGCACTCCACAACTTCAATAGGCTGGCCATTGACAACGACTGATTGGAATGCATCTGTAGTGGTTTGGAATCATCCACGATCAACTGTCTTGTTTTACGACCATTTGTATATAATGCGCTGGACGTGCACCAGTTTTGCAAGGCAAGAACATGATCAAAATATATTTGTTCACATAAGGTTTGTTCTCTCATTAGGAAATCTGCCAACGCCATGTCATCTGCATACTTGTACAAACTAACAATAGCTGTCCGGCCTGTCCCCCATAACCCGCCCGTTAGGGCCGTCCATTATCAAACCGGTGCCGTGGACGTTAACTCATTCAACTCCGACACGCCACTGCAAGACATAGATCGATGGCGATAGCGGTTCAAGGGTTGCGCCAGAATAGCTTGGCGCCCATAGGCGCCAAGCTATTCTGGCACAACCCTTGAACTATCACGCTCGATCTGTTTTCAGAAGTACGGTAATAGTCTTCAGGGGGGCAAATTTCAAAATTTGCGGACTGTTTCGGTCCTGGAGCCGAATGTGTTAAATCCCGTTCTTTCATTTGTTTTTTTTCTATCTAGCACTATTACGAGACATCCCGAGCACATTTATAAAACGAGGAGGTATTGCGAACTAGTAACCCTTTCATGTCTGGAGAAACTTTTATTAACTCATTCAACCCTGACACACAATAGCCAGATATGCATCGACCACGATATTAACTGAATCACGGCCACCCGCATCCGGATGCAGCTGGCCGCGAATGAGTTAAAGGGTGATGCTAGAAAAGCTTGGCGCCATATGGGCGTCAAGCTATTCAGGCGCCACCCTTGAGCTGTCATGGTCGGTCTGTCTCTTGGGTTGTAATGCAGTCTTCAGAGGACAACCGAATCCAATTTTTGGCGAAAGTCGGTCTTAGGGTACAAAGGGTTAATCACTGTCTGCCGATTGACGCGCAATTCAGTCATAGAATGCGTCAACTTCGTGCACATGGTAATACCTATTATTTGCTCACAACATCTACCTTCTCCATTTTGCAAATGGCACTTTTGGACGAAGTCAGAATTCGCCGGTACACCACCCCGTCCCCTTCTGTTTTCCAAGAGTTCACGATCCAATCGAGTCATGGAGAAAAGATTATATCTTAATGTTAACACATTCGAGACGTGCAGCATCCGGATACGCGGCTTTGCCGCGTATCCGGATGCGGCACGTGTCAAATGTAAGTTAACCTGTTCACGAGATACAGAGAAATTGCAGAATAATGAGAGAAAGTTGTTTTACGTGTATTATATGTATAGTACTCAAGTGCGTTTTGTTTTCTGCTGTAAAACCAGGGGCAGATCTGGGAGGAGGGGGAGGGGGAGGTTCCAGGTGTCCGGATCCCCCCCCCCCTCTTTCCGACCCAAAATTCTGTAAAATAATGTAACAAAGTCCCTTTGTGGGGTGTTTGGAACTCCCTCCCCCCCCCCCCTCCCTCCAAGTTGTTTGATATTTTGCGAGTGGTGAGAGTCTTAACAAGCACGCGCTACCCCCCCCCCCATCCCCCCCCCCGGGCCCCCCTCCGCCCCCCCCCCTTCCCGCTTTTCGATTTTTGGGCCGCTGGAAGCAAGGTCTAGCGTCGGGGAGGCCTTTTATATCAGGTTGAAGGTCCCAAACAAAAAGTTAGAACCCCCCCCCCCTCCACCCATCCCCCCTCCCACCCCCCACCCCCCGCGAGGTAACTGATCCGCCCCTGAAAACAGTGTGCCAGCACATAAACACAAGCTCAAAAAGTCGACTTTTCGTTACATACTTTAACACGCAACAGGGGGGTGGGGGTGGGGGTGGGGGAGGGGGGTGGGCGGGGGAGGGGGGGTGGGCGGGGGTGTAAAAGCACGCGTAGACTGAGAGGCGCAATTGGTGCCTGGCTGTCAGGGGCTACGGATGGGCAGTTCAGACTGTGGTGATAAATCTGAGAAAGCATTTCCAGGAACAGTACCAAGGGCACCACACAGTCGATCGCCTCCACAGCAAAGGAGTGGAGAAAGGCAGCGGGCGTTGGGCAGACTTGAAAAGACATGAGATCCATCGTAAACTAGACCAATATTGGTACGATATAGAAAGGAACTATACAGTGTTTCCAATGTTTAAAAAAAAAGTCGCATTTCTTTCGCTCGTTGCGGGACCGGAAACCTCTACTTTAATACGGGTAGCCGATAGGAAAAATCACCTTTAGTCTATACTGACCAGCAAAAGAAATGCGACATTTTTGGAACCGTCGGAAACACGACAGTGTTTTCGACGGTTCCAAAAGTGTCGCATTTCTTTTTGCTCGTGATTATATAACACACCTGTTTTATTTTTCGGTTGTATAATGGGCGGATGAAAGGTTTCTGACGGGACGGGTGGGGTAAAGTGCTCATGTGCCTTTCCGAGCGCAGAGATTCCGTCTTGACTGAACTGTTTTTGAACTGAACTGTCAGTACGTAAGCATCACCCTGAAGGCAGGCGTGTTCGACAAACACTTAAAAAACAAAAACAAAAAACAAACAAACAAACAAACGCCACCTTACTGTGAATCTTTTTCGCAGGGGACAAAACTCACCATTGCGAGTGTGCACGTAAATTAGTTGCCGCGTTGGCTCTTGTGTATATGCGGCGGGAGAGAGAGGGCTGGGTTTCATTGGCAGTTCACTTTGCAGTTTTCAGAATGTGTAGTGTATTCGGCGCGCGCTTGAACTTGACTGTCGACTGTCGGATGTTAACCCCTTGACTGCCGAGGGAAAAAAATGAACACGACTTATAAGCACAAGAGACATAGATCCTCATGAGCCCCCGCCTCTTGCTCATTGACACCACTGACTTTGTGTCCATGTAGTTCACTTGGTTTTGGCTTTTGGTCGTTGAATGAACAAAGATTTCAGAAACAAAAATGCACGTTGTGTGGCAGGGAAGGGTCGGGTTTATAGAGCGCATTATGGTTGTGCCCTTTTGGCAGTCGGTAGCCGGCGCTTTCCTACAGGAATCACCTCGACAAAAAGCGCTACCGGCAGCCAGAGGGTTAAAGGGTTGCAGTCAGTACAAATGTTGACTGTGATATAAATAACTGAGTTTCCTATGTCTGCTGGTGTAGTTTGGTCGCCAAAAAGCTGAAGAGTTTACTGACACATAGTTGACATTCATGAAGGATAAGATCCACTCCAAAACGTCATACTCACTTTGTCATTGTTGTATGCAGTGCGGCGGTTTACACGATGGTGCTTGCCTGTACACGGGCCTAGAGACTTAGTCAATGTCAAGAGAGACAGAGAGAGGGAGGGAGAGACAAAGAGACAGAGAGAGAGAGAGAGAGAGAGAGAGAGAGAGAGAGAGAGAGAGAGAGAGAGAGAGAGAGAGAGAGAAGTGTAACGGGGGGGGGGGGGGGGGGGGGGCAACCCACCAACAAATGGAACGTTGGGACAAGGGGGAGGGAGGCTGGCCAGCCCGACATCTGTTTGGTTTTTATTTTTATTATTATTTCTTTTTTAAGGCTGGAAAATAACATGTTAGGCACGTTGGGACCTACACTACTGGAGAGATAATGCTTGCTTGCTTGCTTGCTTGATTGATTGATTGCTTGCTTGCTTGCTTGCTTGATTGCTTGCTTGCTTGATTGATTGATCGATCGACGGATTTACTGATTGCCCACAAGGGCTTTACTTACCAATGAACCCTCAGTCACCATCTTACCGTTTACTGTAGTAAAACTGAAGTAAAACAAACTGAATAAACCCCTTCACCGCAAAACACAACAACCTCCATATCCCAACTACTAGAGGCATAGATCCTCATGAGCCCCCGCGACAGCGGGGGCTCATGAGGATCTATACCTCTTGCTGGTTTAATCAATACCCATGTGCCTCGATTCGCAACTGCGAATCTTCGATGCTTTCAGTTCGGAGACATCATTTTTAGCCGTTAGCACCTTTTGACTTTGAGGCGACCGTGACAGCGTCAAGTGTAATCAGAAATATTGCCATCATGCGAAAGAGCACTAGAGCATACTCAGAAACCAATACAGCCACACTCTGCTTGGTTCGGATTATAAATTCGTCACGTCCAAATTGTAATCTAAGAATGTTTGCTGTCAGCAATAGAACACGAGCAGCTAGCTCTACGGCGTCGAAACGTATACATGTTGTTTGTAAAGTATGCATGTTGTTTGTAAAGTATACAGGATGTTGTTTGTAAAGTACGTGTGTATTGACAAGTCAGGATGGTGTCCGTTGTGTCACAGCAAGGAGAAAGTTCTGAGGCCGACGCCGTCAGCCCGAAAGACTTCGTCTTACTGGAATTAGTGTTCGGCTTCAACCACTTCACTGCCAGATTGACGTAGACTGGTTTGTGAAATCAGTGGCAATCAACGTCAATATTCGCCTTCCCCCAGCAGTTAATGGGTTAAAGGCCCACTACCGCCGTAACCTGTTCAAAGATACACTTCTGTAACAGATGGTTACGAAACGCTACACACAGGTCTAGGACTGTTTATTTAGACACAGGACAATCCAGTTCAGCACACGTCGTCTGTATATCAAGTAATCTGACAACGACTCCGCTCCGTTCTAGAAATACAACGCTTTCAGTACGAGAAACAGCTAGACGCGCTTACGGCATCGCTGAATAAATAAGTGCGATTACGCGTGTGCTTTTGCTGTGTGTCCAAAATTCTGTTAAAGTTCATTAGGTGTGTCGACAAGGCATGACAAACACAAATGGTGTTGAAATGTGTCTTCCGATTTTTTCGTAATGGTACTTTAATCATGTATTAGACAGTAGTTACATCAGTACTTGCTTGGCCGGCATAACAGTACCGCTGGCTGCATGCAGTCCCTAAAAATATCCCTCTACCTTTCCGTGTTGTTCACAGATAATGTCATTACTTAACTCATTCTACCCCAGACACACCACAGCATGATAAGGATCGATCATGATAGTTCAAGGGTGATGCCAGAATAGCTTGGCGCCTATGGGCGCCAAGCTATTCTGGCATCCCCCTTGAACTACCATGGTCGATCTGTGTCCTGCACTGCAATGCAGTCTTGGTTTGTGTACAATTCTGCCAGCGCTAGCCTCACCTATCTGGTTTGTGAGTCATCAGAGGACAACGGCAACATTGGGGGATTTCGGTGTTGGGGTAGAATGAGTTAAGTGTGTTTCGTCTACTGGGCCTCACAGCCGACAGACAAGCAAATAATATTAACCCCTTCCCTGCCGAGACTGAAATACTGAACACCACCCAACTGCAAGACTGAGGCATAGACCCTCATGAGCCCCCGCAGTTGCAGGGGCTCATGAGGATCTATGCGTTTTGCTGGCATCACTTTGTATCCATGTTCCTTGGGCGGCCGGGGCTCAGTCTTTGGCGTTGAGACCGCTGTAGACGTCCTAGCATTACTAAGCCTATGAAGGAAAACCACGTGATCGTGTTCTTAAATACAATTGGCCTGGCCTACTTTTTTTTCCCGAGTAAAGGTCGAGGCTGTTAGCACGGCGCAGTATGGCTTTTCAGTAGTGCTTTTTGGCTCCACAGGCGTAAGTTGGAGATCATCGATACATCTCTTAGGTCACTTTTCGTGCAGGGTAGTTTGTTTACTTGAACTTCCGGAGTAGCTCGATGATCATGCGCGAACTAATGATTCATCATGGCAGCGACTAAACAACCATCAGAAGCACTATGTGCGTCCACTGGCAGCGAAGGGGTTAACCTCCTTGTGCATGCAGCCACCGGTACTGTTTATACAGTACAGGGACTGAGAGCCCCGGGGGGGTAACCCTTTTAACCCCACGGAGGGGTCACCTAACGACTATGTACGAGCTGCAGGACTAGATGGATTGTTCATGATAATTCAAGGCTTGTGCCAGATTAGCTTGGCGCCGTCAGGCGCCAAGCTAATCTGGCACTACCCTTGAATTATCCTGCACGATCCGTCTCCTGATGTAGTCCGCCTGGGCCACATGGGTTAAAGCGATCTGCTCCAGGGCGGGCGCGGGGCATTGATTGCTAATTTTTTTGCCGACACAATTGAATGTTGTCTTACCTCAGCTTAGACTTCTTCTTTTTTCTAAATTTTATTTTATTATTATTTTTTTTTTACCGATCTTTTTACAATCCATGTGAGTACGTATGCACCTGACAGACATTTTCTACTTCTTCTCTTGTCAGTCAGTGAAACTCTCCTACGCACAAACTTTAAAAAAAAAAAAAAAAAAAAAAAAGCAGAGGTCTTTCTTCACATTTCAAGAGTTAGGTTTGCCCTTTAGTGCATCATTATCGTAAGACATACCTAGAATTGTGTTTGCGTCTGTGTGTGTGTGTGTGTGTGTGTGTGTGCGTGCGTGCGTGCGTGCGTGTGCGTGCGTGCGTGCGTGCGTGCGTGTGCGTGCGCGGGAGATACTGTCATTTATAACTATTATATTGCTTGAGCAGTATGCTTTACATGATACTTGTATCCCCGCCACCTCTCCTCCACCGCCACTCCCCCTAACCTCCTCCACCCCCTCCTCTTCCATATCCCCACCCTAGGTAATCACCTTTGGAGGTGACACCTAATCTTGAAGGAAATAATTCGACCATGATAATTCAAGGCCGGTGCCAGATTAGCTTGGCGCCGTCAGGCGCCAAGCTAATCTGGCACCACCCTTAAATTATCATGGTCGATCCGTCTCCTGCCGTAGAGCGTCGGAGCTAAATGGGTTAACAGCCCGCCAGCGCTCATGTTAACCTTCTGATGCTCGCTAATGGGCTTTTAATTGGTCGACCTCATCCGGAGTGGTTTACTTCACGTAGCTGGGGTAAGCCGTGTCACAGGTATTATTTATTTACAACGCATTTAAACCCTACGTCACAGCCTTCACTTCAAAACAGTGTCCTGTTTCTCAAAGTCAGTCCAGATGGATAGATGGATGGCTGGGTGGGTGGGTGGGTACGTGCGTGGATGGATGGATTCGTGGGTGGGTGGGTGCGTGCGTGGATGGATGGATGGATCGGTGGGTGGGTGGGTGGGTTGGTGGAAGTATGGATGGATGGATCGGTGGGTGGGTGGACGGACGGACGGACGGATAGATGGGTGAGTGGATGGATTTATAGTTGGTAGATGGATGCATATATGGATAGACGGAAGGACAGACGAACTAAAGAGGCGGATGAATTAATGGACGGACGGATGGATGGACGGATGGATGGATGGATGGATGGATGGATGGATGGACGGACGGACGGACGGACGGACGGATGGATGGACGGACGGACGGACGGACGGACGGACGGACGGACGGACGGACGGACGGACGGATGGATGGATGGATGGATGGATGGATGGATGGATGGATGGACTTCGTTATATACCAATTACCCAGAATGTCAAAGCAGTGTAGGGAAATTATTTCGCACGTTCCAACTGGTCATAATGTCGTGCGTAATGCTTTTTGTTTCTTTGGTGTTGTGTTCTACAAGTCCCCTGCCCCTTACCACCCACCCGCCCGCCCCAACCGCCTCCCCCCCCCCCAGCCCCCCCTCCCCCTACCCGTACCCGCCGACTTCCCCTCGCCCCCTTCTACTCTACCGCTCGCTTTTACAATTCTTGTTTCAACCCCCTTGTACATGCGGCCAAGGACCCTGATTACAGAACCGATGGCTTTTACAATTCCTGTTTCAACCCCCTTGTACATGCGGCCAAGGACCCTGATTACAGAACCGCTGGCTTTTACAATTCCTGTTTCAACCCCCTTGTACATGCGGCCAGTACCCTGATTACAGAACCGCTGGCTTTTACAATTCCTGTTTCAACCCCCTTGTACATGCGGCCAAGGATCCTGATTACAGAACCGCTGGCTTTTACAATTCCTGTTTCAACCCCCTTGTACATGCGGCCAAGGACCCTCATACAGAACCGCTGGCTTTTACAATTCCTGTTTCAACCCCCTTGTACATGCGGCCAAGGACCCTGATTACAGAACCGCTGGCTTTTACAATTCCTGTTTCAACCCCCTTGTACATGCGGCCAAGGACCCTCATACAGAACCGCTGGCTTTTACAATTCCTGTTTCAACCCCCTTGTACATGCGGCCAAGGACCCTCATTACAGAACCGCTGGCTTTTACAATTCCTGTTTCAACCCCCTTGTACATGCGGCCAAAGACCCTGATTATAGAACCGCTGGCTTTTACAATTCCTGTTTCAACCCCCTTGTACATGCGGCCAAAGACCCTGATTATAGAACCGCTGGCTTTTACAATTCCTGTTTCAACCCCCTTGTACATGCGGCCAAAGACCCTGATTATAGAACCGCTGGCTTTTACAATTCCTGTTTCAACCCCCTTGTACATGCGGCCAAGGACACTGATTACAGAACCGCTGGCTGCATGCACGAGAGGGGTAATCCCTTCACTCTCACTGGACGCAGATTGTGTTTTTGAAATCATCGTATTAACCCCTTCCCTGCCACTGTACCTACACTCTACGTACATTTTTTTTAAAAATTCATTCAACCTTGGTTCTTTTCAACGGCCAAAAGCCAACACCGTCCAAGGAACGCGGATACAAAGTAGTCTCAGCAACAGACATAGATCCTCATGAGGATCTATGTCTGCTGCAGTTTGATTGTGTTCACTTTCTTTTCTCGGCAGCCGTGCAGGGGTTAATAAATTGTATTTATAATGTTAATTCAGCGTCAGAGATCCCCGGCCTTCAAAGGAACGTGGGTGTAAAGTGTTTTCCGCAATGTGCATAGATCTTCATGAGCCCCCGCAACTGCAGGGGCTCATGAAGATCTATGTCTCTTGCAGTTTGGATTGTGTTCATTTTTTTTCTCTCGGCAGTGATGGGGTTAATTGTTCGCATAATTATAGACACCAATGAAAACGAGGACCTCCTACAGAGGGTTACAATGCAGTTTCCGAGGTGTTTTTATTCTCAGCGAAACCCTGGCTGAATAAGCTTGTTTCTCACAAAAGGGCACCTATATATAACTATCGACAGACCTTTTCTATGGCACACTGTACTTGCGAAACCTTTTTTCTCTGCTCTTCCCTGGCACAGATCCTCATAAGCTGAAACGGCTCGTGAAGATTTCTCTGCGCCTCGCAGGTCGTCCCATTTTACATTTATGGTCCTAAGACGGAGGGAGAGACGTTGTAGGTTTCAGTGTGAGACTTGTCTGACACCCTATCTTTTCACTGAGTTACGTTCCAGAGGTAATGACAACACATACGCTTGAGAACACCCGCTCACATTCAAGAGGCATAGATCCTCATGAGTCCCCGCGTCTGCGGGATCTGATGAGGATCTATGCCTGTGGCTATCTGTCACTTGTATTGCGTTCCAGAGGTGGAGAAACTCATTTGGTGCTCGGCGAAGGATCATTACATCAAAACCAGTCAGTGAAGAAAAAGTTCATGTCCCAAGCCGAGCTTAACTTTTTCTCGTACACTTTGAAAAGATTTTCAGTTGTGGAAAAACTATGACGCTGAACCGAGCGGTAAGTGAGGAGCTGTCTTGTGTGTGTGTGTGTGTGTGTGTGTGTGTGTGTGTGTGTGTGTGTGTGTGTGTGTGTGTGTGTGTGTGTGTGTGTGTGTGTGTGTGTGTGTGTGTTTCTTCTTCTTCTGAGTAGGCGTGTGTTATTTGGTGTGTTCTGGTCTGCAATTGCAGGTCCTTGTAGTCTAAGTAGCTGTTCTAGCTTTTTTTGAATATGTAAGTATATATATGCAAATATATTCTTCTAACTCTGACAAGCGAAGTGTCAAAGTAGACAACGAACGGAACTACGACTAACAACCCTGACACACTTTTTGTCAGAGAGAACTTCTCTTGTCTGTGAGCGTTACCGTAATTTAACCCCTTGACTGTCGAGAAAATGTGAGCAGGATCCAACTGCAAGAGTCATAGATCTTCATTAGCTCCCTGCAGCTGCGGGTGCTCATGAGGATCTATGCCTCTTTCCTGACGCCGCTTTCAAGCCAAGTTTCAAGGACGGCCGAGTTGACCTCTTGACTGCCGAGAAAAAGTGAACACGACATAAGCACAAGAGACATAGATCCTCATGAGCCCCCGCATTTGCGGGGGCTCATGAGGATCTATGCCTCTTGTTGAGATCTTTTTGAATCGACGTTACTAGGATGGTTTTGGCAGTTTGGCTTTAAAATCAGCTTATGGTGTACTTACATGGACTGTGATTTCCAGACCCATGAAAATGCTTCAGGGATGACTTTTTTCCGTTCAGTAGGGTCCCAGTCCTTTACTGGACACCATGCCTACCCTGCTCAAGCTCTCCTAACATTCGTTATTATCGTTTTAAAGTACATAAGTATGCATTCATATTTTTGTGTTTGAACAAGATAGTCTCTCTTGTCTCATTCTACCCCATCACCGAAATCCTTACATTTTGCCGTCGTCCTCTGAAGACTGCGTTGCAGTGCAGGACACAGATCGACCATGATAGTTCAAGGGTGATGCCAGAATAGCTTGGCGCCCATAGGCGCCAAGCTATTCTGGCATCACCCTTGAACTATCATGGTCGATCCTTATCTTCCTGTGGTGTGTCTGGGGTAGAATGAGTTAAAACCAATTATATGTTTGGAGGGTTACAGATAGCTACGGATTTGAAAAGGTCAGCCATTTTTGCAACGAAGTGTGAAACTGAGACTGATCTGCGGTCGCGGGTTTTGATTATATACCGTCACACTAAATGCAGCCTCATGCCATAACATTTGTTCTTTGAAAATCTGCTATGTGGATACTATGCATACACCCGTGCTAGCTTTTTCATAAATAATGTAATAGCGAGGCAATTTAGCCATCCTAAGCCATCAGGGACGCCAAAGTACTGGAAAGGAAGTCCACACTTTCTTTGCAAAAATGCATGACGTTATTCCCTGACGCCGATTAAAAAAGCAGTCTAAAACGTCACTAACAATGTTAAAGGCCCACTACCGCCGTCACTGTTCAAGGATACACTTCAGTCGTAACAGACGGTTACGAAACGCTACACACAGGTCTAGTTATGGTTTATTTAGACACAGGAGAATCCAGTTCAGCACACGCCGTGTTTATATCAAGTAATCTGACAATGACTCCACTTCGTTCTATAAATACAACGCTTTCAATACGAGAAACTGCTAAAAATAGATTGACACGCTAATGGCTGCACAGAATAAATAAGTGCGATTACGGGTGTACCTTTGCTTCGTGTCCAAACTGTTGTTAAAGTTCATTAGGTGTGTTGACAAAGCATAACAAACACAAATGGTGCTGAAATGTGTCTTCAAATGTATGCGTAATGGTACTTTAACACAATTATGTTGCATTATAAAAAATAAAATTAAAAAAAAAATATGAAAAAATTCCTGAAGGGAAACTCTGTCCCTTGTGTTTCACAAAAGACGGGTCTTCGTTTGGAGTAACGCAGTGGCATCCTGACGGCGTGTCCAGTCTGTGAGTATCTGTGCGGATTTTGAATGTGTATTCTTGCAAAGAAAACACAGAGTTTCTTCCCATTATTCAGTGTGCGTCTTTGATGGCTTAGGTTGGCTAATTATCACTCTTTATTAAAAAGCTAGCACAGGCATGTATCCACATACTGATTTTACAATTATTTAATGAAAAGGCGATGTAAATTAACGAATTATAGTAGAATAAATCATCTCAGTACAGTTTCAAGATACATATAGTGAATATCGTGAGTAACTAGCAATGCCTACTGCAGTCATTTAGAACAGGCTAGCTGAAAACGCAGAGCTTGGCTGTTTAATTATGAGTGCAGAAAGCATTACCAGAACGATGACAATACTGAAGGATATGTCATTTAGGCCCTTGCATTTATTATTTATTATTATTATTATTGTTGTTGTTGTTGTTGTTGTTGTTGTTGTTGTTATTATTATTAAATTTATAAATCTCAGTGCTAATGACCGTAAAAGATTTTGAAGAACAAAATGTTACGACATGAGGCTGCAGTTTAGTGTGACGGTGTATAATCAAAACCCGCGAGCGCTGATCAGCCTCAGTTTGACTGTTCGATGTCAAAATGGTTGGTCTTTCCAAATCCGTAGCTATTTGTAACCTCCAAACATGCACTTGGTTTTAAGGATGCAGACAAGAGAGACTATTTTGTCCAAACACCAAAATATGAATTTATACATGTTAGGAGAGCTTGGGCAGGGTAGGCATTGTGTCTAGTGAAGGGCTGGAACCCTAGGGAACGAAAAAGATCATTCCTGGAGCATTTTCAAGGATTTGAAATCACACTGCCTCTGAGTGGTTTGACCTTAACTCATTGTACCTCAAGACCGAAATCCCCAAATTTTGCCGTTGTCCTCTGAAGACTGCAGGGCAGTGCGGGACACAGATCGACCATGATAGCTCAAGGGTGATGCCAGAATAGCTTGGCGCCCATATGCTAAGCTACTCTGGCATCACCCTTGAACTATCATGGTCGATCCATATCTTGCTGTGGTATGTCTGGGGTAGAATGAGTTAACGAAGATTACAAAAAAAAAATTAGTCTACGTCCAGCGGCAATCAAGTAGTTAACAAAGATTTCAGATTCACACAATCTGCGTCCAGTGAAAGGGTTAAACATTCGACTAAGAGTGAATGTGTGCCAGTCTGTGATTTTGGACCTTACAGCCAAAAGGAACTGTTTCTTTCTTCTTTTGCCTTACTGTGAAGGGTGTAGGTGCTAGATCATTTGCCGGTGGTGCTGGCCATTCATCACAACGTTACACCTCGTTTGGGAGGATGAGGCCTTTTTCCACGTACATCACATACCAAGCTAAATGAATGTGTTCTGTAGGGGCGGATATGGGGTGTGGGGGATGGTGGGTGGGGGGCGGTGTCAAGGGTTCCGGACCCCCTCCCCGCCATTAGCCCCTTCCCTGCCGCTATACGTACATTTTTGTTTGTTTGTTTCTGAAATCTCGATTCTTTCAACGACCAAAAGCCAAAACCGCCCAAGAAACATAGATACAGACTTGTCTCAGCAAGAGGCATAGATCCTCATGAGCCCCCGCGGTCGCGGGGGCTCATGAGGATCTATGTCTCTTGCAGATGAATTGTGTTCATTGTTTTTCTCAGTGCAGGGTTTAACCCCCCCCCCCCCACTTTACCCCTACCCACCCCCCCCACCCCCCCCACCCCCCCCCACCCCGGCCTAAAACATAAAAATCAAAAGACAAGAGAGTCTGGAAGTCTTTTCAGTGGACTACTCCATCCCGCTTCCCCCAAGGTCGAGAATCTAGAAGCACCTCACCCCGTTTCACATCCCCCACCCCACCCCACCTACCACCACCACCCCACTCCCCCCCCCCCATCCCTCCAACCCCCCATCCCCTCCCCCCCCCCTTCCCACCTCTCCGGCTCCCTACCCCTCGATGCCCCGTCGTCTGAGTTTTCGGTCCGATCCCTGCTGATACCGCTTCTATGATTCTGGAACGTATGGCTTGTGGGGTTAGCCGTTCTACGATCTTTTTTCTCTAAGTACCTACTAAATCATTTTGTCTCTGCCTGTGCTGACGACGATGCCTTGTAAGTTATAATCTTACACCGCGTTCTGTCAAGGTGATGAGTTTCCTGAGTGCGACTGAGATAGCTCTGTGTGTCGGTCTGTGATTTTGGACCTTACGGCCCCCCTAAGGTCCAAAATCACAGACCAGCCCACACACATACATTATCGGCTGTGAAAGGTCTGCAAAGTTCCGGCGCGGCCATTCACCAATCAATAACCCATATCGTACTGAGGCTAAAAGCTTTTGTACACTGTCATATAATGCAAGCTACATTATAGTACTTACAGATAAGAATACAGACCAATGGCTTTAGTTCAAGGGTTGTGCCAGAACAGCTTGGCGCCTAGAGGCGCCAAGCTGTTCTGGCACTACCCTTGAACTATTTTAGTGTGCGTTTGGGGTTTCAGTTCGCGGCCGCTTCGAGTCGATTTGCCCAAAAATTGAGAAAAAAGCGCCTATATAATAACGGTATTATTATTATTATTATTATTATTATTATTATTATTATTATTATTATTATTATTATTATTATTATTATTATTATTATTATTATTATTATTTATTATTATTATTATTATTATTATTATTATTATTATTATTATTATTATTATTATTATTATTATTAAACTTATTTCACACAATGGTGTATTGCGAATGATATGGGTTAAAAGCAATCTCCTCCATGGCGGGCAGGCTTTCATTGCTAAACTTCGCCGACACAATGCGCTATATATTAAGCCCTTCCCTGCCACCCTACGTACATATTTTTGTGTCTGTAATCTGTGTTCATTCAGCGACCAGAAGCCACAACCGTGCAAGAAACAATGGATACAGACTGGTCTCAGCAAGAGGCATAGATCCTCATGAGCCCCCGCGGTCGCGGGGGCTCGTGAGGATCTATGCCTCTTGCAGTTGGAGTGTGTTCACTTTTTCTCGGCAGTTACTGTTGTCTTTGACTGAGCCTAAACCTTGCGTACCCTTCTGTTGACGGTCCATGGGAGCACACGTGCTGTAGGTTTTCTGCTGCCTTTTTCTCATGCCATTTCTGCTGCCTTTTTCACATGCCATAGGTTTTCTGCTGCCTTTTTCACATGCCATAGGTTTTCTGCTGCCTTTAACGGTTTTTAGCGTAACGGAAGGAACTCTTCTGCGTGCTGGCAAAAGAGAAGAAGAGCAGACTACGGAGTTTTTTTTTTCATTACACGACATTTGAACTTCTCAATTTTGTTAGCGACCATGTTGTCCAGCAACATTGTGAGACATACTAACAGCATATAAAAGAGATATTACATACGATCTATTTTACTGCATGGAGTAAGGAGCTGGTTGGCTCTGTGGCAGAGAGCTCGACTCTCGTCCGAAACTGAGTTCGCTGGTTCGATTCCAGCTGATGTCAAAATTGCTGCAGATCCTACTCGGTGCCCTGTCTTTGAAATCACTATTCGTGTTGGACAAAAGACGTTAAGCCCAAAGTGTTTTATAATAATTATGTAGTAGATCGCTTTAACTTAGCAGAAGACGAAGTATCGTGCTCTGTAAACTGGGAATTGGAATTCTGATCAAAGACCTTAGACAAGTCTTCGATTTTGAGTTCAGGTATTGTTGGGTCCCAGCCTCGGCGTCAACCCAACCTCGGCCAGAGTGACATACAATGCTCAAAAATAGTAATGTATATTAACATTTCATCTTGAATTGCTAAAAGTTCTCAGAATGGGTATAACAGCGGTTGTATCAGTGATTAGCAACCACATTCACCTACAATTTTTTACAGCATTGGTTTGACATATAGTGCTCACAAAAAGTAAGTGACGTCATAATTTCAGCTTGAATTACTAAAATGTCCGAAAACATCTTACATCTGCAAACTGCAGTCACCTTTTTGGTCTGATTTTGGGTTAACCTTTTGGGGAAATTTTAGTAATCCAAGCTGAAAATAATACGTTCTTTGCTTTTTGTGAGCGCTATATGTCACACCAATGTTGGGAAATTGTAGGCCAGTGGGGTGGCTAATCACTAATATACCCGTGATTATACCCATTCTGAGGACTTTTAGTAAGTCAAGCCGAAAAGTTAGTATACCTTACTATTTGTGAGCAGTATATGTCACAAGGTTGGGTCGATGCCGAGGTTGGGACCCTACAGGTACAATGCTTTTTGATATTACAAAATGCCCGGACACGAGAATTTGTTGTTGTAATATCCAAAGTTTGATGTAAGACTTGCAGGAAGAAATTGATGCGTACGTGCGCCGGGGCATGTGTTTTGTGAGCGCAGTTGTGCTGGCCGTGTAAACATATTTGCACAACACACAGATGATCGGAATCGCAGATTGAAGCTCAAAGACGGCGGAAATTGCCCATAAAAGAAGCCTGGCAGGCAAACAACATTCTTTTTTGCCTAGCAACGCTAGTCCGGCTTCGACTGCCAGGCCGGCCTCTGTTTAACTCATTCGAGACGTGACGCATACGGACACGCGCCGCATGTCTGTATGTGTCAAGTCTTGAATGAGTTAATGCAATGCTTGGGAACTAATCCTGGCAGGCCTCTGTATAACGCGATGTTTGGGAACTAATCCTGGCCGGCCTCTGTATAACGCGATGCTTGGGAACTAATACATGTACTGGCCGGCCTCTGTATCGGCCGTTTGACATCGGAACGCACAACGTTTTTCCCAAATTTTCTCCGCAAAGAAACACTTTTCTGTACCACTTTAACTCATTCTACCCCACTGGACACACCACAGCAAGATAAGGATCGACCATGATAGTTCAAGGGTGATGCCAGAATAGCTTGGCGCCTATGGGCGCCAAGCTATTCTGGCATCACCCTTGAACTATCATGGTCGATCTGTGTCCTGCACTAGAGTGCAGTCTTCAGAGTACAACGACAAAATTTGGGGATTTCGGTGTTGGGGTAGAATGAGTTAAGAACAAATATCATTTAGTGCCAAATGATCTAATATGGAATGTTTTTTTTTACTAACCTCCTATGATTTGTCGATTTTGCTGCACAGTGGTAAAGATTTGGTGAAAAGACTCCATGAACAAGTCATTCAGTTTCAATACCCTAAATAGAGCCCCGGCATACTTTCAATATCGAGGTCAAGCATGCAGACGTCATGTATGACTGTTCGGTTTCTGGTTTGCGAAAACTAGGCGTGAAAATCAATCTTTCTTATACTGGGCTTAATATATCTGGGGCACATGTAGGGATGTAAATTTAGTCATTTCATGACAAAATTTAGAATTTTTACCACTGTGCAGCGATCAACTGTCACAGAATGATATTTGTTCTAAGATTGTTATAGAAAAGTGGCATTTTGAGAAAATATTTCCCAGAGACGTGCGCTGCTCCGATGTCAAACGACCTATAGGCCTACTTGGGAACTAAATAGCTAGCAGACTCGAAACACGCTTCGGGAACACAATGGTCAAAACGGGATAATAACACTTTGGCTGTCGCCGGAAGCGCTTTATGTCGCGATGATTCCTGCAGGAATCATCGCGACAAAAAGGGCTACCGAGAGTCAATAGTCTAAATTTCACCACGAAAACAGACGTGTTTTTTTTTTTTTTCTCGGAAATCTGAATTAACCCGTTCAGTCCCCGTCGGACGGACACTGTGTTTCTGCAGTCTTCGTCAATTCAACATCAACAACCCCTAGCTGTCCCTGGATACTGGATTCAAAGTGGTGTCAGCAAGAGGCATAGATCTTCATGAGCCCCCGCAACTGCGGGGGCTCATGACGATCTATGCCTCTTGCAGTTCGGTATATTCAATTTTTCTCGGGACTGAAAGGGTTAAGTCAAAATGGCACGTCGCGGTGTTTTGGATGCCATATTCCGCCAGCAGAAGAAAATGTACTATCTTCAAAAATATCAAGGATTGTATTTCTTTTATCCTCTGTCAGGGTATCATGTAGGAAAGCTATCGATTACAATTTTGATTGACGCGGTAAACATGATACCAGCTAACAGAGCTTATGCCGGGTAAACCAGAAGTAGGTCAAAAGTGCACGCGTGTTCCGCAATGACGCCAAACAGTGTATTAACAGCCCGGACAAACATGCGATATCGCATGTTTATCCGGGCTTTCAATACACCGTTTGCGTCACAAGACGCGCAGTTTTGGCTTTTACTTCTTCATCATATTTCTTGCTTGCGTTGTTTCTACGTCTGTTTAGCCTGGTAAACTGTTTTCTGTTTTAGTTTTCAGTCCTAAGGGTGCCGGCGTAAATCCTTGTAGGCTATTTCGTTGCATTTGACAAGCTTGGCTGTTGCGAGCCACACAGCTAGATAATGTAACTCTGTTGACTTGCCAAGCAAGCAAACTATATAACTCTGTCGACACGCGATATCATCTGTTCCTAGTGTTTCTACGCAGTGTCAGTCAATGCCGGGGTTCAAGAGATAGTGAAAACTTGCTCATTCAGCCCCCGACACACCACAGCAAGCCATGATAGTTCAAAGGTGGTGCCAGAATAGCTTGGCGCCAAGCTATTCGATCTGTCTCCTGAATTGTAATACAGTCTTCAAAGGAAAACTTCAAAAGTTGAGCCTCGGAATTTCGACCTCGGGGCACAATGGGATAGCCAAGCCATACACACAAAAAAAAAAACCCTGCTTGCCGGCAAGCTGCTAAATAACATAGCAACCTTTCTTTCTAGGAGAGGTGCTATGACAGTCCGATATACTCCGGGTGTACTGTATCAGTTACAATTTCAAGTTTCTACGAGTGCCGTTCACCCCTACACCGAGTTCCGTACACCATACTCAGGGGCGGATCTGGAGGGGGGGGAGGGTATTATAGGGGTTTCGGACCCCCCCCCCCCCACACACACACACACGCCCCCGTTTGTTTAATATTTTGGTGAATGGTGAGAGTCGAAACACGCATGCGCCCCCCCCCCCGACCCCCCCCCCCCCCGTATCCCCCTCGCCTCCCCCCCCCCCCCCGTCCTCCCCCCCCCCCCCCCCCCCCGCGGCTTTTCGATTTGTCGGCCCCTGGGGCAAAGTCTAGCGTCGGGGAGGCCTTTTGTATTAGGTTGAATGTCCCAAACAAAAAGTTAGAAACCCCCACCCCCACCCCCCGAGGTAACTGATCAGCTCCTGATACTGTATATAGCTCAATGGTCGAGTTGCACGTAATTTTCAATAGCCGGTACTTGCCTATCATAGTTCCAACGGCTTTTGTTTTGAGCTATTGTTAGCCCCACGCAAAACTCTCGCTGCAGTATAGAGGGGCAGTTGGTTGGCAGGTACAGGCTTGGAAAAGTGTCCTGCAAATCGGGGCAGAAGTGTTTAACCCTTTTAGCCCCGGATCGCTACAGCAGGAGATGGCTTGACCATGATAATTAAGGGTAGTTCCAGATTAGCTTGGCGCCAAGCTAATCTGGCACTACCCTTGAATTATCATGGTCAAGTCACCTCCTTCAACATAGTCGTTAGGCAACACCTCCCAAATTTTAGAAATGGGACCCTGGGGCTAAAAGGATTAAGTATGGTTCTAGACTAGAACTGAGTGTATAAAGAAAGTTGATATGTCAGTCAAAGGTATTTTTTATTTTATTTTTTTATTTTTATTTTTTTTTAGTGTGATACGGTTTTCTTCCCACTTGGCAAGTTTTCTTTCAGAACCGTGTTTTAGTGCTATCCCAAAATAACGGAGCGAAAAATACATGTACAACGCACTTGACACACGATACTGCGTACGATACTTAGTTGCGCTTTAGTCAACAGGTTTCAATTTTTTTTTTTTTTTTTTAGTGTCACTGCTGGGCCCCCCCCCCCCCCCCCCCCCCGCTCTTTTACTTTCAGAACTGTCCACTCGTTTTTGCGTTGATACAGCGCTAGCCCCCCACCCCCCTGCCCCCCAGCCCCAACCCCCAAAAAAAACAAACAAACATGTACAACGCACTTGACACACGATACTGCGTACGCTACTTAATGCGCTTCAGTTTTTTTGTTTGTTTGTTTGTCTTTAAATTTTTGTTATTGTCACTGTGTTTGTTTCCGCTTGGCGAGTTTTACTTTCAGAACCGTCGTCCACTCGCTTTTACGTTGATACAGCGTGGTTTTAGTGCTATCCAAAAATAATGAAGAGAAGACACAAGATTCTGCGCACACTACTTAGTGCTTCTTCGGCACACGTTTACACGCGAGTCTGTCCACGAGCGTATAAGAAATGCATGCGAAGGGGCGGATCTGAATGGGAGGGGGTGGGGGGCCGCCGAGTGGGTTCCGCAGGGTTCCGGACCCGCACCCCCACCCGGCGCGAAAATACTTGACTGCGGAGGAAAAGGTGAAAACGACTGAGCCAACTGCAAGAGACATAGATCCTCATGAGCCCCCGCATTCGCGGGGGCTCATGAGGATCTATGTCTCTTGCTGAGACCAACTTTTGTGTCCATGTTGCTTGGACGGTTTTGGCTTTCGGTTGTTGAATGAACAAAGATTTCAGACATCCAGGATTCGTACAGTGGCAGGGATGGGGTTAAAGCGACCTGCTTCATGCAGTAAAGGCGTTAACTCATTCAGCCAGACGGCTGTATTTCCCAGATGAATTTGGAGGCGTCATCTAATAATTATGAACCAGTTGCAGGAGATGGATCGACCATGATAATTCAAGGGCAGTGCCAGATTAGCTTGGCGTCGACATGATCGCCCCATCTCCTGCGGCTTTAGTGCGTCAGGGCTGAATGGGTTAATAGTTTGCAATAATTATCTCCTGTACAAATTTTGGCTTAGAATGTTTTGCAATGGTGCTGCACACAGTGCTAATAGCCGATTTCCGAAGTAACCAGAAGTAGGTAAAAAAAAAAAACAGCGCGTCTTTGGGCTGTGACGCAAACAGGGAATCAAAAGCCTGGACAAAAATTAACGCCTGTGTATTGTCTAGTCCATAAACTGATTTATGAAGTATGAAAGTCGTAAAACGGAAGACTTTTTCTTTCCTTCGTTACTTTGACTTTTCTTCCACTCAACTCCCCGCCCCCCATCCCCCACCCACCCTCACCCCTCTTATTTTATTTTTATTTTTTATTTTTTTATTTTTTTAATTTTGCCAGTAAAAATTAAGTAAGGTCTGGCCCCTCGACACCTTCTGTGCCAGGTTAAATTTCTCCATCAAAAAGTTGCCCCCTCACCAGTACCCTAGTGAAGTAACTAATCCGCCCCTGTTGCTGGTCTGTGATTTTAGACCTTGCGGCCTGTAGGCTGCAAGGTCCAAAATCACAGACAACAGGACACCAGAAATATACCGCCGCCGGCTAGCCTAGTCAACTCAGTGCCCGCACAACCCACACGCGCGCAGAGCCGAAGTTGCATAGGGTGTGCGAAGGCGGAGACTACTGTACCACCTTGCTGGTTTTGCGTGTGCCGCCGAGAATGCTGACAGATGTTCGCGGGATGATAGCCCCATTAGGCGATTCCAGCAAACATGATCTGTGGAATGAGTGTTTATTTATGGTGCATGCCTTTAGCCACCGCAAAGGTAATGCTGTGAATCGGGCCACACTGCTTTTGAGCTCATTATCTTAGTTTGTCAAGTCTCAATGCCGAGCGGCGGCGGAGGACTCTGTCGACAAAGTCATGAGTTGGACAAAACTTGAACTGATGTACCTGTCCTTTCTAAGCGTGTTCTAACCTTGCTTCTTGAGTACTTCCATATAAAAGGTGGGTATTTATGTACAAAAGATGTCAGTGTTTATATACAAAAGATGAGTATTTCTATGCAAACGGGAGTGGTCAGTGACTGAGGCCGGACGCCCGTGAATTTCTTATCATAATTATGTGAAAAAGCAGTTGTTGGACAAAACTTGAACAGATGTACTTGCCCTTTCTAGAGCCGGCGTGTTCTAAGCGTGTTTCTTGAGTACCTCCTAGTTATTAAATGTGGGCATTTCTATACAAAAGATGAATATGTCTATACAAAAGATGAGTATAAGTATTTTTATTTCAATACAAAATATGAGTATACAAAAGATGACTGAGTATGAGTATTTCTATACAAAAGATGAGTATTTATATACAAAAGGTGGTCAGAATATCTGAAAAAAAAAGCATTGTTGACTGAATCCGTCTATAATTATACCCGACGTTTTTATGACGCGAGAGCAGCAGCTGTGTCAAAGGCAATCGACCACCGCACTTGAAACACAATGCTGGCCGTTGAACGGCTTTTGTTCAGGTCTTTGTCCGTCGTAGTTTCAACGTTCAGCTGCGAACTCTTTTCAACGTGTATGCTGGTCTGTGATTTTGGACCTTACGGCTTTGAGCCGTAAGGTCCAAAATCACAGACTAGCACTGACACACACGCTCTCTCTACCTCCGACCTGACCCCTCCCACCACCGCCGACATCCCCCTCCCCCCCCCCCCCCCCCCCCATTCCCTTTCTGTTTCAAGGCAGCGGTCTCGCAGATGCAAGCAAGCGTTATATTGGTCGATTGAGCATGCTGGCATCTCCGTGCAAGCCACCCCGCGCAGACTGCACGCATGTGTGTGACTTGAACCCACGGCCAACGGCTTGGCCAAGGAACGAACTTAAATGGAAGTCAGTGTTCATTCTGTGGTGATCCACCGGCCGGGCTACCCCAGGTACCGCCATAAAAGTTTGCCGAGAGAAAATTGTGTATTCGTGTAGGCATTGCTTTATCACGGTCAGTAGCACTCGACTCGATGATCTGCTTTTGAGGAAGAAGGCGAAAAAGACAGCAAGTCCGGTCATATTTGTGACTAAAAGGCGAGACTGATTTTCATTGTATTGCCATTGAAAATCGCGCTTTGCGCAAAAATGGACTTATTGTTTTCTGCTTGCTGAGGCCCGCAGCACGGCTTTCATTTGACTCAGCTCAGAGATGTTCGACTGCAAGTCGAAACTCAGTCCTGTATGAAGTTATACACACCTGGTGTGCGTACGGTGTTTCTGAACACACTCAACTTCACCAAATTGCATGTGTACAGACCGAATGGTATTTACACCAGGGGCCCGCCAGTCGCTTGAGTGAGCTTATTCCTGCGCCAGCCACTAAGCCAGGTGCTCCGCTATAGCGGAGCACCTGGCTTAGTGGCTGGCGCATGACTACTGAAGTTCTCTCATCGTGCAAGCCGCGGCACCAGGCGTGATACAGAAAGTTACGGGGCTTATAGTCGAGTGTCTGCTGTGCCCGCAGTCTAATACACTTCGAGTCAGTCGACTGCCACAACGCCGGCGTGTTTGCAGAGAAAATTGTGTGCTAGCCGCAGGCCGATATTGCATTATGGTTATCGCAGGAAATTTTCAGTTGGCGATAGTACTACAACAGTGAACAGTTACAGTAGATGTAAAAGCTGCCAAGGTCACCGTATCGTGTTTGCGGCACTGTTTCAGTGTTTGCAGAGGAAAATGGTGTATTAGGCAGTCATTGCGGCATTACATATGTTTGTTCGACTCTTGACCGAAAGGTTCGAATTCAATTTTATTCAGCGGACGGCCTATTCTGTGCCCTGTCGTCTTTGAAATCATCTTCGTGGCCAAACAAAAGACGTTGAGCCCTAAAGTTCAACCTTTCTTTTTTTTTTTTTTTTTTTTTTTTTTCAAGTTTGCATACGGTGTGTAGCACTGACTAAAAGTATTCCAATGCTACTGCAGTTGTAGTGAGTCACCATACCCAAACTCGAATATCTGCAGAGAATTGTATGATGGTGGACTCATAAACTCAAAAATTCAGACCTGAAAGATGAATGCCGGCCCTAGATGTCAATTATAAAAAGAAACTGCAAAACAACTGAGAAACACTCTTTGAAAGGACAAATACAACACCAGTTTTATTAAAATTCGAGTACACACGTTATTGTATAAACTGTGTTGTATATCTGTCATTTCTAAGCCGTGTTCTTTGGGGAAACAATCTGAAAAGGACAGGTACAACACAGTTTATTTATCTTATTCAGCCCGACGGCCGTATTTCCCAAATTTTGAAGGCGTCATCTAACGACTATGCACCTGTTGCAGGAGATGGGTCGACCATGACAATTCAAGGATAGTGCCAGATTAGCAGATAATCTGTCAATACCCTTGAATTATCATGGTCGACCCATCTCCTGCTGTAGTGCGTCAGGGCTGAATGAGTTAACCCCATCCCTGTTATCGGACACATATCCTGTTTCTGAAATCTTTGATCATTCAGCTGACCACCAAAAGACCACATACGTCCAATGAACATGGATACAAACTGGTCTCAGTAAGAGGCCTAGATCCTCATGAGCCCCCGCAGTAGCGGGGGCTCTTGAGGATCTAGGCCTTTTGCAGTTGGATGGGTTTACTTCTTCTCGAAATTGAAGTGGTCGATACTGAACAGGCTGTTGTACTCGTCCCTTCTGAACGTGTTTCTTTCCTCGCTGGGTATATATTTTGTGCACAATAAGAGAGGCAGACACCAGCAGAGAAGATACCACAGTAGCGGACTAATAGCAAACTAAGCCAGCAGGTACCGTGTTTGTTAGGACGATAAGAGATGAAGGCAAATGTGTGCTAAGTGCAAGGTTCAATATCCTTCAACTACACTTTGGTATTGCCACGTGGCTGTAAAGAAAATGTAGGCGCGATGCGGGTTTGCAAATAATAGTAGTAAAATAATATAATAATAATATAATAATATTAATAATAATAACAATAATGACGATGATGTTGCTGATAATAATAAGAATGATAATGCTTAAAATACTACCACTAATAATGATTAATAATAATAATAATAATAATAATTATTATTATTATTATTATTATTATTATTATTATTATTATTAATAAGCGTAGTAATTTACATAAAAACAGTACTGTCAGGACCACTAAAAAAAATATATCCGATTTTATTATGAGCGAAGTAGCCTTTAGTAATAATAATAATAATAATAATAATTGAAGAAGAAAAAGAAAAATAAGAAGAGAAAATAATAATAAGAACAAATAATAAAAGAAGATTAAATAATAATAATAGTAGAATCTGAGCTGGTCTGGGTTTTTTTAAAACCCTATAACTGTAAGACGTAACGTCCAAAATAACGGAAGAGCAAACAGCCATTAATTCATTCGCGGCCAGCCGCATCCGGATGCGGCCGGCCGCGAATGAGTTAACTCATTCTACCCCAACACCGAAATCCCCAAATTTTGTTGTTGTCCTCTGAAGACTGCTTTGCAGTGCAGGACACAGATCGACCATGATAGTTCAAGGGTGATGCCAGAATAGCTTGGCGCCCATAGGCGCCAAGCTATTCTGGCATCACCCTTGAACTATCATGGTCGACCCATATCTTGCTGTGGTGTGTCTGGGGTAGAATGAGTTAAACTTTAATTTTAAACTGTGAAGGGCAGAACTGGCGCCCCCGCTATAAGTGCAATACTTCAAGCTGGAGGAGACGTGAGAACACTCAGTCAGAAAGTGACTGACTCACTTAACTCATTCGAGACGAAGGGCATCCGGATGCGCGGCTTAAGCCGCGTATCCGGATTCCGTTCGTCTCGAATGTGTTAACTTGACAGGGCAAACACTGCCAGGCAGGAGTCGACACCGAAACGCGTTTTGCGACGCGAATCAATGCACTAAGAGAAAAATACTGTGCATTGATCATTCGTGTCAGCTGTGAAAATGCGTAAACACGACCTCGACTCCAGCCGTAGAAGTGTGTGTGTGTGTGGGGGGGGGGGGGGAGGAAAGGGGGCGTGTTGTGTGTGTGTGTGTGTGTGTGTGTGTGTGTGTGTGTGTGTGTGTGTGTGTGTGTGTGTGTGTGTGTGTGTGTGTGTGTGTGTGTGTGTGAATTGATTTATGTTTCAAAGCGATCGTCTCCAAGGCAGGGCCTTTGATCGCTACATTTTGCCTACTATGCAAGGGATTGTCAATGGTTTTCTTGCCTCAACTAAGACGTTGTATGCGTCTTTTCACAATCTATTTGAGCGAACACATGTAACAAATTTTCTACAGTCCCTGGTTCGCGTCGGTAGGTACAAAGGAGAAGAAGAGAAGTCTTTCATTTCACGACGCTCAAACTTCATAATTTTATTTAGCCCTTTTGCCTAGCATTAATGTAAGACATGCTAAGACCATTTATGAACGATATTGCAAACTATTAACTCAATCGCGGCCAGCCACATCCGGATGCGCGGCTTATGCCGCGAATGAGTTAACGTTTTTGGCTGTCGGTAGGGCTTTCTGTCGCGAATACTCCTGCAGAGATCATCTCAACTGAAGCGCTACCGACTGTCAAAGCGTGCCTTTAACCTTTTGGGTGTCGGCAGCTATTTTGACAAATGCAAGAGGCATAGATCTGCATGAGGTCCCGTATTGCAGGGCCTTATGCGGATGTATGCCTCTTGCTGCAGGAATCATCGCGACAAAAACTGCTACCGACACCCAAAGGGTCCCCTTTCAGCCATACACCCGCCGTCTGCTGGAATCGTAAAACAGCCGTGTCAATTGAAAATAAACAGGAGTGCCCTCGACAGAGTGGGAGAAATCTTTATGGCTTTGCAGTGGTCTCCCAACAGTGTCTGAGTGTCTAAAGAACACGCAGGATAATATTTAAGTTGTGTAAACAATGATCGCGGCATGGAGGTACCTCTAGTCGTCATAAACCCGCCCGAGTCGGACGAGGACAGACGCAGCGCCACTGGAATCGAAGCAGACGACAGTGAGTCGAAGCGGAAGAAAACAGACGCCGACACCTTGACAAAATGGAAGAAACCGTCGTCTGCTGTTGTGGCCGTGGAGACGGGTAAACTTCACCCTTCTTCCGTTAAACTTAGTCGAAAAGGTTTCAACAAAACGCCTCACAAAGTGACATGGAAGTCGGATTTGACCTTGACCAAAGATTGTGAACCTTACCCCGACAGACAAGCGGTCGTATGTGCAGCGAATGTGGGGGTAGATATGACAGCGCAAGAATGTGCAACTACATATCGGAATGAAACCCGCGAGGGTCTTGGTACCGCAAATGTTCGGGATAAAAAGCCGGCGAAAGGACGTGTCTTTACAAGCACAACGAAAGATTGCACGCAAGTTGAGAGAGATCGTAACAGTGCGAGAGATGAGCAGTCGGATACAGCAAATGGAAGTGTGAACAGTGGAAATGCGAACAGAAACAACAGTGGAAAAAGTGACAGCCATAGCAGCAGCGGTGGTAACACGAGCAAAACAATAGAGAATACAGGTGGCGGAGAAAAGTCCACTCAGCGTCAAAAAGCCACAAACACGGGAAATAGTGAAAACGACAGCAGGCGCGGTGGAAATAACAAGAGTGACAATCAGCATTTGAAGACCGCAGACGTATGGGAAACAACGTCTGAAAGTGATACAAGTGGTGGTAGTTCTGAAGAGGATTACAGGAACATGGATTATCACCGCCAACGATTTCTGGAGAATTCTAGGGCCATGGCTGGTAACCGACGTTTGCTTCGGAGACACTCGCTCTCTGAGTCGTCCTCAGACGCCATACATTTGGAGCAGCAACGGCACCACCTCAACAATCTGCGTGAGATACTGAGAAACAGTTTGGACAAAGTTTCTCACAGTCCTACACCCCCCGACAGCACTAGACACTCTGAAGAGTTTCATGCTTCATCCGGAGGTTCACCAAAATTGTCACCATCCTCAATCAAATTCTTCCCATTTTCCCCCAAACTGTCCAAATCTCTCAGGTCTCACTCAGAATCTGCTGAATTTTGTGCAGAACGTTTTTCCACAACTCCCGCTGAAAGGTCCACGTCTCAGGATGTGTTTGCTACACCGCCATCCCCTGAATCCCCGTCCTCTGAATTCTTCACTCAGCCCAACACGCTGCAAAAGATTCGGGACAGACTCAACTCTTTTTCAGGACGAAGGTCCTCCATGGATTCCAACCTGTCCGATCGGTCCATCAAACTTCGCAGACGACATTCACTCGCCGTGGCAGTACCTAAAAAAATCACCGCCCCTCTCCGAAGAAACGCCACCATCAAGCGTCAGAGGAAAATGGCGCAGGAGAATGACGACGCACTCAACGCCATGTTGATGCGAGTCCCGGAAAGAAAGAGTCCTTCCCCGAGCTTGTCCTTCAGGTCCTACCGTTCAAGGTCGGACAGGTCACAGAGTTCGCAGCGTTCCTCGTCTGCGGAGAGGGATGACGCTCTTCTCAAGGCCCACAGACACAGCACGCTGATAAAGATGATGAAACTTGAAGAGGAGGAAAGGTAAGCCAGTTTTTCAGTTTGTTTACTGATTGCTTGTTTGTTTGCCAGTTTCCTTGTTTTGCTTTGGTTTCGTTTCGTTTTGGCCGTCCCGATCCGTTTCGGTTCTGTTATGTTTTGTTTGTTTCGTTTCGGTTCAGTTACCGTTGTTTTTTGTGTGTTTTTCTCTTTGTTTTTTGTGGTTTTTGTTGTTATTGTCGTTGTTTTTCGATTTGTTTCGGTTCGGTTATGGTTTTCTGTTTCGTTTAGGTTCAGTTATGGTTGTTGTTTTGTTTTTTATCGTTTCGTTTCGGTTCTGTTCGGTTCGTTGTTTTTTTTTTGTTTTTTTTTTTTGTTGTTGTTGAGTGTTTTCGGTTAGGTTCGGTTATGTTAAGTTTGTTTGCTTTTTCATTTCGTTTCGTTTTGGTTTGTTTCGGTTCGGTTATGTATTTTGCAGTTTCGTTTCGTTTTGGGGTCTGTTTGTTTGTTTGTTTGTTTGTTTGTTTGTTTTTCCATTGCGCTGTGCTGTGCTGCGCTGTGCTGTGCTGTACTGTGCTGCGCTGCGCCGATTTGCGCCCCGTTGCGTCGCGTTGCGTCTGGTTTTGTGTTTTCTGTTCCATTCTTTTTTTGGAATTGAAAATAAGATGTGCAATGCAATATTTTACATGATCACAGTATCTCAGTGTTAATGTGGGCTCTTATTATATTTAACTCATTACATCCGGAGGCTGAATTTTCTTAGTTTGCTTATTGCTCTATGAAGGCTACATTACAGATTAAGAGATAGATCAACCATTTTAGTTCAATGTTGGTGCCAGAATAGCTTGGCGCCCCTGGCGCCAAGCTGTTCTGGCACCAACCTTGAACTGTCATAGTCAAATTTATTTTTTTGCGATAGCGTAACAGGATGAAAAGGGTTGAAGAGACCATCTGAGGGCAATGAAAGGTAAATAGATTGCAGTTTCTACTTCAATAGATTGCAGTTTCGGCGTGCATATGTGCGTGTCTTCGCGCGCCGGTGCGGCGTCGGTGAGTGCGTGTGCACGCTTGCTTGTTTTCGCTTGCACGACAGCGTCAGTGGATAGGCACAAGTGTATCAGTTCTGATTCGTGTTTGCAGTACGAGAGTTAGCCGTCAGGGCAACAGCGTCCTCAACTGACACCCTAACCCTCAGCTTAGAACGCTTAGAGCTACTTTTAGAATAAGCGGCCTAACAAATCTCCTTTATTATTATTATTATTATTATTATTATTATTATTATTATTATTATTATTATTATTATTATTAACCCCTTTATTGCTGCTGACGACATTTTTACCGTTCAGCGGAAAAGACGTGTGAAAACGCCGAACGGTATCGACAGTAGCAGTCTAGGGGTTAAAGGTCTGACGGTAATATTCTCTGTACTTATACCTTCACCTGCAGACTGTTATCGAAAGCATTGTGAGCCCACGCTATGTCAACACGACAAACTCTGCACTTCCGTGCTCCAAATGACAGGGGCATGAAGCTTACGCTAGTTCAGACCCCTGACAGCGGCTCTTATCAGAGCCGCTGTCAGGGGCTGAACTCGCATAAGCTTCCTGACCGTGTGGTGATACGTGAACATGTGCACCGACTTTTTTTTTTTTTTTTTTTTGATCTGGTAGTAAGTCGGCTAAACCCGTCTTATCTTCCATACACATAGAGTGTCATGAATGAGAGCACGCGGTCTCACGCGCTAGCAGGTATCGCTCTATTTATACATACATTTTCAAAAGGTGTATGCTAAAAGCGGTGGTTTATTTGTTTCTTGCATTTTATTTAGTTATTTATTTCTTTTATTTTTTCAATTTGCTCTCCGTGCCCCTCAGTTGTGAGATATTCTGACAGCCTGACAGGCATGATTTCCGCGTAGTGGGCCGTGCTCCATGGCTTATTGAGTCGGTCCCAAACACAGAGAGTTGACACTCCTCCTCCCCTCAACTAGTCCGTTGGCGAGGTTTCGTGTTTGACACTTGGGGACAAATGGGGAAGTACCTTGTTTCTCGGTTCGTATGCAAACATTGCGGGTGGTGATTTAGCCATCTGTTCTACACGTGCGGCGGTGTTTATCAAGGTATCAAGTGCTTGTCCACCAGACAAAATATCAGTAGTGGGTTGTGGGGGTAGGGCAGGACTTGAAGTATAACGGGAGGTGAGAGGTAATCGATAAGCGGCTTTTGTCCTGGATTTTCACAATTCAGAGAGAGAGAGAGAGACACACACACACACACACACACACACACACACACACACACACACACACACACACACACACACACACACACACGGCGCGCGTGTTTGCAATGTATCACTTAAACACTTCTGCCGATTCAATTTACTAGATTTACGAGGTGCAGGCGACTTTCATTTTTTTTTCTTTCTTTACTTTCTTTTTTGGGAAGGGAAGGGGGCGGGTGGAGCCGGAAGGTTCTCGAACCATCGGAACACCCCACCCCAGATCCGCCCCAGCTGCACATTGAGGAGCTGTAGTCGGCTTAACCCATTACACCCCACAGCCGCATTCCTCACATTTTAAAGGTGCCACCTTATTACCAGATTAATTTGGCGCGATCAGGTGGTTGCAGATAGTGTTTTTGAAGACTATGGAAACTCAATTAATGCCGCGAAAGAGCCGAAGGCTGTCCAAGGAACATGGATACATATTAAATTGTGTCAGAAGTGACGTACACGTCATCCCGACCACTGCGGGGTACATGAGGATCTGTCTCTTGAGCGTGTGCACTTTCTGTCGACAGTGATGGGTGTGGAATGTTGTAGTTTTGTATTTTGTGTATTGTGTCACCGAAGTCACTGTCTCTCTCTCCCCACATCCCACCCCCTCCCCCACCCCTCTTAAAGTGAATGGCGTCGTGGAAGTTTTAAGATGGCGGACACAAACGGACACACACTTATGGACACATATATACACGCACGCTCACACCCATACACACATGTACGCTCACATACACACGCGCACGCACACACACATACTTACACGCACGCGCGCGCACACACACACACACACATACACACACGCACGCACACACACGGACACACACACACATACACACAGTGTGTGTGTGTGTGTGTGTGTGTGTGTGTGTGTGTGTGTGTGTGTGTGTGTGTGTGTGTGTGTGTGTGTGTGTGTGTGTGTGTTAGTCTAAAATGACCAAGTGGAGAGACCTTAAAGGGGCACTCCTGACCTCATTTTTAATGCTTCAGTTCGCAAAAAGCGTTTACTGAGATTCAGTATACACACCCACTTAGACAGTGACCACCCTATTGTCCCACCAAATGCTTTCTTTCGTTCGTTGAAAGCGAAAAGAGGCCCACCGAAATCTTGTCGTGACTGAACCCATGAAAAGATAGCTTCTGATAGGCGATGGTAGCTGACGTCATAACTATTCCATACGACCTTAGGTCATCTGCATAATTATAACCAATCAGAGACAAGATGGCGGATGAACCAGCGACTGAAGAAAAGTATCATCGACTCGCGCCGATAATGACAGACTCGCAATTGAAGATAAGAATGAGGAAGAGAGACAAGATGCCCTTAAGTAGAACTGACATCAGACACGGGAATATCAGTGGACATATGGCAACGCGTAAAGCAAGAGCTTGGCCGTTGTCGGACCGCCCACCTAGTGAATTTATCCTTTTCCTGCTGAATCAGTGAGTAATATATACGGTGTTTGTCGATCTTCCTATAGTTCCGCGAGGGCTAGTGATTTTCAGAATTCATGATCAGTAGAATTTATCTCTTACTGATTTCGCAAGATTCAACTTTAATATTATTTTCGTTGTGAAATTGTCTGCAGCGCAGAAAGTGGGTATAAATACCAGTGAATGTTCTATTTCAATTATGGAAGACTGTGCCTAGTGTTTTCGAGGGGTAAAGGATTAAAGGTCAAACTAGGCCCGCACCGTGGACGGCGCACGCTCGCAGTTTGCAATCGCAAACACGCAAGCCCTCGGACGCTACTAGTTAGTGTACGCGCGATCGTTACTTACTTACTTACGCTTGTCACCCCTCCCCGGGTATAGGCCGTCGACGAGAGACCTCCAGCGACTCCTGTCCTGTGCTTCTCCTTCGATTTTACTTCAGATGGTTCCCAGTCTCTTGATGTCTGTTTGGAGGTCTCGACGCCAGGTGTTTCTCGGCCTGCCTCTTTTCCTCTTGCCCTGGGGGTTCCATGACAATGCCTGCCTAGTGATACTGGAAGCTGGCTTTCTCAGACTGTGACCAACCATCCCCATCTTCTTCGCCCAATTTCATTCTCTGCTGTTATCTGCTCTGTTCTCTCCCAGAGTCTGACGTTGCTGATCTTCTCTGGCCAGTGGATTTTCAAAATTCTTCTAAGGCAGATCTGTACTCTGAGGACTGTGGTTTTTGTCAATCTCCAAGTCTCTGCTCCATATAGGAAAACTGCTTTTACGTTGGAGTTGAAAATCCGGACTTTGGTGTGTTGTGACAGCTCTCTGGAACTCCACACTTTTTTCAACTGGAGAAAGGCTGCTCTGGCTTTATCGATTCGTGCTCTGACATCTGCATCAGTCCCGCCTTTTTTTTTGTCTATGATGCTCCCGAGATAGGTGAAGGACTCCACCTCCTCCAACGGGGTGCCTGCAAGCAAGACTGGTTCTTCCCTGGTTGCGTTCAGATTCATTGTCTTTGTTTTCTGTTTGTGGATGGTGAGGCCCACTTGGGACGAGATGTCAGTAAGCCTCGTGGTCTTGTCCTGCATTTGTTGATGAGTGCGGGGCAGTAAAGCCAAGTCGTCTGCAAAATCGAGGTCGTCAAGCTGTGTCCACAGTGTCCAATGTATTCCACTTCGTCTGTGCTCTGTGGTCCTCTTCATGACCCAGTCTATGGCCAGTAGGAAGAGGAACGGAGACAGCAAACACCCCTGCCTGACACCGGTTCTGACCTGGAACTCCCTGGTGAACTGCCCATCGTGGATCACGCGACATGTCATGCGATCGTAGCTGCTCTTGATCAGGCGGACGAGCTTTGTGGGTACACCGTAGTGTCGTAGGAGTTTCCACAGAGTCTCTCAGTCTACGCTGTCAAATGCTTTCTCGTAATCCACAAAGTTGACGTACAGCGGGGAGCTCCACTCCAGAGACTAATCCACGATGATGCGGAGAGTGGCGATCTGGTCTGCACATGATCGGTTTTTCCTGAATCCTGCTTGCTGGTCTCTCAGCTGGGGGTCAACGGAGCTCTTCATTCTCTCCAGGATGATCCTGTTGAAGATCTTTCCTGGTACTGACAGCAAGGTGATTCCTCTGTAGTTGGAACACTTGCTGAGGTCGCCTTTCTTGGGAAGCTTGATTAGGTACCCCTCCTTCCAGTCAGCCGGCATCACCTACTCTTCCCAGATCTTTCCAAACAGTGGGTACAGCATCTCTACTGTTGTCTCTAGGTCTGCTTTTATAGACTCCGCTGGGATGCCATCTGGCCCTGCTGCTTTGCCGTTCTTCAAAAATGCCACTGCTCTTCTGATCTCTTCCCGGCTGGGTCTGTCACAGCTGATGGGTAGGTCGGTCTCTGCTGGCTGGATGTCTGGGGGGGGGGGGGAGAGGGGGGGGGGGAGAGGGGGGGGGGGTCGGGTGGGCTGGGTCTGTTCAGTAACTCTTCAAAATACTCGGCCCATCTGTCGAGTTGGTCTGCTCTGTCTGCAATAGAATTGCCTACTTTGTCTTTTACTGGTCTTTCTGTATGGCCATACTTGCCCGACAATCTTCTGGTAATGTCGTAGAGCTGTTTCATTTTGCCGCTGCCTGCTGCCTTTTCTGCCTCTGTCTTCAGGCTGTCTGTGTAGGCCCTCTTGTCTGCCCTGATACTCCTCTTCACCTCGCGGTTGGCTTCCGAGTATTCCTCCTGTGCCCTTGCTTTGGCTGCTCTCGTGCGACTGTTGTTGACAACTGCTTTCTTCTGCTTCCTCACTTCTATCTTCTTCAAGGTCTGTGCCGACAGCCAGTCCTTGTGATGGTGTTTCCTGAACCCTACAGTGTCTTTGCAGGTTGAGTTCAGCGCCTCTCTAACTGCCTTCCACTGCTCCTCTGTGGCGACCGCCTCCTCTTCATTTACTAGCTCCTGTAGCGCTTGAAACCGGTTGGACAGCACCAGTTTGAACTCTTCTCTTACTCCAGTCTCTCTCAGGAGGTCTACATTATAGCGCTGTCTTCTTGTTGTCTCTGTGCGGCTTTTCTTTAACTTGAGCTTTATTCTTAAGGTAAGCAGATGGTGGTCTGAGGCGACATCTGCTCCCCTCCTCACTCGAACATCTTGAAGGGATCTTCTAAATTTCTTGCTAATGCAGATATGGTCTATTTGGTTCTCTGTAGTATGGTCAGGTGAGACCCAAGTTGCCTTGTGTATTCTTCTGTGTGGGAATATGCTGCCTCCAATGACAAGTCTGTTTAGAGCACAAAAGTCTACAAACCTCTCCCCGTTCTCACTCATCTCCCCGAGTCCCTGTCTCCCCATCACCTCTTCGTATCCGGTGTTGTCCTCCCCTATTTTGGCATTAAAATCGCTCATGACGATGATGATGTCTCGCTCCGCACATTTGTCCACAGCACTCTGGAGTCGGTCGTAGAACTCTTGTTTCTCCTCCTCGTCACTGTCATTAGTGGGCGCATAACACTGGATGGCGTTCAGCTTGATCTTTTTCTTGGTTCTAAAGGCTGCTGTGATAATTCTTGGCCCAAGAGGTTCCCAGCCCATCAGCGCTCTCTGTGCCACTGGTGACAGCATGAATGCTACACCTTCTGTATGGGGGCATTCTCCTCTTCATGACCTGAATACAGAATCATCTCCCCACTTAACAGCCTTTCCTGGCCAGACTGCGTCCATCTGGCTTCACTGATACCTAACAGGGAAATGTACTTTTGCATTTCCGCTGCTGTCTGGGCGGCCTTGCTGCTCTGGTACATGGTCTTGACATTCCATGTGGCCATGATTGTGTCCCTGTATAGAGAGAGGCGGCTCGGTCCTGTGGCTTCCGAAGACTTCCGGCTTTCACCACTTCTGGTAGAAGAACCTTCCTCCTCCAGGAAAGGAATTGCTGTTTGTCTTTTCGTAGGCGTTTCTGTAGCTATTTCCTTATTTGCAGGGTGGGGAAGCTACCCCCACGCCCAACCCCCTTACTAGGAGGACCAGGGGTTTTCTGTCACCTTCCCTTAGACCATGTTGGTTCAGGGCACCTTATTTCATTCGGTGCACCCCTCTCGCGAGGGACCCCCTATCCACCACCCAGGGGACGCGCCTCAACGCCTTATGGTCCCAGCGCGAGGACGCGCGATCGTTACTAGTACAATACTATTAGCAGCTATTCTGGCATCGCCCTTAAACTAAAGCAGATGATCTATCTCCTAATCTGTAATGTAGCCTTCATAGGACAATAGCAAATTTTACAAAATTACCCTCAGGATGTAATGGGTAGATGAAAGGCGCCGTGGCGGCTCCGGCGAATCTTTAGCAGAACTATGCAAATTTGTAGGGAATAGTTTCAGTGATCCATCTCCATGTACTTCGAAGAATGCTTTCATTGACACGCACACGCACACTCACTTTTCAGCGCCATCACAATTTAATTAGGGCTTTGCCGGGACAGTGTTGGAAATAATCAGATCAGAGATAGCAGTAGGTAGTGCCCGCTGTGTGAACTACATGCATATTCCGAGTCCTTCTTCCAGTTGATTACGGAACAACTGCAGATCTCTTCAGTCAGTAGACGGGAGCTAGGCTGTGCCTGTTTTCCGTAAGTGTGTGAGCTTCCTGCATTCTCTGAGTTACTCTTGATTAACGCGTTCAGTGCTGTGAAGAGGTATAGATCCTCATGAGCCCCCGCAGTTGCGGGGGCTCATGAGGATCTGTGCCTCTTGCCGATACTACCACTTTGAATCATCTAGTGCATTTATTATTATTATTATTATTATTATTATTATTATTATTATTATATAGTTAAATTGGCGAAGATTGCACTAGAAGTACAGTCAGCGTCAATTGGCACTGAACGCGTTATCGAACAACTTTTGACGATCCCCATCACAGACCATAATTATAGGCCTGTTCACCGATATAGGTACTTGGGGCTTTAAATAGAATTTTCTTGAGTACATGTATCACGAAAGTTTCTACGAAGTCTGTACAAACAAACCGTTTCGGCCTTTGCCTCTTCATCGTCATTATTCAAGGAATGCGTTGTTTGACATTAGGCACTGTGTGCTCCCTGCCGAGAGGAAAATGCTTCCGCTGACATATCCATACAAATAATCAATGGTTAATGTCATAATGTTGCCAATTAGCGCCGGCGCGTACTATCTGACTGCCCGGCGTGCGTACCAGGGTAAATAGCAGTAGGTTCAACCTGAAACTCAAGAGTCCGAAATAGCTCAGGCGGTTAAACGTCGGAGCAAGAGAGCGAAGGTTCGAATCCCATCCCGGCCCCGGTAGCTGGACTCACAATCCAGGGGGAAAAAACGGATTTGTTCAATAGCATGTCCGTTGAAAGGTGCTGGTAAATCAAAGTGGCACAGTTGCAGTGCGCCTGAGTTGATCAGTGTTCAGGTCGTACTCCATAGGCAATAGATTTCCCTGTCCCCCATAACCCGCCCGTCAGGGCCGTCCATTATCACTTCGGTGCCGTGGACGTTAAACCCGAACTAACCTGAAACTCATTCGATAAGTGCCGCATCCGGATACGCGCCACCTATCGAATGAGTCAAATATATTTCAGTAATAATAATAGTAGTAGTAGTAGTAGTAGTAATAATAATAATAATAATAATAATAATAATAATAATAATAATAATAATAATAATAATAATAATAACAATATGGTGTACTTCGCTTATAACAAGGTCAGGTATAACAAAAGTCGAATTAACAACAAAAAAATTTCAAAGGTCTCAACAGTACTCTTTTATGTAAATTACTTCACTTATAACAAACTTCGGATATAATAAAAGAAAAACTGGCGTGTCCCTGGCGATTTGATAGACTCAGAGTTTATTGTACTACTACTACTACTATTACGACTAATTATTATTATTATTATTATTATTATTATTATTATTATTATTATTATTATTATAACAACTAAACAATATTGTTTTAATTTTATCAACAATAATAATACAGCGTTTTATGTAGCGCCCCGCCCAAAAAATCAGACTCGAGATCTTTACTTTAAAGAAAAACTTAAGGCTGTCAGAAATAGAAAACAAACATACAGAAGACATGTGATATCTTTTCAGTGAAATACAATCAAAACCTATTCTAAAACTGTTTCGGACACAGAAGAATAAAAAACAAACAAATAAAAACTGACGTCGCATCGTGTTTGCACTCCGTCGGATGCTAAATTTGGTTCTGCATCATACATACGGAAACACACGATCATAAAATGACGACTTTGCACGAACTGTTTTGTTTCGTCCCCGCTTCGGATTCGGATCGTGTTCGTACCGGATTCGTGCTTATGGAAACGTAGCTGTAGTCTACAAAATAAGTCCCTGTTTTGTAGTCACTTTAATTCAGGCGACTAGTTTAACTCATTCTACCCCAGACACACTACAGCAAGATAAAGATCGACCATGATAGTTCAAGGGTGATGCCAGAATAGCTTGGCGCCTATGGGCGCCAAGCTATTCTGGCATCACCCTTGAACTATCATGGTCGATCTGTGTCCTGCACTGCAAAGCAGTCTTCAGAGGAAGACTTCAAAATTTGGTGATTTCGGTCTTGCAATAGAATGAGTTAACAGAGATAGAAAATGATGTGAATCTCGACTGCATGTAGTATCTTTTTCATCTGTACGATGGGCCGGTGCGCTCAGGCTCCGGTCTCGGGCCGACGTCCGCCACAGTCGCCCCGCGCACAGTCGTGCGCGGGGCGACTGTGGCCGACGTCCGCCCGAGGTCCTGCTGCCTGCTAGAAAACACTATCTTCCGATTTCGCGATCGCTTGGCTTGACACCGACTTTTTTTTTCGTCAACCCAGTGCGCAAAGGCCATCGGGCTGCCGTTGGCCCGCGCACGGCGGATGTGCGCGGGCCAACGGCGGCCGTCGTTGGCCAGATGGCCTTTTGTGCAGTGGGAAGGCACAAGTGCCGGAATGGATCGTATTATAACGATCTATTTTGTACTGACTGAGCAGTCATAGGCCTATCAGTGAAGCACTAGCAAGGGCGGATCTAGGGTGGGGAAAGGGGAGGATGGGCTGGGAGGCGAGGGGTTGGGTGGGAGTAGAGGGGTTCAATATGTTCCTGAACACTCCCAAACTGAACCCCACCCCCATCTCACCGTCTGAAATAGTGTCAAAGAGAAGAATCTTAAAAGAACGTATGAAAACTTCCCCACCCCATCTCCTTCAAATTCTTCATTAGTGTATTTCTCAGCCACCAGAGGAAATGTATGCTTTCAGCACTGTCCCGATTTTCTTTCATTCTCTCACCCCCTCAAAGTCCCTCCCTCCCTCCCTCCCCCACCCCCCTCTCCAATCATCATTTGATTATTTTGATATTTTGAGTGTCATGAATTTGAGGCACACTATGGTTGTTGTTTTTTTTTTTTGTAAAAATGCCCTAAACACAAAGTTAAGGAGGGGGGGGGGGGAGGATGGTACCATTACGCATTCACAATGACTTAGTTTGCGATTCACGAATCAAGTGAGACGAATTAAGTTTACAGAATATTAACACATTCGAGACGTGCCTCAACCAGACACGCGGCGTAAAACCGCGAGTCCGGTTGAGGCACGTCTCTTTTACGCCGCCTGTCCGGTTGCGGCACGTCTCGAATGTTTTAGTCTGAAAACACATCCACCAGCGTCTGACGAAGGGCGTGGACCGGGGGGCGGGGGGTGGGGGGGGGGTGAGGAAAAAGCTTTCTCCACTTTTTCCACTGGTTGACAAATCACAAATCAGACACTTTGTTGGGGAGTTGAAAAGGGGGGGAGGGGGGGGGGGATGAACGGGCTGGGCGAGACGGTGGGAAGAGAAGGTATTGCTATAATGCCACGGGGCCACAATGAAAATCTCGCTTTTAAAAAACATGGCTTGCTTTTGCCTTAAGGTGGCAGCACCGTGGCTAACTTCCCACATTTGACGATATAACAAAGACATTTCAGTTAACCAATGACGAAGATCTTGTAAAATTGTTCACGTTTCACAAAGTTGAAACGTGCTGTTCAATCGAATCACGATACACTCACTGCGTTACGACTTCAGGACATTATCCCCCCCCCCCCCCCCCCCCCCCACACGCCCCAAACCTTGACATACCCTCTCCCTACCTCACGTTTGGCACACCCATGCGTCCCCCCCCCCAACCCCCTTGACATAAAACGGTTCCGTCTCTGGCTTAGCTGGCTTAGTGTTCAGCCAACGAGTTTGAAACGTATCAGTGTGAGAGAGGGGATGACTTTAAAGGTTTTGAATTTCAGCGTCTTCAGTAAAACGTAGTTTGTGCCGAGAGTATTGTTTCCTGCGAACAACAAAGAAAAACTGTGGCCTTGTTTGCGAACATGAACGCATGCAGTGAAGGTATTAGATTGTTATTTCACTTCCGGCAAAATCGACAGGCTGAGATCTGTCGTTGATGACAGCACAAGGGTAGTGCCTGATTAGCTTGGCGCCTGGGAAGGCGCCAAGCTAATCAGGCACTACCCATTAAGGTGTCAGGAACGATCCATCTGCAGTAATATTTACATAATGGTTGGCAGGAGACTGAAAAAAATGTTGACAAATTGGCTTCGGGTTTGAAACGGGTTGGGCTCTTTTCTAAGTGAGCGGCATTTTCACATAGTGTATACAGCACTACATGCTTGTTTCGTGTATGTCCGGCATTTTTATGTAGACCTACGTACGTGTGTGAAATTGGTTTTGTCTCTGTATGCAGTACAGTTATGGACTTGTTCCATCTATAGTCTGTCGTGTGTTTCGATACAGATCGACGCTTTGAAGTGCTACGTGACAGCACCGGCAATGCGACGAACTACGCGGGAAGCTGACTGACTCCTCGATTGCAGTTTATACTATGTTGCGCGTGTGTCATTTATTGGTGAAAACGGTCGTGTTGTATTTTGGCGTCTCATACCGACCAACAACAGACGACATTCAGTGTGTTAGCATTTTAGACGACATTCATTGTGTGTTAGCAGACGTCATTCAATGTGCGCTAGTAGACCACATTTACGTCATTCAGTGTGTGTTAGCAGACGACATTTGATGTGCGTTAAAAAAAATGTCCCATAATGTGCGTTATCAGACATTCAATATGTGTAAGCAGACGACATTGCGCCTAATGCGTGCCGGCCCTAGCATTTAGTGTGCGTTAGTAGACGACTGACATACAATGTGTGTTAGCAGAAGAAACTTCAGTGTGTGTAAGCAGACATTCAAAGTGTGTAAGCAGACGACATTTGGCATGTGTTAACATACGACATTTCAATGTGTGTTAGCAGAAAAACACTCACTTCGTGCTATCAGACATTCACCGTGTGTTAGCAGAAGACATTAGGAATTTCGTGTTAGCAGACGACATTTAATTAGTAGACGATATTCAATGTGCGTTAGCTGACATTCAATGCGTGTAAGTAGACGACTTTCAGAGTTGCGTGCTAGCAGACGACATTTAAGGTGCGTTAGCTGACGCCATTTAATGTGCGTTAGCAGACGACATTAGGCATTGCATGTTAGCAGACGGCATTTAATTAGTAGACGACATTCAATGTGCGTTAGCAGACATTCAATGTTGAGAGTCACGAAAGAACACGACAGTTACGTGTCACGTTGTTGTACTGAACACCGGCAGTGCTAGTGATCGCAGATTGTGTTCCTGGAATCCTGTCTGACCCGATCCCAAAGAGGCCCAACCTTCCAGGGAACGTGGATACAAAGTGGGGTCAGCAAGAGGCATAGATCTTCATGAGCCCCCGCAACTGAAGGTTTATGTCTCCTGTAACTGGTTCGTGCTCACTAATTCTCAGGCTGTGCAGGGATATTCCACACTCCCCTCACTATTTAGAACAAGAAAATTACTGCCGATTAGTCAGTCGTTTTAATGCGCGGCAAGCCTGAGCCATCTGTCGTTAAAACACCTTTTCATTAGACATCTCGCTTGTACGCAGACGATGTGATTAAATTTGTGAGAACAGAAATGTTAATTCAGTCTGTTGCACAGTAAATCGACATTTGTTAGTCAGAGGCTAATTCTGCCCTGTGAGAGCAAATGTCCGGTAGTAAAAAGTACATTTTTTTTGGTGAAAACAAGGTTTTCATTGTAATACATTCTACGGCTCTGCTTACAACAAGATCGAATATAAGAAACTTCGGATAACAACACATTTTCAGAGGCCCCGAAAGCACTCTTTTCATGTAAATTATTTCGTTTATAACAAACTGCGGATATATCAACAACAAAAAATTGAGCTCCCTGGCGATTTGTGATACCATTTGTGCAATGGGACTCTTGCTTCCCGTTTTAACAAGGTCGAAACAAAAGACGGATAAAAGAGCACTTGTTTTCCCTCAGAGGATACCGACAGCACTCTTTCTATTACCTCCTATGTAACAAAATGCGTATGTTTAAACAACAAGAAAAATGGAGTCCCTTGGCAATTTGTTACGTCCGAAGTTTACTGTGAACAATCTTGCTTTTTGCAAAAATGGAAAGCTCGTTTTCTTATTAAAAAATAAAACAACACAAAAAACAAACAAGATTTTCATTGTAACACACAACAAAGGACTTGCTGTCTTCTGCCTCCGCAGGGCAGAATTACACGTAACTTTAGTAAAGTTTCCTTTGCAAAAAACAATTCCCAACAACAAGCGCCGACAAAGTTAAGGCGCATAATCAGCTTAAGAGCTGTTCTTAATTGGACGAACTTTTGATCGGCAAACCTAGATCGGAGAAGATCGGCGATCTTTTGGTTTGTTTCTTAATTGAGGTTGAACGAAACTTCAACAAACCAGGTTTGCCATGGTTCTCTTTCTTAACTGAAGTGCTTGATTCGGCGTACTTACTGTCTGCGAAGGTGTTCAAAATGGCTGCCGCTATGCCGCTTCGCGATTTGAACGATGTTTGTTTTTGTACTCCTTGCAGTAGCGACCCGACAAACAGCGTTGCGCCTCCCACAAATCAATAAAAAAAATATGTCTTGTTCTTCGCACGAGTGAAATATCGCCGTCTGCCATATTTGTTTGTATCGGTTACTGTCTTCTTATCTCCAACGCAGAAGAGGGTAAATGTTTTGACCAATCAGAGAAAAGGTTCGCCTTGGTTTGCTCAACACGTTGAGCGAACCTTTTCCGACAGCGAACTATGGTTTGCCGAGGTTCGTGAACTACTTCGAACTAGGTTCGCCGTATCTTTAGATCGTCCAATTAAGAACCAACCTGGTTCGTCCGAGATCGTGAACTGTAGTTCTTCAGAGTTCGCCAACTAAAGTTCTTTTAATTAAGAACATGCTTAAGCCATAAGCGTAGACAACACTCCAGATATCTCTACCGTACCGTAAGCCATAGACAACTCTCCAAACATCTCCAAGAGGCATAGATCTTCATGCGCCCCGAGGGGCGCATGAGGATCTATGCCTCTTGGAGATGTTTGGAGTGTTGTCTATGCTTATGGTAGAAGATGGTTATCGGCTGTCACATCGCTGTCGTTCGTTGTCGGGAGTCGTTCGCTGCAAACCAAACCTCACAATTGTTACTCGCGTCGGATTGAGAACGACGCTTAGGCTAGCGCTATCCTCGAACTGCCATGGGCCTCCCATCTCTTATCAATTTGTCAGGCGTGAACGAGTTAACGACTGGACTCCAGATGACCCCTTTCACTGTCGAGAAAAAGCGAGCAAAGCCCAAATGCAAGAGACATAGATCCTCATGAGCCCCCGCATTTGCGGGGGCTCATGAGGATCTATGCCTCTTGCTGAATCCAATGTGTATCCATGTTACTTGGACGGCTGAGGATCTTGGGGATTGAACCAGCACAGATTTCAGGAACACAAGCTGCTGTCACTAGCAGTGAAGGGGTTAAAACCATGTCACGTGATTGTCGCCGGGGCTTTTGGGCGCCCAATTAACAAAGATTTCAGATTGGGATCTTGTACGACGACTGGCAAACAGTTAACAATTGGTCGACCCAGAAAATTGGAAATTGCTTCTAACGATATTAAAAAAAAAAAAAAAAATTAAATCCTACAGCATAGCGGCAAACAGACAACAACAAAAAACTTCGAACAAAATCTTAACCATGGCACGATTTCCAACGAGAATTGTTGAGGAGACATTCAGAAAGAAACAAGATGAAATGAAGCTACCCGCAAAGTCTCTTCTATAGGCCTATGAGCTTGCGTGCATTTTTCCACTTTTTGCACAACACACTTGCAGACATCATACCAAAGACAGAAACTGTATTCCTAACTACATTCGATTGTCAGAGAGAGGGAGAGCATCGGACGATTCACACTGACGTGCTGGTCCTTTGCGTCAATTCAGGAACATTGTATAATACTGACTTGTCAAGAGACCAAAAACCTTCGAAAACTTTGTGACCATGGCACGATTTCCAACGAGACCTGTTGAAAGGACATTCAGAAAAAAACAAACTGATCAACATCATCACGTACGCGTGGACCGATTTTACCATGTTGCGGTGTTGCTGGCTCGAATCTTAACCGGCCTTGTGTTTGCTGAAAGGTTTGTAGACTCACTGTCGTTGTGAAACGTAAAACTGAAAAGTGAGGCGAACCATTTAAGTACGTGAAAAATGAAACGCAGCGTTGCGTTTCATTTTCGTGTACTTGAAGGCCCACTACCGCCGTAAAAATTACGAAACGCTACACACAGGTCTAGTTATGGTTCATTTTGATACAGGACAACCAGTTCATCACACGTCGTCTGTATATCAAGTAATCTGACGACTCCGCTCCGTTCTAGAAATACAACGCTTTCATTACGAGAAACAGCTAAAAATAGATTATCAGGCTTTCGGCAGCGCAGAATAAATAAGTGCGATTACGCGTGTGCTTTTGCTGCGTGTCACAACTGCTGTTAAATTTCATTAGGTGTGTGGACAAGGCATAACAAACACACATGTGTTGAAATGTGTCTTCAGATTTAGGCGTAATGGTACTTTAACTCATTCTACCCCAACACCGAAATCCCAAAATTTTGCCATTGTCCTCTGAAGACTGCTTTGCAGTGCAGGGCACAGATCGACCATGATAGTTCAAGGGTGATGCTAGAATAGCTTGGCGCCCATAGGCGCCAAGCTATTCTAGCATCACCCTTGAACTATCATGGTCGATCCTTATCTTGCTGTGGCGTGTCTGGGGTAGAATGAGTTAAAGTGTTTTCAGCCCCTCTCCTTTGCTTTCTTTTCGTACGAAACCCTTGCGGCAATATTTTAACTTCACTGTCCCTATGTTTTGTTTAAACATAAAAAAGAAATCGCTTTCCCTAATATTTTCATCTTTCTTTTCTTTATTTCAATTTCGCTCTCTTTCTTCCTTATCGTACTAATTTAAGATTGCTGGACGTCAGTCGCGTGACAATATGGACTAATTTCAACGGGCTATAAACCACTTCATTGCCGAGAAAAAAAAGAACACCACCCAACTGCAAAAGAAATAGATCCTCATGAGCCCCGCGACTTCGGGGGCTCACGAGGATCTATGCCTCTTGCTGAGACCAATTTGCGTTCAAGTTTCTTGGACGGGTTTGGCTTTAGGTCCTTGAATGAGCAAAGATTACAGAAATGAAAATGTACGGAAAGTGTACGGTTCGCCTCGTATCCTTAGGCGCCACGTCTCGAATGAATTCATTTGTGTAGAAAAAAAAAATGTGTCGCGTACTGAAAGCCAAGTTGTTTTCGTGGCAGAATCGCAGCAGAATCACCGTTTTATCGCTGGATGGTGCGATACATATGTCGCGTCGTGGTCGCCTGCCGCTCGCTGCCGTGTCGCAGTTTGCATAGATAACCCTTTTCATCCTGATACACTCATATTTGTAATAAAATTGACTACGATAGTTCAAAGGTGGTGCCAGAATAGCTTGGCGCCTAAGGCGCCAAGCTATTCTGGCACCGCCCTTGAACTAAAACGGTTAAGCTAGCTGCTAGTCTGTAATGTAGTCTTCATAGGATACAAAGCAATTTTTTTTTTAAATATCAATTAAAAACTGAACCAGCCTCCGAATGAAATGGCTTATGGAAGCACTCATTGTTTATTATCATCCTCTCAATTTTTGTCGCTTTCGCGTCGCTGTATCGAAACACTCATAAAGGCCAAAGACAGTAAGTCTATTTTTTTTGCGACTAAAAGCGAGATTTTTATTTGTTGACAATGCAACTCTCACTTTACACAAATATAAACTTACTGTCTTTTGCCCTCCGGGGCGGCTCGAGGGCAAAACTCCGGTGGACATGGATATTGTTTCATTCTGTCTGGAACCAGGCTGAAGGATCTCGGCGATGTACATGGATTTCACGTCACACGCGTCACGGCGTGTGACGTGAATTGGTTGGCTGGTTGTACATTGCTTAACGTCCCGACAGCACAAGACTTTCTCAGGACGTGCCTGCACTGCTTGTGAAAAAAATAAAAAAAAAATAAACAGAATATTGAATGTATGTCGCTAGCCGGTCTAATACGCTAAATAAACCTAGATGACCGTTTAGCACCAATATCAAGAGCTACAGGCAGCGCAGACAGTAGGGAGAGTTTTAAAAAGGAAAATACAGTTGAATAGACCAAGGGTAGACAGAAACACATGCCCCAATGATAGAGGGGGAAAAAACCCCACCCTTTGGGGCTGACCAGGGTGACCCTGGGAACTAAAAAGTAGTTAATCCCACCCAAGTACCCCATGGCAGACCCGGGTGGGGGTGTGCGACGTGAAATTATCACGTGTCGCAGCTGTCCGATGCGGCAATATTATTTCACTCGCCACTCAGTTCTACAGCAGACTTCGGATAATTACAATAACAACGAAAACGCTGGTGAATCTATATAGGCCTATGTGTGTTGCGATATATATATATGCGAAGTTGATTATGAGTGAAGTAATTTAAATAGAATAGCCGGGACTCCTGAAGAAATGGTGTTATATCAGCCGTCTGAATTTTGTCGTAAGCGACCTTGTTGACCTTTTTAACCCCGGGACAAAGCAGCAGGAGATGGATTGATCATGATAATCCAAGGGTAGTGCCAATTGAGCTTGGCGCCTGAAGGCGCCAAGCTCATCTGGCACCACCCTTGAATTATCATGATCAATCCATCGCCTGCAACTGGTACATAATCGTTAGGCAACACCTCCAAAATTTGAGAAATGTCAGTTGGGGCTAAAACAATGGCGGTTAATAGGCAAAAGTTTTGGTCAATATTTGTTGTAATACTGACACCATTTCCGGAAATCAAACTGAAATAGATCAAAATTGCGCGAGTTTCGACGAAAACAGTGGATTTAATCCACTTTTAGTCGCAACACGTGCAATTTTGACCTACTTCTGATTCCCGATCAACGTCCGATTTTAGGATAGAGAGGTTCACCGGGATAAGGGAAATAAACGTGTATTTTGGCAGAGCATGTCACAATTTCTCTCCCTTTCGTCAATACACGGCTAAGAGCAAACTGAAAGATGAACTCATTTATCACCGTTTTGAGAACAAATCCTTGCCTGTGAAATATGCATGTATAGTGTGTGCACAAACCGCCAAAACGACTCTGACGCACGCAGAGAGAGAGAGATGATGATGATGATGAAACTTTGTTTTTCAACCGTAAAAAGTTTTGACAAGAGAGAGAGAGAGAGAGAGAGAGAGAGAGAGAGAGAGAGAGAGAGAGAGAGAGAGAGAGAGAGAGAGAGAGAGAGAGAGAGAGAGAGAGAGAGATGATGATGATGATGATGATAGCCGGTTAGTTAGTTAATGGGGTTTAACGCCGAGCAGGCGACCACAGCCATCTCTCGGCGGGAAGGGTAAAAGTATGGTCAGCCAGACTAAGAGAAAGGTCTTAAGACATGATGTGAATACAGTTTTAAAGTAATCTTAGCATAAAAGTCGCACAGGTCAATCGTGCATGTCTACAGACTTTGAAGTTCATAAAAACAGTCAGATTTGCACAGACTACAGAGACTCAAATCTTGCAACAACAAAAAAACAAAAAACAAAAAAAAATGGCTTCCTTTAGAAAGCTGAAGATTTTCACGGGGGAACGTCCCGAAACAAAACCTTCAAAGAGTCTGCTGCATACAATGTTTCCACCTGATATCGATTAGGTCAGCACAAGAAGTGCTTCACTGAAAATGACCCGTCCCAGCAAAGCACCAGGGGCGTTCCTCCCCTTTTAAAAACTGTTCTCTATCAATCTCATCGCCCCGGGCCCCTTATCATAGTCATTCTGATACACCCATTGCTTGACATAAATTTGACTGATAGTTCAAGGGTGGTGCCAGAATAGCTTGGCGCCTCAAAAGTTGATCTATCTCCTAATCATTTATGTAGCCTTCATAGGACTATAAGCAAATTTGAAACAAAAATCAGCCTCAGGATGTAATGGGTTAATAACAATCAGTGTGTGACATAAGTATCGTCTTTGTGAAGACGAGCAAGGACAGTCTGCTTGCGGCGGAATCCTCGATTCTGCTGCCTTCAATGACCACATGACCGGGGAAAATGATATCATAGTAATCTTCCATGAGGTCTGCATACAGTTCCTTGATCTGGACGACGACGATGATGCTGCTGATGATGATGATGAATCTTTTATTGCAAGATAAAGCTGTTAGGCAACTTAGTGCCTTTCTTACACGCTGTATTGAATACAACACAAAACACGACAGGAAAACAAACGCATCAGACAAAGAAATGCAGGGGGAAAATGTAAAACAGTTAACGAACACAATCTGACTTTACGGAATAGAAACATAGCGGACAAAAAGAGCAGAGACGAGGCGGATCAGATACCCCCCGAGATGGCGGGTGGGAGGTTCGGGGAGAGGGGGTGTGGAGGGGGGAGAGGGGTGTAGACGACAAGTGTTTGTGTGATCTTATCACTTATTGAGGATGATTTACAAGGAGGAATACGTAGATGGGGATGGGGACTCCGGGGACCAAATTAAATTTTTAAAAACCCACACTTTTATACAAAGCATTTTGAAGTGTTGGCGCGGGTTGTGAAGGCGGGAAGGGAGGTGGTCCGGAAGCCCTGGGCCCCCCCCCCCCCAACCCTCCTTATCACCAGATCCGCCGTTGGCTGACGTAGCCTGCACTCGATGTTTTGACCGAAGTAAAAAAATAAATAAATAAATAAACAAAAACAACTCAGTGCTCATATTTAATTACAGGAAGCATACAGGAAGAATTTAAACATCTCAGTTTTAAACCATCAGCTCTGCGTAGGCAACACAGCCTGTAAATGTGACTAGGCCGGAAGGCCAGCAAGATGCATAGATCCTCATGAGCCCCCGCATGTGGCAGGTGGTAGGTGGTTATCAGTTCACTCTAAATGTACACCTTATTAATAAGGCGCTTTGAGCCTGACGGTAGTGAAATGCGCTTTTTGTTATTGTCAAGTTATTATTATCATTATTATCATCATCATAATCATTCTTGTTGGTGTTGTTGTTGTTGTTATTATTTTGTTTTGTGGTGTTATTATTATTATTATTATTATTATTATTATTATTATTATTATTATTATTATTATTATTAT